>CM069406.1:4380283-4980283 GCA_035609135.1 Eleutherodactylus coqui | reverse complement strand
GTAAAAAATGAGTATTGTAATTAGTTGACATGAAGCAGAGTTCTTGCAAACACTGAATAATTGAAACCCAAAAACTATATTAAAAAATTGCAGACTTTTTTCTTACAAGGTAAACGAGCTTTATATCCAAATACCTGGTAAATCATTTAGAAGCCTGACATGGCTGTAGCTACATCCGACCCATGCAGTTGCACAAAGCACCAGCCTCCAGCTTGTAGATGGGACACCAGGCGGATGTAGGCCGGGGGTGATTGTCTTCCTTAGGTCTGCCTAGCCATATGGTGTTGTCCTCCATATTATAAGCTCGTTTCTGGTATTGTATCTGTACTGAGCTTTGTTCTGGTACTGCATTTACTTATGCCATGAGCTTGATTCTGGTGCTGTATTTATGTACTAAGCTTGGTTCTGGATCTGTACTTGTATAATGAGCTTAGTCTGGTGCAAAATTTATGTGCTGATGTTGGTTAGTGCTGTATTTATATGATGAGCTTGGTTCTGATATCATATTTATGTTATGATCCTCGTTCTGTTCTGGTATTGTATCTGTGTTGTGACCTTGGTTCTGGTGCAGTGTTTATGTTATGAGCTTGCTTCTGGTACTCTATGTTCTAAGCTTGATTCTGGTGCTGTATTTATTCACTCTGCTGCTATCTACACAAGCAGAATACAGGCAGACAGCCTATCAGTGCAATTTCTAGATAGTTCTTTATTCCGATGGGGTTGGGCAAAAAGATAATTTCCATACAGGGTGCCGTCTAACCTAAAGCTGACACTGTTATAGGGGTAGCATTACATCAGAAAAGCATGGCTGCTTTCTATGAAGAACAGTGCCACTCTTGTTCATAGGTTGTCTCTGGTATTGCAGCTCAATCTTATTTACTTGAGTTGTTATACCCTGAACAGCCCACAGATAAGAGTGGCGCTGTTGCTGAAGGGAAGCAGCTGCATTTTTCTAAACTCTCCCCTTTAACATGAACCTCCGATGCCAGTCTCCATGCGTTAATTCGATTGTGCGTCACTGAGGCTTTTATTATCTCCCTTTGCTACAACGTCAGATGCCCTGGTAGCTGCAGTCACTGCTGGGCTTATAATGGGAAAATCACTATTTTCCAATAGAAATGTTTACAAGCAGACCCCCCCTGTAGTTTTCTGAACTGTTTCCTGCCATCTTTCTGATTATTTTCTTTGTGCTGAAGTGACATGAGGGTATGGGAGGGTGAGGGCACACAGCGGGCCGAGGGTAGGACAATGTGGGGCCAGAGGCGGGCATTGTGATTACATCTGGTCTTGTTAAATTGCAATTGAAAGGTGAAAGAAAATCAATTATGGTGTGAGAATAGAAAAAGCCCCGATCCTAAACACCGTCTGTCATAATAGTGTAGTCTGCTGGATGTGCAGCGACCGAGGCGCAAGGCACACCCCTGAGGAGATGGCGGGGTAGCTGATAGGGATGTCAAGGTGGCACTACCATCTCCTCCCCTGAGGGACTCGTGTGACCCTTTGACAAGTCCCTGACAGGCCTCTCCAGACAACGCCGCTGTAGCGATTACCTGAATAAACTTGAGTAGCTGAACTTTGGATTTTGTCACGGGTGACGCCACCGTTCCTTACTCCGCGGTGCATCCGATGTGAAATAATAGAGTCCACATACAAGGGATAACGTGAAAACTCTGAGTTGCCGGGAAAGGTCAGCAACCAGAACTTTACTGATAGAAGACACCTTGACGCGGGATTACAGCCCATGGATGATTTCACACAGCAGTGCAGGAAAACAATTGAGACGGTCAGGGAGGAAAACACAGGATGAAACCGAGCCTACAGTTCGAGTAAGACCGAGTGTCTACGGTGATTTGTCATAGCGTGGTCTGCGGCGCTAAATCACATGCATGACACGCTTCCCATAGGATAACTATGGAGAGCGCAGCCCAATGGACACGAGTGGAAAATTGCTTGCGATTTTCCGCTCGCGTTCAAAAAAACGCAGCTTGACGCAATTCTCCACGGTGAACCTATCATTAAGATAAGTTCATTGTGGAAAATCATGGTGACATTAGTGCTCCCCCATGGCAGAATATCCCTCATGATATTCCATCCCGCCCGTGGACACTCAGCCTTATCTGTATGACTCCGCTCCCGGACACACACACTCCGGGGGACGACACAACTCTCCACTGACACTCACTCATTACTGAAGACTTTGAACACTGCACGGCGGACTCTCTCTCCTCTCTCTTTAGGGTAGGGGTCCTGGGCATGGACTTCCAGGATGCCTCTCTTCAGCTTCCATTCTTCACTGCATGAGGGTTGAAGGTACCCCCATGTCGCTGGCACTCACACTCCAAACACCACTCGATCAGACTAGTGAAGAATGACAGAACGACACACATTTGTACCTTGCAATCACATATATCCTTCACACTCAGGTGACAATATTGGATACACAAAAACTGTTACATTTCCAGACATATCCCAGACATTAATAGACATTAACCTCTTCCATGCTGCAGCTGTGCAATACACATAACTAGTGACAAGACAATCTGCACAGTGCATCCACACTGAAGACATAACAATTAAGACAATTATGGAGGGGCCAGATATGTGCATTTCGGGTCACTGCACACGCTTATACCCTCTACCTGACAACACCCAGTATTAGCCAATGGGAGCAGTCCAAAACTGCTCAAAGCGGATGCATCATGGACCCTCCAAACTGAGCCTCCTAGCAGTATGCTGTAGATCAGGAGGAGCTGAGTGGATTGATCGACAGTTTTATGAGAAAATGCTCAGTATAAGGCCGAATGCCCGCAGCAGAATCAGACCCCAGGCATGTCCACTGTGATTGGCTCAGTTCAAAAATGAAAGCCATGCCTGTAGCGTGAACGAAGCCTCAGGAGATATAAAGGGGTTTCCCAGTACTCCAATATTTATGGCCTGTCCTTAGGATAGGTCATCAATATTTGATAAGTAGAGGGGTCCAACAAATGGGAACCCCATGATCAGCTGTTTGAAAAGGCTTTAGGCAAGTGCCTCTTCATTGTATACCAGGCATAGTATTGTATATTTTGCAGTGGTGGTACCAGGTATCGCAGCCTAATCTAATTGACTTGAATAGAACCAAGCTGCTATCAAGCCATGTGACGAATGAATATGACTCCACTGACCTGAGAAGAGCCTGCAATGTTCACTCTTCACTCTCTGAAGTTCATGTCTTCCCCTGCCCCAATTCCCATGGAGGAGGACCAATCCAACTAATCCGAACCCCTCGTTTACATCTATTATGACCAATGGGCTATTGGCGATGGGCGATAAGGAACAAGGGGGCTGGGATTATATCTTCCCATAGAATCCATGCAAGGCCATTGATAGTAGTTAGTTGTAATCTATTATATATGTTTTACATGGGCTGTTTGTATGATATAGAAGTAATTGGACTGCAGCTGTTACATTATATGTACAGGAAGAAGAATTACATGGGGTGTTTGCACCTCGGGCACATTTCATCACATACCATGCTTCAGAATATAGAATACAACAGAACATAAAACTGTGTCTATGTACCGTAGGCTCTACAGCCTACTTGTGGATCTAGAGGACGAGGACTGTTTCGAATTTGTCTGTTTTCCCCTAGGAAAGGTTTTGGATGTGAGAATGGGATGATACGATATGAAGGACCCTCCAGTTTAGGTTCCATGGAACAAGATTATAATTGTATGTGGCAGAGAATGTCATGTCGGTGCACACTGGAGGTCACGTTGATGGCCCTACAGTTATTCTTCTTGTCATTTATGTCTGCGGTTTGTTACTATCAGTCTATGTGTTTCTCTAGAGAAAACTGGAGAAGGTTATAGGAGCGCAGACTCTCACAACAAGACGCATTGTATGATAGGAGGGATAACTGAAACACACATGCTGTTTTGGGTCGAACTTTGGTAAAATTTGGTTTGGTGAGAATTCGAACCTGAGGTGTCTTGTCTGGGCCCAATGTGCTAAAAGCAGAGGAAGGAAGAAAAGAAGGAAAAAGGGAGAAAAGGAAGGAAGAATAGACAGAAAAGACAAAATAAGAAAAAAAAGGCAAAAAAGGAAAATCTAAGAGAAGAAAGAAAAAACAGGGAAAAAGAGAAAAAAAGGAGGAAGAAAAAGGCAAAAAGAAAATAAGGAAAAAAGAAGAAAAAAACATTTTCTTTCTTTTTTCCTTTTCCTTCTTTTTCTTCATTAAATTTTGTTAAAAACAGCTCAAAAGTCCCTAGATGCACTCCTAGGTGACCTAAGAGGGTTATACTGGGCTTCTATGGCTCTTAGATATGTTTAACACCAGTTTTTGGGGTATTGGTGAAGTCCTGGTTTGGTACAAACTAATTCGGACCAAACCAAATGTTTTGCCAAAATTCGGTAAACCGGCCAAACCGAACTTTTCAAAAATTCACTCATCATTAGTAATAAACCCCCCAAACCTTTAGTATCACTAACTTACTCTCATAATATCAGGCCCTCTGCCATAGGCTGACACAGTATTCCAAATGACGCATGGTAGGTGGGGGCCCTGTTACAGATCTGGCATTACGACTCCCAACATGTCCTTACCACGAGGCCTGACCATAATACAAGCCTATTACACTCCACAGATGATGTCATTTAGACTTTCCTCCAAAGCGAAGAGACGCCAATCTGAGACAGCTGTCCTTTTGGAGAAGAACTATTTAACATAATTTCTTGAGCATGATACAATTATATTATATGCTATACAGAGAACACTTGTTATACACACTGAACGGTCAGTTTATTAGAGACCCCCATCTAGTAACCTGTTAACCTCTGTTGGCCTTCAGAACTGCAGCAAATCATTGTAGTATAGATCCCGCTCAGTGATGAAATCCTCCTGCAGGAATATCGGCCCCTGCGGACAGGAAGCTTCTTGTAGTTACCGCAGATTAGATGGCGGTGCTGACATGTTCTGACCGGCTGACAGGAAGGGGTCAGCGATTCATGCTGCTTGCGCCAAATTCTGACCTCCCATCAGCAACAGAAATCTGGACCCATCTGACCAGGAGAGGTTTTCCCGCTGCTCAGTGATACAAGTTTTGTACTTTTTTGCTCACTTGATTCTTGCTTTTCTGCTTCTCTTAGGACGCTTTCACACATACTGGAATATTCCACAAGACTCTTTGGAATATTTTGTCTAACATGCGGATTTGGACATGAGTTTGAAAAGTGCTTTATTCTGCAATACAATCTGCATTTAGACATGTAGATTTTAGTATAGATTTTGGCAGAAGAATATTTTGCAGTGTCTTGTGGAATATTCCGGTACATGTGAATGCAATCTCAGACACAATGGCACCGGAACTAGTCAGTTATAGCCAGCCCATCCTCACTAAGGAACGAAAAGTTGTGCATTCCAAGCACCAGCGTTGTATTTGGCTGCAGTTTACTTGACTGTACATCAGGACGATTCTTGACACCCTCCTCTGACCCCTTTTGACGAGTTGTTTCCATCCACAGAATCCCATAAATGTTTTTTCTCAATCACTCAAGTCTTAATTTACTTTCTACACCGCTACATGAGAAAACCATAGAAGGTTGGCAGTGAAATCCTGACCCCGGCTAGTCTAGCATTGATGACCCGGCCTCTTTGGAAGTCACTTAGATCGCTGGATTTCCCTAATTAATATGGATTCACACTGACACTGATCCATGGAAAACTTGTCATGTAATTTCATGCTGCACTCCGGGGTCACGGGGAGAATTTACATACAGGGAAGCGCCAATCGTGAGAGGTCGGGTCTCTAATAAAGTGGGCATTCAGTATACAGCTGTTATTATTATATGGTTAGGACGGTGAAAAGGTTAATGGAGGTGGCCTAAGACAAGTAAGTGAACCTATTACACCTCCTGAGATCCTACTATTCTCCCTACAGCCATGGGATACTTAAAGTCCCAACATGGCTGGAGGTGATGATGCACTTTTCAACCCTTTCATCTCCTAAGCACCCAATAATTGTTACATCTTATATATGAACGATGTCACATTATTTAGGACAAACTCAGCGGTTTCTGAACTGTATATATTTTGTAGAGCTTCTGGTCAAGGAAGAATTGACCTTGGAAAATCCCTGGAGCAAAACATTACAGAAAAGCAGGATGTGAAGAACTGGTTCTGTGTGAGTCAAGTGCTAACATGTGGCGTCTGAAGAGTCTGAAATGACCTCGAGAACGGATTTCTTATGGTGGCTGAAACATCTTAACAAATAAGTCGGGTCCCCAGACACATTCATCAGGAAACAGAAGATTTTCTCAGAAAAGTCTACTTGTCTTGATATTAACTACAAATTTTGATTCTGTTGAGTTCCCAAACTCCAGAAGAAGATTTTGTACCAGACTGGAGAAACATAGAGAATTTATGGCCGAAAAAGCCCATCTAGTCTTATTTCCTTTTTATTTGTCACTTAGGATACATCCACGCTTCTCCACCCTCCTCTTCTTCTTCCTCCTTGTCTTTCTCTTCCTTCTCTTCTTCCTACTCCTCCTCTTCCTGTTCCTCCTCCTTTTCCTACTCTTACTCCTCCTTCTCCTGTTCTACTTCTTTCTTCACCTCTTCCTCTTCGTCCTCCTTCTACTCTTCCTCTTTAAAAACAGTTCAGAAGTACTTAGTACACTGCTAGGTGACCTAGGAGTGTTATACACCAGTTCTAGGGGTACTGGGGAAGTTTTGATTGGCTTCAAACTAATTCAAACTGAATTGAACTTTTTGCAGAAGTTCGGTGAAGCGGTCGAACCAAATTTTCCTAAAATTTGCTGATCACTAATCCCATCTATGGAGGCTGCAATCCAACCAAAACTGTAAACATAAAGCATTCATTGATTATAATAGGCTTCATGATAAATCATATGGCAATAAACTGATCAGGGAAGAGTGGCTCAAAAAAAGGTAAAATCCCCTGCAACAAGCTTCTAGGAGGAGGAGTTGCCTTCAAGGAGACAACCCATATTGAGCCTCATTAATCTCTGGCGCATTGTTCAGCTCCTGATAGATACATGCCTTAAATAGTTGTTGACTTCTTCATGCTTACTAATCTCATCTTGAGGCGACCTGGAAGGATTATTAGAGTTTCACTCAATGAAGTAATATGTAACATTTGTTTCTTCCAAGGCGAAGATTAATACAGACAAAACACTCCCCCCATCCCCGAATGTTCTCCATTGGCTTCCAGCGAAGATAATGATTTCATGTTCTGCCATACACAAATGGGTATTGAACTCATGGTTAATGGGTGATATATGTCAAGCGGACGGGTAATCCATGGGTGATATCTGCAATGAAGCACTCTAAATAGACAAACATTGAGCATGATGAGATACTCTGGGTGATTAGATGTTGTTGCATGGCTGGTCTTCGCTATGTTCGACCTGTACAGTCACACAGGGCTCTGGCCACAGGCTTGTGGGGAAGGGGCACCAGACACTAAGCCAGGGACAATCTCCCCCTCTGGTCCGCTTGGTCAGGTATTCTTCTTCCTCCATGCAGCACCAACCTGTGAAGATACATTAATGATTCTCCTCCTGACTTTTCTCCCTTCTGATGTTCCAGGGCACTGCAGTGAGCTCATTGGCGCCCCCAAAGCACAATTGCTTAATTCTGCTACTACATTTGTTTTGTACTTGATTCTGTTATTGGAAAACATCACAGAAAAGGGAGAAATTAGCAAAGTCCCATAGCAGTATGGCCAAATGTGCCAAATATAGTAAAAGGACTTCTTCATCTTTATCTGTAGGCTTTGGATATGCACCTGGCATCCTTGCATATATTTTCTACCTATATGCAGGTGTAGCACTGTTAGGCCGCTCCTCTTCCTTGGGTTGGTCATGTGAGCAGTTGCTCATTAGCACTACCGTGTTTTCCTGAAAATAAGAGACTGTCTTATATTTGTTTGCCCCAAAAAGGGCACAGTGTCTTATTTTCGGGGAGGGGGGTTGAGGGTAGCCTTGTACTTACCTGGTCCGCAGCCTCCGGATGCCTCCCGATGGTGTCCTGGTGTCCCGCGGCGGCGCAGCGTCCTCCTCGTCTCACAGATGCCTTCTGCTGGTGACGGGGCTTTGAATCCCCCGCCTCCAGCAGAAGCGAGCGCTGTGATTGGCTAATCGAACGCTGGCAGCCAATCACAGCCGGCTCTTGATGAGCCAATCACAGCCATTCAGTGATGTCAATCACTACAGCTCCCTGCCCGGTAATCACTGTGTAGCACCAAGGATTGGATGCACACACTGATAACAGTTGCTTTGTCTTTCTCCTCTTGGTGACTCAGTTGTTAGCACTGCTGCCTTGCAGTCCTGAAGTTCTAGGTTCAGGTCCGACCAAGGCAACATCTGTATGGAGTTTTACAAAGATGTTGCCTCTGGTTTGATTTCCCTCTAAGACCCCAATGCTGCAAGACAACAGCGCTACTGCCTGAGCACATCCATTGAGGAGCCACCACCGTACTCTTCGTGCTCAGTAGTGGTTTATGAACTCATGGTTCAGCAGAAACAAACTGCCTAAAGTTCTGGTTGTCGCTGAAACAAACTTTTAGCAGAGTTCAACGTGTCCTGAGGTGGATCGGTCTGAAGGTCAATGTGGTGGAAAGAATGGACGGCAAATGGCCTGTCCTGCAGCACAGAGGAGGGACTCGTCACGAACAGCGGTGGTGGCTTCAGGGTCAGCGTTTTTGTTGCAGACGGTCAGGATGTCGGAGGTTCCTCATAAGTATGCAGAGATGTCCCGTTAGGAACCAGGGACAGCGGCTGATGGGATCACACTTGTCCATGTATGTCCATACAATTTTGAGTATCATATGGCGCTTGCAGGCGTCAGGTTAGGTCGGGGGTACTAGAGTGCATAGTCCGGCTACTGGGTAGGCTTTGCAGGATTTTTTGGGAAGTGTGTGCAAGGTGTTAAATTGATATGAGAGAGGGCCCGGGGTGGGTTTAGAGCGAGTCTGGTGGTGGGCGAGGGTCAGCAGATGTTAGGGGTGATGTTGTACAGATAGAAAAAGATGGGGACAGGATACAATTAGATGACAGAGCGGAGGGGGGGGGGGATTATGTGTGTTTTGAGGGTCTGCTGGGAGCGCATTAAAAAAAAAATTGGTGGGATGAATATTTGGAGATTTTCTCTCTTTCCTTTGGAGAAATTTAAATTAGAAAAGGGGAGGAGTCTGGAATCCAAGATGGCGCTTAATCCCGCAGACGTTTACAAATTGGTTGCAGAGTTCGCCATTTTAGCCAGTGTTATCGGTAAAAAGGTGCGAGAAAATGGCTCCCCACAGTTTTGATGTGATTGGGGAAGCGTATTGGGTGTACGATGGGCAAACCTGGCTGCATATGACGGGCAAACCGGGCTGCATATGACGAGCAGTTCCGGCAACGGAAAGTGGTTCACCGTGGTATCAGATGGGACCACAAAGACATGGGCCTCTGGGTTAAAGATGATGGCCCCAGTGAGATACTGGCAGCCCTTTCAGGGGGAAGTTGGGTCTAACAGCTCGGCTAGGGGTTCCCAGTCCTGACAACTAATGAGAAAATATAACAGGAGTGTGTCGGCAAGTTAATGAGGGCCCATACAAATTTGGGGGAAGATGCAGGTTTAAGCTTGTCTGCTCACAGTGCGAGGATGACACGCTATGTCTTACAGTGTTCCATGTCAGAGCGACATCACACGGGGTCGGGGGGGTCCTGGGAGTCGGTTATAAAAATGGTCAAGGGGGAAGGCAGAGTGTGGACAGCCACCTTCTGATCTCATTGGATGGTGGGCCTTGGTGTCTATCGCCTCTTGGCTCTGACAGGGGGGAGTCCTTGCAGAGAAGGTGGTGTGTCTAGCTTTGTAAAGGCTAGCAAGTCTCCGAGTCAGGAGGTGGACGGCTGGAGGCAATTTGGGATATTGGGTCTCCTGAGTCGGTTGGAGTGCGGCTGGAGGCAATTGGGATATTTCCATTTAAATGGTGAGGTGACAGATTTGGGGGCTCCAAGGACCTCCCCTTTTTTGGTGGATGGTGAATACTTAATTAATGAGTTTTATGGTTAAATTGGGTTGTAATAAAATGGCTGCTGTGGCCAAATTAGCCAAAAATGAATGTGTATGTCATTATTTGGGATGTAGTGGGTGTGGGGTTAGTAATTGGAGGAATGAGGTCAGTAGGCTACAGCTGGTAACGAGTCTGTTATACCCCGGTCAAGCAACAACTGCCTCGGTGATTTTGTCTCCATCCTCCTGCCGCTCTCCACTATGCCCGCCTGGAGCTTGCTGCTTCTTGCATAGTGAACCCACACCACCTAGTCCAATAAACACCATACAAATGGATGTCGTTCCCCTTTTAGTCTGAGCCGTCCCGACTCCTGCTTAGATGCCTCTGTATTCATTTGCTGATTATAGTGTTAACTAATAACTGGTTGTACGGATATTTACATACTAAATACTAACATACGGAGCCGGCAGCAGCTGCGCTGGAAAAGGGGGTTTGAGCAATTCCTGAGATAATCTTGACACTTGTAAGATAAAAGACTTTCTTAAGGAATCTTAATACATTCAGTGTTCTCCACTAATCAAATAACGGGTGCAAAAACTGTGAAGATCATGAAGACCCGGTAAGTGCTAATATTACCGCAGCTAATGTTCCAGAGGTGTGAAAATGTGTATTTCTATTGAGCTGCATTCACTGCTCATAATGAACTATTATCAAATAAATCTGCTAATTACCATTCAGACCTCGAGCCATCATCGGAAAATTAGCGAAAGTGTAATAAAGAGCATGACTAACACAAGATTTATTACAGCCCAAGTAATAGGAGCGGCACGGGAATGTATCTGATCCTTACAGGTGATATTCTGGCTGAAGTCCAAACCTAAGGAGTTGTATATCATAGAGGGACCCTCATGGTGCAAATGAAGAAAGGGGGCAGAGCAAGTTTGGTGTTTCCAATGGCCTTGCCTACGAGGTTTGGGAACTGCTGTCTATTTCAAGTAATAAGAAGTGAGAGACACAAATATTGTCGGACTTTTGTGTCTTTAGTCCCAACCCATAGTTCAAGGCTGTATATGTAGAATCGTGGCTAGTTGGCTGTTGACGTATGTCCCTTGGCACCAGGAGGGTTGAAGGTGAAAAAAACTATGTGTGTTGAACTATGGTGGGAGCTGGCAATGTGGCCTCTGTCTGACAGGCCAAAACTGTTCTTCCAGGCGTCTCTGTTCCCTTCTCCACAGTGGCAGGGAAAAGTTAAATTAAAGTCTAGTAGCCAGTCAGCTAGCTTAGATCACCAGGGTCTGGTGTAGGCCCTCACTACACTGCACCCTTGACGAGACGGGTGGGCAACAGCTTCTTGGGTAGATGGTATATGGATGCTCTTCACTCATCTTAAATGCTTTAAAACTTTAATATAACAATAAGTAACAAGTCCGTCCTGCCCAGTGGAAAACAAGAGAGTCCATAACTGGTGGTGAAGAGCAATGTAAAGCACCCCCACAATAAAAGTCCTAGGTAGGCTTTTTAGACCGTATCTGGCCACAGTGACAGAGAACTAAACTGAAGTCCCAAGATGAAGCCTTATTGTCCAAGGAGGTCCTGGTGGTTAGGCGTGACAACTGCGGTGAACACAGGTAATCCAAGTCCATTACTTAATCCCAGTAGCTGGTAGTAACTTTTCGAGCTGGAGGTTCTGCTCCAGAGAGGAGGAGGTTCCACTGCACAGTCACACAAAGCATGTGTGGAGGAGACTTTCCAGAAGCTGGGTATCAGCCGTTACTGTAGAGAGTTGGGTTTCTTTGCACGGACACTCCTCATTTGTTCCTTACAGGCTAACACTTCTTACTGCCCGTGGGGAAGCTGTCACTGCTGTCCTATAAGGATCAAGTTATAACTGCTGACTAATGATTTTCATCCACACACTATTGTTGTCTACATTGTACTGATCTCTCCAGCCGGATACCAACCAGAGACACCCGGAAGAATGGGCCTCACATTATAGTCCCCCTCACTGGTCCTCCAGACTTTCTTAAAGCAATATCACTGACAGTAACATTACATTTTGAATTAACATAGCCTCAGAACATGACCCCCTTACATATACATCATAGAGGAACACCTCAGGTTTGTTTTGGGGTAAGTAGAGAGTGATAGGACCAGTTTAAGGGTTTTTGTAACAGTTTAGCCTATAGGGATTAGGAACCTAAGCAGAGGTGGGAACACATAAAAGAAAGGAGGAAGGAACTAGCCTGAGATCTCCGTCACATTATCGTCACACAACCCCATGATAGGCCTATAAGATAATGCACGTCTTTTCATATACAGTCCGCCTGGGAAAGCTCATGGGATATACCATTTCTGTCTGTTTCATACTCGAAAGAAAAAGACACCCCAAAAGATGTAAATATGTTATGTCTGTGTGCTGTCCAATGCAACTTCTGCCCAAGCCTCTCAATCACAACTTACCAGATACCTGAATGTCACTTCAATGGTCTCTCCTACTCAGTGGTTGGAAGTTGGGCACAGACATAAGCTATCTGGTCTGTCTTTCGTCTCAACTCATGGTCCAAGGGTGTATATATCATAGAGGAAGACTTCATGGTTGCTTTGGGGCAAGTAGAGAGTGATTGAACCAGCTTGAGTGTTTATCATGGGTTAGCCTATGGGGATTGGGAACCTAAGCAGAGTTGGGAAAGCATAACAGAAAGGGAGAGGGAGCTAGCATGAACTTAAATTTGACAGTTCCCCCGACAGGTGGTTGAAAGGTCGGCACAAACACATAAGCTGGCTGGCTGGTCTGTTTTTAAAGCCACCTCATGGTCCAAAACTGTACATATTATAGAATGAGCTCTCATTGTTGCTATGGGGTAAGTGAAATCTGGGGGGGGGGGGGGACCAGCTTGAGAATTTTCAATGTCTTTACTAGAGATGAGCGAGCACCAAAATGCTCGGGTGCTCGTTACTTGGGACGAACTTTTCGCGATGCTCGAGCGTTCGTTTCGAGTAACGAACCCCATTGAAGTCAATGGGCGACCCAAGCATTTTTGTATATCGCCGATGCTCGCTAAGGTTTTCATTTGTGAAAATCTGGGCAATTCAAGAAAGTGATGGGAACGACACAGCAACGGAAAGGGCAGGCGAGGGGCTACATGTTGGGCTGCATCTCAAGTTCACAGTTCGCGATCGCCGGCAGGCCATTGCTTTCAGTGGAACCTGCTGTATTGCCGCTCCATTGAATTCAATGGGCAAACATCGTTCTTCTCTGCCACAGCTGTTACAGCTGTGGCAGAGAAGAATGATTTGTCTTCAATATGTTCTCAATGGGGACGGCGCTGCTGCCGCCGGCCCCATTGAGCGCATATAGAGAAGAGAACAGGAATCGCAGATCGCACATAGGTGCAATCTGCGATTTCTATGGCCTAAGAAGGACCGTTGGGGTTCTTGAAGCCTAAAAAACCTCCTAACGCTCTCCCTATAGCAGCAGCACTTTCCCTTATTTATGTCAGAAGGCATCTATGGCGAGCCGCGGGAGGGCAGATTTTAATACTCGGGTGACACCTAATCTCGCCAGCCACTCACTGCAGGGGGGTGGTATAGGGCTTGAACATTGCAGGGGGACGTTGTAATGCCTTCCCTGTCTTTCTATTGGCCAGAAAAGCGCGCAAATTTCTCAGGGAAGAAAATGAAAGTAACTCGAGCATCTCGAACACCCTAATACTCGAACGAGTATCAAGCTCGGACAAGTATGCTCGCTCATCTCTAGTCTTTACCTATAAGGATTGGGAAGGTAAGCAGGGGTGGGAAACGATAACAAAAACAGCTAGCCTGAATATTACTTTGATGGTCTGTCCTACAAGTGGTTGGAAGGTGGGCACAGACATAAGCTGTTTGGTCTGTCTTTATTCCCAACCAATGGTCCAAAGGTGATATAAAATAGGTGATGACTTTAAGGTTGTTTTGAGGCAAGTAGAGAGTGGTGGGATTAGTTTACATGTTTCCAACATCTTAGCTTATAAAGATTGAGAACCTAAGCAGGGGTGGGAATCCTTAACAAGAAAGGGAGAGGGCCTAGCCTGAAGGTCTATTTGCTAGTTTATCCTACGAGCAATTGAAAGGTGGGTACAAACATAAGCTATCTAGCTGGCCGGGTTTTAATGCCACCTTATGGTCAAAGTGTGAACATATCATAGAGGGAGCCCTCAAGGTTGCTATGGGGCAAGTCAAACGTGGGAGAACGAGCTTAAGAATTTCCAACATCCTTGCTTGTGGGTTTTGAAAATGTAAAGTGGAAAACTATAATAGAAAAGCAGAAGAGGGCAAACATGCAGGTCATTTGGATGGTTTCACCTACGAGAGATGGAAAAGATGCTGCCAGAAGAGTCCAGCTGCGGCTTATCTTCCCTGAGAACAAAAGGATTGGGTATGGTAAAATCCAATTAGCTGATCCTTCTCCCCTCAACATCTGCTGTCAGGAGGTCCCCATACACATTAGATCAGCTAATCACACTGAAATCCTTGGGTTTGATCAACATTAATCTAATATCTATGGCCAGCTTTATTCATTTGGCCTTCACTCTACTTAAAAAAGTCTTCAACTCAATTTTGACACTTGGTGACTATATGAACAGCATTTCTGCCCTGTGATGGTCACTGCACTGGCTGCCCATCAAATACAGAATACAATTTAAATTCACTACCTTCATCCATAAAGCCGTGCACAGCGCAGCGCTGCCCTACATTGCATCCCTCATCTCAACCCACCACCCAGAGCGCCACATTAATTCGAACCTCTCATTCCCGCCTCAAAGACTTCTCCAGAGCAGCACCGGTCCTCTGGAACATGCTACCCCAAACTATCCTCACAATCCCTGACTCACAAAACTTCAGGCATGCTCTAAAAACGCACCTCTTCAGGGAGGCATACTGTATCCCCTAAACCAAACCCCCCCCTGTACTCCACCTGATAACATGCTCCCTGACCTACTGACTGCAATACCTGTTAGCCGCCATCATCCACCCCCTGCAGTCACAGATTCAGCCACCACACGGCTTAGTGTCTGACCATTGTCTATGTGTATAGCATCCCTCACTCTCCCCCTCGCCATACCGTGCACATCTCCAGCCCCTATACCTTCTGTATCCCCCTATTATCTGTAGTATGTAAGCTCGTTGGAGCCCCGCACCCCTACTATCTCCATCAGATGATTTCTACTTGTAACCGGGGTTTTTGTATTTTTGTACTTCTGTCTTTCTGTATTCTCCTGTCTATGTAAGCGCTGCGGAATAGGTTGGCGCTATATAGATAAAGATTATTATTTCTCCAGAATATCTCATCTGCTTTCTGGTCTTTAGGCTTCCCAGTGATCTATCCAGGATTTCTGATTGCCTCCTTCTATCTTGTTAGTCATTCACTTCCTCTTACTTCCAGATGTGGTCCTATATAGACACCCCGGTCCGTGTGCCATATCAGCTTCCTGAGCCCTGCCAGGCAATTCTGTGCTCATTAAACTCAGGCTAAACTATGTAATTGCCCCTTAATCCTGCCGGTCATTTAGGATGCGACTACAAAGAGTCCCTCCTAGAGTGAACTGACTAAGCCAAACAACCATGGAATCAATAGTCATTTCACTCCCACTAATTAGACCCCGAAGCATTTAGCTTTAAATATGAATTAAGAACCTGAAATGTCACGCCGGGGAGGTGCGCCTCCGAGCCGACACGGAGTTCACCCGAGCCCTCGCCGCACCGCTCATGTCAGAAACGTTTCCTCCGCTTTATCTAATATGAATTCATCTTATTTCACTTTGACATTCATATTGTGATATTTATTCGTTACATATCCGGCGATGGATACCAAATATATTATTTTTTTATTGTTTAGATTTTTTATGAGAAAATCTTTTTCAAATTTTGATATTTTTATTTTTTCTTTTTCTCTTAAAAAAATGTTTAATTTTTTTTTTTTTAGAACTTTGTGTCACACGGGCATGAAAGCATTTACGCTCGCATTTTTCTACAATAGGTGTTATGTATTTGCGTGTGTGTGTTTTACTACACTGTTTGTGCATACAAACAGTGCTCATTTGCGTGTAAAAGAACACACAGCCCTGCTCCCGTTCATTGAAATGGGCAATTAAGCTAATTAATTCAATATGTGATATTTTCATTCACAAACGCACAGGAAAATGAGTGCAAAATATGCTAAATCATTGGGTTCTATTGTTTTAGACTCCCGACCCACTGCGTAGACCTTTCATGACTGCACAACCTGAATTTAACATTATCTGTCTGGGAGGTTTTTTTTCAACCTTCACAAAAACTTGCCCCACAGTAAGGCTTTGCACGAGTGTATATCAGCCCGCCGTTTTCACGGGTTGGCTGATATATGCTACGATCTGATGCACTGGACTCCAATGCATCAGATCGCATGGCCGTATTCCCGCAACGTAAAAGCACCCTGCCGGTCAATATAGCGCCGGGCGCTTTTACGTCAGGCCCAAAAGATAGTCCTGGAACTATCTTTCAGGCCGGAATACGGGAGCCAATGAGAGCATCCGGAGAAGAGAGGTAGGAGTGACTGCTAAACTCCTTCGCTCTTCTCTCCTCCCCTCCAGCTGAATGCAATGGAAGGGGGCAGGGGCGGAGCTAAGCACTGCCCCATTCTGTCTCCTCCCATTGCTGGCTGCGGACAAGGGGCGGGAGCTTACCTCCGCCCTCTTCCATTGCAAACAGCCAGAGGGGAGGAGAGAGGAGTTGAGCCGGCGAGGGGGAGCAAAGGGGCAATGGCATGGTGGCCTCGTGGCTATGGCATGGTGGTGTATATGTGCCAGGGCCCATGCTGTCTGAACAGGTACACAAACGTTAGATTTGTGCGCCCGTTCATGAGTTGTTGCTCCTCAGATCATAGTGTATATTGGCCAGCCGTGAAAAAGGCGGCTGATATACACTTGCGGGAACAAAGCCTAAGGCATGGCATTAGAAAATAAGATGGCCATTACTCATCCTCACATGCTGCTTCTGATCCAGAGCCACAAACCCGGTCCCTTCTGCTTCAGTCCTCGCTGAAATAGAAAGCAATGATGTCATGTTCATTGCTCACATGACTGCTGCAGCCAATCACCGGCCTCACTTTTCATGTTGCATTCAGCAATTGGCTGCAAAGGTCATGTGAGTGATAAAAGTGACGCCAGTGCCTCCTGATAATGGTTTTCAGTTTTTATATACTTGTATAAAACTCCTTTAAAGGGGTTGTGCCAACATGAAATAAAAAAAATGCTGTTATTTATAGAGCGCCAACTTATTCCGCAGCTTTCAGGTAATTTAGTTATTACCCCCACCAAGCTGGGTGCTTATTTTACCGACCTCGAAAGGATGGAAGGCTGAGTCAACCTTGAGCCGGCTACCTGAACTAAGCGGTGATTGAACTTGCAAACATTCAGGTCGTGAGCGAGAGCGTAGGACTGCATTTCTGCTGCCTTAACACTGCACTACACGAGGCTCATGAAAAGTCATCCCCTATCCACAGAATAACAGTTAACTTTCTGAAAGGTGCCGATCCCAAAAGCGTCGGCATGAATGAAGAAGCAGTTACCCATGCGCCCTGATGCTCCATTCATTTGGGTGCGAGCACCGGAGATTGCCAAGCTCTTGAACACAGCTGTCTCTGGTGCTGCTATTGACATGAATGGAGCTGGATCCCCGTCTTTAGGACCTGTAGGGGTCCTAGAGGTTGGAACCCCACCGATTAGAAGGTTATCCCCTATGCCTTTTTAAGGTTAAAACATATTTAACTGTATCAGCCACCAATGTGGGCCTGTAGGGGCCCCAGTGTAACCTACCCTTGAATTAATATGCATAGTTCATGTTTAGCCAGATGATCCAGCTCAGTTGGTCCTGGCATCTATTCAGCTATACGATACATAGTACTAATATGTTTCTGCATCTCTATGGCGGGCTGTAGAGAAGACTTACTGACATTGATCTTCATGCCCATCCTTCACCCAGTCCTCATTAACAGAATTGCCTTAACGTTCTAATCTGCCCAATGAGAGAAGTCATTTTTCATCCTTTGCTCTATTATTCCTTCTGCCATTTTTCACAATAATATCTTATTTTTCATACTGAATATCCAATGTTTGACCTTTCGCTGCATCGTCGGTGTAAATGTTAATGAATGCTCATCCATTCTTACTTTCTGGATTCTTGCAGTCCATTCATTGTGATTCTATAATGGCCATTAATAGTCCCAAATTTGAATAAGGGCAATTCTAAGCCTCATGTGGTCTAATATAAAACACATCTGCCTTAACTAACGAGACTAAGCTGTGTGCCCATACATCTTGTATTGGGTAATATCACTAAAAGCTGGTTTACACGGACAATGATCGCTCAAAGATCGCTCTAAGGACAGTCTGAGTGACGGCTTTGAGGGATCATTTTGCATAAACTATTAAGTAGCTACTCATCTACTTAAGAGCAATTATGTATGCAAATGAAGCCTTCACTGAATGTGTCAATAGCCAGAGGGCTCTTATCTGTGCTCAGATCCTTTGCTCTCCATGGGTAAACAATGCTATCAGCACTCCCCGTGGAGAACTGCTGATAAGAGCCAACTACAATTTTTAGGTCAGACTGAAATTAATGATCAGTTAACAGTGCCCGAAAAGCGCACGATGGGCGCACATTTAGATGCACCGATTATCGCTAAAACGATCGCCGATTAGCGATTTTTTTAGCGATCATCGGCTGGTGTAAATGGGCCTTTAACCCCTTGAGGAGATGGCCTATTTTGGCATTTAGGATCAAGCCTTATTTTTGAAATCCGTCATCTGTCACTATAGGCCTCATTCACACGAGCATGAAAATCACACAGGAGTTAGCCGCGCAAAAAAATTGCAGCGAACTCGCAGGAAAATTGTGTGAATGGACGATTTCCCGCTATCAAGTCCGAGGTTAATTAGTAGTGAAATTGCTCATTTACACGATTGGGAGCTGCATGTCACTGAAAGTGAGCACTGATGCCACAAGAGTGGAGAGAGAGATGAAGGAAAGCCTCGCAGGGCTTTCCTTAATCTCTAGGGACTCCCTTCATCTCAGTGGGGCTGGATGGTTTCCCCAGCAGCTGAGGTGGAAGAATTCCACTATCGCGGGGAGAGAAAGATCATCTCAGCATGATACCGGCATTCCCCTGTGGGGGAGAATATGGAAATCCCCGTAGCAGAGGGAAAGACTGGGTGGGGCTACAGGGCTTTCCCAAGAGCGGGGAGGGTGAGAGGGTGTGCTAGAGGGGACCACCCTCTAGCCCCGCCCTCTCTCTCTGCCATCTCCATGGGGAGAGAGGAATTTCCCAGCAGCGGAGCTAGAGGGATATCTCCGCTGCAGGGAGAGAAGGAGGGAATCCTCCATATCGGAGAGGGGTGAGGCTACAGAGAGTGGAGTTAGATGGGCAGGCCTAGAGGGCAGTTCCTTCTAGCCCTGCGCTCTCCCCCCGCTCTTGGGGAATCCCAAAGGGAAGCCCTGTAGCCCCGCCTCCCTCTGTCTCCCAGCTATGGGGATTCCTTCATTCTCCCCTGCAGGGATATTCCTTATTTCCCCCTACAGGGGAATGCCGGTATTGTGTTGAGATGAAGGGAGTCCCCAGTAAAGAAGGGGGTTCCCTGGTGACTCTCCCGCTGCAGGGAAATTCCTCCAACCCCGCGTAGATGAAGGGAGCCACCGGGGAGTCCCCTCATCCCTGCGGGGACCAACAGGAGCTTACAGCGGAACATTTAAAATGTGCTTCTGGGTGCAGCACCACTTCCCCTTTTCTCACTTCCTCTCCCATTCCCATTGTTTAGAAATTTTAAGTAAACACTCGTAATGTTTAGCTAACCTCCCTCCCTGACCCTTTCTTCCCAGCAATAAAATGATCTGAAAAAAAAAGCTTAAAAAAGTCCCCCCTGTTACATCATATTGTATCCCGGAGCTCCCAGTGAAGTCAGGGGTCTGAAATTTTCCAGGGTAATCCACTGTCATCGGATAAATTGGGGTCCTCTGAAGTGGAAGTCCTTGGATGCCTTCACAGGGTCACAGGGGGTTTAGATTCGATTGATGATGAAGAGGATGAGGCTAGAAAAGTTGGGTCATCCTCACTAGCTGAGTCTGACTCAGACGCGATAACCGCCTAATCCCCCTCTATAGTAAACCTCTTGTGGGATATACTATAGATATATAAATTTATTATGCACCCAAAAAAGCACCAAAATAAAATGTTATTGGGTGGGCGACCCCAAGACACTGGGATGGGGTGACCACCGGACGCTAAACCATGGCTGTGACTAAACAGTACAAGCACAAACACATAGTAACAGAGCTGAAATACATTGTTTACAGTTTGATCAAAGCATATTGGCCCATCCACCATCGTCCGGATGACCAAGCTTCTGGAGGGTCCTAACACTAATACCAAGCGGTTTAATCATAACCTGAGAAAGATGGGTTCCTACCTTTTAGCATACATCTCTCTTGGGTCTGCATGGGGTCCACTTCCTCCTCACTATCAGCCACTGCTGGCTGGACCAATCACAACTGCAGTCTCTCAGTGTTAGGGAGGACCGCGTGCTGCAGGAGTCTATAACGTTGAATTTGCTGCCCCAGGTAGTGGCCATCCCATCCTTGAGCGTCACCCAAAGTTACCCAGCATATGACATGGAACCCCATTTGCTAAGGGGCTGGGTCACAATTGCATCCCCTACCGCTATGCCAGTAGTGAATACTCTCCCATTGCTCAACTGTCCAATTATGACGCTCCTTGCACCACTGTAGATGGGTCGATGCATCCTCTTTGAGAGAACTCGCCAGACGTTTGCAGCATGAATGGAGGGAAATACCAGCTGACATATATCAGACATTAGTACTAAGTATCCGATGTCATTTGGGTCAAAGGAGTCCAACTAAGTAGTAACATATGGAAATAATAGCCACTTCTGAGTCTTGCTCAGGTGTCCAATTACTTTTGATAGTATAGTGTATGATGTCCATATGACCTTATAAGACAAGTGGGCAGCAATTGTCCTGATGGGACCTCCCACAATTGAGAACCAATCTGGGATGATTTTTCATAGGCTCTTCCGGGTGAAGTCGACCGGTACCTCCCACCCCAAAATAAGCTCTTCTGTAAAGAACCCACTGGCAAGAGTAAAGCTATAAATGTGCTTCGTTTTTTCCTCAGTCTTAAGTATTTCAGACAGATTTGTTTTATGCCATCTTTATAAATAAGCTGCGAATCATGAATCATCAGAGAACCCTTCATGTCTCCAAATTTAGTCTCCGGCTGTAATCAAAACCTAACAGCTCTGTATTAGTCACAAGTACCTTCATCCAACATCTGGGCCCATTGGAAGTTCTGGGATCTTGGTCACTTTAAGATTGATGGTCTTCACTTTAATTCCTTCTCAGGAAGGACCGTAATATGGCAGGAGCAAATTAATTTTTGGAAATTGGGTTCAACGCCATTTATAGGAGGGCGGCTGCGGAGCTTCTTCGTCTTTTTGAAGACTAGTTGGGTTTGATGTATTTAATCTCAGCATAATTACACTTTAATTTGCCATTGTGTGTAAGAAAACTAATTATTCCCCAAGAATGAGTGCAGCGTCTTATCTTAGGGAGTTTATCTCCGATTTTTTTCATTCTGTTTGCCATTGTTAGCAAAAGTATAAACTTTTGGATAAACCTAGAAAAGTGATTAATCGTTTCAGTCTCCTGGCCGTATTTGATGATCATTGCTAGTTGCCGTGTTTCCACCAGTGACACCTCTGACATGTGACCGTGAGCTGGTGATGCTACTGCGAGAGGGATCGGTGCTGCAATATTATCCAAGTCTGATTGGTTAAAGTGTTTTATGTTCTTGAGAAGTTACGTAAATGATGCAAAAATACTGTGTTTGAAGCGTTCACTTTACGTTTTATTGTGCCTCCAGGTGCCGCACTGATGGGTACTAGGGTTGGCACCTTTGTGGCGAAAAAATACCAACCAATGTAAAAGGGGGTAAAATCAGGTGTCTTGACTAGGGGTGTGGCTTATCACAATATAAAATATTACTTCTCAGAGGCCCCTATAGTAATAGCACCAAATCTCAGTGGCTCAAGTAGTCATAGTGTGCCCCCTTAGTGGCTCCAGTAGTCATAGTGTGCCCCCTTAGTGGCTCCAGTAGTCATAGTGTGCCCCCTTAGTGGCTCCAGTAGTCATAGTGTGCCCCCATAGTGGCTCCAGTAGTCATAGTGTGCCCCCTTAGTGGCTCCAGTAGTCATAGTGTGCCCTCTTAAAGGCTTCAATAGGAATAGTGCACATCTTCAATAGCTCCAGTAGCAATAGTATCTCTTACAGTGTCCCAAATAATAATAATACTGTGGCCCCAATAGTAATAGTGCTACCAATAGTGGCCCCAATAATAATAGTGCACTCCCAGTAGTGGCCCAATAATAATAGTGCACTCCCAGTAGTGGCCCAATAGTAATGGTGCACTCCCTTAATGGCCCCCCTAGTAATAGTACCCCCAGTGGTAATAATGCACTCCCTTAGACTCTGCCTCCTCTCCCGGCATTTGCACTTTGTGCTGTACATGCAGGAACGCAGATGCCAATGGCAGGAAGCAGGGTGTCTGCATTCAGAAGCTGGGCAACCCAGAGCAGAGCTGCTTCAGTTGGTAAAACTACTTGCTCCGAGATGTACCCATTTATTTTATCAGCACCCGCCTTGGAACTTGGCAACTCTAATAGGTATGTAAATGCAAGGAAGAGGGGCTGGAGAGAGCGTGATACAGCCTAAAACTGTGCTGAAAGATGCAAAAAGTTTCAGCGATACAGTAGAGTGACCTAGTAAAGAGTAGAGAGGAGCGCTGTGGTCATGCTGTGGTAGAGCCAAGAGGACGAAGGGGAAGTTCCTGTGAGCTACTGAAGAAGGAGCATTTTGGGAAAGGTGTTGACGTATCATTGGGGTATTCGGGTGCTGAAAAGTCAGCACCAACATAGTGCCTTGGTGATGGAGATCTCCTTGCATTCACAGACCACTGTACAGCATCTGGAAGAAGACCCTTTGGGGAGCTGTGTATTCTTAATGAGAGACTGAGTTGCCGTGGTTCACAAATAAAGATGCCGGCTGATTGTTCACACAAGTCACCAATGTCATCGTTACGACCAGTGATGCCCCATGCTACACGGCGCCCGGAAAGGCCTATGACAGCGCCAGAAATACCCAGTTCTACTGATACTGTGTTCAGTTGTTCCAATGGGTCCAGTGGTCTCCCCTGTGGTAGGTCGATGACTGAATCTGTCTGAGGCCTCCACTCTGACATTTGGCCAGGGTAGCTGTATACCTGCTATTGGAGGCAGGGCAGCTGCCAACACAACTATAGACTTGGCTGTCTGGAAACTCGGCCTGTAAGGACACCAGTACCTACTCGGTGATGAAAGAAAACCTTTCAGCTGACCAAGTGCCATGATGATTTTGGTGCCGACATGGTGGCTCTGTTAGCTGGCAGATGTCGGCAGTAAGCAGTCCACTAAAGGGTGGTGAACACTTTGGCTCATAGAACTCCTTCCACTCCATTTTGAACTGTGCTACAACTCCTCTCACCACACCCCCATGAAAGCAAGGGCCTTTCTAACTTTCTCTCTCTGACACCTGTCCCTCAGCCGCCCTGCTGTGTGCCATTACATTATGACAAGGCACATTACATGCCTAACAAAAAAATAAACCACCCCCTTACACTTCCATTACTGACTCCCCTAATGCTGACACTAGGGCCTTGTACCATGCACAGAACCATTTTTGCAAGCAGCCTGCAATGCCAGTGTAATGGGATACTGCCTTTAAATTACTAAGGCCCAGTCCACCTGGGGCAACTCCCAATCCCAGTTGGGTAATGATAGGTTACAGTGTGTTTCACTATTATGCTGCATGACTTTAACTTCTTAAAAGTTCTGTGAATCTGGGCAAAAAGTTATTTTGCTCCGAATTAGTTCAAAGCAAACCGGAACTTCACTAATATTTCTGAAACTGGTGTGTAACACTGTCTAAGGGCCATAAAAGCTCCTTGGTCACCTAGAAGTGCATCTAAGTACTTTTCAGCTATTTTTAAGGCAAAATTAATGAAGAAAAGAAGAAGAAATAGTTGTAGGGATTGCTTGAGATGGCTGTGGGGTGGCTTCCATGTCCGTGAACATGGTTAACCATACTGTTCTGGTGTTGTGACCCAGTAGAGAGAAGATATCTTCATCATTTGGCTAACGGCAGGGATATTGCATTTGTCAGATGCGGGGAAAACTAGTACCGTCCGCTGGATGGAGCGCCGATATTATAAGGGAGGTGATGTGTTGTGCAGATGTTGAGCCATGAAGACAATCATGTCCGAGGCAGAGAGAACGGTTCACAGTGAGTGGACTGGGCATGAGCCCTAGAATGGAGACCTACTAGTAGCTCTTGGGAGTGGGGAAGTAGCGGTAGACCCTGTTGGGAGTGCAAGGATCCGGTATGAGTGCCACAAGCATCATACAAGCATCATACATCATACAAGCATCCCGGTCAATAACTAGTATGAAAGCTGAAGGAACAGAACATGTTGGAGCCCACATCACGGCAGAAGTTGTTGCCTCTTTGGACTTTCCCGATCCTAACGGCCAGAATACTATGCGTTTAAGTAATGCTATATGCCTCTAAGATTATAAGCTCCCTGCTCATCCGATCTGTTGACACTCCAGTGATGTAATTCATGGTTCTTCCACTGCTAATGTCACCATTTCCGAAGCTGCCGCTGTATTCCTCTCGTTTTGCCGGTCCTCAGTCCAGCCATATATATAACATATTTTACAAGTGACCTATAATACCAGGGTAATAGAAGATGACCTTGGCATGGTTTAGGCATCTGTTCCTTCTTGCCACCTGTTTGCACATTGTTCGGTGACATCTGGCAGTCTAGCTGACCATGTATATAATCCGTTATGTCGGTGTCCTATTATAGCAGGACTAATACTATTACTAATACATCTCGTTTTTACCAATGTAGTCTGCTGCCCGTCTCCGATCGTTACCTGCTGCCAACCTGGGACCCCTTCATTAGTGACATCTCTAATGCCGTCACCATGGCCTGTCCAACTGCATTTAACCCATGTTTTCCTCCCATTGACCTGTAATACTAAGGTAACAGGATATGATTACTAAGACACCATCCATTAACCATTGCAGTCTCCTGTAGGGTAGTATACATAAAGCTGTATGAGCCATATCTGTATGAAGTGCCTTAGGGTCTATGGAAGAACGTAGAACTATGGTAACAAGGAGATAAATTAGGGGATGTGACAGACCTCCCTAAAGAGATGAGTTTTTGTCACAGTTTAAGCTGTGGATATTGAGAATTAGGCTGACCGTCTGGGGTAGCGCATTCCAGAGAACTAGGGTGGCTTGGGAAAAGTCTTGCAGACAAGAGTGAGAGGTTCACATTATGGAAGAACATAGGGAAAGGTCATTAATTAGCAGAATACGTAGAGCAGTAGTCAAAGATGAGGAATGAGATATGAGGCAGTGCAGCACTGAGGAGAGCTTTATGGATGAGGGTGATAAGTATAAATTGTATTCTATAGAGGACGAGAAACCAGTGCAGCGACTAGTACAGGGGGCAGGCATCGGTGCAGTGACTGGCACAGGGTGGAGGCATCAGTGTAGTGACTGGCCCAGGGTGGAAGCATCGGTGTAGTGACTGGCACAGGTTAGAAGCATCAGTGTAGTGACTGGCACATGGTGGAGGCATCAGTGTAGGGGCTGGCGCAGAGTGGAAGCATCAGTGTGGTGACTGGCACATGGTGAAGGCATCAGTGTAGGAGCTGGCACACGGTGGAGGCATTGACGCAGTGACAAACACAGGATGGAAGCACCAGTGCACTGAATGGTACAAGATGGAGGCATCAGTGCAGTGACTGCCACAGGATAGAGGCATCGATTCAGTAACTGGCACAGGATGCATGCATCAATGTAGTGACTGGCACAGGTTGGAAGGCATCAGTGCAGTGACTGGCACAAGGTGGAGGCATTGGCGCAGTGACAAGCACAGGATGGAAGCATTGGTGCACTGAATGGCACAGGATGCATTCATCAGTGCAATGACTGGCAGAGGTTGGAGGCATTAGTGTAGTGACTCGTATAGGGTGGAGGCATCAGTGTAGTGATTGGCACAGGGTGGAAGTAACAGTACAGTGACTGGCAGAGGTTGGGGGCATCAGTGCAGTGACTGTCACAGGGTGGAGGCATCAGTTTATTAACTGGCACAGGGTGGAGGCATCGGTGTAGTAACTGGCACAGGGTGGAGGCATCGGTATAGTGACTGGCACAGGGTAGAGGTATTGGTGCAGTGATTGGCACAGGGTGGAGGCATCAGTGCAGTGACTGGCACAGGGTAGAGGTATTGGTGCAGTGACTGGCACGGGGAGGGGACGTATCAGTGCAGTGACTGGCATGGAGTGGACGCATCAGTGCAGTGACTGTCACAGGGATGAGGCATCAGTGTAGTGACTGGCACTGGGAGGAGGCATGAGTGTAGGGCAGAATGATGAGCCTGGCTGCTGCGCTCAGGATGGATTGGAGAGGGAAAAGTTTAGGGAGGGGAAGACCGGTCTGTAGAGAGTTACAGTAGTCATTGCGAGAATGGATCTGGGAAATAATAAGAGATTCTACAGTAAGACGAGGGCAGATTCTGGAGATGTTTTTGATGGTCTTCGTTATATTAGACTATAACACGACCACTTTATGTATTATTGCACCCGTTCCTCCTGCTGTGGTTATAGATGTTCCCCGACCATCTTCCTTACATTACATGCTCCCTCCACCGGCAGGACAACACGAGTGGCCAGTTGTCCGCCTCCCGGCCCTCAATAGTACAAGTCCCGCGTATTTAGCTTGTTGGGCCCAGAAATATCTCTAGACGTGACAAATGCGGCTCAGGAAGAGATGTACTCATAAAAGTGAACCCTGGACAACTTTCCAAGAGTTTGTATCTATTGTTTTATTGGTCCAAGGCATCTTTAAAGGTTTTTTTGGGCTTTTAACACACTGGAAGGAATGGCATTAAAAGCAGTAATAAACCCTGCAGTCCTCACCCAGTAAAAGTTCCACCATCCCAGTGCAAACACTTTGGTCCCGGGCGTTCCCGCCGCAGACACGTTACATCCATCATTTACATGAAGACTGGAGTCCATTTTTGGATGTAGACTGTAAACGGAATATGAAACATGATATAACCACACAACTTGCCTTACCGGATGGGTAGGTGGGATGTTCCTCGCATTGCTTCCAACGTACCTGTACAGTAACACTCTTTGAGGCCCCACCCATCTTCCAGATTCATCCAATCAGCTCTCCCCATGGTCTTTTTAAAAGAGAAAAGTGACAAATGGGGTCCTATGCAGACCCTGTCACCCCCCCCCCCCCCTATATGGTTCAGTGCCACATGGTGCCTATGTGTTTAAGCCCTCTGGGATAAGCGACTCCCATCTGTCTATGGGCTGATTGGCTAGCTGGGGTGTCTGTCGTCCCGGCCTACCTGTCAGTGACTTATTTGGGGTACTCTGAGAAGAGGCTGCTGGTTATACAACTGTGTACCTTTAGAGCCCTGGCCTGTGTAGTAATGGAGTGGAGTAGTTGCTATTTCTTCAGTATATTATTCTGTCTTTAGTACTGCGTCCGTTTATTCCTTGACCTCCTAGTGTGGTTAAGCTTTTACTGTTTTTAGGTGTACCTCTGTGCGCTTACTGGGTCCATATCCGGTCCATCTCAAGTGCTCACCTTGTTCCTAACTCCATCACAGTCTCAGTAGGGAATTCCTAGTTTCTGTTGGTGGGTTCCCCTATGTCAGAGTTGGTGTGTTACAGATAGCGAAAGTGGACCCACTGTGCTAACCAACCAGCCTGGCTTTTGGACCAGACCTGGTGTGGCTGGCAGATGACCACAGTTGCAAGGTAAACTCAGATGATAATCTTACCCTTAGCTAATCTGGAAGATGGAAAGACCCCTGCCTAAAATCGGGGTAAGCGTCCTAATAAGAACGGTCCCACACTGGAATCTCAGGGCTAACTATCCCTGACAAGACACAGGGGTGATGTACTGAACACAGAACACACAGAACAGGAATGACTTAGCACAGAGACGGGAATGATGCGCAGACTGGAAGGAAATGGACAAATACACACAGACTTAGGGCTTATTCAAACGACCATATATAGGCCAGGTATTTACGCCCGGCTGATATACAATGTCCCTCTATGCAGGGAAGGAGGCTGGAAGAGCTGGGAGCAGTGCACTGAGCTCCGCCCATGCCCCCCCTTCTCCGCCTCCTCTCCACCCTCTCTCCGCCCTTCGGCACTATTTGCAATGGGAGAGTTGGAAGGTGGGCGAAGCTAAGCCCCCCTCCAAAAAAACCGCCACAACTTAGCTCCGCTCACATCCTGCTCCCTCCCATTGCAAATAGTGCCGAAGCTGGCTTTTCCAGCTTCCTCCCCCGGCAGAGAGGGACACCGTATATCGGCCGGGCGAAAAAACCCGGCCGATATACGGTCATCTGAATAAGACCAAAAGCACATACAGAATAAACAAATACAGAAACAAGATTGCATACACAAAACAGTCCTGAGAAAGGTAACCTAGATTTGCTAAGTGTCTGAGAGAAACACACAACAATACTGAGGCATGGAGGAAGTGCATGAGCCCAGCTTAAATAGGAGAGTAACGCCTATTAACACTGCAGCTGGGCTGAGAGCAAGGGAACTGGTTAACTTCGTCATTGCTGATAGAAGAAACAAGTACATTTATACAGAAGGAGCAGAGCGATGTGCATGTCTGCCCGGAATAGCAACAGAGTGGCAGATACAGGTAGGAGACCTAAAAGGGTGCTCCACCTGTTAGGCACGGTAATAATCATGGGTCTACTGTACGAATCCATAATATGGCATCCATAGCATTCATAGCCCATACTGTACCATGGTGTGTCTTCACTTTTAAAGAAGACATAGGTTGACCATGGCCTGTGTCTATTATTACAGCTGAGCTGCATTCAAGTGAATGGGGCTCAGCAGCATTTCCTTTAACAGCCCATGCAACCGTTCAACATCTATGTATACATCTAATGTCTTCATGCTATTGAATTATTATGGAAGAACCCACCAAAGCTCTTGTGGTCCATGTAGAATACATTAAGTTGACTCTGTTCTGGCAATCAATAAACAGGTGATAGTTACTTGGGACCTTTACTGATTGCCCTACAGGGGATTCTAGTCTGTGCCCATAAGTGCGTGGCTATTTTCAGCAATGCCCTAGACTTTGAATAGAGTGGCAAGGCACATGCATGGCTGCCACTCTATTCAAACTCCTACTAGAAATGATCTTGTGGCTTTGGGAAATGGGGGACCGGAAGTCCTCCGTTCCAGCAATCAGTGGTCACACACACCTGATTCAGCATTCATGACCTATCCAGTGGACAAGTAATGGCTTTTAACCTCTTTTAATAAAGAACTTACCAGTCACACCATCATCTATTACCCGGAGTACAGAGCAGTTATGAATAGTGTCTCACAATCTGGAGAACGGCTCCATTATATAGACTGCTAATTCCAATTAGAATAGCGTAATGCTTCATTAAACCTGCGGGGATGCTGATGAGAAATTGAACACGTGCCAGATTTCCACAGAGATTACAGCAGATCATTGGATTCCCAGAGTCATTATTGGAGGAGCCTTCTAAAAAAATGGATTGTCCAGAGCAAAAAAACCTTTCAAGAATAACATATGAAAAGCTTCATAAAGGCTGAAGACACAAGAGATCTTCATTATAGCTGCAAGAGTCTTAAAACCCTAATCGCAAGTACACTATCCTATAAAAAGTATTTGGACACCCTTATCAGTATAATGGATTGTGTCTTATAGCCATAAGTATGTGTGTATATATATGCATGCTTCTTCGGATCTATTTCATTATGCCTGAGGAAGGACCCTGAGAGGTTGGAAACCTCGCTATAACATCATGTATTTTTGTTGGCCGTTAAAAGGTCTCATATCTACAAGATTACTTGGTTTCTCTTGCTGAGAACAATCACATTATAGCATTCCATATGTCCTAAACCAAGCTACATAAGATGCAGACCCTTGGAGGTGTCAGCCATAGTTCACGAAGCGCAATGCATCGGCCCATTTACGACGGTGCAGGGAGCACCATCATTGGACAGTTGAGCAATGGAGGGACATTCTATGGAGTGATGAATCCCGCTACTCCATCTTCATATCAAATGGGCGTACCCGGGTGTGGAGGATCCTGGGGAAGCCTTCTGCCTGAGTGTTGTGCCAACAGTTACGGCGGAGGTTCTCAAATGGTCTGGGATATTTTATGTGCAATGGTCTCAGTCCGTTGGTTGAAGTGACAAGAACCATAAACACGGAGGTGTACCTTGACATTCTAGACAATAGTGTGCCACGGACGGTGTGGTAATACTCTGGGAATGGTCAGCCATACTTCCAACAAAATAACACGCCTAGTCATAAATCTAATGCTGTTGGTTTGAGGATCTGTATGTTTCACCATTGGTCTGGCTGCACAGAGTCCCAGCCTGAACATTTCTGGGATAAACTAGAACATTGGGTCAGGAAATATGAACAGTGTCCATCTTTTCTGAGAGAACTCGCCGGATGTTTGTGGGATGAATGTAGGAAAATATCAGCTGAAGTGTATCAGACGTTAATAGAAAGTATACCACGGAGAGTATCCGATGTTCTTAGGGCCCAAGTAGCCCCACAAAGTATTACCATATGGGAAAAAATGCTACTTCTGATTTTTGCTCAGGTGTCCAATTACTTTTGGTAGGTTAGTGTAATTGGCTTCAAAGTGAACCGCAAATATTATTGCCTCTTTGATACCTTTGGGGCCAATTATTGCATCCAATGGGCCTACAGGAGACTATTCTGGTGGCCCATTGGACCCCACTAGCTGGAATATGCTGATTGGAGATTGTTTTTGTGCTCAGACAAAGCTAGCAATTCTGTGAGAAGATAAGTGAAGCCAATGGATGTCAGATGTGAAGGATATTTATGAGAATAGATGAGACTTGACCTGGGAGAAGATGTTTACCTTCCGTAGAGAGAACATTCAGGGTCTATTTGCCTACACCGGCTGTAATTTGGATCCCGCTGCCATCCACTGTTGACAATAGACTATCTACTTGTGATACATTAACTTGTCAGCTACGAGGGAGGGGGAGCCAGTAAAGGCAGTTCGCTTGTCACAAGCCATTGAGCCGCCTATTCTTCAGCATTCTTCCAGAAGGCCCCATGAAATCAGCCTTGTCTAAATGATTAGACAACATCCTTTATAAAGCTGGAGAGCGGGGCTGGAGATTTCATCTTTCTTTGCTTGATCAAAGTCAAAGAATAAGACGATCTCTATGGAACCTGCCGCAAACGGTCACAGACGTTTACATCCAAGAAGGAACACGTCAATTAGGTCGGGATGAAATCCCAGGCACTAATAAGCATGGATACGTTATTTCTAGCTTTTGTGGCATATCAGGACAATTGTGACAGCCAGTCCTCCAGATGCAAAAAGTTCCATGTGATAAATTTCCCAAAAAGTTCTAGAATGATGCAAAGCAGCTTCCCTCTATGGTAATTCCCCCCGTGACCCCGGAGTGCGGCATAAAATCAGGTGATAAGTTTTCCGTGGATCAGTTTCAGTGTGAATCCACATTAGATGAGAAACTCCAGCGATCTGAGTGATTTCCAACGAGGACGGTCATCAGTGCTGGACTAGCCGGGGCTGGGATATCACTGCCAACCGCGGGGGTTTTATCATGCAGCGGTGTGGAAGGAGGACCGAGGATGGTGGGATTGAGGAAATAACCCAGCGGAAGGAGATCCTGCGGACAGAAACAACTTGTCATCCAAAGGGGTCAGAGGAGGATGTCAGGAATCGTTCTGACAAAGAGGCAATTTGAAGCAGACCACAATGCTGGTGCAACAACTAATATGTTCTAACACACAATGCGCCGTTCCTCCGCACGGATGGCCTTTAACAGCAGATGACCAGTTCCAGCGCCATTGCTAAGAGAAACAAAAAGGCAAAACTCTAGTGGGCAAATGAGAGCAAAAAAATGGAAATTAATCCTGATTTCTGTAGCTGATGGGAGGTCATAATTTGGCGCAAGCAGCATGAATCGCTGACCCCTTCCTGTCAGCTATTAAAAGCTCTCATCTAATTTGCAGCAACTACAAGCAGCTTCCTGTCCGCATGGGCCAATATTCCCGCAGAGCCATTTCACCACCAAGTGGAATTGATGATTTGCTGTGGTTCTGAAGTCCAAAGGAGGTTAAACCCTGCTACTAAGTGTGGGTGTAGTGTACAGAAGTCAGTGTGTTCGTGTGTTCTGGAAGTTTCTGGATGGTCTATGTTGTATTGTGTTTCTGTGTTTTTCCACTGTCTTATATGTGAGTCAATATGATGTGTATTGCACATCTGCAGCACTGAATGGGTTACTGTCTGAGTTATGTCTGGAAAAGTATCTATTTGTGTGTCATGTGACCTTGTTATATATATGTAGTTGCAAGGTGCATGAGTGTAGCCTCTCTTGTCTGTCCTTCCTGAGAGTCTTTGGAGAGGTGCTGGCCTACACTCAGACACCTTCAGTCTGTGTGGGGGTGAATATGGAAAAGGCTGAGAGGATAGCTTGTGAGTATTATGGACCCCCACTTCTTCCCTACCTGGAAGATTAAGAAAAAGAGAAGCCACAAGTAATTGCGAGACACTACTGTGCAGCGCTGAAGTGTATGTTTCTGTGACGTGAGTATGTACTGGTAGAGAGTTGGCGAGTGTCCATGAAAGGTGTCCGGGAACAGAGATACACAGATGACTTGGCCTGTTAAAGTCTCTCTGTCACCCCATTTTCCTCCCTGTCACACCACGCGTTCTTCTACACTAAGTGTATTGCGGTGGATGTCAGTTGTTACTGGACTATTACAAGTTCTGTTACCAGTAAACGGCTTTACTGACCATTCCCAGTTGGGCCTGTGGAATTCTACCACGTGTGGCGAAAGGAACGCTGGCGTCACGAGTGACAAAGCAGAACCAAGGTAATCCACTTGTGGGTTCCCAATTTAATATAGTCTGCCCTCGCCCCTTGCATGTCTCCCTGGTTACCCTCTGGGTGGGAGATGGTAGACCGCCATGACAAGTGAACTACTCTACCCCCGCTGTCTCCTAGGCCGGGGCCCACTCTTTGGACGCTGCATGGGCTCTAATAAAGTGGCCATTCAATGTAAATGGCTTTTGTCACAATGGTCCACTGATGATAAATCTTGAAAACTGTAGAACCATTCAGAGTAATGAAGTGGGGGTGCAAATTTGGAAAAGATTTGTGATATACAACCCTGGAGCTTGTAGACAAATGAGCTCTGCTACATCAGTAGAATGCTATAGTGCCTAACGCTGCATCCTATACAACGTACTCCATATGATTCACTCCAGATTGGACTTTGCGTCTTGAATTAGTCTGTTACATAAGAGCGGTTAGCAGTCAGCTGTGATATCACACCATACAATGTATCACATCTGGGGGAATGACGAAACGATAAATGTGATTAATCTTCCTAATTACACTAATCTTTATTGATAATAATTATCCCATTAGCCATGCTGAAGGCAATTATTTAGATGGAAATAGCTTGAACATGAACATTCGGAGTTCATATCTTGGAGATGGAAACGCTGCGGATATTTTAATGATTCTATAAAAAGTTGTTAATAAGGATGGTAATGAATCTGCTGTTTACCGGTTTTCACTATTTCAGGCCTCGTTGAGTTCCCTTTTTTTGCATATTTATTGAGGTTCACCTGCTTGAGAGGTCACATTGCTCATCCTTCAACATTCGAGGATCTTTGGTTAGAACTAGTGTTGGGCCAATCCAAACAGTCGTACCCTGTTTCAGGTCTCGGCGGTTTGTCTCGGCCGAACCCACTAAAATAATTCTTCTTTTTCTTCTGAAAAAGAAGGAAGAGGAAGAAGAAGAGGAAGAGGAAGAAAAAGAAAGAGGAGGAAGAGGAAGAGGAAGAGGAGGAAGAGGAAGAGGAAGAAGAAAGAGGAGGAAGAAGAAGAAAGAGGAGAAAGAGGAGGAAGAGAAGGAAGAGGAGGAGGAAGAGGAAGAGGAAGAAGAAGAGGAAGAGGAAGATGAAGAGGAAGAGGAAGAAAAAGAAAGAGGAGAAAGAGGAAGAGGAAGAGGAGGAAGAGGAAGAGGAAGAAAGAGGAGGAAGAGGAAGAGGAAGAGGAAGAAGAAGAAAGAGGAGGAAGAAGAAGAGAGAGGAGAAAGAGGAGGAAGAGAAGGAAGAGGAGGAGGAAGAGGAAGAAGAAGAGGAAGAGGAAGAAAAAGAAAGAGGAGGAAGAGGAGGAAGAGGAAGAAGAAGAAAGAGGAGGAAGAGAAGGAAGAGGAGGAGGAAGAGGAAGTAGAAGAAGAGGAAGAGGAAGAAGAAGAAACTACCCCCAACCACCTCCGGCTATTGTAGAGCTGATGGGGGAATATGCCATGAACATTCTATCTATAGGATATATGATAAAAGTCTATCCTGAGAATGGGGTTCTGTGCCCCTACATCTCCTCACTTTGGGTTAACTGCAACCCCCACAGTGAAGAGGAGATTGAATAGAATGGCGATCAGGCATGTGTGGTGCCGCTTCAGTCATCATCAATGGGACTGCCGGAGATAGCCGAGCGCTTGGGAATTTCAGGTAGATAAGGTAATCAATGTTGCTTGCAGCACATAAAGGGTTCACAGAGGGAAGGTGCTACCTCAGTGACGTCATTGGCACAAAGTGATGAAATCAAAGAAGGCCGATGGGTTGCCTTGGCAACCAAACGCCCAACAAAGGCATCCGTGTCTCCCCTGAGCTATGAATACATTGGTAATGTCGCGTCCATCAGAACCCGTGCAATACATTGAACACACTTTTTATTCCAAACTGCAAACACTATTAAATAAAAAATATCCCAAATGCTTTTTTGTTCATTTTGCCTCTCAAAAAGAAATAAAAGTGATAAAAAAAACTCCAGAAACATCCAAAAATGGTGCTAATAAAAACCACAGTCCACCGCGCAGGAAAAAAAAAGCCCTCAAAGAGCTCCATTCATGTAAAAAAGAAAAAAATATGGATGTTTGAATGCGATGATGGAAAAAAAAAATAGTAATAATTTTAAAAAAGGGGTTTATTGTGCAAACGGGGAAAAAAAACATATATATATAACTTTTGTCTTGTCGTAATTGTACCGCATACTACATGATTAATGCTGCAAGGAACAAAACGATGTCAGGATTGACGTTTTTTCCCCCCGCCCTCCAAAAAATGTAGTAAAACTTATACAAAACATTGTATGTACCTAGTAATTGGTACCACTAAGAACTACACCCATGGTAGCATGCGGAAAGAAGCCCTCAGACCCAGGGGCGTAATTGTAGAGGGTGCAGGGGATGCGGTTGCACCCGGGCCCCGGAGCCTTAGGGGGCCCATAAGCCCACTTTCTCCATATAGGGAGCCCAGTATGATGAATAAAGCATTATAGTTGGGGGCCCTGGTACAGCTTTTCATGGGGGCCCAGAAGCTTCAAGTTACATCTCTGCTCAGACCGCAATGCCGCCAGGAAATGTAAAAAATGATGGCTTTAGAAAAGTGGAGATGAAAATCCCTCCAAAATGGTTGCGTCCTTAGGACCAAATAGGCCCTGTCACTAAGGGGTTAACCTCTATGGGACTGCCGCACATGGCGAAGCGCTCCACAAGGCTATGTGGGTGAGTAGATCGTCAGGATACAAGGTCGGCTACTCCTCCATTTGTACATGGAGGACATGGGAACCCTGCTTTTGTGATCCCCGCCAACCAAACACATATCCTTCGGACTTGGTGCAACTCCTTGAAGTGCTTGCTTTAGGACACTTCTGTTCCCCAGAGGTCCATAAGGACAACCTCAATAGGATGCAGTATAACGACCGGACCTCATGATACATGATCCTAGAAGATGGGAAGGTTATTGCCCCCCCAACTGTTTAATCTCCCTTCCGTCAATCACCCACCATAAGGATACAGTGTCTTCCCCCCGGAGTTGCGGCTGTCATTCAGTAGGCCTGCCTGACGCTGATGATCTGCTACATTACACAGCACTTCACAAAAGCCTCCTATTCAAACCAATTTTTGTGTCTCAAAATCAATGCCCCCGACCGCTCCGAGCCGCCGCCGAGGCAGAAATAATGCAGCTTGTGTTAGAGAATACAGGGATCCGTCTCCTCTCACATTCTCCGGCCTCAGCTGGAGGCCCTGGATGCTGTAATTACTCGCCATGTTTCCACATAGAACTTCCTTTAAATAGCTCTAAGAACACATCGTCCACGAAGCCCACAGGCAAAGAATACAGCGAGTTGTCAGATCCCGCCAACACCTCTAAGTGCACCAGAAACAAAACGCAACAATTAGCATCAAATTAACAACAATGTGTAAACGGCAAAACAGCAATCCCGCCTGGGAATGGATAATGTGGGGTTTTTTATTTAGTTTTTTTTCTAGCGGTCCAAGTCCTTTACATGCAGAGTTGTCTTGTTCTATGCAGCTTAAAATCCTGAACGATGATCATTCAGTATAAACAGCAGCTGTTCAGTGCTGAACGGCCACTACTAAGGTGAATAGAGAGGGGCGGGGGAGAAAAATCTCCTGCAGCCGTCCCGGTCCCCCTTTGTCAGAAAGCCACCGATACTCACTTCTGTGCAGGAGCACGGGAGCAAGAACACACAGGGACGAGTGCTGGGCATTGTTTGCCCCACATTCGTCCCATGTAAATAAATGGGCCTTAAGTCTCCTCACTCACCTTGTAGGTGTCTCCTGAAGGAAAGACAATACCCCTGCTGACCCCCGTCACAGGCCTTTTATTAGCTAAGCCAGAATCCTACTGCACACTGATGAGGTGCAAACACCCTGAAACAGCTTTCTGTTTTCAATTCCCAAGGGGTTGGACACTGATTTGCAGGAATACTGCCATCCAATAGGTGGCGCTCTGGAGATATTGTTCCATCTTCTATATTTGCATATTACCCAGAGGAGTATGCATGGCCTTGTAAGTCACTCACCTTCTAGGTGCTCTCCTCAAGGAGAGACAATACCCCTCCCGAGTTTGATTCTGGCACTGTATTTATGTAGCAATCTTGTTTCTGATGCAGTATGTGTGTTATGAGCTTGGTTCTGGTATTATATGTATGTATTGAGGTTGGTTTATGCCATATTAGTATTATGAGCTTCATTCTGATGTTGTATTTATGCTATGAGCTTAGTTGTGGTGTTTTTTTATTATTAGCTTAGTTCTGGTGCTGTAGATAGATAGATAGATAAATAGATAGATAGATAGATAGATAAATAGATATAAGATAGATAGATAGATAAATAGATAGATAGATAGATATAAGATAGATAGATAGATATGAGATAGATAGATAGATAGATAGATAGATAGATAGATAGATAGATATGAGATAGATAGATATAAGATAGATAGATAGATAAATAGATAGATAGATAGATAGATAGATAGATAGATAAATAGATATAAGATAGATAGATAGATAAATAGATAGATAGATAGATAGATAGATATAAGATAGATAGATAGATATGAGATAGATAGATAGATAGATAGATAGATAGGAGATAGATAGATAGATAGATAAATAGATAGATAGATAGATAGATATAAGATAGATAGATAAATAGATAGATAGATAGATATAAGATAGATAGATAGATATGAGATAGATAGATAGATAGGAGATAGATAGATATGAGATAGATAGATAGATAGGAGATAGATAGGAGATAGATAGGAGATAGATAGATAGATAGATAGATAGATAGATAGGAGATAGATAGATAGGAGATAGATAGATAGGAGATAGATAGATAGATAGATAGGAGATAGATAGATAGGAGATAGATAGATAGATAGATAGATAGATAGATAGATAGATAGATAGATAGATAGGAGATAGATAGGAGATAGATAAATAGATAGATAGATAGATAGATAGGAGATAGATAGATAGATAGATAGATAGATAGGAGATACATAGATATAAGATAGATAGATAGGAGATAGATAGATATAAGATAGATAGATAGATAGATAGGAGATAGATAGATAGATAGATAGGAGATAGATAGATAGATAGATAGATAGATAGATAGATAGATAGATATGATAGATAGATAGATAGGAGATACATAGATATAAGATAGATAGATAGATAGGAGATAGATAGATAGATAGATAGATAGATAGATAGATAGATAGATAGATAGGAGATACATAGATATAAGATAGATAGATAGGAGATAGATAGATATAAGATAGATAGATAGATAGATAGGAGATAGATAGATAGATAGATAGATAGATAGGAGATAGATAGATAGATAGATAGATAGATAGATATGATAGATAGATAGATAGGAGATAGATAGGAGATAGATTTGAGATAGATAGATAGATATGAGATAGATAGATAGATAGATAGATAGATAGATAGGAGACAGATAGATAGATAGATAGATATGAGAGGGATAGATAGATAGATAGATATGAGATAGATAGATAGATAGATAGATAGATAGATAGATAGATAGATAGATACCGGTAGGAGATAGATAGATATGAGATGGATAGATATGAGATAGATATGAGATAGATAGATAGATAGATAGGAGATAGATATGAGATAGATAGATAGATAGATAGGAGATAGATAGATAGATAGATAGATAGATAGATAGATAGGAGATAGATAGGAGATAGCTAGATAGGAGATAGATAGATATGAGAGGGATAGATAGATAGGAGATAGATAGATATGAGAGGGATAGATAGATAGGAGATAGATAGGAGATAGGAGATAGATAGATAGATAGATAGATAGGAGATATGAGATAGATAGATAAATAGGAGATATATAGATAGATAGATAGAAGATAGATTGATAGATATGAGATAGATAGATAGATAGATAGATAGATAGATAGATAGGAGATAGATAGATAGATAGATATATAAATAGATAGGAGATATGAGATAGATAGATAAATAGGAGATAGATAGATAGATATGAGATAGATAGATAGATAGATAGATAGAGAGATAGTAGATAGATAGATAGATAGATAGATATGAGATGGATAGATAGATAGATAGATAGATAGATAGATAGATAGATAGATAGATAGGAGATAGATAGATAGATAGATAGATAGATAGATATGAGATAGATAGATAGATAGATAGGAGATAGATAGATAGATATGAGATAGATAGTGTCCTGATTTCTTCAGATATTCTGCAGATGAATGACATTGAGTCTCCTCCTCCCATTCTATAGCATTACTCTCTTGATCGCATCATCCAGTTCATGAATAAATGTGGAATTTCCATGGGAAAATAATCTGTCCCTAGAACAAATAAAAAGTCATCTTATCTTTGTCTCTCCAAAGTCCCATCCATTACTCTTGCCAAGTCATCTACCGAAAGTCTCCTGCCTATTACTAAGCCACCAGATGTGCCCAGCCTACGTTGGCGGCAGCTGGGTTCTTGGACGCTCTTTTTTCCTAATTCTGTAGCTTTAAATAGCATTTCCGTAAAATCAGAATAATACTTTAGGCCGTTGCCAAGCAGCTTTCTCCATTCTTTGTCGTCTGCACAATGTCAGTCTAGCTCTGAGCAGCTGAGGTAATTGAAACAGACTGGTTGGAATACTCTGCCCTGCATCTTGCATGTTGGCGGTCGCACAGTGCAGGTGGATTGAGAGATGGAGTACAAGCTGTGCAGGCAGTAACGGTCTTCACTTGGCAGCTGAATTAGCGGAAGGTTACTGTAACTTGGCCGGAGTTTCCTAACTTTGCAATACAGTTTTAATACTTGGCAATGCTGGCTTTACTACAAGACCACATTGTCTCGGCTTAACGGCCCTTGCGGAATCAAGTTTCAGTCTCTTTATGTATTCACAGTCTCTCAACAGTTCACAATGGTCTGCATTCACAGTCTCTTAAAGCATTGTACCAGGGTGTGCAACAGAATCTCAAGTTACTGATCAGTAGTTGAGACCCCCGCTGAGACCCCCCCCCCCCCCCCATCCCGCCAATCTCAAGAACTGGATTCCTCTCCTGTCATTGCAGGGGTCGCTTCCCTTCCCGCAATGAGGTCACTCTGAATGGAGCGCTGGCCACACATGCGCAGTTAGCGCTCCATTCATTTTAATGGGGTGATACAAATATCCAAGAGGGTGTCCTTTGGGTACCTCTTCAGTCCCATTTAAAGTAAATGGAGTTCTGGGGCGCTTGCATGAAACTTGAAATTCTGGTACAACACCTTTAATAGAAGACATCCATAGGCGGTATGGCAGGCTCACGACCGGAGCTCTCACGGCTTCAATGGTCTGACTGGCCCGTACTGACAGCTATGAGCAGACGCTGCAGGGCTTTTCTTGTAGTACACACTCAGGCTGCGCCCAACTTCTTCCACAGCAGGCTTCTGTGATGGGCATGCCTAGACTTGTGCTCCCCTCCAACTGGCAGCTCTTGGCCCCCTCCATGTAGTGATGTGGACAGGAGGGGGGCGAGGAGAGGAGTGAAGAGGTGCTTCAGGCACCGCCGGTAAGAGTCCTCACCACCGGCCTGTGTCACGGCTGGGAAGGGGAAGAAGCACATGGAAGCATTAGTGCATAAGAGAGCTAACAGCGTTTAAGGGTTGGCGCTATGACGTGCCGGTAAGCGTTGTGAAGGAGGCTCTAACCCCTCAATGACATCAGCGGTTTCATGATTAGCGCATCACCGCTAAGAAGATCTGCAGAATGTTCTCAGCCCTGTAGGCACCTAATATAAACCAATCACAGTGCAGCTTTCATTTCTTAGGCCTCCTTCCCACGAACGGATTTACGCCGCGTAAATTCACGGCAAAAATCCGCTGCGTGGCCCCCTGCTATTAGGTTCTATTGAACCTAATAGCACAATGCTCACGATGCGTAATTCCACCGCGGAATTACGCACCGCGATTTCTCCCGTCCTCACCCGCAGCATGCTCTATTTGCTGCAGGTGAGGACGGGCTGTACGCGCTGACGGCTTCCATTGCAGTCAATGGAAGCCGTCCGTTCACGCTATCTCCCGCTGTAACCAGCGGGAGATAGCGTGAAAAAACGCTTCCCCGCCTATCGCCGCAGCGTCATTTGACGCGGCCGGCGCGTCATTTGACGCGGCCGGCGCGTCACGTGACACTGCCGGCCGCGTCACGTGACGCGGTGGGCGTGTCACACGACGCGACGGCGGTGGGCGGAGAAGCGTTTTCACGCTATCTCCCGCAGGTAAGTATAGGGGCTCTGGGGGGCGCCGTGACGGGCTTCACTGCGTAATATTACGCGGCGGAGCCCGTCACGCTCGTGGGAAGGAGGCCTTATACCGCTGACGTAAAATGAAAGCTGTGCTTTGATTGGTTGCTATAGGTAACAAAGATGAGGATAGAGTTGTTTTGATAACAAACAGCACCACTTCAGGCTAAGATGTACATACGGTATATTAGATGGTACATTGACACAAGAGATAATAATACAAGAAAAGCTTCAAATTAAAGAATAAATGAGTCAAAAAATGTTAGAGTGAATCAGTTAATTATTTCTGGCGGAGGGATAAATTCGAGTGGCGCAGCTTAGTTCTTTATCCTGCACAGACTATGGGTCTCTCTGGTATCAGTCACTTCTTACACCAGGCGCTCTTGTTCTCTTAGACTCATGCTGGCTTTTATTACTGTCATTTCGCAGCTGTCCCTGCCTTTGTGTGTCACCACTCCAGTAAATGGCCGTCTTCTCTTTCTTGGCACAACGACGGTACTTTGCTGTGAACACTGTAGGCAATCACTGGTGGGCGGATTACTCCACTAAACATGGCAAGCTCTTCCAGCATCTGTACTTCTTCCCTCCATATGCTCTATACCACTTCCTTTTCCTGTTTGGGCTTAAACCCTCTCCCTGGCCATCTTGACTAGGACTGTGGCGCCCCCTGGGATAGGAGACAGCTGCACTCACTCTGAATGTTACAGTAGCTCCTAATATAAATCAATCATCTCTGAGCATCAGGCCCCATTCATATCTGTGCTGGGGCTCAAGGTGATTTCCATTGTTCATCTTGGAGCCAAACAACCAAAATACCGGAACCACTGGATCTGGCACATACCGGTGTCGGACGGACCCAGTTGACTATAACTTGGCGTCTGGCTTCAGCATTCCAACTGACATTTTACGGGATGAAATAGTGATACATTATTACAGATTTTCTACCGGATCAATGTTGGAAGCTCCAAATGGAAGATGCGAATGTCTCCTTCTAGAGGGTTCACATGGAAAGGGGAGTAACCTCAAAAACACATTCAAGCAGGGAATCCCCTTAAAAATACAACAATGGGGCTCTTGAATAAGAATGAGTGGAACCAAAAAGTGCCCGTGTTGCCATAGCAACTAATTAGCGCACAGATATTCTTTTTACAGTTCACTCGCCATGGGAACAGCTCCATTCTTTGTATTAGTACTTCCGCATGTGTTCCATGGAGTTAACAATATGTATTGTATAGGCCTTTACCAGCAGAATAGGTCCCATTACGGTTGAGACATTGACAGTCGGAGCTCTGGGGAGCACCTGCTTGTGAGGGAATTATATATGAGGCTCTGAATGCCTTGTGACAGTGTTAGACTTCGACTTAATGCCGTATGCCAGGCACCGCCATGCCAAACTAGATGTGTCCTAGCAGTGTACCACATTAGTCACATTTGACAGACAGCATCTCGCCAGCCTGACAAGGGCGACATATATATTTAAATAGACTCAGCCATTAATTCTCTGTAGACCTGGTATTGGCGGATAAACCTGACTTCTTGGATGTCGCTAGAATCCTCCGTATCCAAAGAGAATTTGTGATGAGCACGACCTGATTTAATAGTAAGTAGTGTGAACTGCGCCACCAAGAGAGTTCCCTCATAAATCACCCGTCATTCTATAATCCCCTCCTTATGAACGGGGCCGGAAGTTTGGGGAGAAACTTTTCAGGGATTTGTATGCTTAAGGTGAAGAGACGTCCTGTCAGCCAGAAATAACAGCGGCTGTAAGTAATGTCGTCTGAGAAGAAGATCCAGAGAATGTGGAGAAACGGGAAGTATCTGATATAGGGGGATGTTTTAGAGGAAGTATAAAAGCTCTGCCTAATCTAGAGACTTTGTATTCATGTAAATGTGATAAGTAGATACATAGACAGATAGGAGACAGACAGATGTGAGATAGATATATAGATAGATAGATAGAGAGGAGATAGATATGAGATAGATAGATAGATAGATAGATAGAGAGGAGATAGATATGAGGTAGATAGATAGATAGATAGATAGATAGATAGATAGATAGGAGACAGACAGATGTGAGATAGATATATAGATAGATAGATAGATAGATAGATATATATGAGATAGATAGATAGAGAGGAGATAGATATGAGGTAGATAGATAGATAGATAGATAGATAGGAGACAGACAGATGTGAGATAGATAGATAGGAGATAGATAGATAGGAGATAGATAGATAGAGATAGGAGATAGATAGATAGATAGATAGGAGATAGATAGATAGATAGGAGATAGATAGATATATAGATAGATAGAGAGGAGATGGATATGAGGTAGATAGATATGAGATAGATAGATAGATATGAGATATATAGATATATAGATAGATAGATAGATAGATAGATAGATAGATGATAGATAGATAGGAGATAGATAGATAGGAGATAGATAGATAGATATGGGATAGATAAATAGATAGATAGATAGATATGGGATAGATAAATAGATAGATAGATAGGAGATAGATAGATATGAGATAGATAGATAGATATGAGATAGATAGATGATAGATAGATATGAGATAGATAGATAGATAGATATGAGATAGATAGATGATACATAGATAGATATGAGATAGATAGATAGATATGAGATAGATAGATAGATAGATAGATAGGAGATAGATAGATAGATAGATATGAGATAGATAGATAGATGATAGATAGATAGGAGATAGATAGATAGGAGATAGATAGATAGGAGATACATAGATAGATAGGAGACAGATAGATAGATAGATAGATAGATAGATAGATGATAGATAGATAGATAGATAGATATGAGATAGATAGATGATAGATAGATAGATAGATGATAGATAGATAGATAGATAGATAGATAGATAGATAGATAGATAGATAGATAGATAGGAGATAGATAGGAGATAGATAGATAGGAGACAGATAGATAGATAGATAGATAGGAGATAGATAGATAGATAGGAGATAGATAGATAGATATGGGATAGATAAATAGATAGATAGATAGATATGAGATAGATAGATAGATATGGGATAGATAAATAGATAGATAGATATGAGATAGATAGATGATAGATAGATAGATATGAGATAGATAGATAGATATGAGATAGATAGATAGATAGATAGATAGATAGATAGATAGATAGATAGATAGATAGGAGATAGATAGATAGATAGATAGGAGATAGATAGATAGATGATAGATAGATAGATAGATAGATAGATAGATAGATAGATAGGAGATAGATAGATAGGAGATGCATAGATAGATAGGAGACAGATAGATAGATAGATGATAGATAGATATGAGATAGATAGATAGATAGATGATAGATAGATAGATAGATAGATAGGAGATAGATAGATAGATAGATAGGAGATAGATAGATAGATAGATAGGAGACAGATAGATAGATAGATAGATAGATAGATAGATAGATAGATAGATAGATAGATAGATAGATAGGAGATAGATAGATAGGAGATAGATAGATAGATAGGAGATAGATAGATAGGAGATAGATAGGAGATAGATAGATGGATAGATAGATAGATAGATAGGAGATAGATATGAGATAGATAGATATGGGATAGATAGATAGATATGAGATAGATAGGAGATCGATAGATAGGAGAGAGATAGATAGATAGATAGATATGAAATAGATAGATATGAGATAGATAGATATGAGATAGATAGATAGCCGTATACTTATCAATGTACTACAACACCCAGACAGATTGAAATATCTAATGTTAGTACATACAAGGTATTAGTTATATTTGGGCCAGAATATGTAAGCTCACTAGCCCATATCAAGGGACTCATTGTCTTGTGAGTCCCTACTCTAATAAGACAATTAAAGCACAAGCAGGGAGTCCTGCCTACAAGCGGGGCGATCGTCCCAATAGGTACGGCCTGACGCTGGAATCTAGGCGCCTGGCTTGCCCTAGATAGTAAAAGGCAGGAACACATGACAAGGTAAAAAGAACACACACTGAACAGGACAGCTTACACCTTATATCCGAACACCTACAATCAGACACTGAACACGTCACTGTTCACACCAACAAACAGACAAGGGAAACCCACCCAGAACCTCATGCATGTAACTCACACCAAAGCGGAACATGCTTGACGCCAAGCACCAGGGATCTGAGAGGGAATGAGATAGTGAATAAATGACCAGCGCCCTCTAGTAAGAGAAGCTAGTATTTATGTGCAGACTGGTAGTGATTGGCTGGAGCAATACACACCCATCCTGATCAATCATCCCACACCTGTGGAAGTGTGCTCCTGGAAACCCACAGAACTACAGGTCTCAGGAGCACAATGTGGAGCACAGTCCAATTCACATGAAAATGACTGAGCTGCTCTCAGGCCATGCAACTAATGTACGAGTCCTCACAGGCCCGAGAAGAGGCCGCGGCGTTCCCTCCCTCCTCAATCTGTTGATCAGCGGGGATCCCAAATGGCGAACCATCCAGTGAGTTGATAAGATTGTGGCTGCCAACAGCCACCAATAGGAAGAGCTCACTGTATAGGCATATATACATTTCCCATTAAACTCAAGAGTAAATCAGTATGCAGTCATCTCCCCCTAGTGGCGACAGAAAAAGTACAAAACAGTCTTTTTTAACTATCGCAACTAAATGCAACAAACTATAATGAAAAAGCATCAAAGAAATATTTCTTGCCCTTAACCCCTTTCCAAAGAGCCTGTCTCTGTCTGTCATTCCTCTGATCGATAATAGAAAATTGGAACAAAGATTGATACCACCTGCCTGTCACTACCCTCTGCAAACCTGGATTTGGGGGGTAGTTGGAGTTCGTCCAAACCCCTCCAGTGAGGTAAGTTCTGTTATCATTACCCTCTTTTTTATCAAGTGAGTGCAAGGCCTGCTTTTTGGGCACATTATGTGACCCTCGATGTATTATTCCTTTGCCAAGGCGTGCTGTCAGTGGATCGCGGCATCCTGTCCGTGGATCGAGGCGTCCTGTCCGTGGATCGGCCCCTTTGCTGCCCTCCTAGCTGTTTCCATCTCAGCAGGATCTATCTAAGAGGATTTATACTCTGCCTGGACCTAGAATGTGGAGTCCTGTCATATGAGTCCAGACAGTGTTTTCTATGGTTACAGATCTCCTCGAAGCGCTAGTCCACTTCTCATGTAGATTTGACTTAACCCCTCTCTGTCGCAGGGAGTAAATGCACATCCTGTTTGGAAAGCAGTTCCTGTGAATGGGCATACATTTATGCCCTATGGATAGAGCCTGCATCATCTGCCACGGGAGCTGGCAGTGACTGACAGCAGGCTTACTGCTGCAACAGCAGGGATCGGTGAGAACACTGATCCCTGCTGTTAACAGCTTATGTGCTGCAATCAATATTGATTGCGGCATGTAGAGGGTTCACAGTGAGAGGACACACCCTCTGTGATGTCATCAGACCTCTGCTATGTCATCTGCATGGCCTATGATCGCTATAATTAGTGGTGGTAACACATTCCAGTACAGAAGTAAAAAAAAAACATGTAAAAACGTTTTTTTGCTCACTTTTCCCTCTTTGATTAATAAAAAAATTACAAAAAAGGGTTTTTATTGTGCAAATGCAGACAATATATACAATGTTGGTCGTGTCGTAATAGCACCAAACCGCAGAAAAAAAATGATCATGTCATTAATGAGTGTTTAAAAAAAATAATAATAAAGGCAGAATTTATGGTTTTTTCTCCCTACGCTACAAAAACTAAATAAATAAAAGTATTAAGATACATTATAAGTACCCTGAAATGGTACCAATGAACATTACAACTCACTATACAAAAACAAGCCCTCATACGGTCATGTGACAAAAAAGGCTAAAGTTATGGCTTTTGAAAAGTGGAGATGAAAATCCCCCAAACTGTCGCTCCTTAGGTCCACAATCGGCCGTGTCAGTAAGGGGTTAATTTCCTAATTGCATCCTGTCATATTGTTTGCTGGCCTGCCCCTGCATATTCTCACCTCCCCTACCTAATTCATGGCTTCGCCCCAGAACAATTCACTGAAACGGGTTTAATTTCCTGTTAGTTATGCGCCATAACAATAAGGTCGTCCGGCGACATTGTGAAGAAGTGGCGCAGAGCGGCGACTACGAGCCCTTATGTACAGAGACGGTTAATTAGAGCTCTAGGAATCGTAGCCCCTTCAACTCTCCTGCCAAGAAGCGAAGTGGGCTGATAAGCCAGACTTGCCGCGACCCAAGGTTCTAATTACATTTCACTGCACGGTCGTTGGAACATGATCCCCAAACAGGTCAAGCAAACAGGAAAATGTGGAATTAGAGATTAATGGTCCGGCCATGAAATATTTATAGGCGTTTGGGACGTGTTGTAAAACCGCTGCAGTCAGAAGCGAAAAATATAGATACCGTGCCGAGTCCGAGGTGGTGGAGCACGATATAGGCAAGGCGGCTGAACCTCATGGAAGGCCATTGACGGTCAAGAAGTCTCCAGGACAAGAAGCTGTGCCGCCCCTCACCTGGAGACCGGGGAGCAGCAGGGAAGCCGTATACAGAATCTTATCTGTGTGAGCAAGTGGCCCCCATTCAGGACATGGTGGAATATGAGGTCGGGCACTACGTAGATGCTAAATGAGTCCAGTTCAGCAAGGAGGTATTTGGAGAATGTGCCCATAGGTTTTGTAGGGGAGAAAGACACAGCATCAAATAGATACGATACCAGAACCAAGCTTACTACATGGGTATGATATCAGAACCTGACATACTACATAGACATGGTATGAGAATCAAGCTTACTACATACATATGATATCAGAATCTAGCATACTACATAGATATGAGAACCACGCTTGCAACATAGATATGAATACAGAACCAAGCTGACTACTTACTTGCTGTGCCAAAACCAAGCTTACCATAAATATTATAACAGAACAAAACTTATTGCATAGATACTGTACCAAAACTAATCTTACTACATACAGTACCAGAACCAAGCTTACTACGTTGATATTATAGTACAACTAAGCTTACTATATAGATATGGTAATAGAACAAAGCTTACTCCATAGACATGATATCAGAACCTAGCATACTACAGAGCTTCTACATAGATATGTTATGAAAACCAAGCTTACAACATAGATATAAGAACAGAACCAAACTTACTATTTGGTGAGGTGCCAAAGCCAAGCTTACCACATAAATAACAGAACGAAACTCGCTACATAGATACAGTACCAGAACCAAGCTTACTACATTAATACAATATCAGAACTGAGCTTACAACATACATTTGATATTAGAACCTAGCATAGTACATAGAAACAGTATGAGAACCAAGCTTACTGCACAGATACAGTACCAGAACCAAGCTTACTTACTATATATGGTGTCAAATTTAAGCTTACTACATAAATACCAAAAATGAGCTTACTGCACAGACACAGGACTAGGAAGCAGCTTACATTTGTCAGTGTCAGAAACATATATTCACGACCATTGTGAGAAAAAGGGATCCATCAAAAGCAGCCCATAGCTGTCAGATAGCTGCGCCCCCTTTTTTGTAGTATTGCAGTTTCCCACCAGGGACAGGAAAGTGCGCTGTATGGCCCAATGTGCACTCGTACGCACGGCTGAATCCTGCAGCCGTATCCGTGCCTGCAGTCATGGAGAGCAAAAGACAGTTTCCTACCTCTCTGGATCCAGCGCAGGTCTCCTCCGTCGCAGTTAGATCTTCTTTCCTTTTTTCAATCTCCTGTTTTTTGCAGATCTGCGGCAGGTCCACAGTGACAGCTGCAGGCGGTCTGCAGATTGGACGGCTTCCATTGACTTCAATGAAAGTTGTCCGCGTGGGATGCACGAGAAAACGGAGCATGCTGCGATTTCTAACCGCGTATGCGATCCGCATGCTGGGAAAAAAAATCACATCCGCATGCTTTTCACTGCTTTGCGGGTGCCCATGCATCCCTACAGCGGTTTGATTTGCGGATCTCCTGCACGGGTTCTGCAAATCAAATCCACCGTTGACATCGAGTCTAAGAGGCTGAGATATTGTTCAATAAATATTACTTCTCAACTGCAATGTGGAATCAGAGATGTTCTATCCCATTATTGAGGATGATTCTGTGGCAGTCGTCCCATCAGCCATCCCAGCAGTCGTCCCAGCAGTTGTCCCAGCAGTTGTCCCAGCAGTCGTCCCAGCAATCGTCCCAGCAGCTGTCCCAGCAGTTGGCCCAGCAGTCGTCCCAGCTGCCGTCCCAGCAGTCATCCCAGCAATCGTCCCAGCAATCGTCCCATCAGCCATCCCAGCAGTCGTCCCAGCAGTTGTCCCAGCAGTCGTCCCAGCAGTCGGCCCAGCAATCGTCCCAGCAGCCGTCCCAGCAGTTGGCCCAGCAGTCGTCCCAGCTGCCGTCCCAGCAGTCGTCCCAGCAATCGTCCCATCAGCCATCCCAGCAGTCATCCCATTAGCTGCCCCAGCAGCCGTTCCAGCAGTTGTCCCAGCAGCTGTCCCAGCAGTTGGCCCAGCAGTCGTCCCAGCTGCCGTCCCAGCAGTCGTCCCAGCAGTTGTGCCAGCAGTCGTCCCATCAGCCGTCCCAGCAGTCATTCCATCAGCCGTCCCAGCAATCGTCCCAACAGTAATCATTCCTGTGCTTTCACGCATTAGCGATCATCACTCAGTGATTGAAGGCGGAGAGGGTTCGTTCCACCCGCCCACCTCCGTTCACAGGAAACAGGCAGTCGTTCATAGAAGAACTGCCTGTTTACACAGATTGTCATCCCGTTTATCTGCATGCAAGAACTGAATAATGAACAATAAGCAAATAACTTTTTGTTCATCGTTCAGTCGGCGCATGTATTTACACTGAACAATAATTGTTTAGATTCTCGCTGGGCATGTAGAAGAGCCCTTACAAACCTTCCTTATCTAAGCCCTCAGCAGTACAATAAAGCTGTCATTTAGCCCTCGTTCACGCGAGCGCTGTTTTTGCATATTAGAGATGCGTAAAAAGAGCGCTTCCATAAGAACCAATGGTTTCCTATAGAAGCGTTCACAGGAAGGAATTTTAGACGCTCTAAAAACTCTCACCAATCAAAGATAGGACATACGGATCCAAACCTCATATCTAAGGTCCGTGGTGCGAGAAAAGATGGGACCTGACGTATCTGGTGCGAGCTGTGCACGACTCTCCATAGATAGGACATACGGCTCCAAACCTCATATCTAAGGTCCGTGGTGCGAGAAAAGATGCGACCTGACGTATCTGGTGCGAGCTGTGCACGACTCTCCATAGATAGGACATACGGCTCCAAACCTCATATCTAAGGTCCGTGGTGCGAGAAAAGATGCGACCTGACGTATCTGGTGCGAGCTGTGCACGACTCTCCATAGACTCCTATGGGAGCTGGAGTCTATGGAAAATGAGATTATAAATCTCATCAGGAGGACTTCTGCCGAACAGAAGGAGTTCCCCACTGCTTACAGCGGGACATTTAAAACCTGCTGCTCAAAACCACATGTTAAATGTCCCACTGTAAACTCCTCTCAGTCCCCACGGGGATGAGGGAGACCCCCGAGGGTTCCCTTAATCCCTGCAAGGATTACCAGGAATTTACAGCAAGACATTTAAAATGTGGTTTTGGGAAGCAGGTTTTAAATGTCCTGCTGTAAGCAGCTAGAAATTCCTCCAGCCCCACTGCTGGGCAATTTCCCAGCAGTGAGTGGCAGTAGGGGACTCCCTCCCCTTCTCTCCCCCCTTGAAAGGGGGTGGGGTTACAGGGCTACCCCAAGAGCGTGGGAGGAGAAGGCAGGGCTAGAGGGATCCAGTGGCTGCAACGGTACGGTATATGTCCCTCTCCCATCTGGCTACACTACAGTGAAAAAGTTGGAGGTGATGGTGAACAGCTGATCTCTGCTCCCTGCTGTGATGACTTACTGTAGCCTGAGAGCTCCAGTGAAAGAGAGTCCAGGAAGACAGAACAGTTAATAGTTAACTCATGTTTATTGAGCATCCAGATGTTGAAGGCAAGAGTCCTTTACAGTCCAAGTTTCCAAATCTCATACTGCTGGTGGTGACTGGAAGTGCTGCTTCCTCTCTATTTGTTTCCATACTACTGGTGTGGGTTTTTACCCCAAAGCCCTGGAAATCCTATGTAAGGAGAATTTATGTGTTTATCAAAGAGAAGATGATCCCAGATCTCGTGCAGAAGTCTGGACCCAGGAGAGATACAAATCACACCAACCTGTGCGGTATCAGATGATTTCTAATTTATTCTAAGGTGTATTTGGTTTATATACCATAAATGACATCACAGGAAAAGTACATACGTCCAAGATTAATAAGAATACATGATAGGCTGAAACTAAAATGATTAACATAAGTGACACCTTCTAAGGTGTAACAATAACATACAATGAAACCGTTATGAGTTCAGGAAAAAGGAATGCAAAGGGGGTCTGGGAGACTGTCTTATCTCCTGTCTGTCCCACCAGTACCATGCACGGCTATAGAAAGCTTTTGTTTAACCCCTTCACTACTTATACTAGCATCATGCTATATCTTTCTAGGCTACAATGCAATAAAAGAACAATTAACTGATACATTGATCTACAATTTTCTTAACATCCTAAGCCTGCACTAGGCACCTTTTATCCTCTAGAAGTCAAATCCAGGAATGTCTGTTAGGAACTGTGAGGATCTGCCCCCTAAACCAGCTATCTTGGATGAAACTATGCTACACGACTTTCTATTCTGCTCTTACTTCTATAGAATATTACAACTTATTTAACTTTTTCTCCTCCCATCAGCTTAGCGCTGATTAGCTCAAGAGTAGGAGGAGCTGAGTCCCTGGGCTATTCTATCCCTTTCTAAGATAAGCTCTATGCTAGCCACCACTTTCGGGATGAGACAAGCATATTTAGTCACCTTCACGCCATTTCCCAGAACTATCAGTACAATTACGGTATGTAGTGATCCTGAGTGACTGCAGTACTGAAACGGGAAATCTAAGGGGACAAGCAAAAATACATTGCTGAATGATGCTCCACGGCACTTCAAACTCGTAACAAAGCCTTTTAATTAAATCAGTGTTGGCATTCAGCAAGATTTACTGTAACATATGAAAACTCAGCTTCCAGCGGCTTCTATTTAAACTCGCCATCATTTGATTATTTCATAGTTTTGTAAGTTTTAGAAAACTTTTCTACATCTGAATATTTGCATTTTCAGAAGCTTGACATAGTGACATGTGTACTGAAGAAGAAACGGGTAATAAAGGGAGGTTAATAAATAAATAATGGGAGCTAGGACTTTAATCTCCATCTAAACCTGAGCTGAGCCGAGAGACGATCTGGCATAGCTGTGACATGATGCCACCGATGGCTTTCATTATAGGAGAACGACATGGTTGATTTATCCATATGTGTTCTCTCCAGTCTAATTAGATGTGCCCAGAGGACAAGTAGGAGCGATGGATCAATCTCTGGCATCATCTCAAAGTGATTGCTGGTGAGAGCAGTAGAAGGAGTTGACCTACAATGTACAAAATAATTTTTCTATCTTAGGAGGATCTTGTATATGAAAAGGTACCAGTGAAGGACGTGTCACCTAATTATCGCGAGGAAGGAGAAAAGGTCAAGTTGAGCCTTATGCAGAACCCTGGGCTTAGCGAATAACAGGAGGGTGATGGTAGAAGCGCCACTGTTAATGAGCATTAGGTCAGAGATGTGAACCGTCTGCAGCGGAGATTAGATGTCTTCAACAGTTTTGCTGTCGGTTACTTGAAGGACTTAAAGACTTTGTCCATAAGGTGGCATCGTGCACATTGCTGTGTTACAGATTAATATTTTAGTGCCATTGCTCAACCACAGAACGTTGCTTGCAGAGGAGAATAATTTGCCTCAGGATGACGAACAGGTAGACTCAGAAGCAAGACGAACAGGTAGACTCAGAAGCAAGACGTTCCCTCTAAGCCTTGGCAGTTGTTCAGTGCAGAGCAATGTTCCATCAAAAGGGGGCACCATCCTATGCCTAGCAAATATTATGAATGTGTCCTAATCTAATTACAATGATTACAGAGCAGTTATCTCCAGTGATCACATGAGACATCTATGATTGGATTCCTTCACTTTCCCTTTTCTTCTCTATCCAGGCCCAGAATGCCATGACAACTTCTTCCAGCCATGGCTCTTCTCTGCAAAGTCTTGCCCCTACTGTTTCTACTTCCAATGCTCTTCTTAGTTCCTCCCATAGCAAAAATGTTCCCCTTTTGTGCCCCATATATTATTAGTGTCTTCTCTTGTGCCCCGACAAAGTAATGATGCCCCAACTAGATAATGGTGCCCTCCTCTGTGCCCCCCAAACTAACTACTCCTTAGTACTCCTCAAAATAATGATCCCCCTCCTCTGAATCCCCTCTCTTTTTGCTGTTGCTGGGCTCTCTCCAGGCTGAAATGCTGTATAATCTGTGGTGTCCACACTGCGGTCAGGCAGGCTATACAGCATCTCATATTATAGCCCAACTCCTCAACCAGGCAACTGTTCTCCAGTGTATATACTAAAAGCAAAGAGCAGGAGGAGGACGAAGAAGCCAGGCTATAGTATGGATGCTGCCCCATAGCCCAAGAGGCAGCAGCATGAACCGTACAGTTTATAATGCACTACATGGGTGGATGGGGGGGCTCTAATGTGCATGGACTGCCATAGTCAGTAAATAGGGGGAGAGTAGAAACTATGCAACCATGTGCCATCACGGCTTAGAGGGAACATTTTGTAAAAGATCCGCGCACAAAGCAATGATAAAAAAAGTCTTTGTCTTTGGATTGACATTGGTAGCATATGACTAGGATATGCCACTAATGTCTTATCAGCAGGGTCAAAAAGCTGGGACCATGCCAATTTCCAGACTGAATGGCAGTAGTACTATTGAATTACCAGGCACCATAGTTGGTTGGTCCAGGAAAGTCAATGGCCATCCATGTGGCCACCCACAAAAGCCCAGCAGAGCCAAAAATGTACCAATTTAGAAAAAACTCTTACTGTTTTTATGTATACAGCTTCTATGAAGATCTATGTGCCTCTATAGTTACAGACTAAGAAGAATCTGTGCATGTAGTAAGTCTATTAACTCTGCCCTTCCCCTTTGCAAGAGGACAGATGGCCGTAATATATGTCTGCAGGATCAGACTACAGAGGGTCTGCTTGTAGTCTGTAACCATGGAGACACACAGCTCAGTATAGATACAAAAATTAGTATCATTTTTACCAAGACAATTTCCAAAGTTGCTTTTTATTTAAGACTAGCTTACCCGTCGCGCGTTGCTGCAAAGACAGACAGACAGACAGACATACATTTGTTTTATATATCTAGATAACAACCAATGACAGCGCAGCTGTTTTATGTTACCTCAGTGGTATAATATATAACAACCAATCGCAGCGCAGCTTACACGTTACCTCAGCAGTAAGAGAAATAACAACCAATCACAGCGCAACTTTTATTCTGCCTCAGCAATATAAAAAATAGCAACCAATCACAGCGCAGCATTCATTTTACCTCAGCGGTATAATATATAGCAACCAATCACAGCACAGCTTTCATGTTGCCTCAGCAGTATAAGAAATAGCAACCAATCACAGAACAGCTTTTATTTTACCTCAGCATTCTCAATATGCAGCAATTGTCTTGCGATACGTTCGGCGGATGCATCATGTTGTAGTTGAACACGCCTCCCGTTGCTCGTAATGCCTTTTGTTTTTGTGCTTGAGATGGAAATCAAATGATCTTTGTCTGGGGGGCATAACTGTCGACGATGCTCGCGCGCGCGCCACCTATCGTAGGATAGATGTACTATGCCAGTAACCTTCCCAGGAGTGTACTCAACAACTTCCCAAAGTTTCATGGAGATTGGATGAATGGTGTAGTAATGCATAAAGAACAAACAGACAAAACAGACAGACATACATTCATTTATATATATATATAGATGACATCAGGAAGCGAGAGAATTAGATTCCGTACGTAAAATTTGGACGCTAATTATTTTGCACTTAGAATTGAATAATCGAGTTGGGACCCATTAGCTTTTCCTATTTATGACATAATCAATGCTCGTGCCAAATTACATTGGGAAGTGAGAGAATTAGATTCCGTACGTAAAATTTGGACGCTAATTCTTTTGTGCTTAGGATTGAATAATCGAGTTGGGACCCATTACCTTTTTGTATTTATGACATAATCAATGCTCGTGCTAAATTTCGAGTTTCTATGACACCGGGAAGTGAGAAAATTAGATTCTGTACGTAAAATTTGGACGCTAATTCTTTGGCGCATAGAATTTAATAATGGAGTTGGGACCCATTAGCTTTTCCTATTTATGACGTAATCAATGCTTGTGCCAAATTTCAAGTTTGTATGACATTGGGAAGCGAGAAAATTAGATTCCGTACGTAAAATTTGGACGCTAATTCTTTGGCGCTTAGTATTGAATAATCGAGTTGGGACCCATTATATTTTCCTATTTATGACATAATCAATGCTCGTGCTAAATTTCATGTTTCTACAACATCGGGAAGTGAGAGAATTAGTGGCAATGATGGAAATCGAACGATCTACGTGGGGGGGGTCGTAACTGTCGACGACGCATGCACGCGCGCCATTTATCGTAGCACAAATGTACTGTGCCTATAATCTTCCCAGGAGTGTACTCAACAACTTCCCAAAGTTTCATGGCGATCAGATGAATGGTGTAGTAGCGCATAAAGGACAAACAGACAGACAGACACACAGACAGACAGACACGCAGACAGACACGCAGACAGACACGCATACATTCAATTTTATATATATAGATGCATAGGAATAACATAAACATCCGGGTGCAGTAGTGCAGACACCCTTTCAGGGGTTAAGGATAGTTGGACGGTTCACAACTTTGGATTGAATATTTGTTTCTTTATCCATCTCTCAGTTTACTTTAGAGAAAAAACGGAGCAAACAAAAAAATGTATTTTCCAACCAATGGTTTTTGCTTTTCTGGAACACCTCGGCGTAGATGCTGCTGTCAGAACGCATTTTCTTAGATTCGCCACAAAGGCACTCACGTGAAAATTGCCAGAAGGGGGATAAGAAATCTTTAACAAAGTCACATCTTGTAGTGACCTGTGTAGACGAAGAAACTTCTCCCGAGTGCAATCACAGAAGATCAGAACTTTCTGGATATTCTGAAAACTACACTAAATAAAAGTACAAAGCTCCTAAATCATCAGATTATTACAGCCCGCTGCATCTACTTAGTGTCAGCTCGGATCATTCCTGCATTATGTATTCTGACAAGGGGGGGGGGGGGGGATTAGTAAAAATGGCGCAGGTAATAGCAATAATAATGCAAGCAATCAGTTTCGGGAAATATACAGCATTATAGTGTACAATATTATTGCTATATGAGGTCTGGTTCAAATGTATGGTGGTGGTTTATGGTTGTTATGAGTTAATACCTAATATCCTTGGAGGTCTAGAGGGGGTTTGGCATTTATACCTTATATTCCTGGTGGTTTTGGATTGTAAATGGATTCATTATAATACCCCTGGTGGTCTAGGGTTGTTATGGGGCTCTACATTATATTTCCCTAGAGAGGAATGAAGGAATTAGAGGATGACACCTAATATCCCTGGAGGTCTAGAGGACGTTAGGGGTTAGCACCTAATATTCCTAGTGGGCTTGGATAGAGATTAATTATAATATCTGTGGTGGTCTAGGGTTGGTATGGGTTTATTGACTGCTTCTGGTACCCTGCTTCTGCTTCTGTTCCTCTGATTGGTCCCACCCTTTCCTTTGATTAGTGACATTACATAAACTTGACCTTGTCTCTCTCTCTCCTTGTATAAACCTGGCCCTGTCTCTCTCTCTTTATATGAACATGGCCCTGTCTCTCTCTCCTTGCGAGATTATTGCGCTCCAAGCCTGTAGTCGAGCTCCATTGCCTGCCCGCTCCTCACACTGCAAACGGATAGACCTGTGTACTTACCACTTGCTTCACCCTGACTACACTACATGTCTACTCCCATTGTACTACAACCGGTATTACTTGTGTACTGACCACTGGCTACCCTGACTACGCTATCGGTCCATACTGGTCGCAACAAGAAGCTCCAACCTAGAACCAGATCATCACAATGGGCTACTGCCTGACTCCCATTACAAAGATATGACTTCTGAACACTATTGTGATCTTGATATGCATCTGAAACATGGAAAGTGACCACATGTATCAACGAGCAACTTGATGTTCTTCAACTGCGACGCCTTCATTGCCTCTTTAAGGTCACTTACTATGATTGGGTTACCAATGAAGAAATTTACCACTGCTGAAGTAGGCAGCCACTCCATTCCTGAGTGACTAAAGGCCAACTCCATTTTGCTGGACACATCCTACACCTCCCTGAGATAAGACTAGCAAGAATCGCTATCTCATAGAATCCAAAATATGGGAGACGTTGGTGAGGAAGGCAAAAGATTATCTGGTGATTACATTTATAGATGAATTGCGTACTGTCGACTTTTCATGGGATGATGCCGAAACTGCTGTCTTTGATCACTAACGATGGCATTCGCTTGTTACCCAGTGCACTGAAAGTACCCTATTATGGTTTTCCTGAGCAGGTTGTGTCAGCCATCTATTGACTGAGACTATTTCTGGAGCAGTGGTCTGGGGTTCCCCACAAAAAAGACCATATGCTAATTGGTGGGGTTAAAGGGTGAAAACCTGGGATACCCAGGTGGAGCCCTCTGATCTAACCTGAAACCAAATCCCTTTTGTGGCACAGTTTATCCACATCAGCCGTGGTGACAATATCCCTGGGGGTCTGGAGGGGAATAAATATTAAGACCTAATATTCCTGGTGGTTTTGTATAGTGAAAGGGTAACTGTTATAATGTTGGAGTCTATAATAACTTATTTTCATTTCACCTAAATATGTCCAAATATTATTTTTCACAAGCATAGTAAATACCCTTCCCTGAATGATAAACGTCTGGATGTATGAAGCCACCACTAGGAGGAGCTAGCATATACAGCGTATACAGCGTATACAGCTTCCACTAAATGCAATGCTACCTGCATGAATCTATATGCTCCCCGGTGGCAACTGAAGAACTCTAAGGCTGTGTGGTTATTGCTAATGCTCAGGAAAAAGGGAAGGGTCTCCGGGTACTAGGAAATCTATTGAAGGAAATTGAAGGTTTGTGATAAAGGTACTTGGCAAATGTTACATGACGTTTTCCAAAAAGAAGCAACACTTGGGTTTACTAGAGATGTTTTGTGAAGCCTTGTTCTCCTTGTTCTCATGGGCCAAAGTATCCATTGGACATGTAACGGTTAAACTTAAATCAAGCTGATATCTTGCAAGAAATTAACGAATATCTTCCATCATTTCAAAAATGGACAAATGCTTTCTGCGAGCTCCTCCTCATCCAGCCGCACTGAAGACTCAACAGGGATTCTGTGGTTCTTCATGGGAGGGTCACGCTGACAATCACTAATGACGGGCTACACTGACGTCACGGATGGTCCTCCTCCCTCTGATTGGTCTGCTACCCTCCCTTGTGTTCCTCCAGTTATATTTGGTATATGAACCTTCCTCTAGCCACAGCGGCCAATGATCTTATCTATAATGTTATCGGCTGCCTTGGCTGAGTGGACTCTCAGCCCCAAGTGTTTATTCCTGATCATTGACCCATGTGAACAATATTTCAATTGTTGTTGAGCACATCTTTAAGTGATCGCTTGTTGGCAGTAACACAAGGTATGTGCTGCCGATAATAATGCGGTATGTTTAAAGCTCAGCGGCAATTCTTTTATGTTGGGCCACACCCTGTTACACTAAGCCGTCCCCTTTGTCTATCGTTCAGTTATAGCACCACCCTGAATAACCCCTTACATTAATAGTGCCCCTTATTGACCCTCTTACAGTAATACCGCCCCTGCATGCCCCCATTCAATAGTAATTCTCCCATTTATCACCCTCTAATTCCCCTACATGTCCTGGATTAATAATGAACCCTTTTATCTAGTAAACAGCTTATATGCTCCTCTTTCATTCTTCCCGCCATTCCAGTACATGGTGCCCCACTCACTTCTGGGTAGAGCAATCATATGATTGCTGTGACTAATCGTCGACCTCAGTATTGGTACGTAGCCAGTGATTAGCCACAGTGACCGCCTGCTAGGCGGCACAAGAACTTGCTGCCCAGAGGTGAGTGGAGGACCAGTGTGGAGCCTTTGAAGGACATATCTCCTGCCTCCCGTGACCGGGACGGTCCCCAATATCTAGGACTGTCCCACCCAATCTAGAAGGGTTGGTAGACAATGACATAGTGTAAGAAAGGTAGAAATTCACTTTCACTATAGTGAAGTCAGCACTGACATCACTGCTGACATCACAGGACCGACGAGCTCACATTAAGGCAGTTCATTAACAATGGATAGAATTCTCCACTCTATTATTAGCGGTGATTGCAAATCCCTAACGAGTTTCCAACTTCTGACAAATAAAAAGGCATTGACATTGCTTGGCACCGCTCCATCTGCATGCATATAATTACCATCGTTCTGCTTATAATCAATGTCTAACAAAGGTCTAATCAACCAAGGTGCAATCATCTCACCATTTCACCAGGTTCTTTCCCGAGAGCAGAATGAATTAGCCTATGAGCCTTTATGCAGAAGCCCAATGTATGCTCTTTCTAACAAAGCAATCAATTTCCCCTTTGATTGTGATGTTAATTAACTTTTTTTTCTTCTTCTGTAATCTGGAAAAAATTATATTTTGTCATAGCTAAAAATATTTTGTAATGTTCTGTGGTATCTGTGTAATCTCCAGCACCAGTACACAGCAGAGACGTCTCGGCTACATCCATCATTGCAGCCATTTGTTTGCTCCGATGCATCTGCAATTAAAAAAAATAATCAATATTGCTTAAAATGATTTTATCGTTTTATGTACACAGCTCCTATGCAGGTTTATGTGTCTTTATGGTAACAGACTACGACTAACTTCATCTAGTCTTACACTGCAGTCATATCCCTTTTCTGCATATCCACTACTGCTGTGATGAAGATGAAGAATAGAAGTGAGGGGGAGATAGAAGAAAATGAAAAATAAGGAGGAGAAGGAGCAGTAGAAGAAGAAGGAGGAGGAAAAGGAGAAGAAAGGAGAGGTGAAGAAGTAGTAGAAGAAGGTGAAGAAGATGGAGGAGAAGAAGGAGGAGAAGGATGAGGATTTGGGAGAGAAGAAGTAGAATGATAAATTGGAGAAGAAAAACAAGAAGAATGACGGGGAAGAGGAGGAAAAGTGAGAAAAAACAAGAAGGACAATAGCAAGAAGGTGAGTAGAAAAGAAGGAAAAGAAGAATAATGAGGAAGTGGAGAAAAAAGGAGGAGAAAAAGGAGAAAAGGAAAAAAGGAAGTGGAGAGATAAAAGGAGGATGAAAAGAAAAAGATCATTTAATGCAGAAGGAGGAGAAGAAGAATCTGGCACATAAAACCCATAGATAGGAAGAAATAGAAGCTTTTAGTTGGAGAACGTAGATCCAAGTACACTTTGGAGCCTTAATGGAATATCTGGAACAAGGACCTCATCTACCATGTGCAATTTATATTATAGGCATCCTCCAATGTAGCATAAAGGCCTTTGATCCCACCCAGACACCAGACCCTGGGTGCAGCTGCTATGTCTACATGTCCTACAGCTATGCAAGTACACACTCTCCAATAGACAATCATGGATCTATACCTGGATTCTGACATAATAGGATCCAGCATCATGGTTCACGTGGTAGATAAGCCCTCTCTCTTATCTCTCTGGCCCTTATGTGCAATGGACTTTTCTATTGCAACAGTAACACTTCTATCATGGGCCAAGTCAGGATACTACTCAACTGATGCTCATTTTGTTCACACACGGCATCCTGAAGTCATGGATCACCGTGTGGAGGTACTTTTACTCAAGTCTGTCTTAATGCTTGCACTTGGAACATTGTATATTCTGCCTTGCACTGTTGATGTTTTATTCAAGTAACATTTTGCCAGGCCCTGACCATTCCCAAGGACCTGAGGTACATTATATCCGTCTGCGGCTCCTTAATTCTTCGCCGGTCATTCCAGTGTGTAGTGGAACAGTGGCGTCACCCATGACAACTACTAGCCCTGTTCTCAGGTTTATTGGGCATCCCTCTCCTAGGGGTGTCCGGAAGAGGCCCAGCGCTGCCCTGGCCGAGGCTATGTGCGTCCCTCCGGGAGGGTGTGTGACAAGCCAGAATCTAACCCTCCCCACTCCTCAACGTATACTGTGTCCGGGGCAGCCTACAGGGCACTGCACATGTCTTCCTAAAATGCCATAAATACTCATCTGATCCCCACCCATGTTGGACCGCTTTGTTTTGCAATTGGCATTCACGTTGTCTTACCTGTCATCTAAAAATCTCCTGGGCACCAGACTGGCATCCGTATTGACTTTTTGTTCTTTATTCTACCCTGGTAGAACAGTAATTCTCAATAAAAAGGCTACAAAAAATGCTCTCCCCCCGAGGAGCCACCGTGACCACCCAATCCCTTCTGTAACAGCAAGAATTCTTGCTATTTTGCTTGATGCAAAAATAAGAATTCCCTAAACCGGAAAGCTATTTGCAGACACTTCCATCAATAAATGAAGCATTTCAAAGCATACAAGGGCATAGAATGTGTTTATAATGTTTTTCTAAAGAGAGCTCCGCAGCATGGTGTCAGCAGCCGACCGCAGAGACTTTGTAAGCTGAACCCCTTACACCTTCACAGCAGAAATAAAATGAATGCAATTTCGTGTTTCCAGCAGATGGACAAACAATGCAAATATCTTTTCATATTAATGCAAATTCAAACTGTAGCGAGCCACGGCGGGCCTGACGAGCGCAGACAAGGGCTTTTCTCCGTGTTCATCAGGTTCTGCCTTGAAATTGGGAGCAGATGCTACATGAAAACTGTAATTAAATCGTTCAGTGTCTCCCAGATATTCCAGCTAAATATCCACCTGCTCAAGGTAGACTGAGGCGAAAGACACAATAACATCAATTACCTGTCCGCAGCACGCAGCTGTAGCAGCCATTGTATGGACTAACAATGTAACCTAGGGGTTCTCCACTTCGGACAATCTACATGCTAAAAGAGCCCCTCAACAATACATTGATCACAAAGTGTCCTCCTGTGATCAGCTGTGATCTCAGACAATTCGGCAGTAAGTGTTCAATTTCCCTGCAGTGCCCCCAGAGGGGAAATGAAGAATTACAGCATGCCCATTCATGTCAATGGGTTGTCTGTGTAACTGTAAGGTGCAGATGTAGTGTTAGCGATGTTAAAGCAGTGGACAGACAGAGGCCTTAGTCAGACGGGCGTTTTTTCGCGCGATTTGCGGATCGCATGACGGATGCGCATCCGCAAATCGCGTGACCGGTGCGCGCAAGTCACCTGCAAATCGCCCGCAAATCTGCTCCTAGCCGCGTTTCATTAGAAATGGGCCGGAGCTGTCCAGCACATTGCATACAATGGAGACGGCAATAGAGCCGCCTCCATTTAAAGCAATGCGCTGCGGGCGAGCCTGGGATGAATTGTCGGTAAGGGCTTAAATATATAAGCCCTTCCCTGCAATTCATCCTAAAATGTGTTAAAATAAAAAAAAATTGTATACTCACCTTCTCTCGGCAGCCGGAGCTCCGCGCGGCCGTCCTGCAGTGGGTGTGAAGGGGGTGTGAGTCAGACCTGCCCCCTGATTGACTCAGCGCTGAGCCAATCAGAGGCATGCCTCACTCACACCCATTCATGAATTCATGAATGGATGTGAGTCAGACCTGCCCCTGATTGGCTCAGCGCTGAGAGGCAGCAGTCACTCACCCATTCATGAATTCATGAATGGGTGTGTAAGTGAAACCGGCCTCTGATTGGTCAGGGCTGTGACCAATCAGAGGCAGATCATTCAGCAGGCGGGGATTTTAAAGCCTCGCCGGCTGAATAGTGCCGAGAAGCAGTTCAGGAGAACTGACAGCGGCCGCTGCTGGACTCCGGCTGCAGCGGAAAGGTGAGTATACAATTGTTTTTTATTTTAACACATTTTAGGATGAATTGCAGGGAAGGGCTTATATATTTAACCCCTTCCCGACAATTCATCCCGCGCACGCCGGCAGCCCATTGCTTTCAATGGAGCGGCTGTATTGCCGCTCCATTGAATTCAATGGGCAAACATCGTTCTTCTCTGCCACAGCTGTTACAGCTGTGGCAGAGAAGAATGATTTGTCTTCTATATGTTCTCAATGGGGTCGGCGCTGCTGCCGCCGGCCCCATTGAGCGCATATACAGAAGCGAACAGGAATCGCAGATCGGAGATAGGTGCGATCTGCGATTTTTTGTTCTATAATTTATCGGACGAGCGCATAAAAAGCGCTCATGTGTCCGATACCATTGCAAAGCAATGGTTTTATAAAATCGCCAGACGCATGCGCAAATCGCGGCTAAAAACGCCCGTCTGACTAAGGCCAGAGGCTGAACGACTACATCAGGCCCAGGGCCTACTCATTACAGTCTCCTACTGCATGGACTGTTGCTCCCAAGGATACTGTGTCAAGGGTCCCTGGCTATAGTGTTCACAGTCTTTCACAGGACCTTACTCTGGCTTGGTCTACAGCCCTGCACCCTTTTAGGTCAGACTCTTCTAGGCCAGACATTTGACACGATCTCTACATCTTCCCGGACTAGACCTCTCTCTGGGTCATTACCACTATGTTCTCAGGATCCTGCAGTTTGCATTGGTCAGCTGCCACTATGATCTGCTATTGCACTGTTTTGCTGCATCATCGCTCTCTCACCTGTCCTCGCTGTAATCTCTCACAGCACCCAGTCATTGTGGGGAGGGAAACTCCCTCTCCTCCCATGTGCTAATGCTCTGCTCTACTGGCCTGGCCATATGGTCATCCATGGCTATCACCTTATTTAGGCCCTCCAGCCTGCTAGGCCCCAATTGGCACCTCTCACCCCCACCATTAGCCACTTTTAGGCCTCTTCTAGCCCTTTCTTGCTCACTCTTCTTTCTGGTCCTGATAGCTGAGTGTGCCCTTGGTTGCACATGTGACATATGCTGCTCCTTCTTCTGTGGCTTCTACCACTTTACTTTCTCTCTGCATCACTCAGCTGGGCAAGGTGGCTGCTAGACTTTTTATATAGGGTGGACGGTAGTTATGCACAACTAAGCCCCGAGTCTTCTGAGCCCGTGAAGCTCCCCCACTACCTTACATAATGCAGTGCAGGACAAGTCCTCCAGAGCAAAAGAGGCGCTTTGTAACCACTCCCTATTCTGGCCAAGAGTTGACCATCCTGAATAAAGGACAGCCTAGGTGTGACTGGTACTTCTGCACCCTCAAAAAGCTACGAGAACTTTTTAAGCATCAACAGGAACAGGAAGATCCACCAGGTTCACTCGATTTCTGTGAGTAGAACGAAGCAATAGCTGAGACCTCATTGTGTGCTATTTGGAAAACAGACATGCAAGTACTTTTCTAATTGGACGAGCGCCACCAAGCAAAGCGCCCCTATGAAGCCCGAACCCCCGACACACACTGCAATCTTCTTTAGCATGATTATTTTAGCATAATTCTAAGTACTTAAAAAAACGTAAGAGACTTCAGAAAAGCTGCAGAATCTTAGTGAGACCCAATTATTCTAATTACATCCCCTGAGATTTATTTAGGAGTTGTAGCTGGCGGGGCACGAATTGTATATTCATAAGGTTGCATAAATATTTTTCAAATGAGCACTTGGAAATATGTCAATTGAAGGTTTTCGCCTCGTGTCTCTATTAGTCTTTAATAATTAGTATTTACAAAGCAGAGGTGAGATGCGATGGGAATCGGGGGGATCGGGGGGAGCGCTGACTTTGTCAGAGGATCACTTTGTCATAGCCAAAACTGAGGCTATGATTAAAGTTTTGCATTACAGTTAGCTTTAGGCAATTCTACGGTGATCTACATTCAGTCCAGTAGAACTAAGCAGGGTCGTGGTCTTGCCCATGTAGTAGGAATGCTGAACTGAAGCCGTATTATTGGTCTTAGAGGGGTTGTCCAGTGAAAGAAAAAAAATGTATTTCAACTTGTGAATACTGTGTAATACCTCATTTCCCCTGCGGAGGAGCTGTAGGGAAATTGAACACTAGCTGCTGGGTTCCAGGAGGACACCCTATGATCAGCTTATCGTGTACACATTTTGATACCTCTAAAAATATATCCCAAAACTCAAGGACGAATTATAGCATGGGTTAAGAGGGTACTTATGCAAGGGACAATTTAGGGCCTTCCATCAACCATCATCTGAGTGTATGGCTCACTTAAAGGGGTTGTATTTGTATTCATAGGATATTCACAGGATAGGAAATAACTTGGTGGTTGGTTGGGGTTTCACTGCTGAGAATCCCACTAATCTCAAGAATGGAGGTCCCGAGTCTTCTGTCCTTGTCACACCCCTCACAATGCAGAGGAGACTGAATGAAGCATTCGTCATTTTTATTGGGACTGCCGAAATATCCGAGTGGCACTCGCTCCGGGATTTCCATCAGCCCCATTGAAATGAATGGAGTGATGACCGCACATTGGTGGCCATTTAGACTGAGAGGGGAAGAAGTGACCCCTGCAGTGACAGAAGAATGGAACACGGGAGTCTCATTCTAAAGATCGGCCGGGGTCTTAGCTGTAAGACCCCCACCGACCAGCAAATTATCCCCACTCCTTTAAATATTTCAGTCTGACCTCTTTATGATGATACTTTTATAACATTCAGCCCTTTAGCAGCTTTTCCCCTGAATCACCTTAAATCTTTTTCATTGCGGCGTCTGAATTATTACGCAGGCATTGTGTGGCGCTATTATCTGAGCTCGGTATGGTATTATTAATTATTTACTGCAGACTATTCTTATTGTGGCACTGCAGGCCAGCATTATTTTGGCAGTCAATGAAGGTATTATTTAAAGGGGTTGTCCCATTTCTAGCTATTGATGACTTTTCCTGCAGATGGGTAGGTGTTTGTCACCTGGGATCCCCGGCAGTCAGCTCTTCCCTGAGCTGTTGTCTTTGTGTAATGAGCTGTTTTGATGCAGAAAGCAGACCGCTCCGTACAATGTGCAATGAGCTGGAAGGATACTGCAGACTGAGTCCCATTTACTTCAATAGGCTTCAACCTGCAGTACCAACCTGAGCCACTATGCAATGTACAGAGCTGTCTGCATCCTGCAGCAAAACAGTTCTGTATACAAAGACATTGACCCATGGGAACAGCTGATCACAAGGGATTCTGGGCGATGGACCCCCACGACTTGTTATTAGTTTAGCATAAGTTTGAGCCTCCTGTTTGGTAACGATCACTGGGGAGGGGGGGGGGGGGGGACTCCATTGGTCATTAAGAAGAGGCTGAGGGTTTAAAAAAATGAGAACCATGCTTAAGCATTCTTGAAACATTCTTCAGAAGTTCCCTGGTATACAACCAGAGGGGAACTAATTGCTTCCTGCCCCCCAACAGCCCTAAAAGTTCCTGTCAGGGCTGTTCTACCCAGAGATGGTGTTATATAAAGTAGTATATACAGTATTTCATGGCATATGTCTCTCATTAGGGACCAAGTGACTCTAATTAAAACAATAACATCCGCAGGCTAAAATAAAATTTCCCAAACTTTTACAAATAATCTGATTACAAAAGACATATTTCACAATATGCAAACGCGCCCCCCCCCCCCCCTTGTTAGGAGGATTTATTGAAAACAAGCTGATTAGAAAATTTTCCCGTTGCAGTAAGTGTTTTTTTTTTGCTAAGAGCACCCCCACAGGGGAAACGAAGTATTACACTATTCCCATTGAAATCAATGTAAAGCACACACACTCTTGGTCCTCCAGAGTAAAGGTCGCTCTTTGTAGTTGTTCTTCACTGCAGCTGATATGGTATATTAGAGCCCTAAAAAAACTTCAAGAAACTCAAGAAAACCCGAATGTAAAGTGTTTGCTTAAACTTTGACAACTGCTGTAATTTCCCTTTAAATATTTCAGTCTGACGTCTTTATGATCATGCTTTTGTACAATACAATCTGCACATCTATGTTGCATGTGTGAAACGTTGGGATGGTCAATCCAATCTGCTGAGAGGTGACATCAGCTGCCATTTTTGGTTTTAAAGGGGTTTTCTGAGTTATTTATTGTATATAGTTTTGGGCCTGCGACTTTGGCCGTCCAATGCCGTGGCATCTGACAGCTGACCTGATGATCTCCCATAAACCTATCCCATAGGCTTCTAATGTAGAAGCCTCAGGCAGGTTTATGGGATGCCATCAGTGACATCCCCGTCAGGCCTTCTATTGGCTGCAGCAGTCACATGGGTAAACAGCCCATGTGACCACCGCGGTGCTTGTAAACAGAAGGTAAGTGGTGGTAGGGGAACACTGCGGGAGGTGAGTATTGTATGTATTCTTGTATATACTGCATCCTCCCAATGCCACCAATTTACTCCTTTAAGCCCTTTATGAGAACATGATGGGTATGTCTCAGTAGCCGATTGCTTGGTGACTAAGACCTGAAGCTTATGGCTTGGAGAAGCATGCTTCCTATAATAAGTGCCTTGAACAGCCAAGCTCGCTTTCATCTAGGTAACACTACTACCTGCTGCCGTCGTACCGGCGATGACACAACAGTACCTGCACTTCAGTACTTCAGTCATCACTTAGCTGAAATATTCTGAAAGTGAACTTAAGAAGGGAGTTTAGTCAGAACAAGGGAAGAGTGCGCTAAATATCTCACAAACCCGAATGCAGGTGCTTAATGCGTTTTTAATTGTGTGTAAAGTGTGAAATCGTATACAGGAGATACCCAGGTTATACCGACATGGTCTATATCACTATATACAGGATGTATAACTTATACCAGCTGTACATATATAATTATATACAGGAGATACCCAGGTTATACCGACATGGTCTATATCACTATATACAGGATGTATAACTTATATCAGCTGTACTTATATAATTATATACAGGAGATACCCAGGTTATACCAGCATGCTCCATATCACTATACACAGGAGATGTATAACATATACCAGCTGTACATATATAATTATATACAGGAGATACCCAGGTTATACCCGCATGCTCCATATCACTATATACAGGAGATGTATAACTTATACCAGCTGTACATATATAATTATATACAGGAGATACCCAGGTTATACCAGCATGCTCTATATCACTATATACAGGAGATGTATAAAAAATACCAGCTGTACATATATAATTATATACAGGAGATACCCAGGTTATACCAGCATGCTCCATATCACTATATACAGGATGTATAACTTATACCAGCTGTACATATATAATTATATACCGGAGATCCCCAGGTTATACCAGCATGCTCCATATCACTATATACAGGAGATGTATAACTTATACCAGCTGTGCATATATAATTATATACAGGAGATACCCAGGTTATACCAGCATGCTCCATATCACTATATACAGGATGTATAACTTATACCTGCTGTACATATATAATTATATACAGGAGATACCCAGGTTATACCAGCATGCTACATATCACTATATACAGGAGATGTATAACTTATACCAGCTGTACATATATAATTATATACAGGAGATACCCAGGTTATACCAGCATGGTCCATATCACTATATACAGGAGATGTATAACTTATACCAGCTGTACATATATAATTATATACAGGAGATCCCCAGGTTATACCAGCATGCTCCATATTACTATATACAGGAGATGTATAACTTATACCAGCTGTACATGTATAATTTTTACAGGAGATACCCAGGTTATACCAGCATGCTCCATATCACTTTATACAGGAGATGTATAACTTATACCAGCTGTACATATATAATTATATACAGGAGATACCCAGGTTATACCAGCATGCTCCATATCACTATATACAGGGAGATGTATAACTTATACCAGCTGTACATATATAATTATATACAGGAGATCCCCAGGTTATACCAGCATGCTCCATATCACTATATACAGGAGATGTATAACTTATACCAGCTGTACATATATAATTATATACAGGAGATCCCCAGGTTATATGGTCTATATTGCTATATTAGGGTGCATTCACACGAGCGTAGGCGTATTTACGTTCGCACGTGCGCAGCGTATAATCGCCGGAAAGAACGTTATTTGCCGATCACGACCAGAGCTAGAAAGCGTATTTTCGTTTTTTCCTACTTCTCAAACGATCTTTTCGGCCATCGAATATACGTCGGCACGTATTTCGGTCGCATATGTTCGGTTTTCTGCGGGTTGCCGTTTTTACGCGCCGTAAAATCGCCCGTGTGAACGAATACATTCGAAACCATCGGCACAGATGGTCACGTATATACGTTTGGTCGCAAAAACGCGCCGTTTATGCACTCGTGTGAACGCACCCTAAAGGAGATGTATAACTTATACCAGCTGTGTATATATATATATATATGATTATATACAGAAGATCCCCAGGTTATATCAGCATGCTCCATATCACTATATACAGGATGTATAATTTATACCATCTGTACATATATAATTATTATATTGTGCATACCTTGTTACACAGCATGATCCACTCCCCTGCTCCGCTATCAGACAACGCCGGCCTGACCAATCACAACTGCAGTCTCTCAGTAGTACAGAGGACCGCGCGCTGGGGAAATCTGCAGCATGGAATAGGCTACAGACTGCCCCAGGTAATGGTCCTCCCTTCCCAGAGCACCACACATAGCCGGCCTGCAATGGTGAAGCAACATATCGCAGTGAGCCATGGGCTTCCATTCACCAAGGGGGATGCAATTGTGGCCCCTAGCGGCACGTTAGTGTTGACATCCTATATGGCACTTTGTGCCTGCTTTATTTTCAATGGAATGTGTCTGCACATGTATGGCTGGCCTTAGCTACATGCGCCAGTTACGGGCAAACAGCGCCAGCTACCAGCTTGTAGTGGAGAAACCAAGTGGATGTAGGCTGGGGCAATCTCCCCGTATTAGGTGATCTTCTTCCTCTGCATGGCAGTGTCTTGTGGAGCTACATGAATCCTCCTCTTTCTGGCTCTGTCTCCTCCCCTCTGATGTTCAGAGGCGCCACTATCAGCCCATCGGCGCCCCACAACACAGAAGCTTAGTTCTTCTGCTATATTTATGTTTTGAGATTGGTTCTGGTATTGTTTCTATGTAGTGAGGTAGGTTCATGCTGTATTTATGTACTGACCTTGGACCTGGTATCGTATTTATGTTAAAAGCTTGGCTCTGGTGCTGTATTTTTATGCTCTGCACATGGTTCTGGTGCTGCATTTATTCCCTGGTTTGAGTAAAAAAAGGGGTTGTTTTGGGCAAAATTAACAGTATAGTACAACAAAGTTGGGGTCCCACAGCATTACTATCTGCTACCTCATGTGTTTATGATTATAAATGGTTAACAATGGGTTAATGTCCAGTGTTAATGTCCACCTAACACTGCATGACTGTGCATAGTACACCCTAACCTGCTCTCACCCTTGTCAGTCACCCCTAGCTAGCCTTGGATTGAGTAGTCAGATTTTCCCTAGCTCAGGATTGGGTAGCAGGGAAAGTATAAAAGACAGAGAGTGGGCAGGGTTAGCCAGTCTAGTCCCGGCCTGGGGAGAGTCTAGTCCAGAGGCACCTGAGATAGAGACCAGGGAGGAAGAAGGGGAGCATCTACTCTAGCCAGTGTGGTGGGAAGTAACATCTAAAGTGTGAGTATGATACCTACTGAGAAGCTAAGTACTCTCTGTCTCCTTACCCTAAATAAAAGTGTTCAAGTTGTTTTCTCCATCTACAGTCTGTGGCCTGAAGTCTCTTCCCATCATCGACATCCTGCACTGAGGTACCATACTGACGCTTCAGGGACAAGGACTGCTACCCCTATTATTGTTTAGTTCTCCACTTTTTGTATTTTTAGTTTTTGTCCAGAATAGGTCCCTACCCATATACGGACTGGCATCATGACAAAGTAACATCTTACCTTATCAGACTCCGTGGGTAGCAGGCTATAATAGTTGCCTATATCATTTATTTGTATCATTTTGTTTTAATCGTCTTAATCACTCTTGCGTGTGGCTTACTGGCACAGATCTCGATTCCCCACATTGGAGGGAAGAATCAGAGCCACCGTTGACCACCATCTTGTTCCCTGCTGCTTTACTCTTGTCGTTCATCTGTGCTCGGTCTGGCTCACTGCAATAGTCCAATGGGTGTAGCAATTCTGTAGCTGGACCACCCACAATCTTCTCTGTGAACCAACCTGCTGCCTCTGATTAACATGAAAGACATCCTTACATCATCCACAAGCAGTGGAAGAAGGTGATGTTTTGGAAAGCAGAACAGGCCCATTGCCTGCACAAAGGATTCCGATTGAGTCTGCCTACGACATAACAAATTGTGCATGTGCCGGTCCCAGGACTTCTGGGATATTGACTTCTTCTCTTACTTGTGCATGACATAGTATCATCATTTACATCAATTAGAGCAGGGTGCTGGGTGAAGAGCAGACTGCCTGCAGCAGACACAGTCTGGCCACGCCCACTGGACTAGTAATTCTTCATTTGCATATAGCATGGGATTTTTACAGACCTGATTCCTGAAGGGATGCAAGGCTAAGGCTTCCTGCACACAAACGGGTGGGATTCCACGTGCGACCCTGAGCCTGGCCGGCGACCTGTCATTTCTCTTGCTTCTTTGTACTGTAGGTAGTCGCGACGAGCCACCGTCGGACATGCACAGTACGGATTTTTTTTTCAAATCTTTTTTCCCTGTGCTGTCGCTAGGCGATGATGTGGAATCCCGATTTCCGTGAGTGGAGGAAAAATTGCAGCATGCTCTATTTTAGTATGGTGTCCGCATGAAAGGCTTCCATTGAAGTCAATGTAAGCCGTCCACACGCAGTCTGCAGCAAAATACAGCATGGTGCTCTCGGAAATTGCAATTCGTTTCCGCTAATGTGAAGGAAAAAGCAAATTTACATAGCATGCTGTGAACAGTATTTGCTGCGGACGCCGACCGCGGATTTCGCAGCTAAAATCCATTTGTGTGCCGGACCTTCGACAATTTGTAAGTAGGGTGAAATGAAAAAAGTGCAATTGCAGCATATTATTTAGGAGGGGTTAGTTGTACTGTGGTCGTGGTACAGTAAAAATCATGTGGATGTTATTCTGTGGGCTGGTACAATTACAGCGATACCGAATGGATATTTTTCTATATGTTTTATTAGTCTCCAAGCTGCCATGCTAACCCATCAGAAACCCACAATTTCATACTGAGGAGGGAAGGATTGGGCGATGGAGGTGACCCTCCTTCATCCTGGGTGTTTAGATGTGCGGTTACTGTATGATTCAGGCTATAAGATGCACCCAGGTTTAGGTATCAAAACTTCCCTAGTGGGCTAAAGAAGTGGAGGGTTTAGTGTCAAGTGGAATCGGATAGCTGTAGCAGCCCCAACAGTAATTGAGCCCCCTCTCAGTTGCCCTAGCAGTAATCAAGGACCTGAAGTAGTAATAGTGGCCCTCAGTGGTCCCAGTAATAATAGTCACCTATAGTAGTAATAGCAATCCCCAGTAGTAATAGCAATCACCAGTGGTTCCAGTAGTAATAGTGACCCTAGTGGTCCCAGCAGGAATACTGGCCCTCAGTGATAATAGTGTCCCCCAGTAGTAACAGTGGTCTCTGATGGTCCTAGTAGTAATACTGGCCCCATATTGGTCCCAGTAGTAATAATGGCCCTCGGTGGTAACAGTGTCTTCAGTAATAGTGGCCCCAGTGATAGTATCCCCAGTGGTAACAGTGTCCCTAGTAGTAGTAGTGGCCCCCAGTGGTCTCAGTAGTAATAGTACCCACTAGTACTAACAGTGCCAGACAGGCAACAATGCCAGTAATAGTGTCCCCAGGATCAGAAACCCCACTAGGATGTCATTTACCTACCCACGCAGCTTCAGTGCAGGCGCCGCTGATGATCAGAGGCTTTGACCTCTCACATTTTCCCCTGGAATCGGCATTAGAGTACTTCTAGTACACGCAAGTGTCAGGAGGAAGTGTCGGAGGTCATGGTCTGTGATCATCAGTGGCGCCAGTGTAGTACCCCAGAGTTGGGGTCCCACAGTACTACTGCTACCACCTAATGTAATGCATGCGGATATAGTTATTTGTGTGAAATTATGTGTGTATAACTGTGTGAAATTATGTGTATTGTGTTATATGTTTGATAATGGGTTAATGTTTGGTGTTGCTACTACCTAACAGTACATGACTTTGCAGAATACACCCTAACCTGCCCTCACGCCTGTCAGTCACCCCTAGCTAGATCAGGGATTGGTTAGTCTGTATTACCTTAGCTCGGGATTGGTTAGTGGGAAGAGTATAAAAGACAGGGCGTGGGTGGGGTTAGCCAGGCTAGTCCTAGAGCTGATAGAGAGAAGACAGACAGAGATAGAGACCGTGACGGCCCAAGGCGAATATCTACCATAGCCGGTGTGGAGGAAAGCAAGTACCACGTGTGAGTACTAAATCAAGTTTATGCTGGAGAGAGAGAAGAAGAGAGAGTTAACTGAGGAAAAAGGAAAGAAGGAACAGGGACAGGAGCAAATCACCAGTTTACCCCGTCCCAATCTACTAACTAAATCTATTGTGAATGATATACATGGAGTCTGTGATCTAAAATATATCACCGCGAGGAGGAGGTTGTAATTGTGCACATGGGACAAATATTAATATCAATAAAGTGTTGATTTGCTTTCACCATCTAAAGTCTGCTTCCTGAAGTACTTCCCATCATCTGCAACTGCACCGAGGTACCACCCAACACCACAGGAGGGCAAAGACTATTTCCCCCATTTTTGTTTAGTTCTCCAATTTTTTATATTTCTTATTTCTGCCTGGAACGGGTCCCTTCCCGTATACAGGCTGGCGTCCCTACAAACCACCATCTTACCCTACCCGACTTCGTGGGTAGCGGGCTGCAACAACTGCCCATATTATTCAGTTTATTGTTTTGTTTTATCGTTTTCAACACGGCCCATAGACATCGTTTTTATTATCTGCCAGGAGGAGCAGTAGAGCTACCGCAACCAACATCTCATTATTGTCCCAAGTCTTGGTCACTGCAACTAAGTTTTGGCGTCATGAACAGGATGAGCTTCTGCGCCTTAAGGGAGCGTTCACACAAGCGTGTTTTTGTGCGTACTTAGGAGCGTACATACGTCCGCACCTAGGTACGAGCAAAAACATGCGTGAACACAGCTGCGTGCTTGTTGTCAATGGAGCCGCGGCTGCTGCCGGCGGCTTCATTGAAAACAATGCTCTGCCGGCCCTCTGCATTCTTTTTCAGGGTAGGGCTTTACATATAAGCCCTTCCCTGAAAAAGAAACATTTTAGTGCAAAACCAAAAAAATAAAAATAAACTTACCTCTCAGCCGCTGCCGTGACCACAGTGGGCATGAAGAACACATCTGCCGCATGCGGCAGATGTTTCCTTCACCCCCGCTAGTTAAAAGAATTCCCTGCTGCTACATCTGCCACATCTGTGGCAGATGCAGCAAAGGGAAATCTTCAATTCTCAACCGCAGCTGTCACACATGACAGCTGCAGTAGAGAATCCTGCTGCTGGCATCCCGTCAATGGCTTTTCAGGGAAGGGCTTCAGCTGCAGTAGGGGATTCTGCTGCTGGCAATTGATTTCAGGGAAGGGCTTTAAATATAAGCCCTTCCCTGAAAATCAAGTAAGAGTGGTTTAAAAAACAAAAATATTAGATACTCATCTCCCTTCAGCTGCTGGGGCTCAGCTGCCGGGGCTCAGCCGCCTTTTCTCCTGCTGTCCCCTGCACTGTGGTGCTGATCTATCAGCAGCTGGGGATTTAAAATCCCCGCCTGCTGAAAGAGCTGAATGTGATTGGCTGAGGTGCTCAGCCAATCACAGGCAGCTCTCGCCCGTCATTCATTTTAAATCCCCGCCTGCTGATAGATCAGCACCACAGTGCAGGGGACAGCAGGAAAAAACGAGGCTGAGCCCCAGCAGCTGAAGGGAGATGAGTATCTATTATTTTTGTTTTTTAAACCACTCTTACTTGATTTTCAGGGAACGGCTTATATTTAAAGCCCTTCCCTGAAATCATTTGCCGGCAGCAGAATCCTCTACTGCAGCTGACATGTGTGACAGCTGCGGTAGAGAATTGAAGAATTGAAGATGTAGCAGCAGGGAATTCTTTTAACTAGTGGCGATAAAGGAAATATCTGCTGCATGCGGTAGATGTGTTCTTCATCCCTGCCGGGGACACAGCAGCGGCGAACAGGTAAGTAGCTTTTTGGGTTTTTTTAACACTAAAATTTGTCTTTTTCAGAGAAGACCTTATATGTAAAGCCCTTCCCTGAAAAAACAATTCAGGTGTGGCAGCATACCGTTGTCTTCAATGGAGCTGCCGGCAGCAGCAACGGCTTCATTGAAGAGAATGCCTGCATTTTTTTTTTTTTAACACTAAAATGTTTCTTTTTTAGGGAAGAGCCTATATGTAAAGCCCTACCCTGAAAAAGAATGCAGGGAGTCGGCATAGCATTGTTTTCAATGGAGCCGCCGGCAGCAGCCGAGGCTCCATTGAAAACAATGCGTGCACTCCCTATGGTGCACGCGTGTCCCATCTTTGGAGGCACACACCTGCACAGTACGGACATGTGCACACACCATAGGGAATGCAATGTGGCAAATAGAAGCGTGTTTTTGTGCGTGCGTACGCACACACAAAAGCACGCCTGTGTGAACGTACCCTAAGCCAATATGGATGCAATTTTGATGCATTTTTCCTGTAATCTAGAGTTGGGTTATAAGAGTGAGCTGTCCTCTAACCCTTCATCTAAAAAAGGTCCATATCAACCCTCCGAGCCTTAGAGAGGAAAGGACCATGTTCTGGATCCTCTGAGCTTGTTTGCGTAGTGAGGGCAACATATCCCTGGAGGTTATGTTGTGTCTCAGCCCTTTACATTGACTTTGAAATTCTGAGGGTTAATCCACCATCTTGAAAATCTGGATGCTAAAATGTTAAGGGAAGAGAAGTAACTTTATTCATGTAGAAGAAGGTGAAGAGAAAGTCTATTATAAAATGATTTATAGTGTGTTTAAACCTGTCCTCATTTGGACCACCACATCAAGGATTATTAAAATGGCGTCTGGAAAATAGCTAAATTTGTCCTCACCACAGTCTCGCAAAATGGTGCCGAAAGGCGGGAAAAGTACAAGTCATCTTCTCTTTAATAAAAAGGCCCGTGAAAACACTACAGGGAGAAAAGCTTGTGAAGATAACTGTTTATTAAAGTAGGGAGGTGCCCGGTCCCCGCAGTGGAACACCGAGTGCAGCCAGCTGAACCTCACCCCGGACAGTCCTGTTCTCCACTGATTCCGAGTACATGATGGGCGCAGTTAGTCTGTTTCCAGCCAACAGAACCAGAAGATTCTACAACTACCCAGCAAGATGTCCTGCAGGGGAGCTCCAGCGGGATGTCATCCAGTGGAGCCCTGGTGGATGTTTGGAGACGAGTCAGAAGTTCTGGCCCTGCTGCCAGATAAAGTGGGCATCCCTACCGACTCCCACGGTTCCTTGGCTGAGGACCACACCGCTGGCGATGCAGATACCGCTGCTGGCCTTGTTGATCCCAGAGCAAACAAGGATGGCCCCGATGTCCCTGCTGATTCGTCCGCCGATAAATGGGCATCTTATGGCCCTGCTACCACTCCCGTACGCACAGTCCCCATCACCATTTCACTGTCGACGTGTAAAAGAATGTGCTGGAGGTGGAAGGTGGTAAAGGAATATGATATGTTGGGTAATGTTTCCTTCAAGTGTCCTTGCAGGTGGAAAAGAAGAAGCTGAATGTTATAAGTGAGGTTTGCCTAAAAGTAACATACCAAAATGATGTTAAGTCTGCTTGTGCAATTCAAATGAGATCCGTTCCAGATGCACGCCCGCTCTACTGTCTGGAGTGTTGGGATTTCCCGCTGCAGTAGTCTAGGTAGGGTGTAGATAATCCGGAGCTCCTAGATGAGGGGCAGTTTGAGGACTTCCTAGTAATTTCGCTCCTATTGATAGTCTAGTCTTGAAGTGCATTGACAAACGTTTCCTACTTCCCATACAACAACTGCACTGAGGTACCACACAACACTACAGGAGGGCAAAGACTATTTCCCCCATTTTTGTTTAGTTCTCCAATTTTTTATATTTATTATTTCTGCCAGGAACGGGTCCCTACCTGGCTGGCGTCCCGACAAACCACCATCTTACCCTACCCGACTCCGCGGGTAGCAAGCTGGCCTCAAATCGTTGTGCTCCCACTTTTGGACTATATAAATGGTTTCCATCTGATTTGGTAACCCCACTGCCTGGCCCGGAGAAACCTCCAACAGGGAAGGTGGTCGCGGCCTATGACACCAGCACAAATGGACTGTGTCAGTCAATGAAGGTGCCTGGGCCATAGTGAAGCTTACACTGCATCCACCGCACATGCCTTTGAAGCCCTACCAGCCAGAGGAGACTGGACCGTCTGTTGTGGACTGTTCATCACCACGGGCCGCTTCTTCGGAATAGCTGGTGCCTTCCAATCGACAACCCTTGTCCAGTGAATTGGAAGTGGAATAGGACCATGAGGAGGACATGTATCTATCATGACGAGCGTCCCCCTCAGAGGTTCACCAGCATGGCGGAATCCATGAAGGAAGAGGAGCCGATCAATTGTCTTTAAAAGGGCCTCCAGGAAATAAAAAAACTCCCTCCTGTTCTAGGTAGAGACATCCTTGTCAAAGGAAAAGCTTAATGCAGAGACTCCAGTGAGTAGGTTGAGACATTTACAGCTATGGTTCATGTTTGTGTGCTTTAATTAAAGGGGTTGTCCCGCGAAAGCAAGTGGGGTTATACACTTCTGTATGGCCATATTAATGCACTTTGTAACATACATCGTGCATTAATTATGAGCCATACAGAAGTTATTCACTTACCTGCTCCGTTGCTAGCGTCCCCGTCGCCATGGTGCCGTCTAATTTCAGCGTCTAATCGCCCGATTAGATGCGCTTGCGCAGTCCGGTCTTCTGGCTGATGAATGGGGCCGCTCGTGCCGGAGAGCTGGTCACCGCATCGTCATCGTAGCTCCGCCCCGCCACGTGTGCCGATTCCAGCCAATCAGGAGGCTGGAATCGGCAATGGAACGCAAGGAAGGAGAAGAAAATCCATGGTGCACCATGGGAGAAGACCTGCGGTCCACCGTGGGAGAAGACCAGCGGCGCCATCTTCACAAGAAGAAAAGAAGAAGCTGCAGAACGCTGATGCAGGTAAGTGCAATGTGCTTTTTAAAAACTAACCCATGCTTTCTTTTTAACAGGGCAGAATGCGGGGGTAAGTGAAAAAAAAAAATTTTCACTTTCGCCGCGGGACAACCCCTTTAAGGACTCCCACATTGGTTGAGGTCATTTATTGTATAGACTGGAAAGCGTCTCCGACCCCGGTGAGCCTTTCTTTGCCATCCACCAGTTCATTGTGGACATTAATGCTCCTCATTGACGTCACATCAAGCCCTAATTTAAAGGACTCACGTTTGCTGAGCCTTAATTCTTCAGTTATGTGGACCATCCTATAATGATGGGTTCAGCCCAGTGGCAGAAAAACATATGACTGCGTGCCTCGTGCCTGCCCGGGGACCATTCTTACAATATTTGCACTTTTTATTTAAAATGCCAGCATAATCCTTCATAGTCCACCAAGGTTCTTCTGAGACATCGAAGTAAGGACTGCTGAAAAGGATGTGATAATTGTTGTTACTATGGTATAATTAGCTTAATTATGCTAAATGTAATGCTGTGATATAACGATGCAAAATGATTATGGTTAATAGCGTGTAAAAGAATGTGCTGGAGGTGGAAGGTGGTAAAGGAACTTGATATGTTGGGTAACGTTTCCTTCAAGTGTCCTTGCAGGTGGAAAAGAAGAAGAAGCTGAATGTTGTAAGTGAGGTTTCCCTAAAAGTAACTTACCAAAATGATGTTAAGTCTGCTTGTGCAATTCACATGAGATCCGTTCCAGATGCACGCCCCCTCTTCTGTCTGGAGTGTTGGCATTTCCCGCTGCAGTAGTCTACGTAGGGTGTAGAAAATCTGGAGTTCCTAGATGAGGGGCAGTTTGAGGACTTCCTAGTAATTTCACTCCTATTGATAGTCTAGTCTTGAAGTGCATTGACAAACGTTTCCGACTTCCCATACAACAACTGCACTGAGGTACCACACAACACTACAGGAGGGCAAAGACTATTTCCCCCATTTTTGTTTAGTTCTCCATTTTTTTTAATTTTTTATTTCTGCCAGGAACGGGTCCCCACCTTTATACAGACTTGCGTCCCGACAAGCCACCATCTTACCCTACCCGACTCTGCGGGTAGCCCATATTATTTAGTTTCTTACTACTGGCTGTAGCTTGCCCTATAGACACTGCTTTTGCCATTTGCTAGAAGAAGCAGTTGAGCCACCGTGACTTACATCTCATTATTACCCCAGCTGCTCAATACTTCCTCAGGCCTCTTTCCCACGAGCGTATATCAGCCGGCAGTTTTCACGACCGGCCGATATACGCTGTGATCTGATGCATTGGGTTCCAATGCATCGCATCACATGGTTGTATTCCTGAGACGTAAAAGCGCCCGGCTGGCCAATATAGCGCCGGGCGTTTTAATGTCGGGCCCGAAAGCTAGTCCTGGAACTATCTTTTGGCCCAGAATACCCACCCATGGCAGCGGCTGGGGGTGGGAGGGAGTTTAGTGGCTGCTAAAGTCCCTCCCTCTGCTCTCCCTCCACCCCCCCATCCCCCGTGCAGGCTCACCACTCTTCTCCTCTCTGCTCGTTCTTTGCAATGACAGAGGGCGGGACTGGGGCAGAGCTGAGTGTCGTCCCGTCTCCTCCCATTGCTGGCTATGGACAAGGGGTGGGATGTGGGTGGAGCTAAGCTCTCGCCCTCTCCCCGCCCCTTTTCCACAGCCATCAATGGGAGGAGGTGGGGAGGGATGGCACTTAGCTCCAGCCTGCCCCGTCTCCTCCCATTGCAAAGAACGAGCAGGGAGGAGAAGAGAGGTGAGTCTGCGATGGGGAGGGAGGGAAAAGGGGCGATGGCATGGTAGTCTCGGCATATATGCTCTGGGGTCCATGCCATCTGAATGGGCGCACAAATCAAACGTTTGCCAGTTTTGTCTCTCCCAACATAGCGTCTATCGTCCGGCCATGAAAACGGCACCAATATACGCTCGTGGAAAAGAAGTCTGGTCGCTGCACCAGGACTGGAGCTCTGCATGTAAGGTAAAGTATTTCCTGGTGGGGTTGCCAGTCTTAATGGTCAGTTACAACACCTTTACCCTGTAATTGATCATTATAGAAGCGGTTAAAGGGGTCTTGTGCTGTCAGACCCTCTTGACATTGGACCAAAAGACGTGCACACTTGTTAGCAAGATTTTTTTTTTAAGTACATCTTTTAAACCACACATTGCCGTCCTTGTGACTCTCGTAGCTCCAATCGTGGCAGCGGCTTTCAAAACCAGCCGATAGCCCAAGCCAGCCGTATACCCCCTTCATGACCTCAGATATATAGCTATGTGATGAGGTTGGAAAGTGGTTAAAAGAGGATTTATACGGAAGTCATATTTAATTTGAAGCCACCGTCATGCCCGTCGCTGTGCCAACTCGTACCCGTCTGGCAATCATTTGGTTCAGTGATGTGCAAAGTAACTGGCAACCTTTTCAGAGCCAAGTCTCGGATATGGAGATGAAAAGATTCCAATTAATCCGATGTTCTCCTTGCTGGGCAGAGAGGTTCTCCGATGTGAACCAGATATCATGGAAATACAATGTTCTGTGGGTAGAATCGCCGCCGCCTTCTCTGATCACATTAGCATAATAGAAAATATACTTTTTTCCCCTTTGGGCTTTCTCGTGAATCTCACTGAGGTGGGAAATGTAATCGGGATTGTTATTTCATGACAGGCAGCGGGTAATTCCTTCTTTTGTATGTTAGATTTGATGAGCGCAAACTAGAAAGTAAAATTTGTGCTACAGTGGCTTAAATTAAAGAGGGGACCTGTCACTCTTATGATAGGACCGCTTTTATTAGGTACAGGCTAGGAATCATCTTGTCCCTACATGTTGCCCATGCTTCCGTGGCTACGGGGATGACTGTCATATTAATTAACTGGCACAAATTCAACACTGTCTGGCCAATTCTACAGGGTCGGGAAATGATATTTAAAGTGACCCTTCAATGTGAACTCAATGGAAGCTGTATGCAGTGAGCTCCCCCTAGTGGTAGAACAATCCGAGTTTGCAGCAGCACCCCTCAAAAACCCGTTGTCTGTGGTGGGAATGAAAAAGCAGTAATGCCGTGCACGCTAGGTCTGAGCCCAGACTTTTCAATGGGCCCAACAGGTAATGAACATGAAGAAAACAAATGGACCAGCAGCACGTGCAAAAAATGCTTGATGTTAGGAGAAGGTCCACCACGAAGTAGAGAAGTAGAAAAAGCGCACCTTTATTGAATATCCCAGATAAAAAACGGACAGCAACGTTTCGGCTATGAGATAGCCTTTGTCAAGCTCAATGAAATGACATACAAACACCATATTTAAATGCACCAATCAGAGAAAACATGTAAAACCACACCCACAAAGTACTTGCCTCTGGTAGGAACACGGAAATGTCCATCATGGAGTGCAGCCCCGGATCATCTACATCACCCGCAAAGCACCCGTCACCAGATAGCGCTGTCACTGGAGGGTCATCAAATGCAGAACGGGAACAAAGCGTCCCATGTAATCATGCGAGAAAATCTAAAACCGCGCCTGCGCATGGCCGCCGTGGCCATAGGCAATCAGCAGAGGGAACACCCCAACCAGCTCCGGCGCGTCACAGCGGGGCGGGTCTTCGGGGAGTGCATAAACAATGTCCCTCCCTTGGGAGACAACCCTGCGCCTGCGCATAACCGCTGTGACCGCAGACCCTCAGCAGAGGATGCAGCAACGGCGGAGGAAGCACTCTGACCAGCTCCGGCGCATCACAGCGGGGCGTCACAGCGGGGCTAGAGGGCGTGTACTACGAGCATCCCACCCCTACGAATACACCAGCAATAGATGAAGCCCCATGCATATTGCCAGCATCACAAGAGCATTTGGCGACAGCAGGGCGCATTATACATATATACATAGAAATGGGTGTTAGTACTGCAATGAATAGTGTTGCGAAATATGCAAAACCATCAAACATCTGGTTGGGTATATCGTCACACAACAGATGTTAGAAGTATGGTTACCCAAGAATACCAATCAGCCAACCCCTAAAGATCATAACTAGGGTAAAGAAATCCCACGACGGAGATAGACTGCCAAAAAGATCGAAAAGCAAACACCCAACTGACTAAAATTTGCACATAAAATCTGTTTTATTGTATTGTGGCGGAATAACAGAGCCACAAAGTCAAGATCAAAAACACAATAATACTGATGTCACAACATCAATGTATAGAGTAAAGAAAGGGGAAAAGGGGAAGAAAAGAATCCCCTCAACCGCGGCCGGTAAAAGGTGAGGGTCGAGGCCAGGCGACGAGATGATCCGCAGCAACACGCCAGAATCCGACAGTCCACGTCCAACTCTAGAGAGCAACAGAAAAAAAACAAAACCGTATAAGACATGAAAAAAAACAACATTCAAGTGTGACAACACAAACTTCAAAAGCGCATAAAGCATAGCCAATAAAAAAATAATTAAAAGAAAGGAGTAACATTATACTCCAAATTCAGGCCACCAGGCTGGAGCGTGCCCTGTCTGAAAATCCATTGTAACTCAAGGAATTTGAGTTTCCTTTCCCTGTCGCCTCCACGTATTGACCTTGATACCCCGTCAAATACGCGATAGCGTAATTGGCAGACTGAGTGGCCTGCGGCAACAAAATGTTGTGCCACGGGTACACTCAGATCCTTGGTTCGGATGGTTGACTTGTGTTTGGACATGCGAGACTTGACATCCTTGGTGGTTTCCCCTATGTACATGAGGCCACAAGGGCACACAATCATGTAAATGACATAGGAAGACAAACATGTGTACCTACCACGGATGTCAAATCTCCGGCCTGTCCTAGGGTGATAGAAACAATCGCCACGGATTAGGTTGCTACAACTGACGCAACTGAGACATGGAAAGCAACCCTGTTTGCCATTGGGAACAAAGGAGTGCATGGCCCCATGATTGTTGTACGTGCTATCCGTGGTCACTACCATATCTCTAATGTTGGGACCCCGTCTGTAACTCATTAATGGAGGATGTTGAAAATGTTTAATGTCGGGGTAACATTTGGATAAAAGAGGCCAGTGTTTTCTGATAACTTGAGAAACCTGGCCACTAATGGGACCAAAGGTGGACACAAATGGTAGGCGTTCCAGGTCTGACTCAGCCTTGTTTTTGGGTGATAAATCGCGTGGGGTTGATGCTATCTTAGAAGAAAGTTCCCTTAGGAGAGGTGCAGGCTAGCCCCTATCCAGGAATTTGGAACACATGCGTTCCACCTGACTGTCAAACCGGGACCCCTCGGGGATCTGTCGCACCCTGAGTAATTGACTCCAAGGGAGCGAACGGATCATCCGAGGGGGATGGAAACTCCGGTAGTCAAGAAGGTTGTTTCTGTCTGTGGATTTCACAAACAGATCAGTTGTGATCCGATTGTCAGAAATAGAGATGGAAACATCTAAGAACTGTATCTCACACGGTGAGTAGGAGATGGTGAATTTCAGTTCAGGAGTAATGGAATTAATCTGTTGGTGGAATTGGAGGAGTTGTTGTTCACTGCCACGCCAGATTAGGAAAATGTCATCAATGTACCTCCACCAGACCTGGACCGAAGTCCAGGCCAGGGAGGTACAGATGTATGTGTCCTCAATCATGTTCATAAAGAGGCCGGCGTATGTGGGGGACACATTGGTCCCCATTGCCGTTCCGCGTTTTTGTCTGTAGAAGGCCCCGTTGAAGAGAAAAACATTTTTGGTGAGGACAACCTCCAGTAAAGCAAGTAGGAATTCAATACATCGTGTAGGCATTGCCGAGGCACATAGGGAATCCGTCACTGCCTGGAGGCCTTTATGGTGATCAATGATGGTGTAAAGCGATACCACGTCAAACGTGACCAACAGGCTGTGGGGGTCCCACGTCACATGACTGATTTTTTGAAGGAAGTCTGTGGTATCACGTAGATAGGACCTGGCTTTAATAACGTAGTCCCTAAGGATACGATCAAGGAATCTAGAGACGTTATTAAATAACGACCCCCTACCCGAGATGATGGGACGTCCCGGGGGTTCCATCAAGTTCTTATGAACCTTAGGGAGAGAATAAAGAATTGGTACAATAGGAAATTTGGGATATAAGAAATCATGTAATTTCCCATCAATGATGCCCAGCTGGACAGCCTCCTCCAGGAACATATTAAGGTCCCTCTGGAATTGTGGTATGGGGTCATGTGTGAGAGGTTCATAGGTATTGTGATCAGACAATTGAGACACAAGATCCTCTGTATACTTAGCTGTGTCCATAATGATCACAGCACCGCCCTTATCCGCTGGTCGGATGGTCAATTCTGGATCCTCCCTTAGTGATTTAAGGGCTGCCCTTTCGGCTCGAAGTAGATTGTGTCTCATTTGCCTCTTACGATTAGATCTCTGTAATTTCTGTAAGTCGCCTCTCACAAGCTTCTCAAAGGTGTCAATCGCTGAGAAGGGACCTGGTGGAGTATAACTACTCCTGCCACGGAGTCCAACCCCCACCAAAGTGAACCCTCCACGGGGGTGGGACTGCGTGGCACTCTGTGAGCTTTCCAGTGACAATCTGGGAGCTTCACCTGAAACAGATGTATTAGAAAAGTGTACTTTCAGTTTAATCTTACGTGCGAACCTTCTACAATCAAGGTCTAAGGTGAACCAATCGATCCGCGGATCCGGGCAAAAGGAAAGCCCTTTGGACAAAGCCTGTAAGTGGACAGGGGACAAATTGCGAGAAGAAATGCTAATTACAAGGGAGTCTTTACTTGTTACTGATGACTCTGTCTCGTCTCTGATCATCAATGTTTGCGAAGGGACAGTGTTTAATACGTAGCCCGCTCTGCACATGTAGTGGCCCAGTACATGCTTTTCTGGTCCCCTCCATAATGTCACACATGTAGGTCTTACGTAGATGTTCTGTGCAAAACTGTCTTGTCATTCTGTTATGTGTATTGCACAACTGCAGCGTGTGATGGGTAAGGCCTCCCTCACACAGGGCGTTTGCAGATTCCGCCCCGTTTCAGCAGCGCTGGCATACTTTATGCCAGTGTTTTGGCTGCGTTTTCAGCTCGGCTCGATTGGTTGTCGGTGCTTGCTCGATGCCCAATCACAGCCCTTCATTGACTGTCTCAGCCAATCACAGCACTCTATTGCCGGAGGCGGGGTTCTCAAACCTGGCCTACGGCAATAGACTTGGGAGTGCCGAGGAAGCCCGGATCAGCGGCAGAGACCAGCGGCCGTGACCCGGACTGCAGCGGCTAGGTGAGTATTAACTTTCTTTTTTTCTTCTAACTAGCTGGGACTGATTTTCGGTGTAGGGCTTCTATTGCAAGCCCTCACCCCGAAAATCGGCGAGCGGTTAACGCTGCCAAAAACGCGGCACCAAGTGTTGCCGCGTTTTCAGCAGTGCTAAAACCACTGCCCATTCCTTTTAATGGGCGACGCAGGGCTGAAAACGGCCAAAAATAGAACATGCATCGCTGTCAAAGCGCAGCGTTGCAAGGCGCTGCGTTTTCAGCCCTGTGTGAGCAGCCCCATTGAAATGAATGGGAGTGTTGTACAGCGTTTAGTGCTGGGCTGAAAAGGCAGCGTTAAATGCTGTATAAAACGCCCTGTGTGAGGGAGGCCTTAATGTCTGCAAAATATGTCCTGTCTGTTTGTAATGTATCATTTCTACCCTGTCACACAGTTTGAGAGAGATTATAAATGTGAGTGCTTGAAAGCAGGAAAGAGTGAAGTTCCATGTCTTCAGGAGTGATAGTCGGGAGGGCCAGCTACGTGGGTGCACCTTCCGCCCTCATGTAGTGAAGCATGGAAGATGAGGAGAGGTTTACGATGGTGAATGTACTTGTGAGAAGAGAGTGAGCCTACCTGAGAAGAGCGAGAGCAAGTGCAGTCATGACCGAGTGTGTATCAAGGCCCAGTGCAGAGGTACTATCTAATTTTATATTTTCCTATGCGGCCATATGAAGTCTAGATTACCGCGTAGAGGTACACCCATTCTGTTTGTCACACACGGGTAATCTGAAGTCTGGGTCACCGTGTGGAGGTACTACTGTCAAGTTCATTTAATTGCCTGCACTGTCATTACTTCAAAGTGTGCCTTGTCTCCTACTGAAATTATGCTGAGTAAACGTTGTTTCAAGCCCTGACCGTTCCCGGGGACCTGAGGTACTATATCACTGTCTGTGGCTCATTTATTTCCCTGCCAATGTTCATGCCGGTACGGTGACGTCCCACGTGACAATCCCTACACCTGTTTTCCTGTTTATTTCGCATGCGGGGAGTGTCTAGAAGAGGCTCAGCTCTGCCCTGGCTTTGGCTACGTGCATCCCTCCAGTAGGGAGCCTGGTAAGTGCTGCTGTGACAAGCCAACATCTTGCCCTCCCAGCTCCTCAGTGTATGCCATGTGTCCAGGGTCACCCTACAGGACGCTGCACACAGAGCAGGGTACCTGATAAAGCAAAGTCACACTGCGCATGTCTGTGACATCAGAATCCCAGGCATGCGCAGTGCCAATCACAGCCCGTCCGTGATCTCTGCTGGCTAGAGCCAATGGGCTGCTATGAGTACACCGCTATGAGACTCTCTGCGTTGTAGTCATACATCTATGTGAATGAGTGTGTATGGAGATGTGGAGTCACGTTGTAGGCCACCCATGGTGTGCGTCTTTTAAACAGTGGCCTGTCATGTGTGGTTACCGTCAAGCAGCGAGCCGCCTGTACCTTGCCAGTCACTTCTGAGAACTATATCTGTTCTGTTCATGTAAATCAGTATTAAATCAGTCTGAACGGACTTCGCTCACATCAGTGTCAAAGAATTCATCTGGAGCCTCTATTGCTCATTTCCGTGAAAATTCAGTGTGAAATAGCGCGGCACGGGGGACTGTTTTGCCCTTGAACATGCTATGGCATCGCGGCACTGGACGAAGCCATCATTGTTGTCGGTGGGTTCCATTTGGTGCCGGCATGTAACCGATCCAGCACCCTGTTTGACTGCTAGAAGGGAGGTGAACAGCGGAGGCTGTCAGACAAGTGCGAGCGAGCCGAAAGTCTTCTGAGGAAGGGGCTGTTTATAATTGTAAATAGACAATTGGGCAGAAGAGAACATTGGTGTAAGTGCCATTCCTGGGTGAGTAACAATGTAGACATGCCCCCTAATACATCACACTCTCATTTCCCTATGAATGGTATCAGTGGTCTTGCATGGAGTTGCCGTTGCTATGACGTTACCATGGCGATTCTATTATTGGACCGAGCAATCTCCACGCATTTCACCAGTCTGGTACATTTTGCAATGACATGCTTATAGAAATCAACAGAGGAAAGAGGCCGAGAGGGCCGTGTGTAGGAAGAGAAGGCGCCGTGTGAATTAGGAAGCCCCAGGTGGGAATAGGGAAATGTATTTTCTTTTACGAAATGTAACCTCGTATTTAACACTTTTCAGACTCCTACAGATAAGTCAGAGCGGCTCATACAGGTGAAACGGGGCGGAAAATCACATAGAAACACACACAGAGACGACTCTCTGCCGTAACGGAGTCTTTGAAGGCCAAGCCACCCCAGGACATTCCATTACAAATGTCCTTATGAAATAAGTATTTCAGAAAAGGTCCTACACATGTACGAATTAAAGCCTCTGAGTCCTTCGGGGACCCTAAAAGGCCATTCTTCTTTTTTTATTTCTAAAAACAGCGCCACACCTGTTTGGGCGAGTATATGGTATTGCACCTCAGCCCCATTCAGTGAGACCTTAAAGAAATAGGTTTCCATCATTGTTTCTTTTCCGAAAATACAGACATACCTGCTCATCTAGTCCCAATCACTTCAATGGAGTTGAGCTGCAATACCAGACACAACCTGTAGGCAACTGTGGCGCCATTTATTGGAAGAATGCAGCCTGTCTTTCTATTTCTGGGTAAATTCATTTAAAAAGAATTGTTTTACCCACGTTGCTAGTTAAATGGTCCCTAAATATTTTTGAGCAGTCATTTCTTAGACCCCCGACTCCTGTGAATCAAGAGCGTTTCTTGAATTGAGGCAATGGAAAGACTGAGTCCAATTCTGCCAATGGGCACATCAAAGAGTTAACCAATTCAAAGGTCAACATTAAAAGGAATCGGTCATTAAAATGTGAAGGTGGGAACAAATCGATTTAATTAAACTCCTCGCTTTCCTCACCTCAGGCCACCTCTTTTCTGGGTAGAGGAGCGACTAGGTGACTTCTGGCTGGGTTTCGGCCAGACTGGTTCGGTTAAGGGCCATGTAACATTGTAACATAGTAAGTTAGGCTGAATGAAGACGATGTCCATCTAGTTCAGCCTGCTTCAACCCCCCTTGTTGGTCCAAATAAAGGCAACAAAAAAACCAACAAGCCAATTTAGCTCATTTGGAGGAAAAAACGTTCCTTCCTGACTCCATAATGGCAGCCATCCCTGGATCAACATTTGAGATCCACAACCCCGCTGGTCACCTAATGTCTGTATCCTGTAAAATCATAGCGCTCTAGAAAGATGTCTAGTCCCCTCTTAAACTCCTTTTTCCATCACCACGTCCTCAGGCAGAGAGTTCCACAGTCTCACTGCTCTTACAGTAAAGAACCCCCGTCTGTGTTGGTGATAAAACCTGCTTTCTTCTAGACATAGAGGATGCCTTCTTGTTACTGTCGCAGTCCCGGATATAAACAGATCACGGCAGAGATCCGGCCACTGACCTGCTCAGATGCACGACCTGGAGCTCCCAAGCTCTGGTGCCCCCACGCCTGTGGAAAACCCTCTCTGATGCCACCTACACCAGGGAATCACTGGGGAACATCCGGGGAACCTCCAGCAGCTGGCGATGAGTCCCTCCTGGTGTTACCCCTGGAGCTCTGGTGACTGAAGGGAATCCCCAGAATCTGCGGGAATCCCCCCTCAACATCCCCCACACCAGGGAAAACCTAGGGAACCTCAATCAGACAGCGACAGTCTCCAGCAGCTGGCAGTGAGCTATACTGCAGCATCCTATAGGGACACCCCGGACACCTGACATACGTGGGAAGTTGGGAGGGGTAAATGATGGCTTGTCTTGGCGGTACTTAGCAAACTCCTTTCCCTGGAGGATAACACGCAGCCAAGGCCAGAGTATACTGCAGGCCACCATCGACACTCCTAGGAGAGGGAATGCCAATAACAGGACGGTGGGGGTAGTAGTTGTCACGGGTGACGCCACTGTTCCTACACACTGGTATGACCTTCGGCGGAGAATAATCACAAACAGACAGTCTTTTAGTACCTCGGGTCCCTAGGAACGGTTAGGGCCCAGTATAAACTTTACTTTAGTAAACTTGCAGAACAACAATTGCAAGGCAAATTAAGTACAGTCTTTACAGTGCAGGTAAAACAAGAGGTTTGAGGTCATAGAGGAAACCCAGAATGACACCGGTCCAGCAGTCTACGTTATCTGCCAGGAACCGCTCCTGGAAGGGGAACACTCCGGAGGAGGAAAGGGGTAGGGATCACTCCACAGACACTCTGACAGCAATTATTGACTCTCACCCTGCCCTGGAGATGTGTGGGTGTAACAATTAAGGAGCGTACTTCTATGCGGTGATCCTGGATCTGGACGGCCGCGTAGGAAAACTTGAAGAATTGTTTAGTACCTCTGCACTGGCCTTGTCAAGAAAAGTGATTACTTACAATTGCTCTCTCTCTTATTTGGGGGACTCACTCCACTCACATACAAAATACAGTCATTATGGGAAATCTCTCCTCCTCTTCCATCTTCACCACAAGAAAGCTGAAGGTGCTTCCATGTGGCTCTGTGTTAGGTAGAACTCTTGCTACTTCAGAAGATGGAACTCCTCTGAACATAGATTGAAGAACTGGACTCTTTCCCACTCTCAATCACTTCTATTTATACCTTCACTCACACCACATGACATGACAAACTGATACATTTACAGGCAGGCAATGATTTTATTAAAGTTAGCCTCTCAAGCACCGTAGCTGTGCAACACACACGCTGGAAGTGACAAGACAGGTTTTGCACAGTGCATCTACATGAGACAAACATGTATGACATTTATAGAGGGGACCAGGATGATGTGCTGGTGAGTTACTCACTCACCACTGCCTCAGCACTCACCACCCGTGGCTCGTCCCTCTTCAGCCCCTCACCATTGCAGCCGCCCAACAGCCACCATCAGGCACCCACGTGCTCAGTCGAGCCCCGACGCCTGCATCGCCTCTCCTCCCCAGCACTCTCCCAAGTCCAGCCTACAACTTCCTTCATCGTAGAAGCTGATCAAATTGGTCTGACAGGATTGATCCCTCATAAACCCATGCTGATGTGGAGTTATACCATTGTGTTCCTTGAGGTATTCTAGGATGGTGTCTCTCAGAAGCCACTCAAATATTTTTCCAAATACGTTAGACTTACCGGCCTGTAGTTACCAGGCTCTCTTCTGGACCCCATTTTGTATATTGCAACCACACTGGGAATACGCCAATCCATTGGTACAACCCCAGTCTTAATAGTGCCCATATATATAAGAAATAGTGGTCTATCTATCACGTCACTTAGTTTCCTTAGAACCCTTGGGTGTATTACATCTGAGCTTGGCGATTTATCGATTTTAATGCTCTTTAACCAATTCTGCACTTCCTCCTTAGTTAGGCATGCAATATTTAGCGGCGGGTTCATTTTATTCCCCTGCATCTTGTGTGACATTTCCTTTTCATTCATGATTCATGAATACACTTGAAAAGAAACTATTTAATAGATTTGCCTTCCCCCCATTGTCTTTTATGGTTTTTTCTGTATTATTTGTTAAAGGGCCAGCGCTCTCAGTGCAAATCCTTTTACTGTTTATATAACTGAAGAATACTTTAGGGTTATTTTTGCTCCCTTTGGCGTTCAGTCTTTCTGCCTCCTCCTTAGCAATCTTTTCTTTACATATTTAGTTTTTTTTCTGTATGATTTTAGTGCTTGTTTGCTGCCTTCTTGTTTTAGTAGTTTAAGGGTATGAACTGCTCACATGAGGTGATTAGGATGTTTTTAAACTTCCCCATTTGTCGTCTGTACTGTTATTTAGGAGGACGTTGTCCCAATTAATAATAGATCTGAGCTGGTCAAATTTTGCTTTACTTAAGGGTGAAGTCACATGAATGTATATCGGCTCGGTTTTCACGCCGAGCCGATATACGTTGTCCTCGTGTGCAGGAGGGGGGGAGGATGAAAGAGCCAAGTGCAGGAACTGAGCTCCCGTCCCCCTCTCCGCCCCTCTGCACTATTTGTAATGAGAAGAGGCGGGGCAGGGGTGGGGCTAAGTTCCGTGAATTAGCCCCGCCCCCATCCCACCTCTCCCCATTGCAAATAGTGCAGAGGGGCAGAAAGGAGGCAGAGAGGGGGGCGGGAGCTCAGTTCCTGCTCCTGGCTCTTCCATCCTCCCCCCCTGCACACGAGGACAACGTATATCGGCTCGGCGTGAAAACCGAGCCGATATACGTTTGTGTGACTTCACCCTAAAGTTTAGTTTTTTTGTCTCTCCCTGATAAGGCTTCTCAGTGAATGACAGCTGGAAATTAATTATGTTTAATCCCTTTTTATTGAAATTTTTCAAATATTTCACAGACATTAGCAATAGAAATAAAGACAGGTCTCACGGACCTTCGATTAACATTGTACAAAGATTAGGTAAACCTTCATATTAACAATAAGACAAATAGTTCGGCCCCTTAGGCCGCCTTCCCCCAGTTCTTGAGAGTGTTCCATGCATAGCTCCTTCATATGACACCCAGTCCCAGAGGGGGCACAATTTATCACAACCCCACCAGACGTGTATTACAGTGCCTCTATCAGTCCCACAGTGCCAACACATATCCGACACCAAAGGAGCTGGAAATTAATTATATTGTGGTCACTATTTTGCAAGTGTCCCTCAACCTGCAGCCCCATGATTCTGTCTGATTTGTTAGTTAATACTAAGTCCAGAATGGCTCTCCCTCTAGTTGGCTCTCGCACAAGTTGGGTAAGGTAGTTATCTTTAATTGTTCTCTAGAACTTATCACTCTTATAATATTTGCAGGTTTCGTCTTCCCATATTATATCCAGATAATTAAAGTCCCCCATGATAATTACTTCATTGCGGTTTGACACCTCTTCTATTTGCCTTAATAATAAGATTTCAGTTTCTTCTGTTGCTTTTGGTGGTCTATAGAAAACCCCTATCAGGATTTTGATTTTTTTTTTTCTCCCTGTATTTCTACCCACAGAGATTCCACGTGCTTCTCTCCTGAACCTATATCTTCCCAGAGCCTCAGCATTAAATAGGATTTAACGTACAGACATACCCCTCCCCCTTTCTGTTCCCCATGGTCTCTTCTGAAGAGGTTGTAACCTTGTAAGTTCACCGCCCAATCGCACTTATTATCAAGCCATGTTTCCATTATTCCAACTATATCGTAATTTTCATCAGTTATTCTCGATTCAAGCTCACCCACTTTACCGATCAGACTTCTTGCATTCGTTGCCATACAATTTATACGGTTGTTGTAAGGAAGTGGACCCGGTTGCTTGGAGAGCACCAGAGAACCCGTGGGTACGAGACAAATTCCGGAGGCATCGCCATCTGTGCTTTATGGTAACTGTCTTTATTGGAACAGCAAACAAGCAACCTGTGTTTAGCCTCTACACCGGTTGAAACAGTTTTTCTGGAACAAGGGAGAGGAACGGAGGAAGCGGTTCAGTCAGCTGAGCTTTCCATTGAAGTTTGTTAAAGGGGTTGTCCCGCGCCGAAACGGGTTTTTTTTTTTTCAATAGCCCCCCCGTTCGGCGCGAGACAAACCCGATGCAGGGACTTAAAAAAAAAAACGGACAGTGCTTACCTGAATCCCCGCGCTCCGGTGACTTCTTACTTACCTGGTGAAGATGGCTGCCGGGATCTTCACCCTCGGTGGACCGCAGGGCTTCTGTGCGGTCCATTGCCGATTCCAGCCTCCTGATTGGCTGGAATCGGCACGTGACGGGGCGGAGCTACACGGAGCCGCTCTCCTGCACGAGCGGCCCCATTCAGAAAAGAAGAAGACCGGACTGCGCAAGCGCGTCTAATCGGGCGATTAGACGCTGAAAATTAGACGGCACCATGGAGACGAGGACGCTAGCAACGGAGCAGGTAAGTGAATAACTTCTGTATGGCTCATAATTAATGCACGATGTACATTACAAAGTGCATTAATATGGCCATACAGAAGTGTATAACCCCACTTGCTTTCGCGGGACAACCCCTTTAATTCTGGAGGATTAGCAGTATTGTTCATATGATCTGGATGAACAAACTCCTCCCCGGGCAGGCCACAATCTGTAGGGCTATTGCGAATCACATGCACCACACTTGCAAGAGGCATTCCTGCTACCTCACCCATCTGCTACTTCGCTACAACTTGTTCCTACCATCCGCAATAACCTTCAACCCCCTTACACAGGTAGGCCACCACAGCAATTTGAGGTGGCTGTCTTCCATCACTTCCTGGAGACTGTTGCAGACGTGAGACATTCCCTTTAATAACTGCATTAGTCCGGCTACTGCAGGATCTGCATTAGGGTATGTTCACATGTAGCAGAAATGACACAGGTTTTCTGTAAGTTAAAATTCTGCAGCTAAAAGCCCATTACAAATTCTGCACCTTTGGTGGGTATTTTGACTCAAAATCAGCTGCGGATCCGCTGCTGGATGGGAGGATAGATATGAGATAGACAGACAGAATTATTTAGCTTTAGTACTTTCACAATGGCGTGTTTGTTTTCCATGAGAGCATTAGCCCTTTGAGCCCCGGTAAGCTCGCTGCCCTCCATATACCCTTTGCCACGGATCTAAGTAACATATCAGAGAATTTCCTATATTCTTCGGCAAGGAAACTTAATTCCCCTTTTGCAGGAAATAGACTAAAACAGACACGTTTCCATAGTGACTGGTGAACAAGGGACGGAGAGACCTGAAAAACCAATCTCCGAAGGTTTCACTGAAAAACTGTTTATTGGTGGCAGATCAAACTCGGCTGTGTACAGTTTACGAGTGCGTAAAAGAACAGTTTAACTTCACTGTTACAGTCCGTTCATACTTCTCTTACATGCAACAGTCAGTGGGGGGGGGGGGGGGGTTTGCAAGGGGTGAAAATGTAATAGTCATCGCCGGGCTCACATGCCCATCTGGCCCCCTTAGATGGGCATGTGAGCCCGGCGACGACTTTAAGAGTTCTGGCTAGAGTATGTGGAGCCCACTTGAGCATGGCACAGACATGGCACAGATCAGGGTTAATCAGAAGGGGGCTTTACTCACTATGAGCCAACTAGTGTGACAGTTATAGTCTCTCAGTGATGGCAACAGGCTTAGACTACATTCCCATCTGTGCCCACTTCATTTTGAGCCTCCGGCGCAGATCTGGAGCAAAATCCCAGGTGAAGTAACACAGCAAGCTGCACTAGTATATCTGGGACATGATGGATGTCGCTTGGTTCCAGCATGTGCTAAGATCAACAGTTACAGGATTTTTGTTGTTTGGCTCTAAGGATAAAGCTAAACAACAGAAATCAGCCGGAGCTTCATTCTGAATGTAATCTGTGTGGTTAGACCTCCTCTAACCTGGAGCTTTGTAGTAACACAGCCTCTAATAATGAACTCCAACTGGGACAACAAGGAGTCTCTGCCGCACAGTCCCTCCTCGCACTCCAGGACAGATGGATTCTGGGCACAGTCTGTCTCTATCATATCCATAAAGGACTGAACAAGAAGAGGTCGGAGCCGCACACCAAAAGATGGAATTGTTTACTAACTTGTAATATTTCAGATATGGCTACTAGAGATGAGCGAGCGCCCAAATGCTCGGGTCCGAGTTATTCGAGTCAGGCTTTTCATAAAATTCGAGAGCTCTACTTGAGTACCGAACCCCATTGACTACAATGGGAGACTCGAGCATTTTTGTATGTGGGACGCCGGGTGCCGAGCTTTTTTTTTCTCCTAGGTTCCTCTCTCTCTCTCTTTCTTATGTTCGCTCAACTCTAATGGCTACCCTTCATCAGGGTGATCGAACCTAAAGAATAAGAGAATGATGTCCGGCCAACACTTAGAGGTGCTACAGGGAGAACCTGGGTAAGAGCAGTCCAAGTGTATACTCACAGTATTGAGGATTCACTGTTCAACAATGACTTGATGAAAGGTAAACACTCCAAACATTGTACATTAATAAGAAATTGCACACTAGCAGTGCTAACTTACCGTGTTTCCCCAAAAATAAGACACTGTCTTATATTATTTTTTGCCCCAAAAAGGACACAGTGTCTTATTTTCAGGGGGGGGGGCTTATACTCACCTGGTCCACGGCGTTCCGATGAATGACATCACTGAATGGCTGTGATTGGCTCATCAAGCGCCGGCTGTGATTGGCCAATCACAGCGCTCGCTTTGCTGGAGGCGGGGTATTCAAGGCCTCGTCACCAGCAGAAGCTCCACTCTGAGACGAGGAGGACGCAGCTTACCATAGCGCCGCTGAAGATCATCGGGATGCCACGGAGCAGGTAAGTATTCTGTTTTTTTTTTTTGTGGGACACCTGAGCTAGGTCCTATTTTCAGAGGAGGGGGCTTATATTTCAAGCCTCCCTCTGAAAGCCCGATAGGTCTTAATATCAGGGTGGGACCTATTTCGGGGGAAATACAGTATATGTGGGCTCAATAAAATTTTCAAGCAATTCCATCTTTTATTGTGCTACTCCAACCTCACTTTTGGAAATGTATTGCATGGGTAGAGGCGAAGGGTGGCATGCACATATGACACACACATATTCGGATGTATCACAGCTGTGTCAAGTGATTTTCCGCTTTCGTTTCCGTAGCCTATCTAGGGTGCTGCAGCAATTGTTTGTGCGCTACTCATCTCTAGGGTAGTGCATCTTAACAGTACTGGCCTAAATGCAACCCGCACATTCTCCGCATGGGGGTCACAATCACGTACCTCTGTGCGGGGATCCTATTGGCGGTTGGTCACGCAGGAAAAATAATGCCTGTAATGTGAACGGCTACCTGTTTTGTGTGAAGTAGGATGTTGGGGTTTGTGCGCTCTACATCCACACCCCATACGCTGTGGGTAGTCGTTCCTCTTCTTCCATCTTCACCAACATAGAAGCTGATGGTGCTCCCATGCGGCTCTGTGTCAGCTCCAAGCAGCAGGTAAGATAGAACCCCGCTCCAACACAGAAAGAAGAAGACCCCTTCCCGCTCTCTGACACTCACATTTATCACCTCACTTGTACCACATGACACAGTAGGATAGATACATTCAGCAGCAGAGCTGACAGGCAAAGATTTTATGGGAGTTAACCCTTCAGATGCTGCAGCTGTGCAACACACATGCAGAAAACAGACATGACAGCTTGCACAGTGCATGCACATGAGATAATACATGTATGACAGTTATGGAGGGGTCCAGGATGTTGTCCTGGGAAACTACACAAGGATAAAGCAACAGCGGTTGTGCATACTGACAGTCCACATCAATCTCTAATCCTTTAACCCCTGACTATTAGGGGTAGCTGGTTGTGCCCGCTCATTTCTCCTGCAGCGACCATGCAAATAAATGGAACACAAGGACAGGTAAGCCTGAGCGGGAGCCGCTGTTCAGGCTCCTAGAGTGGGGTCCCGATCGGAGGACTCTGCCTCTCTGTAGGGCATAAAAACAGGGGTTAATGACACAGCCCATTTAAAAGTAGGGTATAAAAAAGCAGCATTGACAGCCCCGTGTATTATTAGGTTGTGACAGATCTTCTTCTCGTCTTATACTTTTATAACTTTATCCGTCGGGCTGAAAACTGTTATTTCATGAGTCATTTCATGTTGGAAAACACATTATGCCTCTTTGCCTATAAAAGCAGAGTCGTTCTGTTCTGTGCCTGACAACATTTAGCGTTAATAATCTCAGCAGGAATTCTGGACATACACTTATTCCTCCATTAGTGAGTCATGTGGACCGGGGCAATTGACGTCCGCAGCTCATAGCGTCCTTACCAGTAATTCTCTGCAAATTGAAATCCATTTTTATAATGTACGAAAGCTGTGTAGGTATAATTGCCATAAATGTACTGGAAATAAAGGAAAAAGTTGGCCTAAGATGTTTATTTCCTGTAAGATTAAGCAATTAGCGCAGAAGAGAAATTGATTTTATATATATATATATATATATATATATATATATATACCGTAATGGCCACATGGGAATAACAGTGAGAGGTATATCTAACTCCTGCCCGAGTATACTACACAAACACATGCAAACTACATAGAGAATGCAGCGAGCAGTTAGATGGTGCAGCCTCTTTATTTCCGCTGATCAGTGAGGCTTGTGAAGTTTCTTATTCAAATGAGTGATAGAATAAAACCTCCGCAGCACCACTTAATGGAGTCAATAGCATACATTTAAGTGGCCTTGCAACATGACTAAGGATGTAAGTTAAAGCAGAGAACCAATGTACTCAGCTTCAGGATTGTGGTAGATGAGAGGTTTTCAATCACGTCTTCCAACCATTTGAGATTATGCATAAGAGTCCCAGATTTTGAAGGCTACCCGTCATCCCAGGAGGCCGGAGACATGCCAACAGAGGCAGCGGGAATGGAGCAAAATAACTTATCTAGCCTTTTTTGCTCCCCTGCTGCATCGGTCTGTACTGATACGATCCCCCTGCTACTTACTTCCAAGTAGCTCTAGTATATGAATGTTGTGGCCAATCACTGCACTCAGCCAGCCGGGGACGGTTGTGGGGCAACCTGAGAGCAAAACGGGTCATTATAAGCTGCTTTTTTATTTTACTGCATAAATAATTGCATGCCAGGTAGCTTTTACTGGAAGGGGAGACAAAGGGGATTGTCTAGCAGAAAAAACTGATCCCTAGCCTTGCTTCTGTACCGTATGTATCAATGTGAGCCTGGGGGTATTGTTTCTTCTTGTGGACGGCACCACAAGGCTGTAGGGAGTTTTAGGCCACAAAATTCTATGCAAATGAGAAGAGCTATGCAAATGAGCAATGGAATAATCCTCTATGGTGCCGCCCATTGAAAGGCAGCTAGTTTATGGGTAGGGAATAGTGATGAGCAAACTTTTCAAGAGTTCAGTTTTGCTAGTTTGCTGAACTAAGGCAAAAAGTTTGGCTTGGTCCGATTTGTTTGAACTGAACTGGACCTTCACCAATGGAGGAGGAAGTTTCGGCTGAGAGAAACCGCCCGAGGTTGAAGGTCACACCGAAACTAACTTTTAGCAAAGTTCAAGCCTAAACAGGGTTCATCTGTTTCGGTATGCTCAACACTAGTAGAGAGCAATGCATAGCCTATAAGACCTCCTACACCCTTGCGTTGCACTACACAAGGAGAAACATTACCCCCTTAACTCACATTGATGGCCTCTCACCTAGCCAACCAGAACCCTACTGTGCACCAATGAGGGGCATGAACAACGAAGCAGCATTAGGTAGTCTGGTTTGGTTAACAACCCTAATCATGTAGCTACTATCCAATAGGTGGCTCTCATTTGCATAGCTTTTTCCCAGAGAGCATTGCATGGCTTATAAGTTTCTCTAACCCCTTGTGGTATTCTCCACAAGAAGAAACATGACTCCCTGACTAAGCTTACCTTTTCTTAATATGTTACCTATTGAAAGCTTAGAAAAAACGTCTATCTATTGATTGGCAGTTGGCTCATAGCTTCCAATATAAGTATAGAAAAAAATATCAGCCGTGTTTCTTGAATGTATTATTTGGCGAGATGAGAATCACCTGCATGGCGCTGACACACAGGTTTCCCGCTTCTACTTCTGAATGACAGTGATCAATTCTTCTCATCAAATATATAGAGCTGTAATCATCCCACAATGTTACATTGTATCCGAATGCTGAATTGTGCGCTGGTTGCTATCTCTGAACTGCTAGGGACCTGCTGAGACAAAGCAATGAAAGGAGGAGAAAGATGAATAGCCGTCCCCAGGTGGCAGATGGATGTCACCCGTCATTCTTTACTGTGTTTTTTCGTCTCAGGCTCTCATTGTTTGTTTTGTGCTTGTAATTCATAATAAAAACGGATGTACATATGATGAAATTGTCTTTTTCAGCCATATCTTAAAGAAGGCATATGTGTAGTTCTAAGGTGGATATACATTCGATGCCTTTTCTACCATTCAGGGGTATTAGTGTATCTTGACGCCACTGGAAGCTAGGGGATTGACAGGGGGAACGCCCTTGCCACACCCCTAGCTGCCGATTGGGTCAAGATCGGTAGCTCCTACAAGGTGCTGTTACTTGCCTGTTCCCCGGCCATGGTTTCTGTGCTGTTACAGAGAGGCGCTTCCTGTGCAGCACCGCAGATAACTGGCTGTCCCCTGGCCCTGCTGCATTATGGCTCCCTGAAGTGCTGCACAGAACCCCTCACGCTGTTTTCTTGGTGCTGGTGACCCGCTTATACTACAGCAATATGCCGGCGGAGGATGTAGGAGACGGAAGGGGGCCGGCGCCGCCAAAACCGCTTCACCTGTCTGTCCACTGCCTGAGGCTGTGTGCCCTCCCTGCTAATGCGCCGTCAGGGAAGCAGCTTTACACTCCTCCGCTGTCCCTGCTGAGTCGCACCCCGTCCAGTGAGCGAGGGCCGGACGGGAACCAGCGGCGTGATCTGACGCATTCTGCACCAGTGCCGGGGAAATACATTTCAGCTGTGGCTAGCTGCCTACCTCCTGCGGGGGAAGATGTGTGCTTTCTGCAACGTTCCTTAGTGGGCAGCCAGGACGTACATTCTATCCACCTCAGCAGCCAATCATCACCCCCCTGTCAAACTCGACTCCACCAGTAGTTCCTGGTGGCGTCAAGATACACTAATACCTCATTCAGGTGAAAAAAATGGATGTAATTCCAAATGTAATTCCAAAATGGATAGAGTCCGTATTCATTACTTTATAATAGGCCTGGGGTCTGACTCACCCAACCCCCCCCCCCCCCCCCCTGTGGTATAAACCAAGGGACTCGCCTCCCCGTACCTTCATTGGTGGCAGTTGCTTCATCTGTCATTATGGGAACCATCTCCCCTTCCTTCTCAGTATTGGGCAATGCCAGGACCTCTCATTGCTGGGTTAGCAACTATGCCCAGTCTCACAGATTGCAATGGAAGGTTTGATTTGGGCATATTCTCGTGGCTCATGCTTGAAGCTTTAACCGGATGTTTTAAACAAGTTTCTTTTGAGGTATCTCTTGGTTTCAGGGTGTATGGCCTAAAATGCATTGCCTTTTCCCAGATGTAAATGCAGGCTCCCAGCAATGAGGTGCAATGGACAATGGGAACTCTACTCTTGTCCGCTTTTCTTGCTCCGGTAAATAGGTGCACTCGGCAACACAACGTTTCTTCGTTGTTCTAAAAACTCAAATCTATCAAGCACCACAATGTGTTTCCAGGGATCGTATTCCTCATAAGTCCTCTAGGCAAGAACATCTATCACCAACTGTACCACAAAACCAGCACCCAACCCCTATCCGCTTCCAGTCACTCAGCAGCCTCATCACTGCTTAACGTAGCAGTTACTTAAATTCCTCACCTAAAACAGTTGGTAATAAAACTATAATAAAGGAGAGCATACTAAAACAACAGGAACATCACCTGACCCTCCAAGTTCAAGGGCTCCATAAGGGTCAAGTACAAGCAACTGCCCTTCACACTGGTGTCCGCATAGCATCTATCATGGCTCTAAGTCTAGTTTGGCTTCTTCAGTGCATAAAGAACTTGAAGACCACTCATACCTTCCCCAGGTAAGAAGATAAGAGCAAGGGGTGCGTCTGTAGGGCTACAGAGTCCTGGGCCTGAGAGGACCCAAAAACCTCCTAGCCACATATGAGATTAAAGAAAACCAAAAACTCTCATTGATCTTAAAGAAAGGGTCAAGACTATTCGTTTTGATTTCTACTAATCATGTAAAGGCTTTTACAGACGGAGTGAGTTTGCATGAGCACTCACTTTCTATAAGTATGGCTCAGTTGCTAGCACTTTTGCCTTTAACTGCTATGGTTCTTGGTTCAAATCCCATCAAGGGTAAGATCTGCATGGACTTTGAAAAACTCCATCCAGAGTGAACCTACAACTCCAGTACTGCAAAGCAGCAGTGCTAACAACTGAGCCACCACACTTATTCTTCCTTCTCCAGAGGACAAATAGATGTAGAAGAAGGAGAATAATAAATTCAAAGAGAACAAACAAACTCCATGCAGATGTTGTCCATAATCAGCTGTGAACCTAGAACGCCAGCACTGCAGGGCAATAGTGCTCGGCACTGAGCCACCAAGTTTCTTCTTATTTTACATCTGATCTGGACCAAGTGTTTTCGCACGCAGGTCAGACATTACAATGTCTTGTATTAGGAAACGCATGGCCTCTACAGAATGAAGTGTAGGTTTACACTGGTGTGACGAATCTTGAGTATGCAGGGCAGTTTCGAACCCAAGTCCATAAGAAAAACAAATCAGAAGGGCACTCAGATGATTACGAGGTTTGGAAGATCTCAGGTTGTCCATTTTTTTTTACCCTACAGAAAAGTAGGTTGCGGAGGATATGATGTTACTTGCTACCCTCTGTGTATAGCGATGCTGAGTGTGGCATAACGGGGGCGTCACACAAGGGTATATATTGGCACAAGTAGCGTGGTAGAACTCTAGCTGATATGTAAGTTGAAACTGACCTCTTCCTTTCAGGATTGAATTAGTTCCTAAGATCTTCCAGATAAGCGGACATCTCACATGGCCAATCTATATTTGAGTCTAATCTCTTAATTTGAAGTGCAGGAAGATCAATGATCCTGATGTGTCTCCAATATCCTGAGTGCTTTACTCACGTCATGTTTTGGCTGAAGCACGCAGCTAATTTCTTACCAGATATGGGATCCTGGTCATTAATATTAACCCCATTAAGGAAGAAGTCCATTTCGGAAATCATGTGGAATTAGAAAAACATGGCTGCTTACTTTCAAAAACATTGCCACGCGTCTTTAGGTCGTGTGAGGCTCAGCCCCATTTACTTCAACAATCACAGACCCAACCCATGGGGAGATGTAGCTCTGCTGGTGAAGTAAGGAGACTTGGTTTTTTTTTCATTTTTTTGTTTTTTTAAATCCTGTAAACTCCTTTAAGAATCGGTGAGTTTTTTCCTCGGCCATCACTTTTTTACTTTTACGTCTACATAGAGGTTTAAGTTGTACATCTTTTTAGACATTGCTTTGCCAGCATTGCTGAGAGGCACAGAGTCAGCCTTCACTTCCACTTTATATCACAAGCTCGCATCTCAGAGCTCACTGGATTTCTTTGTCCCCTTTTTCACTTTGTCCTCCTTTTTCCTTGTCGCTTCTTCTATTCTTGTATTTATCTTTTTGCATCTTTTATATACAACTTAGAAGATGTACGTTTGGTTGCCCCAACTTGCTGCTCGTAGGACTTGGAATGCGTTTGAAGTAACTTCAGAAGCCCTTGCTTTTTCATTGACTCCTGCTTTTGTACTCCGCATATTCTCTTATACCTCCCCTCTTCATGGATATGTTAGCTATTACCCTGTCTTGGTGGGAGAGGGGCCATTGTTCTGTCTTATGGACTAAGCTCTCGCCAGTGCTGTGAGGTCAGGCCGGTTGGCGTGAACCCTTAGCAACAGGTTCCATGGACGGCAAGAACATCACCATGGCTCCCCCTTCACAGCGTATCCCTGTCTCAAATAATGCCGGATGGGCATCGGGCCAAATTGGGTTTACAGGGCACGGATCAGGAAGAGGCCCGGCTGCAGGGGGCGCTCTCCATTGTATGCGGGAAGGATGCATGCTCCGGTTTGCATCTCATGTAGTAACAGAAACATTTATTCAACAGGTTTTTTTTAACAGTTTCGCCTTACCCCTCTGCTTGGCTGAAACGTATGTACAGAGAGGCAAGAAGCTGAGAACGGTCGAAACGTTTACATGAAATTCTATAGAAGAAGAATAAGATTGGTGTATTCAAGATGGCTTCTCATCACTGCTCCCAGTCTGTAGGTCCCTTTTACTGCACATGCTGTAAAGCGCTGCTCCAGGGAGTAACTGCCTCTCACCAGACTTCGGGTTGCTCGATTTCTCTTCTGCTCAGGCACATTTGCACTGGCACCAAAAATCTGCCCGTTTCCAGATTCTTTGCCTCCCTGCCCCTCCTTAAAGTCACAGTAATACAGTTTTAACTCATAATTAACTTATAATGTAATAAGATGGAATATCCTCCGTCTTACAGCTGCACCCCCCTAGATCTCCTCCATTATCTCTGTCTACCAGTTTACCCGTGTTCTGTGTTCTTCTAATGAGGTCAGACTACTTTCCTGCATAATCCGAACCTCCCACTCCCATCTCCAAGACCTTTCCTGTGCTGCACCACTTCTCTGGATTGCGCTACCCCCGAGAATGAGGTTAATCCCCAATACCCACAGTTTTAAACAAACCCTAAAAACACATTTTATAGAGAGGCATATCACATTACCTAATCTAACTCCTCTCCATTTTTCCTGCTTTTACCCCAAAACCTGATCCCTTCATCCAACAGTATCCCCCACATAGCCTAATACACTTCATATCTGTACATACACAGGCGACTGGCTCATAGAGCTTTATATATATATTACCCTAGTTATATCATTTGGCCGAAGCATTGTACAGAACAAGCACTTGTACCTCTTGTGGCACCCCTGTTTCCTCATAGATTGTAAGCTCTTGTGAGTTAGTTTAATCCTGCATGTCATGTCTGCTTCTGTCTGCGCACGGACCCTCTGATGTGTAATGTTGGTGCTCTAGAAATAAAGATTATGATTATTAACTGAAGAGCAGGCTGTAATAACCGTCATCACATCGGGCAGCTCTACGCATATTTGTGCTCTCCACTACTCTCAGCATCTCCGTGACTCCCCCTCCCTAAGACCACGGGACCCCGTCATCTGCAAAGTTTTGCTGTGCTTGGCAGTGATTGGGTTTTGCCAAATGGTTTCTGTTCTATTAGCACCCAGAATCGAAGGGGTTTTTTGTGCACTTTTCCCCATTTTGCTTAAAAAATGAATAAAATAAAGCACATATGCCGCGTATCGCCACATCTGTAATGACCCCTACAAAAAACTGAGCATGCTTTTTATGGTGCATAGCAAGTACTTAAAAAAAAGACAAAAATTGGAAGTAAAACGTTTTTTTAATCCTTTCGTCTCTCAAAAAATGCGATAAGTGATCAAAAAATTAATGCTTACCTCTAAATTATACCAATAAAAACCTCAACTCATCCCGCAAACTACAAGCCCTCACAGTGCCCTGCAGATGGAAAAGGAAAAGTAAGGGGACTGTGAATGCAGAGATTCAAATAAATAAATATTTTATTTTTCATTAAAAAAGTTTTTTTATTGGCAAAAGTGGAAAACCCCTTAAAAAATCTATCAGTTCCGTATCAGCGTAATTGTATCGAGCCACAGAAAGACGTTATCCTGCCATTTATACCATAGAATCCATCCAGAATTGATGTTTTTTTGATCATGCCATCCAGAAAAATTAATAAAAGTCATACAAATACGTTACATGTATCCAAAATTGTAGCAATAAAAGCTAGAGCTCATCATGCCACAAACAAGCCCTCAAGGCCATGGAGATGAGAGAGTAGAAACGTTCCTTCCTTAGGTCCAAAATAGGACGTGTTGTTAAAGGGCCACTCTGGTAATTGCTTACATGTATTCATGTAGCTATCCCTCCAGTATATATTAGTGGGGTAGTGTTACTTTGGTTAGCTAGTTATTTCTATCGGAGACTCCCGGCCTCTTTCTCCTCAGATGGTCATATTATCTCAGTTCAGACCAGCTCTGATCTACCTGGGGTTATGGATTTATTTGCAAATTCTCAGTCTGTGTGACACTATTACATGGATCTACCACAGAAACTGTTGACAGGGGGACACAGAGACTCCTATCACAGTTACTGATGATGATCACACAGGTATAATAGAGGAGATCACAACTCATCCTCCTGACTGTATACTTATGGGCTGTAGCTTATTTAGGTGAATGTAGAAGGTAATGTAGGGTCACCAGACATTCTGATTTAGGTGAGGCAGTCCGTTTTGGGACCGTGTGTCCTGCTTTCCACCAGGACAGCCACTTGTCCTGCTTTCAGAACATCTATTCACCAAGAAGGTGATTACCAATCGGGGTGCTGCAACTTCCTGGCAGGTATTCCCTTTAGGGGGGGGGCAGTATTACTACTGGGGCCACAGTGTGGGGGGGTATCACTATTACTACTGAGGATACTATGGGGGTCACTGTTACTACTGGTGACATTGTGGGGGTCACTATTACTACTTAGACCACTGTGGAGGTAACTACTGCTACTGAGGATATTGTGGGGGTCACTATTACTACTGAGGACACTGTGGAGGTCACTATTGCTTCTAAGGGCCACTAGTGGGATCACTATTATTTCTGGCGATACTGTGGAGGTCATCATTATTACTGAGGCCACTGTGGGGGACACTATTGTTACTAGGGACAATATAGGGGACACTATTACTACGGAGGCCGCTCTGCACATGGCAGCATACCTCAGGCTGATTTAGGAGATGTTCACACAAGGTGGAAATACTGTAAAATGTCCGCAGCAGAAATTTCCACTGCAAATTCCGCAGCATTTCTGCATCCAAAAAAGTCAAAATCTGTACCATTGGTGTGGATTTCGACTAAGAATCGGCCACGTTCCCACAGCTGATGTCACACTATGCAGTGCTCCCCCTCACCTCCTATATGGAGGAGGGTGCGCCGTATAGTCTGAAATGAGCTGCAGGTAAATTGTCTCATCAGTAGGCAAAATAGTATAGCCTTAAATAATTCTGAGCTGGTGCATCATGGGATTGATGTGAAACTGAAAGTAAAAAATCTCAGCATCAAGATGGCAGTTGTTAAGCATCAGACAGGGGGCTGCAGTGCATGGAAGTGACTGCAATATACAGAGGAGACCTTCAGAGTGTAACAGGAAATCAGGTGAGGGAAGGGGGGTAGGAATGGAAAAATGTGTTTTTGCTGAAGTGGCCCTATAACGGTTAAACATACCCTTGGGGGCTCCTGAACCACCACTTTCACACTTTTAACCCTCCGTGATCCTCCCAGAATCACTATCTTACATATCTGGTTAAAGTGGACCTGTTTGTTTTCCATAACTAAGAGGTTCCAATGCAATCCTTGGTCGGTGACGGGGGAGTCGGGGTCCCATTTCGGCACTTGTCACTCCTGACAGCAGTACATCGGTACATCTAACATTATGGCAGCCATGGATCTTCCTATTAGGTGACTTTTTTTTCAAAATTTGCTAAGAATTGCAAAGCCCCATGGGAATAGCATGAACACGTACGGCGCTTCCACTAATAGTTTATTAAAGAGCCGATCATCAGAGCCTTCCATTGGTGTTTGCTGGAGGGGAAATATGTTTCCATATTGTAACATTCCCCTTTGTGCTGTGTGATCGCTCAAAGAGTCTTCTGGGTGCTTTTAACTTAAAATGTTCTATATCAGGAAGGATTGTGTCGCCTTAGAATTTCTGTAAAAATCCAAAAATGGACGGATTATGTTTTTGAAGGCGAACTTCACTTATTGCTATTGTAAAAGTGTTGTTGGAGTCGAGCAGAGGAGTAGCTGGGGTTCCGAAGGAATGGCGGAGGGTTTGGCATGGAAGCGGCAGAGCCGAGCCCAGCTGCTACAGCGTGACCAGAGTTTCCCCACACATAAGGGTCGGCTGAGGTGATAGCATGACCTCATGGCCAGAATCAGGCTACACCAGACTGCATTCCCATGGCAAACTGTGCCAGTGACAAGGTGGGTACCTGCAGCTGCCGACTATATGAAGTATACTCCCAGGAGGCCACAGAGATGCTCACTGTCTCTTAATAAAATGATTGAACCAACAAGTGGACAAAACCATTCAGTTTTATGGATTAACATGTTTTTATATACGGTTGTCCTCCCGGTTGGGTTATGCCTACACCCACTGGTTAAGGAGAAAAAAGTGTTTTCAGTAGTCTCGATCAGAGGAAGCTTAGCACTTATACAGACCGCCAATAATGTCCTATGTAAAATGTTGCCATGAGGGAGAGGGAATGAGGAGAAAGAAACCTCGGAATCCCACTTGCCTCCACCAATACTTGTTATCCACCTGAGCTGTATCAGTCAAATTGCCTGTAGAGGTGAAGCTGTTCCACCTGAACTACTCTGGGGACTATCTCCAGCTCCCGAGAATGCAGCATAGCTGCCTTGACTAAGAATGTCCTGTTTCCACGCAGAGACACCCTGTCCACACTGCTGCCCACACAAAAGCTGCAGCCACCTCTTCTGCCATACTGTGTGCAGCGGACGAGGAGCAGGCCCACAGCCGAGGAGATGGTGGGGTAGAGTTGGTCACTGTGGCTCTACCTTCTGCTCCCCTGGGGGTACCACGGGACCTGACAAAGTCACTGCTAGGTGGGGTTTTCACAGGGTAACCCAAGTTGCGGTTTACCTTAAAGGAGATGTCCCGCGCCGAAACGGGTTTTTTTTTTTTTAAACCCCCCCCCCCGTTCGGCGCGAGACAACCCCGATGCAGGGGTTAAAAAAACCACCCGCACAGCGCTTACCTGAATCCCGGCGGTCCGGTGACTTCAATACTTACCGCTGAAGATGGCCGCCGGGATCCTCTATCTTCGTGGACCGCAGCTCTTCTGTGCGGTCCATTGCCGATTCCAGCCTCCTGATTGGCTGGAATCGGCACGTGACGGGGCGGAGCTACACGGAGCCCCATAGAGAACAGCAGAAGACCCGGACTGCGCAAGCGCGGCTAATTTGGCCATCGGAGGCCAAAAATTAGTCGGCACCATGGAGACGAGGACGCCAGCAACGGAGCAGGTAAGTATAAAACTTTTTATAACTTCTGTATGGCTCATAATTAATGCACAATGTACATTACAAAGTGCATTATTATGGCCATACAGAAGTGTATAGACCCACTTGCTGCCTCGGGACATCTCCTTTAAGTCCTTGTCATTCGTGACGCCATTGTTCCGTCCTCTGCGGTGAATCCATAAGATGACAATAAAGTCCGCACTCACAGAGTTAACATTTCAGAGCAAAACCTTTACCTAAAGCCTTATAGTTACAGTCCGGAACAAACTAGATCCGGCATCAGAATACTAGTACAAAACAGATTGATGGGGTGACAGGGAGGCTTCTCTTGGGTTAAACTCCACACGATCCGCAGTTAAGTTATCAGCGTGATCCGGCTGCCGACCAACTATTATTAGTCCTTCACATCGGGGGTAATAATTTGGGTATCCGGTCATTCCATGAGCAGATAAAAGACATTTGCTATGACCTCCAGCACCCTGGACTGGTCACGGTTTGGTCCGAGGTCATCCCGAAAGAAACCTGGCGAAACCCCCGCTCCATGGAAAAACTGGACAAGGCTCGTGTCAAATTAAACAAGGCAATTTCTGCATTTGCTGTTCAGAATGGGAGCATTAGCCTGCGGCATTTGGGTTTGGTGACGGGCATGGGGACTAATGGCTGATTAGTACATGGTAATGGTACATTTAAAGTGGTTGGTATTGATATTTGGGCATTAGTGATTCAAGGAGGAATTGAGTGGGCCTTGTTGTTGTGGGGTCCCTCGCAAGCTTGAGGGGTCAAAGACTTGCTTGCTGTCGCGAGGGGAGGGGTCCTTGGAGTTGGTTGTAAATTGGTGAAAGGGGATTCAACAGATGCATGGTCCCCTTCATTCATGGAGCCGTTGTGTTTGCTCTGGCTCAGCTGCAACTTGCCTGGAGTCCTAAACAGTCGGTTGAATTAAGGCAGCCATCTTGGTGTCTCGTGGTACCCCTGAGTCAAAAGCAGGTGTCGGCTGGGATTAAATATTGGGGTGCCAGACTTTTGTAGCTCCAAGAACCTTTCCCCTCCTTTATTTATTGCTATTAGTTAATAAAATAGCTGCTGTGACCAATTTAATCCAAAACCTTGTATTACTTCTTTATTCATTTAGAAGGGTTTATTGGGGGGAGGTTTTTAGTACAGGGGTACCTGGCTCTACAATACCTGGGGTACCTGGCTCTACAATACCTGGGGTACCTGGCTCTACAACACCTGGGGTACCTGGCTCTACAACACCTGGGGTACCTGGCTCTACAATACCTGGGGTACCTGGCTCTACAATACCTGGGGTACCTGGCTCTATAATATCTGGGGTACCTGGCTCTACAATATCTGGGGTACCTGGCTCTACAATACCTGGGGTACCTGGCTCTACAATATCTGGGGTACCTGGCTCTACAATATCTGGGGTACCTGGCTCTACAATACCTGGGGTACCTGGCTCTACAATATCTGGGGTACCTGGCTCTACAACACCTGGGGTACCTGGCTCTACAACACCTGGGGTACCTGGCTCTACAATACCTGGGGTACCTGGCTCTACAATACCTGGGGTACCTGGCTCTACAATACCTGGGGTACCTGGCTCTACAACACCTGGGGTACCTGGCTCTACAACACCTGGGGTACCTGGCTCTACAATACCTGGGGTACCTGGCTCTACAATACCTGGGGTACCTGGCTCTATAATATCTGGGGTACCTGGCTCTACAATATCTGGGGTACCTGGCTCTACAATACCTGGGGTACCTGGCTCTACAATACCTGGGGTACCTGGCTCTACAATATCTGGGGTACCTGGCTCTACAATATCTGGGGTACCTGGCTCTACAATACCTGGGGTACCTGGCTCTACAATATCTGGGGTACCTGGCTCTACAACACCTGGGGTACCTGGCTCTACAACACCTGGGGTACCTGGCTCTACAATACCTGGGGTACCTGGCTCTACAATACCTGGGGTACCTGGCTCTACAATACCTGGGGTACCTGGCTCTACAATACCTAAAGTACCTGGCTCTACAATACCTGGGGTACCTGGCTCTACAATACCTGGGGTACCTGGCTCTACAATACCTGAAGTACCTGGCTCTACAATACCTGGGGTACCTGGCTCTACAATACCTGGGGTACCTGGCTCTACAATACTTGGGGTACCTGGCTCTACAATATCTGGGGTACCTGGCTCTACAATACCTGGGGTACCTGGCTCTACAATACCTGGGGTACCTGGCTCTACAATATCTGGGGTACCTGGCTCTACAATACCTGGGGTACCTGGCTCTACAACACCTGGGGTACCTGGCTCTACAACACCTGGGGTACCTGGCTCTACAATACCTGGGGTACCTGGCTCTACAATACCTGGGGTACCTGGCTCTACAATACCTGGGGTACCTGGCTCTACAATACCTAAAGTACCTGGCTCTACAATACCTGGGGTACCTGGCTCTACAATACCTGGGGTACCTGGCTCTACAATACCTGAAGTACCTGGCTCTACAATACCTGGGGTACCTGGCTCTACAATACCTGGGGTACCTGGCTCTACAATACTTGGGGTACCTGGCTCTACAATATCTGGGGTACCTGGCTCTACAATACCTGGGGTACCTGGCTCTACAATATCTGGGGTACCTGGCTCTACAATACCTGGGGTACCTGGCTCTACAATACCTGGGGTACCTGGCTCTACAATACCTGGGGTACCTGGCTCTATAATACCTGATGTACCTGGCTCTACAATACCTGAAGTACCTGGCTCTACAATACCTGGGGTACCTGGCTCTACAATACCTGGGGTACCTGGCTCTACAATACTTGAAGTACCTGGCTCTACAATACCTGGGGTACCTGGTTCTACAATATCTGGGGTACCTGGCTCTACAATATCTGGGGTACCTGGCTCTACAATACCTGGGGTACCTGGCTCTACAATACCTGGGGAACCTGGCTCTACAATACTTGAAGTACCTGGCTCTACAATACCTGGGGTACCTGGCTCTACAATACCTGGGGTACCTGGCTCTACAATATCTGGGGTACCTGGCTCTACAATACCTGGGGTACCTGGCTCTACAATACTTGAAGTACCTGGCTCTACAATACCTGGGGTACCTGGTTCTACAATATCTGGGGTACCTGGCTCTACAATATCTGGGGTACCTGGCTCTACAATACCTGGGGTACCTGGCTCTACAATACCTGGGGAACCTGGCTCTACAATACTTGAAGTACCTGGCTCTACAATACCTGGGGTACCTGGCTCTACAATACCTGGGGTACCTGGCTCTACAATATCTGGGGTACCTGGCTCTACAATACCTGGGGTACCTGGCTCTACAATACCTGGGGTACCTGGCTCTACAATACCTAAAGTACCTGGCTCTACAATACCTGGGGTACCTGGCTCTACAATACCTGGGGTACCTGGCTCTACAATACCTGAAGTACCTGGCTCTACAATACCTGGGGTACCTGGCTCTACAATACCTGGGGTACCTGGCTCTACAATACTTGGGGTACCTGGCTCTACAATATCTGGGGTACCTGGCTCTACAATACCTGGGGTACCTGGCTCTACAATATCTGGGGTACCTGGCTCTACAATACCTGGGGTACCTGGCTCTACAATACCTGGGGTACCTGGCTCTACAATACCTGGGGTACCTGGCTCTATAATACCTGATGTACCTGGCTCTACAATACCTGAAGTACCTGGCTCTACAATACCTGGGGTACCTGGCTCTACAATACCTGGGGTACCTGGCTCTACAATACTTGAAGTACCTGGCTCTACAATACCTGGGGTACCTGGCTCTACAATACCTGGGGTACCTGGCTCTACAATACTTGAAGTACCTGGCTCTACAATACCTGGGGTACCTGGTTCTACAATATCTGGGGTACCTGGCTCTACAATATCTGGGGTACCTGGCTCTACAATACCTGGGGTACCTGGCTCTACAATACCTGGGGAACCTGGCTCTACAATACTTGAAGTACCTGGCTCTACAATACCTGGGGTACCTGGCTCTACAATACCTGGGGTACCTGGCTCTACAATATCTGGGGTACCTGGCTCTACAATACCTGGGGTACCTGGCTCTACAATATCTGGGGTACCTGGCTCTACAATACCTGGGGTACCTGGCTCTACAATATCCTCGTCATGTCAGGTAAGTGGCATTGATTTCACATCATTATGTACAAACGGAGAGTCTTGTGAGACATAAGACTGCTACGTGTGTTGTTGTGTGATGCGGCCCGTGGATTCACACAGGTGGAGACAATTCTGCCAAAGCATCATTAAATCTGTAATTTCAAGCCATTTCCTTTAACCTATTGAACAGCATGGCTCCACTATTGTGGAATCTAAGCAATCAGCAGGTTCTGTGGAAGGTAATGTAGACAATACGGAAGGCGTTACATTGTCGCCATATGCCTCTTTGTCACTAATGCAAAGTTTCCGCTCCTCCATGGAGTTTTTCTCAAGCTGAATTAGGTGAAGAAATGAAGATTGAGCCTCTGTTAGTGTTACATTCTTCCTTATAGCTCGGCGCGGCCGTAGAGACGTAGTAGAAGGGCTCATAGGTGGGGATCCGGGCGCTGACATATAACGGATGGTCGGCACGAAAATAGGCCACAATATGGCCAAGACAGAGATTGTAGTAAACTATGCCAAGCCACAAATACAGCGGTGTAACAGGCATGTATATTACGGCAGTATATAGCCCGTACAAGATCACTGACTGGGCGCGGAATGCAGCAGGAACCACTAAGTCCAAACCTAGCGAGCACCCCCAATCCCCCACCCGCCCCCTCCGGCTGGGTACCACCCACATCACGCTGCACATTCTTATACATGGCTTTAATGTGGACGCTGACTTGGCGTGTAGTAGGAGCCGCTCTCCTGGTGAGGCGTGGCATCATACTCCCTCAACCCCCACCCCCTGGCTGGTGAGTGCAGGCCACAGGACCCTCTACCGTATAAACAATTGGGTAACAATTCACCCTCTATTGGCCCACATATATATATATATTTCCTTATATAGTATATATAACCATAGACGTTCTACTTGTATTTCTCATGACTATATATGTATATATATTAGGGAGGCCCTTAGCTATAGGTAGTTTTCCAAAAGTTAAACTTTTGCTGCTCCCAACCCCTAATCCTGTTCAATCAAGAAAAAACTGTGCAAAACTTCAGCTCAATCAGACAACTGCTGGGCGCCCCTCAAACGCCGTGAGGTTGGAGCGTAGAATACGAATTAGGCAGTGATTAGTTCCATTCACATGCGCCTACTCTTCCCTATCTCAACCATTTTCTGTTATCTTCTTAGAGATGTTTCTGTGGCCACATCCAGGAAACCCGGCAACTGTTTAAGACATACTGAATCAAATTTCCCAAAAGGTAATTCCAAAATGTTCTCGAAATAACATGAAAAATTTTGCAAATATTCGTTTTTTTACATAACGCCCCCAACGTAAACACATCGTTATTTACAACAAACATGGAATGTTATTCTTTCCTTAGAGTCCGGTGTTTCTTAGGCCGCCTGCAGACGGCTGGGTCGGATCCCCTGCAAGAATTCTTGCAGCGGGCCCCCCCCCCCCCCCACGCGCCCCTGCAGGGACCAGTGCAGCGCTCACCTCTCCCGCGGCTCAGGCTCTTTGATGTGCTGGTTGCCGTTCAGCCGGTGAATGCGCAGAGCAAAGCCGGCGCGCTCGTCTCTAAAGATTCGGGGGCCGGCGGGGGGCGGGGAGCGGCAGGGGAGAGCGGGGAGGAACGGAGGGGAGATCTCTCTCTCCCTCTCTCCCCCCTGCTCCCTGCCGCAACTCACCTGTCACTCGCGCCGGCCCCCGAATCTTTAGAGACGAGCGGGGAGATACTTGGCTAAGGCACTACTCGTTCATCTCTATTTGACATCTTTCTGTGACGTCATTCACAACAATTGCTTCACAGGTTTTTTAACTCCACTTGTGTAACCAGGATCCTCCTTCCATGAAGTGCAGTGATACGGCCGATAACGTTCCCCATGTGTACCGCAGACCACAGGCGCGCAGCGTTATACATAGGGGACCATTTGAAAAGTCGCCGCCGTTAATTGCGATGTTACTTTTAACGCAGGAAAAATGTACTGCATGCAACGTTATTGTGCAAATCACATAACATCAATGGACCTTAAATCAATTGTAGCGCCGGTTTAACTGAGCAATGCTGATAAAATTAACGAAAACCTGCATTAATTTCCAATAATAGCGCTTACAGGTATTTATAAATAAAATACCTAAAAATAAATTTTATCTGAAAAAATTAATTTCCTGGCGAAAATGTCAATACTTCATGCCTCGCAGCTGTCTGGTTGAGCTGAAATGTTGCACAGATCGGTTTTAGAGATGAGTGAACCTACTCGGACACGCCCCTTTTTCGCCCGAGCGCAGCGATTTTCGAGTACTTCCGTACTTGCGTGAAAAGATTCGGGGGGCGCCGTGGGTGAGTCGAAGGTAGCAGCGGGGAGTGGGGGGGAGATGGAATGAGAGCTCCCCCTTGTTCCCCACTGCTACCCCCCGCTCCGCCACGCCTCCCCCCACCCCTCAGCACCCCCCGAATCTTTTCACCCGAGTACGGAAGTACTCAAAGATCGTGGTGCTCGATCGAGTAATTAGTCGAAACGATTATGTTCGCTCATCTCTAATCGGTTTGTTTTGGTGATTGGAAGGAAATAGAGGGGTGGGAGCTAAACTTTTAGAAAGTTCAAAAATAAGGGCCACCCTAATCATATATATAGTGCCATGAGAAAAACCAAGTACTCCCTCTTTGAATTCTATGGTTTTACATATCGGGTCATAATAAAAGAACGTTTGGTCCTTAGAAGATCTTAAAGTTACATAAACTCAATCTGAGATGAACAAACAGTGGACAACAAATGACGCTGTATCAAAATGTAACAAAAACTAGGCCCAAATGCAGAAGCAGTGTGTGAAAAATTAAGTACCTCCTTACTGCTTTCATAGAGATTAAAAGGGTAAGTTGCAGCCAAGTGCTGCCAATCAAATGTCCTTGATTAACTGATCTTCGGTAGGTGTGCCCACCTCCATAAGGTACGGATTTTCAATGTATATCCTCCACACAGAAAATCCACGGCATATACAATAGCAGCAAAGCGGATGAGATGTTACAAATGTCGTCTACAAGCTGTAGAAAAAATCAGCTGCGGAAATTGACTTGCAGAGCGGATTTTGGATCCACAGAATGTCCATTATGGCACCGGACGTTCAGTGCAGATTCCACCCCTATAAAAGAGGCAATGAATTCCACATTATAATCTGCATCAGGATCTGCACCAAATGGTGTCGCTTCTGATGCAGAGTTTCCATTGCAGACATTCTCCAGCAAATCCTTCCACTGTGGACACAGGCTGAAAGCAGAAGTCTTGTGGTTTGCAGGCCTGGAGCATGCATTAACACAATGCCAAGGAGGAAGAATCAGCAATGATCTTAGAGGAGCGATTGTTGGTGCCCATCAATCTACTTTCATAAAAGTGGACACATTTGCTGATGATCAATTAATCAAGGGCATTTAATTAGCAGCACCTGGTTGCTATTTTACACTCTTAGTTCCTTTGGGTAATAGACTCACAGCTGACTTTGTTCAGCACCTGGTCCTCTGGATTACCCTTCGCCTGGATTACCACACCAATTCATGGCCATTTCTTGGCCATGCTACATAGTCCTTGCACTTGTTCAGGAACACTGTAGGCGATGATTAGGGGCAGAATTACTCCACCAACCATGACAGGATTTTGCTGTCATGGTTGCAGAACTTCTCACCGGACAACACAGTTCCTCTTCATGTTTGGGCCACAACTTCTTGCTTGGCTGTCCTGAACCGGACTTCAATGCCCTCTGCCGTGGGAAACTCATGCGCCGGATCTGGATGTTGCACCAGCATCTCATTGTATTACCCTAGAATGGAGGAGTTGTGATGCCTTAGGAAGTATTGTTGAGCTTGACTCCCACTAAATCCTCTAGGAGAGGTGAAAATTGATCATTACTTACATTACAGTCTAAGGATTTTTCGTCATAGGGCATGTTGAAAACTAACATGGCCAACCGATCCTCACTACAAACATTGAAGGACAGTTAGGTTGCTACCTTACCCTTTTATATCCTCATCAAAAGCATAAGAGATTGGCCATCATTTATCTAGTATGTGCGACTGGCTTTCGAAGTAGGGAGGAGACAAGGTGATTAGCACTTTAAACATTCACTGACCTCACCCATCCTCCTTCCAAGAAAGATCACACATCAGTCATGTTCGAAGGTATGCCTTGATTTTAGATACAACCTATCTACTGCCTTTACTTTGGCTTCCCTTATCCCAGAGGTCAATGATCACATCATGGAGGACAACAGAGAATTACCAAAGGACACAACAGCTGAGCCTGACCAGAGATCATTCTCTTGAGCCAAGCAAGGAAATCAAAGCTGACTTCTGGCTGGAGTGGTGCTCACACCAGCCCTGGTTATCAATCTACTGCACTCCTCGAAGGATTTCTGAATGTGGCCCTTACATCACCTGTAGGTAAGAACATTATAATCTACTCTCCCAGTCTGCTGTAGTGACTGCGCTTTGTCATTTTCTTCTTTCTCATCTTATAGACAAAAACTTATAGAAGTATTGGAGAAATTCAGGTGAAAATAGGAGTAAAAAAGCACAAGAAAGTTATGCCTACTCCTATCTTGGAACCATCTCGTAGTAAACTGAGTGAGATTGGAAGCTATTTTTATTCTCTACTTTGGCCCTCACATATCCCCAAATGGGTGTGCATACTATAGAACAGCAAAGGAAGCTGTTATTCAGCTTTTGTAGAGTAGGACCCACTCACCTTCAATATAGGCATATGGAACCTAAGCAGGGACCTCCCTTTCCATGTGCAACATCATATTGAGAAACAATGCAATGGGTGGGAGAGAAATTTGAAGACCATAGTCCCTTCTTTCCTCCGATTCCTCTTATGTCGTCTCTGCGATGGTCGGGCTCAGGTTCAGAGATGGGAAGAAAAATTGGGTTCACTTGGTGTTACGATACTAGTAGTGTGCACAGGTACGCCCGGCGCGGGCAAGTTCAATGCTAGTAGTATGCACAGGTACTCACGGCATGGGACTCCCTGACCCTCACCCACGCCAATGTCCCTTCCTGGAGGTAGCCCCAAAGGTGGACAGGTCCAGGCTGCCAACACTGACCCTTCACTGTCTAGTGGCAAGACAGGAAGGAACCGCCGTACCTATGCAGAAAACAACTTACTGGTACCGACCGGCTAGGCTGAAAGGATAGACCAATATGACAGGAAAGCCACAGAACACAGGCAGAGCCGGATCGAGACAAGGTAACTTCCTCAGGGGCAGGACCGCAGTCGGACGCACAGGGAACGGAACCAATAACTAATAACTGGTAAAGATGCAGCAGCTACTATCTGCAGTAGCAGAACACCCGGCACAAACAGGGAACAGGTCAATATACCAGAGCCAGAACACAGCAGGTCAGAGCAGCAGGACTGCTCAGGGAACACTGGAGAATAATCGGCCACTCCCAAGCAGCCAGAGCTGGATCTTATAGAGAGGTGGGAGAAGCTGATAGGCAGACAGACATGGTGCTTGGTCAGCAACACCATGCACGGGAAAGAGCTCACCCCAGGGAGGCAGCAAGTGGGGGCAGTCAAACAACAAAACATCCCGAAAGGATAAATACTGCTGTCCTTTACTGTAGCGGTCCCAATCTGGCCATAGACTTCTATCACTCCCTGCTTCCTCACACTGTGCATCTGCTTCATAGGAACTCAGGTCCATGTACACCGTCCTCCTTCTCTTCCATGACCGCCTCACTTCCTATTCCTCCTAAGCAGTCAAAGAAACAGTAGACAAGGAAACAAATAACCCCGGTGGATACACCCATTACATCTTATTCACATCACCGCAGCAGAACAGTGGGGAAGGTAAGTATAAGGGCTCCGTCACACAGACGTATGCGCACATATGGCATGTTCATATAAGCGGGGGACACCCCCACATCGTGATTTAGAAAGCTATTTAGCCTAATGTTGTCTAGATGTGTCCTTTTTTCAGTGAATTGCGCAGTGTATTGCCCATTTGCATATGTATTAAGTGCGCATTTGCACACCTCCCATAGACTTCAATGGGAACCTTTGCTGTGCAAATGCACACAAAAATAGAGCATGCTGCGTTTTTTCCACATGTGTGACATGTGTGTCCAAAAAAAGAGACATGCGAGCAGCTAAGGGCGGCTTCAGACTATTGCAGGTGCAAAATGCTTGCATCGGTGTAACGTATTTGTGCAGTGAATGAGGTTAATTTTCGTACGTATAGTACTTTTTGCACACACAGACACGCACAACACCCCGCTGCCCTGATTTTAAAGGCTATTAAGCCGAATGAGGTCCTGATGTGTTCTCTTCTTCACAGAATTGCGCAGCATGTTGCACATGTTCTTGCATTTTCCAAGCACATTTGTGCCCCTCCCATAGACTTCTATGGGGTTCTTGGTGTGGAAATACTCAGAATAATAGAGCAGGTCCTATTTTTTTGCGCACAAAAAAAGCAAAATGAGAATGGATTATTTTTGCATGCACAAAATCACACACACATACGTCCGTCTGAAGCCGCCCTAATACTAAAATCTCCGGACTTAGAAAGTCAATTCCTATGAGCCAATACATTTTGCTTCTGTGTCTCAGATATGCTGACAGATTCCCTTTAAATAAATGAGTTTTTACCAATGCTCCCAGAAATTGTACTTGCCGATGTCCCCAAAATGATGTCTATGCTATTGAGCTTGAAGAGAGTCTTACAACACATATCAATCAGTGGTAGATGACAAGAAGTACAAAAGGTTCCTCCCAGGAGGAGTTCAATTCTGACTTTTCAATAGAGAAGAATCTTTTATCACTTTTCAGTACCGCAGAATTACTTCATAGCTTGTAAAAGCTCTACCAGGATACATTAATCAGCACTAGAGATGAGCGAACGTACTCGTTTCGAGTACTTACGCACCCGAGTACCGCCATTTTCGAGTACTTCAGTACTCGGGTGAAAAGATTCGGGGGTCGCCGGGGGGCGGGGAGAGGCGTGGCGGTGCGGGGGGTAGCAGCGGGGAACAGGGGGGAGCCCTCTCTCTCTCCCTCTCCCCCCCACTCCCCACTGCTACCCCCCGTGCCGCCACGGCGCCCCCCAAATTTTTTCGCCCGAGTACGGAAGTACTCGGAAATCGCGGTATTCGGGCGAAAAAGGGGCGTGTCCGAGCACGTTCGCTCATCTCTAATCAGCACATGGCAACAAAAAAGCTCTTCTAAGGAGGAGCTAAAATATGGAAATTCATTTGAAAGGACTCATTAGCACTTTCTGATGCCTCCCAAAATAGAGCTCCTTGCTGTAGAGTTTGAAGACAACCTTATAAGACATATTCAATAGGAACAAAAACAGTCCTCCCAGGAGGAGCTAAAATCTGAAAAATCAGTTCAGAAGAGTTTTTAGCACTTTCTGATGATCCCAAAACTTGTGTCCATACTGTTGCTTGAAGATAATTTAAAAACACATATTAAGGCTGCCTATTAGAGATGAGCGAACCTACTCGGCCACGCCCTTTTCTCACCCGAGCGCCGCGATTTTCGAGTACTTCCGTACTTGGGTGAAAAGATTCGGGGGGCGCCGTGGGTGAGTGGGGGGTTGCAGCGGGGAGTGGGGGGGAGAGGGAGAGAGAGAGAGCTCCCCCCTGTTCCTCGCTGCTACCCCCCGCTCCGCCTCCCCCCGCCCCCTGACGCCCCCCAAATCTTTTCACCCGAGTACGGAAGTACTCGAAAATCGCGGTGCTCGATCGAGTAATTACTCGAAACTAGTATATTCGCTCATCTCTACTGCCTATCCACCGGCGTTGCAAAATCCCCTGGCGTAGATCTAGCCGGGAGCAGGAGTCGGCAGACGGATCTCTGCGGTGAGCTTATCTGACAGACAGGCTCACCGCCGAGAATTGCGGCAATTCACAGCATGCTGCAAATTGCCGGTCGCGAGTGGAGAATCGCTATGATTCTCTGCTTGTGGACAGGGAGGCTGTGCTTTCCATAACAACGCTATGGAAATGTGACCTGCGTTCCCCAAAAATGTTTTTCATACTATACAGCTTGAAGAAGATCTAATAATTATTGGCAGGGGGTGACAATGAGAACTAAAAAGTGGCTCCCAGGAGGAACTAAAATTGGAAAATTCAGTCAAGAGGAGCCCTTAGCACTTTCTGATGCCCCCAAAAATTGTGTCTATGCTGTCGAGTTCAAAAGTGATCTTACAAGACACGTTAATCAACAGAGGGTGAAAAAGGGAACAGAAAGCTCCTCCCAGGAGGAGCAAAAATCTGAAAATTCATTGAGAGAAATCTTTAGCACTTTCCAATGCCCCACAATATTACACCCCTACTATAGAGCTTTAAGATGAGTTTACGAGACATCTGAAACAGCAGGGGGCGCCCACGAGAGCAAAAATGTTCCTGCCAGGAAAAATAAATGATCTGCTCCTTCCTGAGGTATCATGGGGAAATATCAAAAATGAAAATATGTATTTTTCAAAACCTTTTTTTTTTCATTTCACTATCTTAGGAGCGCTGACTATCAATACTAATAACAACTCTGGCTAACATGGAGCTCCCCCAGGAGAATGTTTCACAAAAGCAGAAGCCTTTTTCAAGGATTCGCAGTCAGTGCAGCAAAGCAATATTCTGTCTGCTTACGCCCACGTGATTCCTTCACATGTATTGATTTTGTGCTGATGGAAGTATTTTTGTTACTCTCCCATTGGGATAGTGAATTGGCCTCATCCACGTGACCTGCTGGCTTCCTTTTGCATATACTGAACTTCAGTCTGGCACTAAGAATGCCTCGTTTCTTTTTGTGGAGACTTAAAGCCCTGATGTTGCTTCCACGTTCTGCCTGCCAGGTAAAATAACACACTGGTATAGAATTTGATAGAAAATTACCAAAATTCTATCATACCATTACTAGTTGCAGTATGTCGAAAAATTGTGGTCTGGCATGACACTTCTAAAAGTCGTCCGAAGAAAGAATGAAAATCAGGCTAAAGATAACAGGCGATCTGACAGGCAAATTATATCAACTGCTCATAATTACAAAAACATGGCTGATTAGGAGCGTCAGGTCTTGTAGTTATAAAACCTGGGCACTGGCTGTGAAGAGTGGAAGACCTACAAGGGTTCATACTACTTGCAACAAACAGGGTGAGGTCAATTTAAACTGGTCAACTCAACTCTTTCATGGACCCATAATAGGCACAGAGGTTGACCTGAATGTCTTTATAAAGAATACCTCACCGGTCAGTCCTTGAAGTCAAATGTTTGTCATCTTATGGATTATGTTTAGTCACATTTTAAAGGTCACATTTTTTAGCAAATTCATAACCAAGGCCAGGATGCACATGTACAGAATGTAGAAGGTAAACAAAAGGTTTCCACATCATCTTCAGGACAAGGTCATTAAGTTGTTGTTCAGTGAAGTCTTCAGGCTGCATTGATTGTCATAGAAGAACAGACGCATCTGACCTTGCATTGGCTTAGGTTGTAGAAGGACAATGCTAGAACTTCTTGTACAAGACTAGTGTTAATTGAAACAATCGAAACTCTGTTTTGGGTCGAACTTTGCTTCAAGTTGAGTCCGGCGTGAACCCGAACCTTGGGAGGTTTGTATGGCCAAAGCTGCTGAAATATTATTTCTTTTTTTCCTTCTGTTTCCTTCTTTTAACAATAAGGAACACTATGGAAAAAGAAGAAGAAGGAAAAAGAAGAAAAAGTAAAAACAATGAATGAAAAAGGAGAAGAAAGAAAAAGAAGAAAAAGAACATAAGAGAAGAGTGAACAAGAAGGAAATAGAAGGAAAAAAGTAAAAAAAAAAAGAGGAAAAAGAATTCCTTATCTTCCTTTTTTCTTTTGTTCTTTTTTTTACTTTCCTTTTTTGTCGTTAACTTAAAATAGCTCAGAAGCACTTTAATTCAATCCCAGGTAACCAAAGAGTGTTATACGGGGCTCTCATGGCACTTAGACAATGTTATATACTAGTTTTAGGGGTATTGGTGAAATTCCGATTCAGTTCAAACTAATTCGAGCCGAACCAAACTTTTTGCGGCAAACTGGCTATGCCGAGCCTTTGAAAAACTTTCTCTACACTGTAGAAGACAAAGTAAGAGAGCAATAATGTACAATTGTTCCGTGTTCTAGCAGTAGGTAACAACAGATATTATAGAATGTGGGTTTGACATTTTCAACTTCTCTAATAATTGCAAATAAGAGGCTCATCACTGGGCAATGTTATTGGCAAATGGTCGCAAACAGGTTGAGTTAAATATGGGGTGACCTCAAAATCTGCCGTTAAGTCCCCAACCGCAGCGGGCTTAAAGTCAAATTCCAGGAGGCTCATTCGGTGGCTATTGATGCATCAAAATCTTCTTTTCGACTTTTGAGGTTTTAATTGCTGTCCTTACTGTAATGGGAATCGTCTATCCAAGAAGGGACTTCCTGATTAGTTTAAGGTAAACTTGTGCTGATACCCAGAAGCCAATCTGAACAAGCCAAGCTGTAACGTAAATCATGGCATGGTGCAAGACTATTTCGGACTTTCTCAAGACTCCAACAGACATGGCATCCAATAGGGAGTCATTAATCATAGCTGTGCCAAGAAGAGCTAAACTATAAACCAACAAATCAGCCAACGCTGATAACATAGAAGAGCAATAAATAACCGAAACTGAGAAAATCAAGTTTTACTCCTGATTAATTTAAATGTGTGCTCTGAATCCTCTAAAAACATGTTTTATGTCGCCCTTCTTATTGTAAGGCATTAAACCAAAAACTTACACTGTGAAACAAATGCGCTCTAGACAGAATTTTAATGAACAGTGATTAAAATTGATTAAACATAACACAAATCGATGTGGAAATAATGAAATTACAAACATTTAGAGAGTAAATTAAACAATTATACAATATGGAGTTACATTAAATTAGCGTAAGAAGGAAAAAATCAAAAGCCCTCGTTCTTCTACCTGCAGCTCCTTGGATGGAGGCGCCTCAGTAATTTAATTTACCTAATATTCTATAATTACTTCTTAAATGTTTCTTTATGAAATGAAATAAAGTAAAAAAGTTAACTACAATGAAGCAAAACTCTCTCTTTGTATATGAAGCCAGCTGCAGAATAAGCTTCCAACGTGGGCAAATTGGTAGATAATGAAGAATCTACAAATAATGGTGTTTTACCACAATTGAATCTTAATTTGAATCTTAAACCTTATACATAGGATAGGCGATTAGAAATCTAATCAGTGGAGGTCTCGCTACTGAGACTTCCCCTGATGCCAAGAATGGGAATCCCATGTCCACTCTCATCATCACGATGGGTTAACTGTACCCCAAGCAGTGGGGTGGGTGCAGTAGGTCCACAGTGATGAGAAGGGGACATGTTCCCCTCGTTCTTGGGATTGGTGAGACCCCACTGCTTAGATTTTTATTACCTGTCCTATAGATAGGTGATAAAAGTCAATTGTAGCACACCCAAAGCTCCACGCAGGGATGAGCACAGAAGTGAGCGAGCCATTGTTCTCCAGACTCTGGCTGACATCATACCTCTCCCTCGTGGCCAGAGGGTGTAGTACCCCAGAGTGGGGGTTCACAGCACTTTTGTCACTGCTTCACTTTAGATGCGTATATCCTGAGGAGAAGGGGGAAAGTTCTATGTATGTATATATTTAATTATGTGGAAGTATGTGTATATGTTCAATTAAGGGTTAATTGGTGATGTGCTTACTATCGGACACTGTATAATGCAACAGAATACAACCTAACCCCCTCTCATCTCGTCAACCATCCTTAAAGAGCCTAGGGATTGGTCAGTTAGTGTGGCCCTAGCTCAGGATTGGTTGGCGCAGAGAGTTTAAAAGGTGTAGAGTGGGCAGGGTTAGGTAGTCTAGTCCAGAGGAACCTGAGATAGAGACCAGGGAGTTACAAGGAGTTCCATCTAAAGCCTAGCCAACAAGAGATTGAAACAGGAGGTTGTCTACCCTAAACCAGTGTGGGGTGAAGCTGGATGGGAAGTGTGAGTACAAACCCAACGATAATTTGTCTGTCGAGAATTAATCAAAGCGCGGGGTGAAAATTGGAAGTATTTTACTGCAAGGTGTTGCTACAGCCACCCTGAGAAACTGTTTCAATGCAATGTCTACTAATTTAATTCCAAGTCATTTTCTACCTCAAGTCAATGTGATTCAGCAATTACTGTAAGTGAATGTAAACTGTGGTTATCTGCTGCCGCGTTCCGGAACTTCCTCTCTCCCCTATAATAAAGAGTTAGAAACTGATTTCATCTAAAGCTTGTTTCCTGGACTACTTCTCCATCGTCTGCAACAGCACTGAGGTACCACACAATTCGACACCTTCATTGTTTTTGTACTTAATTATCCTAATTTGGGTTTGCTATTTTTCCAGAATAGGTTCTTACCCAGAGACGGACTGGCATCATGAAATACTATTGTTTATTTTACGTTAACTGTTCTTACCATTCTTGCATGTGGCCTACCGGCCTAGATCATGATTCCCTAAGTTGGAGGGAAGCAGCAAAGCCACCGTTGACAACCATCTTGTTCCTCGCTGCCTTTTCCCTGTCGTTGGTCTGCGCACATTGGTCTAATGGGGAAGGTAACATGGCACTTTGTCTTAGTCAAGATATGGTCAGCTAACTGCAATTTTTGCCCTGGGTGGAATGAAGCCTAGCTCACGGGCCTTTTGGAGGCGGAGGGCCTTTTTCTTACATTTTTACCTAGCTTCATTAAGATAACTTCATACTGCTCTAACAAGCAAGAATGGCGTCATTTTGTAAGAGTTCAGTGAGCCTACATCTCTTTGGTTTAAACTTCTTAAACAAGCACAAGGGCAGCTAAAATTATGGGTGAAAACTGCAGTTGGTGGCGCTCCCTCTAACATCCCCCATGCTGTGGCCATCAGCATGCTACTAGTCCCTGTCTTCTGTGCAGCACAGGCTGCCATATTCCTCTCTAATTGCGGCCTCTGCTCATAGCGTACACACTTGTCCTCAGCCTACCTCTTAAAAGGGCCAGCTTGTGCACCCTTACCCAAACCTCTCTCCATGACTGAGAAAGAGAGGCAACGTACTGAGAACTTACATCTTTATTGTGGGGCCTCAGGACATTATGCCATTAACTGTCACAATAAATTTCAGAGGACTATCACCCTTGCCAATGTGAAGATCATAACTAACCCTGCCATTTCTGAACAGTCGGTTACCGCCATGCCGGCTACTCCACCCGTAACTCAAGATGGCTCTGAGATTCACCCTTCATCCCTTCATTTTGTCATCCCCATTAAGATCTTAATTAAGAACCATAAGATACAGTGCTTTGCGATACTAGATTTAGGAGCTGGAGGGAATTTCATGGACTTAGAATACGCTCTCGCTAATAACATTGCAAGAAGAACTAAGCCCATGCCAATTGCAATGGAAACTGTGGTTGGATCATCTTTATCATTAGGACCGGTCACTCGGGAACTACGAATCGGCATTGAACCTGATCACCAAGAAATAATTAGTTTTCATCTCATCTCTTCTCCGAAATTTCCGATTATTCTCGGGAGCCCTTAGTTTTCTATTCATAGTCCTTCAATCAACTAGGGTTCAAAGACTATTACCTCTTCTTCAGAATATTGTAGGCAGAATTGTCTGGTGATGCCATCCGCCACCAAATATGTCCAAGACTCAGAGGATTGTCATCAGAATTGTGAAAAGTTGCCATTCCATCGACCCAATGATTGTCCAGTAGAGTTCCTCCCTGGAACAACTATTCCGTTTGGGCGAATCTACAATCTTTCTGAACCAGAGTTAAAGGTCCTCAGAGAATACCTGGATGAAAACCTAAAGAAAGGTTACATTTGACCAACTTCCTTCCCAGCTGGGGCCTAATCACATTCTAAAAGCAAGATTGGGGCACAATCGTGTTCCAAAAGCAAGTTTGAGAACGTAATATAGACATTTCGAATACCTGGTTATGCCTTTCGGCCTTCGCAATGCTCCTGCTACCTTTCAGCACTTTATTAACAACGTGTTTCGAGACCTGTTGGATCAATTTGTGGTGACATATCTCGATGATATCCTTATCATCTCTGACAACGTGGAGGAACATCGTAGGCACATCCAGCTGGTCTTGGAGCAACTCCAAAAAAATCATCTCTATATCAAAGTGGAGAAATGTGAATTTGAACCAACCCAGGTGCAATTTCCCAGATATATCATTTCTCCAGACTGAGTATGGATTCCAGCAAGATTAAAGCCATTGTTGATTGGCCCATTCCGAGAAATTTGAAAGATGTACAATGCCTCATCGGATTTGCAAACTTTTACAGCAAATTAATAAAAGACTTCTCCAAAATCATCTTACCTATCACCAACCTCACTAAGATAGCACAAGCATTTACATGGTCCGCAGAGGCGCAGACCGTTTTTGTGAAACTCAAGACTCTTTTGACCTCTGCAATGGTACTGGTCCACACAAGCCCTGAATTACCTTTCGCCATTGAGGTAGACGCCTCTGACTCTGCTTTAGGACCTATCAGTTTCAATGTATCCGAGATAAAATGTAGCTGCATACATGTGCATTTTTGTCCTATATGTTATCACCTGCAGAAAGAAACTATGACGTAGGAAATAAGGAACTCTTTGCCATCAAATTTGCTTTCTTCGAATGGAAGTTGCTTTCTTCTGGAAGGAGCCCATCATCCAGTAACTGTTCTTATGGACCATAAGAATCTAGAATTTTTACACACAGCGAAAAGGCTATGAGCGAGACAAGAATGATGGGCATTATTCTTCTCCAGATTCAACTTTACTGTGTCCTACCGGCCCGGTTCCAGAAATGGCAAGGCTGATGCCTTGTTCAGGATTCTTGCTAAACCCGAGGAAAGGCCAAACACAGACTGTACTATTTAATCCCCCCAAATTTCCTGGGTATTCTTAAAACCAAAGGAACTACTAACAAAGTTCAAAGAAGGGTATGAAATGACCCTTTACTCAATCATCTCTCTGAGGACGTGGACCTCTCTTTCGAAAAGGGGTTTGGGATGAAAGGATACCAACTGTATATTCTGGATGCTGGTCGACTCGAAACCCTTATATTGGTCCATGATTCCAAACTTGCTGGCCATCTTGGAATCACAAAAACCTTGGAACTTCTGCTTCGTTTCTTCTAGTGGCCTAATTGCAAAGGCGATATGAAAAAGCATGTCGCCTCTTGCGACACGTGTGAGCAAAATAAGAAACCACGAACTTGTCCTTGGGCCCTCCTGCAGCCACTCCAGTCCCATCCAGGCTTTGGGGATCCATATCTATGGACTTTATTGTGGATCTTTCCCCTTTAAAAGAAATGACTGCCATCCTGGTTGTAGTGGACCAACTCATAAAAATGGCTCATTTTACCCCCATCAAAGGAATTCCCACAGCTGAGCACACTGCGGAATTGGTGATCGGGGAAATATTTCGACTTCATGGGATTCCTGATGATGTAGTCTCAGACAGAGGAGTTCAGTTCACATCAAGATTCTGGAGTAACGTCAGTACGGCCCTGGGGATCACGGTAACCTGTCTTCTGCTTTCCATGTTTGTACTGCATCGCGCTCTCTGTGCATCAACCCCTGGCTTGCCTGACCAGGTTGCCTATCTATGTTGGCTACCATCCGAGACTCCAATCCAGTGAACGTCTCTGGCATTCGACAGTCTCTGTTCCATTTTTGGAGAAGAGAAAGGGAATTAAAGCGGGATTAAACATTTTTGATCTTTCCTCATTGATTTTAATTGGTTTGCAAAAAAGACGACAAGAAAAGGAAAACTTCGGTTTGGCTCAGTTCTATTAGGCTTCTGTTTTTAACGGATCTAATAGCACAGTCTTCAGCAATATTAAAAAACCTAACGGGATGAAAGCGAACTGAAAGCTTTCAATTTTTTGAAAATACTTAAAAAAATAAAAAATGTTTAATATTGTTGTAATTCTGTTCCTCTGTTCCAAAAATTAGACAGAAAAATGGGAAGCCGTAATGGAGTCCTAATGCAGGTGTGAAGGAGCCCGTACCTATTAATCACCTATCTTGACATTCAGCATGATTTACCATATTGCATGATCTCCACCTGCCCCAACTCGGCCTGTTACCTTTGGTACCGCGCTCCAGTGCCTTTCGGCTCGCCTGGGTCAGCTGTCATTTTGCTGAGACGACTTGGGAATTCCCTGCAGGGAAGGCCAGATTCTTAAAGGCAGAGGTGTCAAACTCATTTTCACCAAAGGGCACATCAGCCTTATGGCTGCCTTCAAGGGGCAGATTGTAATTGCATAGTAAGGGCTCATTCACCCAAGCGTATTTGCACTTAGGTGATTATGTGAACAACTTTTGCGCACGTAATACACAGTGAATACAACCATTGATATTAATGGATGGGTTCATATGAGCGTTTTTTCTTTCATGGGATGTGCAATCCAAAAATATGCAGCATGACCTATTTTGGTTATCATGGCCCTCCAAGCCTGTTGAGCCCTGTTTTGGTCATCTTAGTCGTTATTCTTCAGGTTTTGGGGGTTGGTCTTATAGTTACTTCTGCAGCATACAGAAGGGTCTGTTAGAACGTGTTCTGTAGCTCGTGTTTCCATTCTGTGTACATTTGACCTGTTTGAATAAGAAGCATTGACTTGTGTTTGTTGGTCTTCCGACTTCTGACTATTGCTGTTTGCTTTCTCTAATCACCGCCGATCTCACGATGTAGCCGCCATGTCACAACGAGTCTCCTTGCACTTGTTATATTTAGATCTTCTCAGTTCTGTAGACCTTTTCCAAATGCTTCTGTCGGCGAACGTGGCAGACACAATTAAGTACGAGCTTGCTACTGCTTGGATCGGGGCAATCTATAACCGAGGTGTCATGTCCGAGCTAAACATAAAATACCTTGTCTGGATCAGCACTAATTGTAGTCCTAAACGGACGGAGATACAAATGATGTTGTAACAGGGAGAACACAAAGTACTATAATGAAAACAAGAAGCGGAGGAATGGGAGATCAGACCCCAACCTACCAATGCGATGAGAACCTACCTAAAGCAGAGACTTTGCCTCGAAGAGGGCAACCCCATGCCAGAAACCTGGAGCGCCCCTGACTCCGCCTAGTTGGATAACAAGGATACTGATACTACAATAAATAACAATATATGTAGTACAAACATACAATAAATCACATGAAATATCAATACAGAAATGGCAATGAGTCAGAAGATAAGTGTTACACAAAGTATAACCGGCGTCCTCAATGAGGGGGATTCGGATTGTGTACAGACATGCACTGATTGGTCAGATGAAAGACACGCCTCCCAGCTGACCAATCTGCCCACACCCCAGCAGAGAAGCGCTCAGGTCAGCATCCAATGCCTGAATGACACTGAGCAGCACCGGCATGTGGATTACGTGGGGCGCAGCTGATTCTGTGACGTCATTCTGGTCCTGATTTCTCTTGGAGGGAGTTGCTGGTTTTGCACAGGATTGCAAGGATTTTTCTTGTTTTGGAGTAATGCAATCAAAAATGACAGATAACTGAGGGATGGAATATTCTATAACCAAGGCCTTTTTAAATGGGATGTTCAGAGAGATATACTTACCCCGATCTAGTTTGGACCCAGTGGTGCCGGCTCCTCCACTTCCAGCCTGGTTCCAATACTGGATTACGTGGTATGAACATCTCATTGTCTCATTTCAGTAAGCCATCTCCTTCTCTGTTCACCAGCCATGACAGAGAAAGGGCTGACTTTGTTATTAAAATAAGCTAGTCAACCAGCCGTCTGCAATGATGCCACTGACAACGAGAGGTCAATACCACATCACCTGGTGGTGGAACCAGGCTTGAATTGGAGGTGCCAGCATCACTGGACTCGAACTGGATAGGGATTAGTATATCTCTTTGGATAAGATCTTTAATTCTCGGACTTATCAGACACCTGACCCCTGTCCTGTCTGAACTCCATCTGATGGGTTACCAGATACCTGAACTTTGTCCTGTCTGAATCCCAACCAATGGGCTGTTGGATTCCTGAATTCTGTTCTGTCTGAACCCCGACCAACGGGTTGTTGGATTCCTGAACCCTGTCCTGTCTGAACCCCGACCAATGGGTTGTTGCATTCCTGAACCCTGTCCTGTCTGAACCCCAACCAATGGGTTGTTGCATTCCTGAACCCTGTCCTGTCTGAACCCCGACCAATGAGTTGTTGGATTCCTGAACCCTGTCCTGTCTGAACCCTGACCAATGGGTTGTTGCATTCCTGAACCCTGTCCTGTCTGAACCCCGACCAATGGGTTGTTGGATTCCTGAACCCTGTCCTGTCTGAGCCCCAACCAATGGGTTGTTGGATTCCTGAACTCTGTCTGATGGGTTAACAGGTAGCTCAACCCTGTCCTGTTTGAACTCTTTCCATTGGTGTATTAGTTGCTTGAACCCTGTCCTGTCTGAACTCCATCCAATGGACTGTTGACACCTCAGTCCTGTCCTGTGTGAACTTCATCCGTTGGGTTGTCAGATGCCTAAACTCTGTCCTTTCTGAACTCTGACCATTGGGTTGTCAGATGCCTGAATGCTGTCCTGTCCGAACTATGTTAGATGCATTGTCAGACAGCTCAACCCTGTCCTGTTTGAAGTCCATCCGAGGGGTTGTCCGATGCCTGAAACCTGTCCTGCTAAACTCTGTCTGATGGGTTGTCGGACACCTCAACCCTGTCCTGTCTGAACACCTAAATCTCTGAATGCTATCTGACTTCTGATCTGCAGTGTGGTGTATTGCTCCATGTAGCCTCTGTTCTTTTGGTGTTTGAGGTCTTGTTAGCTACGCCTGTTGCTGTCTTGCCTGTCTGCCTGCATAAGTCCGTCTGTGAACTAGGCTTAGCTGGGATTTTGTAACAATTTTTTTATCGGTTCTGTGGTTTTATAATATGTAACATCTTTGCTACTGCTCCCTGGTGTCACCTGGGGAGAGATAGAGTCGCCCTCGAATCCTGACGTGGGGCTGCCACTATTGAAGGGATTCCCCAGCTTTTAGGCAGGGCCCTTCTTTCCAGTTCCTTGTTGTTCACATTATATCCCGTTCTGCGTCTCCCCGTTGTAATACAATGTATATGTGTTGGCGGACCTGCGGCTGCCATGTTGCCATTCCTGGTAATTTACCGTTCTGTTTGGATATAACATTGGCGCCCATGCAGTCCAGAAGGCATAAATAAGCCCCGTACGAATGTAACAATTCTATGGTATATTAAGCAGTGGTATTAACCCCTTCCCCCTCCCCCCCCATGGTGTGTGCCTGCCCTGGGTGACAACGGGTTCCTGCGAATAGGCGTACAGTTACGTCCTGTTAATAGCATAGGTTCAGTTGCGACACACCGAGAACCGTCTTTGATTGACAGCTGTCCTCCCAACAGCAGGGATCAGTGAGAACACTGATTCCCGCTGTTAACCCCTTACATGCTGCAATCAATGCTGATCATAGCATGTAAAAAGTTCACAGATCGAGGGTGCTCCCTCTGTAAAGTCATCAGCCCTCCACCATGGGTCTGTCATTGCCTGTGATCGCTATGATAAGTACAGAAGTACTGCATTGTATTATCAGAGTGACCATAGCATCGCAGGTTCAAGTCCCGCACAGCGACATAAACGCTTTCCCCTCGTTTACAAAAAATGTAATCTTAAAAACCCCGTTTGGTATCTGTAGCGACCCGTACAACAAACTGAAGGCACTTCTTATCCTGCACAGCAAATGAAAAAAGCAAAATGATTATATTTTTGTTCATTTTGCCTCCCAAGAAAGAGCGCAATAATAGTGATCAAAAAAGCCATATGAACCCCAAAATGGTACCAATAAAAACTACAACTCATAGCGCAAAAAAGACCGGCGCGGCAGAGATCCGTCCAGCGAAAAATAAAAAAAAAATATATATAAGCGGTTTTATTGTGGAAAAACGAAAAAAAAATATATAATTTTGGCATTTTCATAATCGTACCAACTCCAAAAATGTATCATGTCACTTATGCTGCATGGGTAAGGCTGGCGTCACGCTGGCATATTTGTGCACGCAAAACGCACAGAATAGAACCCATTGATTTCCATTGGTTCATTCAGCTGCACATATTTTCCTGGGCATATGTGCACCAAAAGCTCCCATAGAAGTCAATGGGGGTGCGCAAATCAATGCAAAATGTGCAGCAAATACGCGTGAAACAGCATATATCGCGCTGATAAAAGAATTCAGCCGGAACTCATAAGAATAATTAGTGAATTTAATTGAGTATTTTTTTACTGCATGCAAATGCATTGCGCAAAAAAGCAATGTTCGCTCCACAAAAACGCACTCAGGAGCGCGCAAATGCGCATGTGCTCGTGTGACACGGGCCTCAAACTGTAAAAAAATGCCCGCTGTTTCCTTTCACTGCCCCCTAAAACACATTGATAAAAGTTATGCAATATATTATATGTACCCCCAAAACATGATACCAATATAAACGACAGCTCGCCAAACAACGAACGCGCCGCGTCACTAAGGAGTTAAAAAGTACTGCTTTTTTTTTAACAAAAACCAAGTCCTGATACAACTCTGCAGAATGAAAAATAAAAAAAAAGTTGTAGCTCTCTGAAGTTATGGATGAAAAGTGTAAAAGGTCAAAAACGCCCGGAGGCGGACCCGATGGTCAATTTTTGGGGAATTTCCTTCCAAGACCAGAAATGTAAATAGAAGCGCGTCGCTGCTCGTTAGGGTAATTTGTTTCTCTAGAGAAAGTTGCAAAATAACTTTCCGTCCGTACAGCAGCGCCTCCCTCTGGTGTGTTAGTTATAAGCAGCACAACATATTACGTGCGAAGGAGCGGAACATCGCGCTGCCTGAAAAAAAAAAATCAAAAATACTCCGTGCAAAAGGAAAAAAAAAAGGATAAAAAGCCCGAAGCAAAATGTATTCAAAGAGAATCGGCGCATTGTGAGAATCCCATGCATGAGTCCGGAAATCATCGCTGTACGCGGAGCGCTAATTACATGTACGGAGAACACAGGAGAGGAATGTTAATGATGTGTATAGCTTTAGGGCGGACTACTGATGCACGAAATTAGACTAATTAAAGCAGTGGATATACAGTGACCTGAGCTGACACCTGCTGTGGCGCAGCTTCTGCATAGTGCATTTTAACCCTTACATTGCCACTGCATGTGGTCACTTTAAGGTCCCATTTAACACTTATTACCATTATGCTGCCCATCATTATTATACTGTGTCACTAACAACATTCATCATCCCTCCATTGCTTCCCTGATGTTCCCCGTCAGATATTAGTTACATGGACAGCGTTTTGTTGCATCTACAATCACTCTTTAAGGTCCCAAAGCTCCACCTAGTGGTCGGTGTGCTAACTGAAGCCGTAGTCTGTCGCTCTGCTCTTGCGCTGAATAGCCACTTTATTAGAGACGAAGTTTGTTGTGACGTAGATTCCACTAGGAGATCGAATGGTTCTGCAGGAATATCGGCTCCTGCGGACAGGAAGCTTCTTGTAGTTGGGGCAGATTAGTTGAGGGTGTTAACCCTTTCTAATCCAATTTGTATCCTGGTTTTCCTAGGGGGCTTACTCTTTTTCTGCCATTATACAACGGCGTTATCTGCTGGCTAAAGCCAGTACTGCATAAGGTGACACGTTGGATAGGCTCCGACAGCAGAGGGGCTGGCAATATACAGTAAGAGAATCACGACGGACGTCTTCCAACATCGGAGCTGTACAGCCTTAAATCATAATGTCTTCAGAGGTCAGACAGTGGATTGGAAAGGGTTAATGCAGCATCCGAGGAGCGGGTTCACAGCCGAGGCGATACCGGGGTAGAGAAAGACCTTTTCACAGGGCTCTACCATGTCCTCCCCTGGGGGTAGCTCGGGACCCGACAAAGTTAATGCTGGGGGAGGTCACAGGAAAAGTAACAGGAGGTTACCTGTAGTCCATTTGTCACTCGTGACGCCACCATTCCGGTCTCTGCAGTGAATCTTGATGATGGAATAAAGTAGTCCACACACACAAAAAACTGTCTGGACAAACCGGGAACGGTCGGTAATGTCTGTTTACTGTAACTTGGCAACATCCAATTTACATCAACATTACTGGCACAGATACAACAAGATAAGGTGGTGTGACAGGGACAACTCTCAGGGCATCCCAGACAATCCACAGTCCTAGTTATCTGTGTGATCCCGCTCCTCTCTCTCTCTACCGGTCCACACTCACTCTATGTGTGGCTTTCTCCCGCTAAGCAGTGGTCCTTCTCTCACTCAGTGCTTAGTGGTAGCCCCAGCATATCCTGTGTAGACTGGGCCCAGGCAAAGCAGAAGGGGCTCGCTCGGCTTTCTCCATTCTCTCCTCACACGGACCGATCAGTGTCTGTGGGGTTCACTCAGCAGGCTAGCGGGTGCATTCCTAGGAAAGTCCTCGACTCTGCACCACCTGCCCATCTGAACAGTCCCTGACATCCTCCTCTGACTCCTCAGGTTGTTGTGTCCACAAGATTCCCTTTCGCTGGATGTTTTCCTTCATCATACCATTCTCGGCATACACTCCACAGTTAGTCCTAATTTAGTCCGCAATAAAAAATTGAGACCATCTGAAGCCTTGGATACCAATGCTTTCATGCAGATGACCAATTTTTAGCACCACAAAAGCTAAAACATCGGCGATGGAAATTGGCGACCGAATTTATACCATTTAGATAGATAGATAGATATGAGATAGATAGATAGATAAATAGATAGATAGATATGAGATAGATAGATAGATAGATAGGAGATAGATAGGAGATAGATAGATAGATATGAGATAGATAGATAGGAGATAGATAGATAGATAAATAGATAGATAGATATGAGATAGATAGATAGATAGATAGGAGATAGATAGGAGATAGATAGGAGATAGATAGATAGGAGATAGATAGATAGATAGATAAATAGATAGATAGATATAGATAGATAGATAGATAGATAGATAGATAGATAGATAGATAGATATGAGATAGATAGATAATAGATAGATAGGAGATAGATAGATATATAGATATGAGATAGATAGATATGAGATAGATAGATAGGAGATAGATAGATAGATAGATAGATAGATAGATAGATAGATAGATATGGGATAGATAGATAATAGATAGATAGATATGAGATAGATAGATAGATATGAGATAGATAAATAGATAGATAGATAGATAGATAGATAGATAGATATGAGATAGATAGATAGATAGATAGATAGATAGGAGATAGATAGATAGATAGATAGATAGATATGAGATAGATAGATAGATAGATAGATAGATAGATAGGAGATAGATAGATAGATAGATAGATAGGAGATAGATAGATAGATAGATAGATAGATAGATAGATAGGAGATAGATAGATAGATAGATAGATAGATAGGAGATAGATAGATAGATAGATAGGAGATAGATAGGGGATAGATAGATAGATAGATAGATAGATAGAAAGATAGGATATAGATAGATAGATAGATAGATAGATAGATAGATATGAGATAGATAGATAGATAGATAGATAGGAGATAGATAGATAGGAGATAGATAGGGGGTAGATAGATAGATAGATAGATAGATAGATAGATAGATAGATAGATAGATAGATAGAAAGATAGAAAGATGGGATATAGATAGACAGATAGATAGATAGATAGATATGAGATAGATAGATAGAGAGATAGATATGAGATAGATAGATAGATAGATAGATAGATAGATAGATAGATATGAGATAGATAGATAGATAGGAGATAGATAGATAGATAGATAGATAGATAGATAGATAGGAGATAGATAGATAGATATGAGATAGATATATGTGAGATAGATAGATAGATAGATAGATAGATAGATAGATAGATAGGAGATAGATAGATAGATATGAGATAGATAAATAGATAGGAGATAGATAGATAGATAGATAGATAGACAGCAGATAGATAAATATGAAATAGATAGATAGATAGGAGATAGATAGATAGAAGATAGATAGATAGATAGATAGATAGATAGATAGATAGATAGGAGATAGATAGATAGATAGATAGATAGATAGATAGATAGATAGATATGAGATAGATAGATAGATAGATATGAGATAGATAGATAGATAGATAGGAGATAGATATGAGATAGATAGATAGATAGATAGATAGATAGATAGATAGATAGATATGAGATAGATAGATAGATAGATAGATAGATAGGAGATAGATAGATAGAAGATAGGAGATAGATAGATAGATAGATAGATAGATAGATAGATAGATAGATAGATAGATAGATAGAAGATAGGAGATAGATAGATAGATAGATAGATAGATAGATAGATAGATAGATACATAGATAGATAATAGATAGATAGATACATAGATAGATAATAGATAGATAGAAGATAGGAGATAGATAGATAGATAGATAGATAGATACATAGATAGATAATAGATAGATAGATATGAGATAGATAGGAGATAGATAGATAGATAGATATGAGATAGATAGATAGATAGATAGATAGATAGATAGATAGATAGATAGATAGATAGGAGATATATAGATATGAGATAGATAGATATGAAATCGATAGATAGATAGATAGATAGATATGAGAGAGATAGATAGATAGATAGGTAGATAGGAGATAGATAGATAAATAGATAGATATGAGATATTTAGATAGGAGATAGATAGATAGGAGATAGATAGACAGGAGATAGATAGATAGATAGATAGATAGATAGATAGATAGATAGATAGATAGATAGATATGAGATAGATAGATAGATAGATATGAGATAGATAGATAAATAGAGAGATAGATATGAGATAGATAGATATATAGATATGAGAGAGATAGATAGATATGAGATAGATAGATAGATAGATAGGAGATAGATAGATAGATAGATATGAGATAGATAGATAGGAGATAGATAGATAAATAGACAGATAGATAGATGATAGATAGATAGATAGGAGATAGATAGATAGGAGATAGATAGATATGAGATCGATAGATAGATAGATAGATAGATAGGAGATAGATAGATAGATAGATAGATAGATAGGAGATAGATAGATAGATAGATAGATAGGAGATAGATAGATAAATAGATAGATAGATATGAGATAGATAGATAGATATGAGATAGATATGAGATAGATAGATAGGAGATAGATAGATAGATAGATAGATAGATAGATAGATGATAGATAGATAGGAGATAGATAGATAGGAGATAGATAGATATGAGATCGATAGATAGATAGATAGATAGATAGATAGATAGGAGATAGATAGTTAGATAGATAGATAGATAGATAGATAGATAGATAGATAGATAGATAGATAGATAGGAGATAGATAGATAGATAGATAGATATGAGATAGATAGATAGATATGAGATAGATATGAGATAGATAGATAGATAGGAGATAGATAGATAGATAGACAGATAGATAGATATAGATAGATTAGATATTAGAGTGACACCTTTTTTATTAGGTGTTTTTTCTTAGATGATACCTCTGTCTTGTATATATAGATTGTATATATCAGCGGTTTCCAAACTCTGTTCCGCAGAGCCCTTGGGACATTGCGATCGACAGTCCAGGTCTCTATGATGGCAAACCTATGGCACGCGTGCCGACCGCTGCTCACCACTGTGGTGGTTACTGTCCGGAGTGCCGCAGCTCTCCGCCGGTAATCACGTAGCGACGATGACACTGGTGCACACTCTGACGTCAGTATGCACTCGGGATCCTCCTCCCCTGAGTCCTCTCCTCCTTAGTTCCGCAGGAGAGAACAAGGAAGGAAACGTTCCAGGCTTACACAGTGACATCAGTGTGCACCCGGGATCAGCGCTGAGCAGAGGAGGAGGTAAGTATATGGGCTGGGGCTACTGTGGGGTTAATATAACTGTGGGGGGGTCACTATTACTACTGGGGCTGCTGTGGGGGACACTATTAGTACTGGGGCCACTGTGGGGATCACTATTACCACTGAGACCACTGTCGGGAACACTATTACTACAGGGGTCATCAATATAGGGGGTCACTATTACTACTAGGGTCACTGTGGGGGGTCACTATTACTACTGAGGCCACTGTGGGGTGCACTATTACTACTGGGGCCATTGTGGGGATCACTATTATTTCTGGAGCCACTGTTGGGGTTACTATGACTCCTGGGGCCACTATGGGGGGTCACTGTTACTGCTGAGGCTACTGTGGGGGTCATTATTAGTACTGAGGCCACTGTGGGGAACACTTACTACCGGGACCACCAATATAGGGGGTCACTATTACTACATGGAATTCACAGTTGCTGTAGCAGCAAAGTAGATGATATTTTGAAAATCTCATCCACACACTGTGGAAAAAATCAGCATAAAACCCGTGTGGATACGAACACAGGGAGGGGAATTTAATTCCACAGGATGTTAATTTTAAATATAATGTATAGGAACAGCTCATCCAGCGCTCCTCCCTTCTTTTCTCTTTAAACATCCCTACCCTTTTTATAATGATGGAGGTAAAAATCATATGTTGTGAAAAGCCACGCCCCTAACCCCTCCCCTGACCACACCCTCTGCACTTTGGGGCTCCACGAAAATCTTTTGCTTCAAAAAGGGCTCCATTGCTGAAAAAGTTTGGGAAGCACTGGTGTATATATATATATATATATATATATATATATATATATATATATATATATATATCCATTCCTGTGCTGGTGCTGCCACCTTCTGGCGGCTCTCCGCACGCAGCAGCTCCCTGATCCCGCACCAACGAGCACTCATAATATTTACATTTCCAGATGAAGAGCTCAATTAGTGACAAACATTTCCTGCAGAAATGAATCACAGTGGGACAATTGCGCAGCACCTTGGTATTGATCTTGCAGCGATAATACGAGAATAGGAGGTTTTTAAGGAAGCAGATGGCACGAAACGTAAACATTTCCTCCGGTAATTAGTTTGCAGGGAATAGTCGTCAGCCTGTGTTTGTGAGAATCATGTTTCCATCGCCCGGTCAGGAGACTTGTCTGCTCATTAGATCACCTGCTCTGTTACATCTGCATTACCAACACAGAACTCCTAATGGCCCTACAGTATCTGAGCCCGAAAATAGCGCTAGAAAACTGTGTGCAAACAGTTTAAGACGTTCTATCTGCTGCACAAGGGGCTGACTGCATGCTGCACAGACTTGTATCAGGGCTAGCAGTTTACCTTGAAGTTCCCACACGACAAAGCAAAATATGTAACAGGTCTCCACCTCCCATGTGCATGAGCAGTGTTAGCTACCAGCGACCCATGTTGGCACACAGGACACTGCCCACTAGCTTATAAGGAGGGCAAAGGTTGATGTAGACTAGGGGCGATCACCTCCCTTAGGTCCACCTAGCCAGATCATCATCTTCCTCCATGCAGCAGAATCTTGCGGAGCTACATGAATCCTCCTCCTCTTGGTTCTGTCTCTTTCTCCTTCCTCTGATGTTCCAAGGCGCCACTGTAAGCCTCTACAACACAATTGCTTAGTTCTGCTACTGTATTTATGTCATGAGCTTGGTACTGGTATTGTATTTATATAACGAGTTTGATTCTGGTATTGTATCTATGTATTGAGCTTGGTTCTGGTGCTGTATTTATGGTAGGAGCTTGGTTCTGGTGCTTTGTTTATGGTAGGAGCTTGGTTCTGGTGCTGTATTTATGGTAGGAGCTTGGTTCTGGTGCTGTATTTATGGTAGGAGCTTGGTTCTGGTGCTGTATTTATGGTAGGAGCTTGGTTCTGGTGCTGTATTTATGGTAGGAGCTTGGTTCTGGTGCTGTGTTTATGTACTGAACTATTCTATTGTGGGTTTGAGTATGCGGCTATCTTGCTGCTTTATGCACAAGTTAGGTAGCACACAAAGTTCCGGTAAATAGTAACTTACAGCACATAGACAGAGTGGTGAATTTAATTGTATTTACGGTCTACAATAGTGATAAAGTGATTCCCAGCAGTGGCCATGGGTAGCTGCCCACTCCCCTCGTGATTTAGAGTTGTTATGAAGTGGATAGAAACTTTCATCTGGTCTACAGTAGTGAAGAGATTTGTATCAACTTTCTAGGGTGGTCTAGGGCAGTGTTTCCCAGCTCTAGTCCTCAGGGACCACCAACAGGTCATGTTTTCAGGATCTCCTATAGTAAGAACACCTGTGGCAATGTCTGAGGCACCGACCATAATTACATCACCTGTGCAACACTGAGAAAATCCTGAAAACATGACCTGTTGGGGGCGCTGCGGACCGCAGCTGAGACACACTGGTATGGAGCGCTAAAAGAATGAATTGCAAAATTGCTAGTGGTCTAGATTATTCGATGGGCCAGTGCTATCATGTCTGGTGGTCTAGGACAACAAAGGGGTTAATGTCTGTATCCCTGGTGGTCTAGGGCAGTGGTGGTAAATTTGGGTGGAAAACTTAGTGTTCTACAATAATGAAGAGGTTAATTTTCCCTGTCCTGATGGTCTAGGGTACTAAGGAAGTTAAAGGGCTTGTATTAAAAGAAGAAGTTATCCCACATGACCCGCCTATCACTGCATGGTCACTTCACCGCCGCAGTAACTTCAGAATGAATTGAGCGCTGGCTGAACATGTGCAGCCATACTTCATACATTTCAAAAATACTCTCTTGCTGCTCGGCTACATCCAATAGTCCCATTAAAAATGAATGGATTGGTAGCACACTTGCAGGACTGGCGCTGCATTTAGTCTGCTCCTCACTGTGGGGGGGGGGGGGGGAGGGGTGGCGGTTCAGCGAGCATTAAGGAGGACAGGGGAGGGGATAGAAGACCCTTGCTCTCAGGATTAGTGGGGATCTAAGCTTTGAGCCCCGCACTGATCAGCACGTTTTTCCCTAGCATGTGGATAGTGGATAACTTGTGATATTGTTACAACTCCTAAATTGGTCTACGTTATTCAATGGGCCAGTGTCAACTTGTTTGGTGATCTAGGACAGTGAAGTGGTTAATGTCTGTGTCCTTGGTGGCCTAGGGTGATGAAAGGACTATTTGTGACATTACTCATAGTCTAAGGCTGTGGAGAGGTTAATGCTTCATGCCTGGTGTCCTGTCGGCTACATACCTCTTTAGACTTCAGTGAGAGGCAGCTGAGCACTGACCTTCTGCATCCCATCCCTTTCCTGTGTGGACCATAGAGATAAGTGCACTTCACTCTGGCTGATCCTTGAATGGAGTTTCCCACCAAATGAAGTTATGATAGGGGATAATTAACTAGCTGATCTGCAGGGGTGCAACCTCTTTTCAGCAGTCATCTTGTTATCATCACAGACAAGATTACACTGAGAGGTGACAGTTAAACTGCTGAGAATGAATGGCAATGGCCATGAATGGAGTTAGCGCCAATCACTGCTGGTAACTGCTTAGATGTCGCTGTTGTAGTCAATGCTGATGGTTGCATCTAAGCCGTAGGTGGCAATTAGGTGCGCCTCTGTTGCCCCCTTGAACCCTTCTTTGACATGATGGCAGGGATACCAATTGGTTGGCAGGCAGCCCAAGGCCTAGTGAAGGCTCTCCCAGGCTGCCATGCATGTGAAGCAGCTGGAGGACACACCATCTTACACTTCACATCATATCAACGGATATCCCATACCATGTGAACATCCTATAACGCCCATCAGGTAAACCTCATATAACTCCAATTATCTTACTAAACACGAAACATCCCACTGCATCATCCTAATTCTGGCAATCCCTGTATCACAGTCCCCTGGAAGATACTCCCACAGTCCGAGCTCCTCCGTCATAGTCACTGTCCCTAGTGGGCGCACACTAAAGTCTAGGACCGCTCTTACATTTCTTGCAGCTTTCGTCAATTGCAAGTCCACGGTGCCGTCATCTTCTTCATGGACCACATCCTCTGCAGGAAGGGAGACTCCCTCTCCTTCCACACATTCAGTAATGTTTTGGCCCCTGGATCATCGGGCCCTCTCACTGACATCTCTGCTGGGTCTCCGGTAACGGCTGCCATCACATCTGTCACAGCGCTGCATGCAGCTCTCACACTGGTCTGGATTCTGTCTCTGCCTCTGTTAAGCAGCTCTGGCTGCCACATACACACCACTCAAATCTATGGGCCAAGATGGCCCCTGTGATGTCACCTAGGGGCGGGGTTTAGTCCTCATGCACAGCCCCAGCAGACAGAGCTGGTCTTAATGACTTTAAGGTCCTTAATGATGTCATAATCATGTTACCTCTGTCTCTGAAGATCCTTCTATCCATGTATAGGCAGGCATATCAAAAAGGGTTTAATCCCTTAAATTCCCCCTTTACACATGGATGCCTCTTAAGTCCTGCCTGTGGCTCAAAGGGCATCCAGAAAAAGTAATATATACTGCAATACAAAAAAATAACCATGCACTGCAATACAGTGCCCCCCCCCCCCCAGCAGGAGTACAAGGAGCCATGAAAGGTTTAAACTTAAAAGTAAAAAAAATGTAAACAATAAAAAAACATAATTGTTACCCCCCCCCCCCCCATCTGTCTGTCCGTGACGTAACGTCGCACTATTTATCCCAATGTAATAAAAAAAACTACACAATGCGGAAAGTAGAATAACAAACAAAACTATATAGATGTGATATCGCTGTAATCGTGCCGACCCCAGAATAAGGTAAACATGCCATTTCCCCCGTGCTGTGAAAGCTATAAAAACACCCAAAAAGTTAGCGCAACTGCATTTTCTTCATTTCATCCCTCTTTTTAAAAAACCTTTCATTCATTATATGGAAGATTAAATGGCACCAATGAAAAAATACAACTCAAGAAACTCGCACAGCTACGTCGATGGAAAAATAAAAAAAGTCATGGATCTTGGAAGGCGGGGACTAAAAAAATAAAAAAAACCAAAAACCTCTGGTCTTGAATGCGCTGGGCCGCATGTACACGGCTGGATCGGATCGTGGCTGTGAAATCCCACCACTGTGCCGGCCAGTGACCCCCGCACGCCCGTCTCAGATGCTCTGCAGATGTCCATGTGAATTGGGCCTTAAAGAGAAAAAAACATCAAACTCCTACACAGCACGGCCCGTATTATATTGGGGGTGCACAGGGACTTGGCGCTCAGTTCTCTGTCTCTAATGGCCCATGCGCACCAGCGTATCGTCTATCTGTATTTTCTACTGACCTGCGTGAAAGATCTCTGTACTTATGACAAAAACTGAACCAAACTTTTGGCATGTTCTTGCACGATTTTGCCCCATTTTATTACGAAGGACCGCCCCCTTGTCAGACAGCAAAATAAGTGTCTGAAAGTGTCTAAAACAAATAGTTAACGTGGCGCCATGCATGTTTGACTATGTTTTGGGGAAAATTGTGCCAGAAAACGTGAATTTTCAATATTAATTAGGCCTCTGTGGCAGCGGGGTGACTTCAAGTTCGGACCCTTATACCTATGCCTGTGCTATAGATCATCGTACATAACATTTAATCTTTAGACCCGCATGTTGTGTTCTTCGCGTTAGTCCTGCAGATGGCGCCCTGGTAAAGTAATTTATAGGACTGTAAACTCCAGAAAGTTGGGACCTAGTTTTTTTTTAACTTTGTGATAAATACCTTATATAACCTGATAACTTATAGGATAGAATCTTAGACTGGTAGAGTTGGAAGGGACGTCCGGGGTCATCGGGTCCTGTGGAGTCATCGGGTCCTCTAGGGTCATCGGGTCCTGTGGAGTCATCGGGTCCTCCAGGGTCATCGGGTCCTCCAGGGTCATCGGGTCCTCAGGGGTCATCAGGTCCTCTGGGGTCATCGGGTCCTCAGGGGTCATCAGGTCCTCCAGGGTCATCGGATCCTCAGGGGTCATCAGGTCCTCTGGGGTCATCGGGTCCTCTGGGGTCTTCGGGTCCTCTAAGGTCATCGGGTCCTGTGGAGTCACCGGGTCCTCTAGGGTCATCGGATCCTCCAGGGTCATCGGGTCCAACCCCCCGCTCAGTGCAGGATCACTAAATCATCCCAGACAGATGTAGAGAATCATAGAATCGTAGAGAGATAAGTTTGTGATTACTGAGAATTTCTGTCTGTCAGACTCTCCGCTACATGAGGGGACGTGGCAATGAGAAGACCCCCATGCATCAAAATCTGGTTAACAAGTAATGGTCCTTGTACACGGGCAGCTCATGTGTGGTAACGAGCGCTGACTGACAATGAGCATCCGTTAACAATATTTACACGGGCAAGTGATCTGCTGCATGGGGGTCGTTAATACAAAAGTGCGCCCCACATACAGGATGATGCACGTTTGGGTGGAGTCACTGCTGCTCTGTACAAAGTCATGGCGCCAATGCAGCTCTGCCCCAGCCACCTCCTACACAGCCGCAATCATTGAATCCATTAGTTTGGGCTTTGTTTAGTCTGAGTTCCTCTCCCTGGCTGACATGCAGCATTGTAAGAGCCCGTATATGGTGATCTCAGTTGGCGTCCAACTCCTGACTGCAGGGACCATGGTGGCCTCCTCCTACTGACTGCGGGGACCATGGTGGCCTCCTCCTACTGACTGCGGGGACCATGGTGGCCTCCTCCTCCTGATTGCAGGGACCATGGTCACCTTATACTCCTGATTGCAGGGACCATGGTGGCCTCCTCTTCCTGATTGCAGGGACCATGGTGGCCTCTGCCTTCTGACTGAAGGGCCATGGTGGCCTCCTCCTCCTGACTGTGTAATGTCCTGCAGTGACCAAGACACGAGGCACACGCTGAGGAGATGACGGGGGTACAGATGGAACTTGTCACGGTTGCTCCTCCCCAGAGGGATGTGTACAGCCTAAGCCAAGGCACCGCTAGGCCTCTTCCATGCAATGCTGGGACAGCAGTTACCTGTATAGGGGTGTAGTGGACTTGAGAAGATGTCACTCGTGACGCCACCGTTCCTTCACACCGTTGGTTGTCCAGTATGGAAAAAAATAATAGAGTCCACACACAGTTATAGTTGAATACCTCAATCATTAGGCAAGGGCAATGACTGGAACTTCACTTCCTTAAAGAAACTTTCACATACCAGTGCAGGTAGAACAGTTAAGCAAGGTCAGGGAGGAGAACACAGGATGACACTGGGCCTACCAGCTGAGGGTTGAAGGTACCCCCATGTGGCTGTCACTCTCTCTCAAGGAACCCAGAAGAACAGACAGCCAGAACAGAAGCCCTCTGCACACCTCTTGGAAACACATATATAGGGTAAGATCATGTGACAAGACTATTTGTTACATTTTCCAGAGGTATCCCAGACGTTAACCTCTTACATGCTGCAGTTGTGCAATACACATAATTAGAGTCAAGACAATTTGCTTAGTGCATTCACACTGAAGACATGACATGTATGACTATTAGGGAGGGGACAGATATATAGACTTTGGGCCACTACAACTGCAGGGGCCATGGTGGCCTCCTCCTTCTGACTGCAGGGGCCATGGTGGCCTCCTCCTGCTGACTGCAGGGGCCATGGTGGCCTCCTCCTGCTGACTGCAGGGGCCATGGTGGCCTCTTCCTCCTGACTGCAGGAGCCATGGTGTCCTCCTCCTCTTGGCTGCAGGGGCCATGATGGCCTCCTCCCCCTGACTGCAGGGGCCATGGTGGCCTCCTCCTCCTGACTGCAGGGGCCATGATGGCCTCCTCCTTCTGACTGCAGGGGCCATGGTGGCCTCCTCCTCCTGACTGCAGGGGCCATGGTGGCCTCCTCCTCCTGACTGCAGGGGCCATTGTGGCCTCCTCCTCCTGACTGCAGGGGCCATTGTGGCCTCCTCCTCCTGACTGCAGGAGCCATGGTGGCCTCCTCCTCCTGACTGCAGGGGCCATGGTGGACTCCTCCTCCTGACTGCAGGGGCCATGGTGGCCTCCTCCTCCTGACTGCAGGGGCTATGGTGGCCTCCTCCTCCTGACTGCAGGAGCCATGGTGGCCTCCTCCTCCAGACTGCAGAGGCCATGGTGGGCTCCTCCTCCTGACTGCAGGGGCCATGGTGGGCTCCTTCTCCTGACTGCAGGGGCCATGGTGGCCTCCTCCTCCTGACTGCAGGGGCCATGGTGGCCTCCTCCTCCTGACTGCAGAAGCCATGGTGGCCTCCTCCTCCTGACTGCAGAAGCCATGGTGGTCTCCTCCTCCTGACTGCCTGGACCATGGTGGCCTCCTCCTCCTGACTGCAGGAGCTGCATTAGTGAAGAAATGGGTCAGAGTAATATCGCTCATATAGTAATCTGCTGAGGGGATAATGGAAAAAAATGGCTACTGGTCAGTGAGGTAGATGGGCAACCAACCAGCCACCACTTTTCTCTTCAGACGGATGCATTTGTGCGCCTTTTTGCATGTGTAAAAAGAGAAAATAACCGATTAACCGCAGCGTGTTTGTTCTCATTAATGATCTTTTTGTGCACATTCTGGTTGCACGCAAAAAAATAGGAGCTGCTCCATCTTTCTGCGTATTTGCGCAGCAAAGGTCCCAAAAAGATTCTATGGAAAGTGCGCAAACGTGCGATACACTGCGCTGGTCTGTGAAACAGGGAACATATTTGGACCTCATTGGGCTTAATAGCCTTTTAAATCAGGACGGGGGATGTCATGCGCTATAACAGGCCCTGCGTGCGCAAAAACGTACAGTTCTATGCAGAAATCAGCCTTGTTCACTGTGCTAATGTGTTGCGCCGAGTATTTGCGCACATGCTCGCCTGAAGAAGCCCTGTTTACAAAAATGAGCCGCTCACTCAACCTGCGAGCATGTGCTCATTCGTTGGCTGATCGTATCCCCCTCACATGATGTCTGATACATATATAATCAGTCCATGTAAAAGGCCCTTAAATAGAAACTGTACAAAGATGTGTGACTGACTAGTCCTGGACTTAAGGACAGGCCCCTTAGTCCTATCCTAGAGCGGAAGGAAGAGAAAGTTGCAGGAGGGTGCAGAATCTTCTAGACCACAAAAGTGACCCGCAGCTCAGTTGTCATTGACCTTCCTCGTCTAAAGATTAGATTTAGAAAAAGACGCGACAATTTTGGGGGGATTTTCATTTCCACTTCCCAAAAGCCATAACGTTCTAATTGTTTAGTGATGAGGCCGTTCTGTGTGATGAGCTGCAGATTGTACCGTTTTGGTGACATATAATGTATTCTAGAACTTTGATTTAAAAAATTCTGCATAAATGACATGATACGTTTTTCTGCAGTTCGGTACGATTACAACAATAACAAGGAAATACAGATTTGGTTTTTGTTGGATTTTTCCATTTTTCCACAATAAAACCCCTTTTTTCCTGAAATTATTATTATTATTATTTGCATCACTGAATTAAAAGTCCCATAACTTTTTTATGGTCCCTTGGGCGGAGCTCTGTGACGGCGTGTTCTTTGTATGGAAAGCTGTAGATTAAGGCCGCCTGCACACCAGCGGAAATTCGCGGCGGGATTCCCCCGCGGAATTTCCATCCTGCGTAGGATTGCGTTAACAAATGCAATCCTATGCAGACGGCCGCAATTTGGCCGCGCGATATAACAAATCGCGGCACGCTCTATTTCTGTGCAGGGCTCGCAGAGCCGCGCACAGAAATGTCACTCACCCAGCTGCCGGCTCCGGTCTGCACATGCGCCAGCTGCGCAGCAAGCCAGCACATCAAACAGCCGGAGCCGGCGGGTTAGTACGCGCTGGTCCCTGCAGGCGCTCGGGTCGGATTCTCGCCGCCGGATCCAACCCGCCCGTCTGCAGGTGGCCTTATTGGGTTACATGTGGATTGTATCACTTTTATTGTGTTTTTGATAAGCATTTTGTATAAAAAACAAAACAAAATGAAAACAACGTGTTTCGTATTGTTGTATCCATAAGAGCACTTTCATTCCTGCACAGGAAACATTGTAAAAAAAAATATATATATATACAAAATGGGCCCAAATGCCTTTTTTGTTTATTCACCTCCCAAAAAAACACAGTAAGGACTTATTTACACGAGCGTATATCAGCTGGCGGTTTCACAACCGGCCGACATACGCTTCCATCTGAGCAGTCCTCCCCTTCCCTCCCCCTCACCGGCTCTCTGCCTCTCTCCTCCCCTCTGAGCGGTTTGCAATGGAAGGGGCCAGGATGGAGGCGGGGCTAAGCTCCCGCCCCTTGTCCATAGCCAGCAATGGGAGTGGGTGGGACAGAGCGGAGCTTAGCTCAGCCCCATCATGCCCCCTCCCATTGCAAACCGCTCAGAAGGGTGGAGAGAGGCAGAGAGCCGGTGAGTGGGAGGGAAGGGGAGGACTGCTCAGATGGAAGCATATATTGGCAGGCAGTGAAAACACCGGCCAATATACTCTCATGTAAATAAGCCCTGAAAGTGATCAAAAAATTCATTTACCATTACCCCGAAACGGTACCAATAAGATCTACGGCTTGTCACACAAAAAAAACTGAAAAGCCCTGACAGCTCTGTTCATGGAAGAGTAAGAAAGTTACGGGACTTGGAATGCGGTGATGCAAAAAATATACATGTATATATATTTTTTGGTTCCAAAAAAAGGGTTATTATTGTAAAGAAGTGCAACCACCCCCCCCCCCCCCCCCAAAAAAAAAAATATAATTTTGGCCTTGCTGTAACTGTACCAAAGAATGTCTCATGTCACCTACGCTGCATAACTAATGCTGTAAGAAAAACAATAAAATGGTTACGGCAGATGAAAATCCCCCCCAAATTGTTGCGTTCTTAGGTCCAAAATAGGCCGCGTCACTAAGGGGTTAATAAAGCAGCTACAGGTATAGATTTTTATGTTGATTTTTAGAGTCCAGTGAAAAAAAAATGTAGCTGCGCAAAAGCAGATTATCCAGTACCGATCCTCCGCTGCAGCCGTAATCCTTTTCTGCAAAAACAGCTTCCTTAAACAGTCTGAGTACTGCAGGGAAATAATTCCTTGGCAGCCCGTGCCAGCGCGCCAATAGTGCCAAGGGCCTATACAAAGCTGGCGTTAGGACTGTCTGCTCTAGTGAACCAGCCGCGCTTGGCAGGGAAACTTCTGCAATACAATCACCTCCCGCTGCCTGCGACTAAACCGCCGGACAAAGACGTGGCCAAGAAATGTGTAAGAGTGCCTTAACTCCTTCTGAGCTGGGGGGTTTGTGTACTGGTTGTGCCTCATAGACACCGAGGCTCTTCTAACAGGCCTCACTTGCCATGTGCCACTTATAATACAGGGGTCTTATGTGGCAGACGGGCGTTCAAGGCCCCTTATTACCACTGCTGTCATGTGACTTTGAGGACACACCATCACTTATACCAGACAGTCATTAGAGGCCCTGATCCTTCCACGATTGGATCTTCCTGTATGGAAATTCTCCCCGTGACCCCGGAGTGCGGCATAAAGTCACATGACAAGTTTTCCGTGGATCAGTTTGAGTGTGAATCGACATTAAATGGGAAAATCCAGCGATCGGAGCGACTTCCCACGAGGCCGGGTCATCGGTGCTGGACTAGCCGGGGTCAGGGTGTCACTGCCAACCTCGGATGGGGGGGGGGGGGTTTATCATGTAACGGTGTGGTGAGTATACCAAGAAAAACATGCAGCAAATGGGATCCTGTGGGTGGAAAGGGGTCGGAGGAGGATGTCAGGATTGTACAATCAAGAAAATTGTAGCTGAATACAGCGTTGGTGCTCCAACTAACATGTCCAATCACGCAACTCATCGTTCTTCTGCACAGACAGGCTATAACAGCAGGCAACCAGTTCCAGCGCCATTGTGTCTAAGGGAAACAGAAAGACGAGACTCCAGCGGGCAAAAGAGCGCAAAACTTGTATCACTGAGCAGCGGGAAAACATCTCCTGGTCAGATGGGTCCAGATTTCGGTTGCTCCGTGCTGATGGGAGGCAGAATTTGGTACAAGCAGCATGAACTGATGACCCCTTCCTGTCAGCCGGACCGAACATGTCAGCACCTCCAGCTAATCTTAAGCAAATACAAGTAGCTTTCTGTCCGCCGGGGCTGGTATTCCCGCAGAAAAATGTCAGCATCCTAGTGGAAATTACACCATGACTAATTGCTGCGGTTCTGAAGGCCAAAGGAGTCCAACGCCCTACTAGATGAGGGTCTCTAAGTGACCATTTAGTGTATGTTCCCAAACAAAATCTAGGGAGACTTGCCTTCCAGATTAGGAGCCCCCCATCCATCCATCATATTAGAGCCATGGATCATTTTCTGCCCATCTTGCTGACCCAATGTTTCCACCACCGACTTAAAGCCAACGATGGACAACTGGAAGTTTTATGTAGACAGCCGGCCTGAACAATCTCTCCGATGAGTCCCGTGCTGCTGAGCTGATGCTTCCCGCTGCTTGTTCTTCTGTTAATCCAGAACCGGCTCACATCTGCAGCCCGAAATGTCAGGATTAAAATGTTTAGATTTTGTGTTGTATTTTTTGGGTGCCAGAAGCCCCTCCAGAAGCCCCCACAGACATCTGCTGCCAATCCAACCTTTTCCACCATCAATCTCTAACTTCCCATTACTGAACCCATTTTATTCTGCACATAAACCCTTAAAGGGGTTGTCCCGAGGCAGCAAGTGGGTCTATACACTTCTGTATGGCCATATTAATGCACTTTGTAATATACATTGTGCATTAATTATGAGCCATACAGAAGTTATAAAAAGTTTTATACTTACCTGCTCCGTTGCTGGCGTCCTCGTCTCCATGGTGCCGACTAATTTTTGGCCTCCGATGGCCAAATTAGCCGCACTTGCGCAGTCCGGGTCTTCAGCAGTCTTCTATGGAGCCGCTCGTGCCAGAGAGCGGCTCCGTGTAGCTCCGCCCCGTCACGTGCCGATTCCAGCCAATCAGGAGGCTGGAATCGGCAGTGGACCGCACAGAAGAGCTGCGGTCCACGGAGCAAGAGGTTCCCGGCGGCCATCTTCACAGGTAAGTATAGAAGTCACCAGAGCGCGGGGATCAAGGTAAGCGCTCCGGTAAGCTGTCTGTACGTCCCTGCATCGGGGTTGTCTCGCGCCGAACGGGGGGGGGGTTGAAAAAAAAAAAAAAACCGTTTCGGCGCGGGACAACCCCTTTAAGGGATTTTTCCAATGTAGTGGGAATTCTGCAGCAGAATTAGTTGGGGAGAATCGGCAGAGTTACAGCGGCAGCGATGTGGAGGAGGCTTCAAGAAATCACATCCACACCTTGCAGAAAACATCAGCAGTGAAAATGGAGCTGTAGTGCGGATGATAGATTGGGGGAATTTCAATGTGAATTTCACCTCTTCAGAGAGGGTGAAATCTGTGCTGAAATCCGCATGTCGCGTACAAGTTTGGGTTTGACGTAAATCCACACCAAAATTTGCAGTGGAAATCATGTGGGTGAAACCTAATGGGGTTTTCTGGGACTGAGATGTTGATGACCTCTGTGTTAGAGGGTGGCCATAACCAGGGTGCGGTATAAATTGTAGAGCGGTGCCCACCCCTGGCAGAGAGGGAGTATGCCAGTCTTGAGTTAGTATAAGTCTACAGAGTGTGCAAAGCCTAAAGCCGAAGAGTTAGTGAGGCGAGGGCTACTTACTGAACCCCACCGAGTGTACCACCCCAGCTCCCAGAGAGAAACCAGGCACCGCAATACATTCCATTAAAGTTGACAATGGATGTGAGCTCTTGTGCTTCTTGCAAGGATGACAACCAGAAACTAGGTACCTACCGTAGAGTGGGAGACAAGACAGTGGCTGAGAAAACTTCTATGAGCTCCCCATGGACAACTCTGTATCCCAAAATCCGTATCCAAAGGCCCCTGATCCCCCATAGACCAAAACACACGTCAGCTGATCCTGGGGCAGAGGACTCTGCGACGGTGCCCCTGTTTTATATGCTTACGATAACTCAACAATATCAATCATCTGTATGAAAGAGCCACGGCACTCTGGCGAACGTCTTCATTGGCCTCTTCATTGGCCTGTGACGTGACATCCACTGGGCACATGGCCTTTGAGCAGCTACATCCCAAACAACTGAATGGGATAAAGCTGCTATACTAGACTCTGCCACTATGAAATGAACGCCGCTGTGTCTGGTATACAATAAAGAGGCCACAGCACTCACCCAAGCACTACGGCCCCTTCAAATGGATCATTGTTGGTGTCAGGAGTTGATCTGATATTGATGGCCTATCCTAGGACAGGTCATCAGTATCTGAGTCCTGGAAAACTCATTTAGTTTTCTGGATTAAAAAATACTTTTGGTACTTTTTGGGGACCTCTCCAGAAGAGCTCTAATCTTTAGTCCCTTCACATGATGCTTACTAGTGGCCCAAATAACTCCACCATCAATGTCAACTGTCCCACTGCCAACCCAGATTTAATCTGAATGTGAACCCTTAATATTCTTGATTGAACCATTTTTGGCCGTTTCAATCACCTCAGGCATGGTCTACATCACTGTGTACCCTGCCCCTGGCATAACCAATATATCCAATAGCGTACAGTTCCCATCACAAGCTATGGCTGATACCTCCAAGGGTCTGCATTAGAGATGAGCGAACACCAAAATGTTCGGGTGTTCGTTATTCGTAACGAACTTCCCGTGATGCTCGAGGGTTCGTTTCGAACAACGAACCCCATTGAAGTCAATGGGCGACCAGAACATTTTTGTATTTCGCCGATGCTCGCTAAGGTTTTCATGTGTGAAAATCTGGGCAATTCAGGAAAGTGATGGGAATGACACAGTGACGGATAGGGCAGGCGAGGGGCTACATGTTGGGCTGCATCCTAAGTTCACAGGTCCCACTATTAAGCCACAATAGCGGCAAGAGTGGGCCCCCCCCCCTCCCAACAACTTTTACTTCTGAAAAGCGCTCATTAGCATGGCATACCTTTGCTAAGCACCACACTACCTCCAACAAAGCACAATCACTGCCTGCATGACACTCCACTGCCACTTCTCCTGAGTTACATGCTGCCCAACCGCACCCCCTCCCCCCCACAGCGCACACCAAACTGTCCCTGCGCAGCCTTCAGCTGCCCTCATGCCACACCACCCTCATGTCTATTTAGAAGTGCGTCTGCCACGACGAGGGACCGCAGGCACACACTGCACAGGGTTGGCACGGCTAGGTAGCGACCCTCTTTAATAGGGGCGGGGCGATAGCCCACAATGCTGTACAGAAGCAATGAGAAATACAATCCTGTGCCACCGCCATCAGGAGCTGCACACGTGGGCATAGCAATGGGGAACCTATGTGCCACACACTATTCATTCTGTCAAGGTGTCTGCATGCCCCAGTCAGACTGGTTATATGCACCTTAACAGTAACCGCGTTGGTGGTAATGTGGTGGTGACTGCGGACCTAGTACCACGGTTGTATTTTGTTGGTTTTCGGAATGTGGCCAGGATTAAGTGGGCCGTGGCGGGGGGATGGTGGGGGGGCTCTCTTGTAGTGTCGGTAAAGGTGAAATTCTTGGACTGCCGCCAGACGAACCAATGCAAAGGCATTTGCCAACAATGTTTTCCCTGTTGGAGGAGGAGGGGGATGTTTTTGAGGCACTACGTGTCCTCTCCACGTGTCCGTTCCATGTAAGCAATAGTAGCACTCAAGACAGGCCCCAGTAACAATTCTGAAGCAGCAGTATAGCGGGAGCGCAGTCTTCGTTCCATGTAAGCAATAGTAGCACTCAAGACAGGCCCCAGTAACAATTCTGAAGCAGCAGTATAGCGGGAGCGCAGTCTTCGTTCCATGTAAGCAATAGTAGCACTCAAGACAGGCCCCAGTAACAATTCTGAAGCAGCAGTATAGCGGGAGCGCAGTCTTCGTTCCATGTAAGCAATAGTAGCACTCAAGACAGGCCCCAGTAACAATTCTGAAGCAGCAGTATAGCGGGAGCGCAGTCTTCGTTCCATGTAAGCAATAGTAGCACTCAAGACAGGCCCCAGTAACAATTCTGAAGCAGCAGTATAGCGGGAGCGCAGTCTTCGTTCCATGTAAGCAATAGTAGCACTCAAGACAGGCCCCAGTAACAATTCTGAAGCAGCAGTATAGCGGGAGCGCAGTCTTCGTTCCATGTAAGCAATAGTAGCACTCAAGACAGGCCCCAGTAACAATTCTGAAGCAGCAGTATAGCGGGAGCGCAGTCTTCGTTCCATTTCAGTAGCCTTAGTATAGCCAAGGCACAAGTGACATTTATGTAGCTAAACTGTAGGCCAACCCCACACACCTTTCTGTACCATGAGTGCAGGCGAAGAACATAGAAATTACTATGATTACACTGTAGGTGAGGGCCCCAAAAAATTGGTGTACCAACAGTACTAATGTACCTCAGTAAAAATTGGCCATGCCCAACCAAGATGGCAGGTGAATCGCTTTGGTTAATGTGGCTTAAGTGGTAACTAGGCCTGGAGGCAGCCCAGTGTAACGAAAAATTGGTTCAAGTTAAAGTTCCAACGCTTTTAAGCTAATTGAAACTTATAAAAATTGTTCTGAAAAATTATTTGAGTGAGCCTTGTGGCCCTAAGAAAAATTGCCCGTTCAGCGTGATTACGTGAGGTTTCAGGAGGAGGAGCAGGAGGAGGAGGAGGAGGAATATTAGACACAGATTGATGAAGCACAAATGTCCCCGTTTTGGATGGTGAGAGAGAACGTAGCTTCCATCCGCGGGTGCAGCCTACGTATTGCTTACGTATCGCTGCTGTCCGCTGGTGGAGAACAGAAGTCTGGCGAAATCCAGCCTTTGTTCATCTTGATGAGTGTTAGCCTGTCGGCACTGTCGGTTGACAAGCGGCTACGCTTATCTGTGATGATTCCCCCAGCCGCACTAAACACCCTCTCCGACAAGACGCTAGCCGCAGGACAAGCAAGCACCTCCAGGGCATACAGCGCTAGTTCAGGCCACGTGTCCAGCTTCGACACCCAGTAGTTGTAGGGGGCAGAGGCGTCACCAAGGATGGTCGTGCGATCCGCTACGTACTCCCTCACCATCCTTTTACAGTGCTCCCGCCGACTCAGCCTTGACTGAGGAGCGGTGACACAGTCTTGGTGGGGAGCCATAAAGCTGGCCAGGCCCTTAAAGACTGTTGCACTGCCTGGGATGTACATGCTGCTCGATCTACGCACATCCCCTGCTACCTTGCCCTCGGTACTGCGCCTTCTGCCACTAGCGCTGTCGGCTGGGAATTTTACCATCAGCTTGTCCGCAAGGGTCCTGTGGTATAGCAACACTCTCGAACCCCTTTCCTCTTCGGGAATCAGAGTGGGCAGGTTCTCCTTATACCGTGGATCGAGCAGTGTGTACACCCAGTAATCCGTAGTGGCCAGAATGCGTGCAACGCGAGGGTCACGAGAAAGGCATCCTAACATGAAGTCAGCCATGTGTGCCAGGGTACCTGTACGCAACACATGGCTGTCTTCACTAGGAAGATCACTTTCAGGATCCTCCTCCTCCTTCTCCTCCTCCTCCTCCTCAGGCCATACACGCTGAAAGGATGACAGGCAATCAGCCGGTGTACCGTCAGCAGCGGGCCAAGCTGTCTCTTCCCCCTCCTCCTCATCCTCCTCATGCTCCTCCTCCTCCTCCTGTACGCGCTGAGAAATAGACAGGAGGGTGCCCTGACTATCCAGCGGCATACTGTCTTCCCCCGCCCCCGTTTCCGAGCGCAAAGCAGCTGCCTTTATGGTTTGCAGGGAATTTCTCAAGATGCATAGCAGAGACCAGCGACAAATAACCTTAACTCTATGCTCGCTTACTTAACTAACATAACTAAAATAACCATTAGCCCTTCTGTTGGGTAAAATTGTGGGGTAGGCCACAGCTTTATTAAACCAACGCTTATCAAAACTTTATTCAATTAAGAAAACCTTTTATGAGAAAAAACCTTTTCCATGCCGTAAAACGTCCAACTTTGAGTCCACAATAGTCCCGAGGAAATTCGTGAGCCCAGGTCCTTGGCTGCTAACCTTCCTCGACTCTCCTTCTCCAGCATGGAAAAAACTCCAGGCCTAACGTAGCTGTGACAACTTCCGAGAAAAACAAAAACAGAAAAACCTTGACCCGAACTGAAAAACAATTAACTTCGACGTCGCTCATCTTCCTCACCCTGCCTCGGGGCGGGCGGGTGGGTGCTTCTCTTCTTAGCTCCTTCTTCCACGCTGTTCACCGCTGCACTGAGCTCCACTTCCTTCTTCTCCCCTTTTCCTTTTCCTGTCCTAGCTCCGCCCACCTTCGCTCGCTTCTCTTTTAACCCGTTCCTATCCCCCTTGTCGCTCGTCCCATGCCGCATCCTTAATTCAGTTCACGGCATAAGAGACCAGCGACAAATAACCTTAACTCTATGCTCGCTTACTTAACTAACATAACTAAAATAACCATTAGCCCTTCTGTTGGGTAAAATTGTGGGGTAGGCCACAGCTTTATTAAACCAACGCTTATCAAAACTTTATTCAATTAAGAAAACCTTTTATGAGAAAAAACCTTTTCCATGCCGTAAAACGTCCAACTTTGAGTCCACAATAGTCCCGAGGAAATTCGTGAGCCCAGGTCCTTGGCTGCTAACCTTCCTCGACTCTCCTTCTCCAGCATGGAAAAAACTCCAGGCCACGCGGAATGCGTAGTTTACTCCTACGCATGCCGCCCCACCCCACCAACTCGTGCCAAAGCCATCTCCACCCCATCTTGCAAACCCGAAAGAAAAGTGTCCATACCGACATCGCTCAGGTGGACTCCATCATCTCTGAGTGCTCCTCTCTCCTTTTCTTCCAACTCCCAATGTCTGATAGCGATGCCACCCAGTGACTGTACAAACTTTGAAATTTTTAAGTTGATTAATCTCCTGACCCTGTCTATCGCTTCCGGATCGCGTACTCCTCGCCAACTCCTTCTGGCCACTATATCTGACCAAACCAAAATTCCTTCTTGGAAGCAATCCCGGAACCTTAGCAAGTCTTGCTTCATGATGACCAGTAAGTCTCTCATTTTCATCCTTCCTAGGTCATTCCCCCCGGCATGAACAACCAGTACGACTCTTCGGGGGGTCCACCTGCTGATGTCCATAACGATCCGTAACAAACTAGGCCATTGAAGCCCTCGGACTCCGTGCCAATTTACGGCAGCTCCGGTTAAATTCAGACTCCGACCAGCCGGCCGTACGGCTGCTCTCTTTTCAGCCCAGTAAATGTAGGAATGTCCTATGATCCACACCTTCCACGGCTCCGCAGCTGGAAGTAAGCACAGAAAAAACACAAGAAAAACCTCGAAATGGCTAGGAAAAAACCCTAACGAGCAAAAGAAAAATTTCACGGTCGACGAAAATTCATATAACCATCAGATCTGGCCTCACATATGATTTATATGCCTGAGACCTCCATCTTCCCAACCTTTTTACTTCTACTTCGTTCATCCCGCCTAACTCGGCCGTCGTTGCCGCACCTATTCTGAAAGAATGAGTGCCAAACTCCGAAGCCTCTAGGCCTACCTCACGCAAAGACGCGCGTAACACCGACGAAAATTGGAAGCGAGTAAGCGGAAGACCTGACGCATGAACCAAAAATTGCCCGCTTGTGACTCTTGAAGCCAAATAACGCCTAACCGTGTCCACCGGACACCAACGCGCACCCAGGCTGCCGATTGACAGCCATTCGCCTCTGCCATAGATGTCCGTTTTTGACCGACTGACGCGCACGCGTAACGTGTCATTTAAAAGTAGCACGTCGTTAAAAAGGAGGCCTCCCACTTTTTTCTTACTTGCGGGAACTAGCTCGCTGATCCTTAATGCTGCGAAAAAGGCTAACATGAATGCTGCTCTAAATAACAGCGCCTCCTCTGCATTTACGCACGTGGCTTCCAAAACGTCCAGCAGCTTGCATAATAAATTGTACGTAATGGGCCGGCGGGCATCCACCCGCCGCTTGTCCTTCTTCCACCCGCGCAATATTTGCCGTATGGCAAAGTCCTTTGTCACGTCCTCTATCCCGTGCAACTTCAACAAAAAGGCGACACCTGCCAAATGTTTTTTGGCGACATCAAATGACGCTCGACGAGATCGTAGCGCGGATAACATATCCATTATTGCCCCGCGCGCAGCGGAGCCCCCCGCAACGCGGCCACCTGTGAATGCCAACCATGCAGACCAGACCGTATTGTAACTTCTCCATGTTCCCTTTGAAACCGACGCTTCCACAAGCTTCAACAACTCCTCTCGACTAGGCTCCATAAGAAAAGCGGGCAACGTAACCCCACGGTCTCCGCCCGCGGGTGCCGTTCCCTGAACAACTCCATCTGAAAACGAGAGAGTGCGTCAGCTGCTCCGTTCAAAAACCCCGGCACGTGCTTCGCGCGTAAATATATATTCCGTTGCAAACAAATCAGCACGACGTGTCTCAATAAAGCCAACACCGGCTGAGACCCCGAAGACTGTTTGTTGATAATTCGTACAACTGCCGCGTTGTCAGACCAAAAACAAATCTTGCGGTCCTGGAGCTCCGCTCCCCAGAGCTCCAGGGCCACCACCACCGGGAAGAATTCCAGTAACGTAATATTTTTTACCAGCTGATGCTGTATCCACGACCTTGGCCAGGACTCCCTGCACCATTGGTCTTTAAATATCACTCCGAAACCGTCCGATCCGGCCGCATCAGCAAACAGGTTGACGTCGGCCCCGGACCATTCCTCCTTTTGACACAACACTTGCCCGTTGAAAGTCTCCAAAAAAATCCTCCACATATGCAAGTCATCCCTGATACCGCGCGTGACCCGAATAAAATGGTGGGGCTCACTGACCCCCGCCGTGGCTAATGACAACCTTCTAGAAAACGCGCGGCCCATGGGGATGACCTTGCATGCAAAATTGAGCAGCCCCATGAGTACCTGAAACTGGCGCAGCGTGGCTTTTTTACACCGTTCCACGTCCGCTACTGCTTGTCGAAGCCGTGCAATTTTTTCCGTTGGTAACCGAAAAACCATTTCAGCCGTGTCAATTTCAATGCCCAAAAAGGTTAAACAAGTAACGGGGCCCATTGTCTTTTCCGCCGACAACGGGACCCCCAACCGCTGCATGAGATCCTGGAAAGTATTCAACAAAAACCCGCAAACACCGGACGCTTCTGTACCGATAAACAAAAAATCGTCCAAATAATGCGTCACCGACGTGATGCCCGTTTTATACCTGAGGATCCATTCCAGGAAGGAACTAAACAGCTCGAAAAAATAACACGAGATCGAGCAACCCATGGGCAGGCACATGTCATAAAAGAAAAAATTATCGATCATGCAACCCAAAAGGTGAAAACAATCCGGGTGAACCGGCAATAAGCGGAAAGCGGATTCGATATCCGTTTTCGCCAATTGCGCCCGCTTGCCCGCCTTGGTAACCAAACGAACCGCATGATCAAAAGAGGTATAAACCACTGAGGCTTGCTCTTTTGAAATACCATCATTCACCGACTCCCCTTTTGGGAAGGACAAATGATGGATCAGGCGGAACTTGCCCGACTCCTTTTTGGGTACCAAACCCAGCGGAGACACCCGTAAATTGGGAAAAGGCGGTTCAGGGAAAGGGCCCGCCATGCGCCCCATTTCTACCTCTTTAAACAATTTTTCAATTACGAGCTCTCGATTTTCAACCGCGGACTTTAAATTGCGAGATAAAGTGACGGCTGACTGCTCAACAAAAGGAATAACAAAACCGGTAGAAAATCCTTGCTCAAGGATTTTTGCTTCCTGCCTCCTGTGGTACTTGTCTAACCACGGAAGCAGGCGCTTGCTTCTCACCGGTGTTCGCTGTGCCGCTGGCACCCGCCACTGCTGGCGTTCTCTGCTTTCGGAAACAGCGAATCGCCGCGTGTTGCCCTCCGCAGACAGAGCACTCGTGCCTGTACCTGCAGGAGGCATGAAATCTGCAGTGGCCCTCGTTGAAGAGCCAACAAGAACCGTTAGGTCGGGTTGCGGCCGCAGCGGGCTGTTGATTTCCCCCCGCGGCTCCCCCTTGAAAAGGCGCTTTTTGCGGACGCTGCGACAAGATCAACTGTATCCACACGTCAGTCGCTTTTGACGCCCAACTAACATGACTCACACCTGATACACGGCGCCGAAAATCCTCATCATACCGCCACCACGCGGTCCCGCCGTGTAATTTGTATGCACTGAAAATCGTATTCAAATAAACCATCAATTCAGGGCCTTTCTTCGGCTGATGTTGACAAACAACATAAGCCAACACGGAAAAGGCCTGTAACCAATTACCGAACGTTTTTGCAACCTTTTGTTTCTTTTCCGTGTTGCGTTCGGCTAATCGTTCTTTATCAACAGTAACATGATCCGCGGATAACAACGACCAAATATCAATGTATACACCTTTGCGGATTTTCTCCAACACATCATCCGTTAAACCGACCCCTAATGGGGCAACACCACAGAATAACGAATCCGCATATCTCAAACCTTCCAACGGATCTGTTTCAGAAACCATCTCAACCGCAGCTGGGCCCTCGCCCCCTGCTGCGCTTGAATCAACCTTGGTCAATAATGACTTTAAAACCGTAACCAGATCATTTTTGTCCGCTGCTCTCGCGGGATCCATCACATTACACCAAGCTTTTTTATAGTCACACTCACCGGCTCGACCGACCTCCGGCATCGCCAAGGGCGTGGTCCCCGCCAGTCGACTCCCGGTCCTGCTGTCCCGTCTGTTTGATGGCTGCCGATCCCTCGAACGTGTAGCCCTCTGCGCCGCTCCTGCTTGTGTAGCTCCGGGATAGCCCCCATATGGCCGCTCCTGCTCGTTCTCGTGCCTCCTGCGGCGTATGTAATCCCCGCTCGGGATGGTTGATGACGCCGCCACCGGCTGACGTTGGCTCTCTTGCTGGTAAAACGCCTGACGCGCCCTACGCCTATCGCCTCTGCGCGCCTCACGCTCTCTAAAAGCTTCCCTACCGCGCTCTGGGCCTACCCTACCTAGCTCGCTGTCACTGTCGCGCGCGAAGCCCTCTCTACCGCTCCTTTCCTTCTGCCTGCGCCTAGCATTTTGCCCCTGGCGTCTGTCACTGGTGTGGCTTGCGGGGCTATGGGAAGAGTAACCAGAAGGGTCAGCGGCCGTGAACACATACTTGGGGTTCACGTAACAAAATCTATGGGACCTACTGGAGGCGGGCTCACCTCTCGATGGCCGGAGGTCACCTGGCATATGGCGCTGTGAAACCTCATGGGTACGATCGTGGGATGCTGGCCGTGGGCGGGTTTGCTGCTCGTAAACTGACCCCTCAGAACTAGAGGCATACAAAGGGTTAATCACCCTATGGCCCGATACCTGAACGGGGCTGCGGCGGTACCGCGGGCTCTCACTGCCCACCCGCGGGCTGACCCCCCCTCTACGTGCCGCTAACGCGCTGCGTGCTGCGCTGCTTGCGCTGCTACACTCGCTATGCGATGGGCTATTTGGCTCCCTCCCCCCTATGCCCCCCCTGGCGACTAACCCCCTACGCCTTTTCTCCCTCCAAGCTGAGGTGGCCCCTCCCCCTTGCGCTCCTACCTGCTCTGCTCTACACGCGGCGCCGCCATCTTGCCTGAGCCTGCGGCCATACCGCGCGCTCCCCGACGCTTCCTCCGCTCTGCTCCGCTCCTCACCTCCTCCGGTCCGTGTCGTCCTGCGCCCGACAGCGCGCTGCTCATTCGCTCCGGATCCCGCTGCCGCTGACAGACCCATCCTCCGCTCCATGCTCCCGACCGTAGGTGACCGCTGGCTCCTTGCACGCGCTGCTTCCGGTGCGCGGTTTGAATTTGGCGCCTTCTTCCTGCCGACCGCTCCAGACTCCTTCGCTCTCTCGTCGCCCCTGCTTGTTCTGTCGCTGCGCCGCTTTGCCGCCGGGCTCGGGCTGAGCCTCGCTGGGGGATTTCTTCGCCTCTTCGGACGGCCACGCTCCTCTTCGCGCTCTTGGGCTGCGCTCCCCTCCGCTTCCTTCTCCGGTGCCTCTGACGCCTCCGGGATTCCAGCCTCCGACTCGGCTCTGCAGGATCGCAGTAAGTCCTCCAGCCATGCTGTGCCGTCTTCCCGCACCGCCTGCTTTATCTGTGTTCTTAGCTCCTCCATCTTCTGTTCTTCTCCCGCTGCCGCTCACGCTGTCTCCGACTCCCGATCTTCTTTTCTTCCTCCAATCGACTGGACTTCTGTCCCCGGTCTCTTCTTCTGCTTGCTTGTAGAAAACAGTCTTCCGTGCTTGTGACAAATTCTTTCTTCCTTCTTTTTTCAAACTGGCTGCTTGTTCCTTCTGCTTCTCTTCTTAGCTCCTTCTTCCACGCTGTTCACCGCTGCACTGAGCTCCACTTCCTTCTTCTCCCCTTTTCCTTTTCCTGTCCTAGCTCCGCCCACCTTCGCTCGCTTCTCTTTTAACCCGTTCCTATCCCCCTTGTCGCTCGTCCCATGCCGCATCCTTAATTCAGTTCACGGCATAAGAGGAATGGTGACGCTAATGATTGTAGCATCGCCGCTCACCACCTGGGTAGACTCCTCAAAATTACCAAGGACATGGCAGATGTCTGCCAACCAGGCCCACTCTTCTGAAAGGAATTGAGGAGGCTGACTCCCACTGCGCCGCCCATGTTGGAGTTGGTATTCGACTATAGCTCTACGCTGTTCATAGAGCCTGGCCAACATGTGGAGCGTAGAGTTCCACCGTGTGGGCACGTCGCACAGCAGTCGGTGCACTGGCAGCTTAAAGTGATGTTGCAGGGTGCGCAGGGTGGCAGCGTCCGTGTGGGACTTGCGGAAATGTGCGCAGAGCCGGCGCGCCTTTACGAGCAGGTCTGACAAGCGTGGGTAGCTTTTCAGAAACCGCTGAACCACCAAATTAAAGACGTGGGCCAGGCATGGCACGTGCGTGAGGCTGCCGAGCTGCAGAGCCGCCACCAGGTTACGGCCGTTGTCACACACGACCATGCCCGGTTGGAGGCTCAGCGGCGCAAGCCAGCGGTCGGTCTGCTGTGTCAGACCCTGCAGCAGTTCGTGGGCCGTGTGCCTCTTATCGCCTAAGCTGAGTAGTTTCAGCACGGCCTGCTGACGCTTGCCCACCGCTGTGCTGCCACACCGCGCGACACCGACTGCTGGCGACATGCTGCTGCTAACACATCTTGATTGTGAGACAGAGGAGGAGGAGGAGGAGGAGGGTGCTTTAGTGGAGGAAGCATACACCTCCGCAGATACCACCACCGAGCTGGGGCCCGCAATTCTGGGGGTGGGTAGGACGTGAGCGGTCCCAGGCTCTGACTCTGTCCCAGCCTCCACTAAATTCACCCAATGTGCCGTCAGGGAGATGTAGTGGCCCTGCCCGCCTGTGCTTGTCCACGTGTCCGTAGTTAAGTGGACCGTGGCAGTAACCGCGTTGGTGAGGGCGCGCACAATGTTGCGGGAGACGTGGTCGTGCAGGGCTGGGACGGCACATCGGGAAAAGTAGTGGCGACTGGGAACTGAGTAGCGCGGGGCCGCCGCCTCCATGATACTTTTGAAGGACTCCGTTTCCACAACCCTATACGGCAGCATCTCAAGGCTGATGAATTTTGCGATGCGGACGGTTAACGTTTGAGCATGCGGGTGCGTGGCGGCGTACTTGCGCTTGCGCTCGAACACTTGCGCAAGCGACGGCTGAACGGTGCGTTGAACTACACTGCTGGATGGGGCCGAGGACAGCGGAGATGAGGGTGTGGGTGCAGGCCATGAGGCGGTAGTGCCTGTGTCCTGAGAGGGGGGTTGCATCTCAGTGGCAGGTTGGGGCACAGGGGGAGAGGCAGGGGTGCAAACCGGAGGCGGTGAACGGCCTTTGTCCCACCTTGCGGGGTGCTTGGCCATCATATGTCTGCGCATGGTGGTGGTGGTGAGGCTGTTGGTGTTGGCTCCCCGGCTGAGCTTTGCGCGACAAAGGTTGCACACCACTGTTCGTCGGTCGTCAGGCGTCTCTGTGAAAAACTGCCAGACCTTAGAGCACCTCGGCCTCCGCAGGGTGGCATGGCGCGAGGGGGCGCTTTGGGAAACACTTGGTGGATTATTCGGTCTGGCCCTGCCTCTACCCCTGGCCACTGCACTGCCTCTTGCAACCTGCCCTGCTGATGCCCTTGACTCCCCCTCTGAAGACCTGTCCTCCTGAGTAAGCGTTGCACACCAGGTGGGGTCAGTCACCTCATCGTCCTGCTGCTCTTCCTCCGAATCCTCTGTGCGCTGCTCCCTGGGACTTACTGCCCTTACTACTACCTCACTGCAAGACAACTGTGTCTGATCGTCATCGTCCTCCTCACCCACAGAAAGTTGTTGAGACAGTTGGCGGAAGTCCCCAGCCTCTTCCCCCGGACCCCGGGAACTTTCGAATGGTTGGGCATCAGTGACGATAAACTCCTCTGGTGGGAGAGGAACCGCTGCTGCCCAATCTAAGCAGGGGCCCGAGAACAGTTCCTGGGAGTGTTCCCGCTCCTGAGCAGGTGTCATTGTAGTGGAGTGAGGAGGCTGGGAGGAAGGAGGAGCAGCAGACAGAGGATTCGGATTGGCAGCAGTGGACGGCGCAGAACTGCGGGTAGACGATAGGTTGCTCGAAGCACTTTCTGCCATCCAGGACAGGACCTGCTCACACTGCTCATTTTCTAATAACCGTCTCCCGCGTGGACCCATTAATTGGGCGATGAATGTGGGGACGCCAGAAACGTGCCTCTCTCCTAATCGCGCAGCAGACAGCTGCGACACACCTGGATCAGGAGCTTGGCCTGTGCCCACACCCTCACTTGGCCCTCCGCGTCCTCGGCCACGTCCACGTCCACGTCCTCTAGGCTTACCCCTACCCCTCAGCATGCTGTATTACCAGTGATTAGATTTCCCAGGCAGGAAATAAATTGGCGCAAGACTGCAGGCCAAATATAATTTTTGCCCTTTTTGGAAAACGAAAGGCCCCACTGCCTCTAGTGAATGAATTATCTAAGTTTAATAACTGTGCTGTGTCCCTGCTTATGTGTCACAGAACGTGAGGGTAGCAGAGTTATTAACTGTGGCAGAGCAGGTATTTTTTTTTCCCAATTAAGGAAAGCAAATGGCGAAGCCAGCAGTAAAGCGTAGCTGGGTGCGTATGATTTAGCAATGTTTTTCACGCAGCTCACACGTCTCCACAGGCGTAAGGACGGACACAGGCTGGACAAATAGATTTCTTTTCAGTTTTTTCCCACCAACAGGCAGCACTGCGTATATTCAATGAACCTGAGAAGTTTAATAACTGTGCTGTGTCCCTGCTTATGTGTCACAGAACGTGAGGGTAGCAGAGTTATTAACTGTGGCAGAGCAGGTATTTTTTTTCCCAATTAAGGAAAGCAAATGGCGAAGCCAGCAGTAAAGCGTAGCTGGGTGCGTATGATTTAGCAATGTTTTTCACGCAGCTCACACGTCTCCACCGCCCGTAAGGACGGACACAGGCTGGACAAATAGATTTCTTTTCAGTTTTTTCCCACCAACAGGCAGCACTGCGTATATTCAATGAACCTGCGAAGTTTAATAACTGCGCTGTGTCCCTGCTTATGTGTCACAGAACGTGAGGGTAGCAGAGTTATTATAACTCTTGGAGAGCAGGTATTTTTTTTCCCAATTAAGGAAAGCAAATGGCGAAGCCAGCAGTAAAGCGTAGCTGGGTGCGTATGATTTAGCAATGTTTTTCACGCAGCTCACACGTCTCCACAGGCGTAAGGACGGACACAGGCTGGACAAATAGATTTCTTTTCAGTTTTTTCCCACCAACAGGCAGCACTGCGTATATTCAATGAACCTGCGAAGTTTAATAACTGCGCTGTGTCCCTGCTTATGTGTCACAGAACGTGAGGGTAGCAGAGTTATTATAACTCTTGGAGAGCAGGTATTTTTTTTCCCAATTAAGGAAAGCAAATGGCGAACCCAGCAGTAAAGCGTAGCTGGCTGCGTATGATTTAGCAATGTTTTTCACGCAGCTCACACGTCTCCACAGGCGTAAGGACGGACACAGGCTGGACAAATAGATTTCTTTTCAGTTTTTTCCCACCAACAGGCAGCACTGCGTATATTCAATGAACCTGCGAAGTTTAATAACTGCGCTGTGTCCCTGCTTATGTGTCACAGAACGTGAGGGTAGCAGAGTTATTATAACTCTTGGAGAGCAGGTATTTTTTTTCCCAATTAAGGAAAGCAAATGGCGAAGCCAGCAGTAAAGCGTAGCTGGGTGCGTATGATTTAGCAATGTTTTTCACGCAGCTCACACGTCTCCACCGCCCGTAAGGACGGACACAGGCTGGACAAATAGATTTGTTTTCAGTTTTTTCCCACCAACAGGCAGCACTGCGTATATTCTATGAATAATAACTGTGTTGTGGCCCTGCCTATACAATTCTTTCCCTGCAGTATCAATGGAGGGTGCAATGGTCTGCAGAGGCGATTTTGAGAAGCCCCAAAAAAATGCAGCACAGCCAACAGCAGCCTGGACAGTACTGCACACGGATAAATATGGCCCTAGAAAGGACCGTTGAGGTTCTTGAAGGCTACACTCACTCCTAACACTCTCCCTGCCTATGCAGCACTTCTGTCCCTAATGCCAGGTGCAACGGTCTGCAGAGGCGATTTTGAGAAAAAAAAAATCCCACTGCTAACAGCAGCCAACACACAGCTATCAGTGGCCCTAATAAGGACCTTTGGGGGGTCTTGAAGCCTACACTAACTACCAATTCTTTCCCTACAGCAGCTCCGGTATAAACAGCACTGTCCCTCATCTAACTCACACCGCATCTGAGGCGAGCCGCGGGAGGGGCCGACTTTTATATTAGGCGAACACCTGATCTCGCCAGCCACTCACAGCAGGGGGGTGGTATAGGGCTTAAACGTTGCAGGGGGAAGTTGTAATGCCTTCCCTGTCTTTCAATTGGCCAGAAAAGCGCGCTAACGTCTCAGGGAAGGAAGTGAAAGTAACCAGAACACCGCATGGTGTTCGTCACGAATAACGAACATCCCGAACACCCTAATATTCGCACGAATATCAAGCTCGGACGAACGCGTTCGCTCATCTCTAGTCTGCATCTCATGTAGCATGGGTTGGGACATGTGCCATGCTAATAAGAAACAATACAATCTACTGATTTGGGTTTCAGATACTTTTAGCAGGATGCTCTACCAGATTTTTGCAATTATCCTACACAGATGTGTAAAAAGTCTCAAAAAGCGCATTCTAAGAAAACCCTTACAACTTGCTCCACTCTATTAAGTCTCCTGACCGCAGTGGTGCCGTTTAATGGGACAAGACTCAGAATCCAGTATCAGAGGGATTACATAGTGTTTCAGTTCATGCTTTCGCCTCATTGATTGATCATTCAACCTGCGGTAACAATGGAGACCCTGAACATCTGTAACCACTACAAGATCTTCATCAGGAGGGATCTATCCAGGATTAGGTAGTCCGAGCTCCTCAGCCATTGCAGACTCAGAAAACAATTACCATTTTTGAATGCTCTATAACATTAATGGCGACTTATTGATTTTGCATCGATTGTTCGAGTCATTTCATTTCATTATATTGTATCACTTAAGGCAGCTACAATATCCTTAAGTACTTTCAGGACTGACTCGGGAAACGTTATGTCAAGGAAATTGCAACCTACCCCGAGAGCAATGAGCTAATACACTCTCTGCTGGGATAGAATAAACATCTAGGATACACTCTTTGTCAAAAACAATCTGCTCTACGATGCAGAGAAGAGGTTTCACCCCGTTACCAGAGTCTGGGGGCACATTATTGGGATGTGAGAATTTGGATGGTCGTATAGACGAATTGTCCACCTCCGGCCATTTTGACCAGACTGTTAGGGGGTGTTGGGACTAGTGGATGTGTGGGGTCACACTAGGAGACCGGGCTCAGGACCCCCTACAGACCACCAGTAGAGAGGAGCGTCTGACCAGACTGTTAGGAGGTGTTGGGACCAGTGGATGTGTGGGGGCACACTAGGTGACAGGGCTCAGGATGCCCCCTACAGACCACCAGCAGAGAGGAGTGACTCACCAGACTGTTAGGAGGTGTTGGGAACAGTGGATGGGGGCACACAAGGTGACCGGGCTCAGGACGCCCCCTACAGATCCCCAGCAGAGAGGAGCATCTGACCAGACTGTTAGGAGGTGTTGGGACAAATGGATAGGGCATACTAGGTGACTGGGCTCAGGACGCCCCCTACAGACCACCAGCAGAGAGGAGCATCTGACCAGACTGTTAGGAGGTGTTGGGACCAGTGGATGAGGACACACAAGGTGACCGGGCTCAGGATCCCTCTACAGACCACCAGTAGAGAAGAGCGACTCACGAGAATGTTAGGACGTGTTGGGACCAGTGGATGTATGAAAAGCACGCAAGGTGACTGGGCTCAGGATCCCCACCACAGACCACCAGTAGAGAGAAGCATCTGCCCAGATTGTTATGAAGTGTTGGGACCAATAAATGGGGGCACACAAGGTGACCGGGCTCAGGATCCATCTACAGACCACCAGTAGAGAGGAGCGACTGACCAGACTGTTAGGAGGTGTTGGGACCAGTGGTTGTGTAAAGGCACACAAGGTGACCGGGCTCAGGATTCCCCCTACAGACCACCAGTAGAGAGGAGTGTCTGCCCAGACTGTTAGGAGGTGTTGGGATCAGTGGATGCGTGAGGGCACACACAACTACTAGGCTGAGGACACCGTCGATAGACCACCAGTAGAGAGGTATGTCTGACAAGCATGAGCACCTCCAATTGTTGACCATGTAAAGACAAGGGGTGCCATTGTTACACCCTGGTGTCTGTCAAAACCATTTCCAGGCGCTTAGCTGAAGGACATTTGATCTCACGGCCCCCATTACATGTACAACCTCTGACACCCACCATCCCCTCCATTTGCAGTGATGTCATGAACGATGAAGCTGGATGCTACGGAGAGGAACCAATTGTCTTCAATGATGAATCCAGGTTTAGTTTGGGCACTGATAATGGCCGTGTTCGTGCCTGGAGACTTTAGAGTGAGCACCTTAATCCTGTCTTTGCTGTGGAACGGCACACTGCCCCCTGCTGGTGTGATGGTCGGAGGGGCCATCGTATACAACAGTCGGTCCCTAGTAGTGGTACGTGGGACAATGACAGCCCAGCGATATGTTCAGGACATCCTGCAGCCACATGTGTTCCTCTTATGGCGGCTTCCAAGAGGCAGCAGGATAATGCTCAGCTGCACACACGTGGGTCACAGGAAGCCCCCACAACATTGTCACACTTTTGTGGCTGCCCGGTCACCAAATTTATCACCAGTAGAACATGTATGGGACCATCTGGGACAACAAGTTCAACAGCCAATGAGTTTACATGATCCAGAGGCCCAGTTACGGCAAACGTAGAGCGATACCGTAGGATACCATACAGAACCTGTATACCTCCATGCCCGTCCATATCACATCTTATATCCAAGCTAGAGGTGGTACAACAGGGTACTAGAGCCTCCATGCCCCCCCCCCCCGTATCACATCTAGACATGGTAAAACAGGGTACTAGAGCCTCCATGCCCCCCCACCCCCCGTATCACATCTTGTAGCCAAGCTAGAGATGATACAGCAGGGTACTAGAGCCTCCATGCCCATCCGTATCATATCTTGTATCTAAGCTAGAGGTGGTACAACAGAGCACTAGAGCCTCCATATCCGCCCGTATCACATCTTCTACCAAAGCTAGAGATGGTGCAACAAGGTACTAGTTCCTCAATGCTTGCCTATATTACATCTTGTACCCAAGCTAGAGGCAGTATAACAGGGTAATAGAGCCTCTATGCCTGCCCGTATCACATCTTGTATCCAAGCTAGAGGCGGTACAACAGGGTACTAGAGCCTCCATGCCCGCCCGTATCACATCTTGTATCCAAGCTAGAGGCGGTACAACAGGGTACTAGAGCCTCCATGCCCGCCCGTATCACATCTTGTATCCAAGCTAGAGGCGGTACAACAGGGTACTAGAGCCTCCATCCTCACCTGTATCACATCTTCTATCCAAGCTAGAGGCGGTACAATAGGGTACTAGAGCCTCCTTGCTCACCCATATCACATCTTGTATCTAAGTTAGAGGCGGTACAACAGGATACTAGAGCCTCCATGCCTGCACGTATCACATCTTGTATCCAAGCTAGAGGTGGTACAACAGGGTACTAGAGCCTCCATGCCTGCACGTATCACATCTTGTATCCAAGCTAGAGGTGGTACAACAGGGTACTAGAGCCTCCATGTCCTCCTGTATCACATCTTGTATCCAAGCTAGAGGCAGTACAACAGGGTACTAGAGCCTCCATGTCCTCCTGTATCACATCTTGTATCCAAGCTAGAGGTGGTACAACATGGTACTAGAGCCTCCATGCCTGCCCGTATCACATCTTGTATCCAAGCTAGAGGCAGTACAACAGGGTACTAGAGCCTCCCTTCAAGGGGTCAGTTTTCCGCAATAAATTTTGCTCCTTTTGCTCTTATATTGTAATCACCATTACAATCCCGTACACCCATACAAGCTGTTTGTCTTCGCTGGGGCAGAAAGACAATGCAACATGGCACATGGCTATAAATGTCCAACAGTGGTTGGAAGAGCATGACCAAGACTTCCAAGTACTTTCCTGGCCCCTTAATTCCCCCACTTGAACCCAATTGAGCATCTGTGGGACCACCTTGTTCGTCGTGCTTGCTCTATGGATCCTCCCCATGCACCCTCCAGCATCTGCGGGATGTACCACAGTCAACATGGCTCCAGATACCTGAGCCAACCTGCCAGCACCTTACTGAGTCCCTAGCGACCCGTCTACTGTCCATGCGGCCCATGGCGGTTACTCTGAATATTAGCTGATGGTCATAATATTGTGACTCCCCTCTGTAGTAACTGACCTCCATGGTCCATTTGTCAAAGTAAAGTTGATTGCATTTAAGTAAGTGTGCGCAGATCGCATGATGTGTTTGAGGGAGACACTCCAGAGTCAGCTAAAGGCTGATTGGAACACAAAGATTTTCGCTCAAAAATCGCTCAAAGCCATCTTTTGAGTGATAATCGTTGTGTCTAACTGCACGGACATTGTGAAGTTTTCGTTAAGGAATCGCTGATTGCTGATCATGCTGAAAGATCAGCGATCAGTTATCAGCAATTCATAGCAAGATACAGCTGATACTAATGTATCAGGGAGCTGTATCCCGCTCCCTGATGACAGGCGGGGTATGAAGAACAGAGCAGTCCAGCTGTGTTCTTCATTCCCAACTAGGAGCGCTTGGCTGTATAACAGCTAGGTGCTCCGAGCAGAGAACAGCTGGATGCAGAAGACAAGCGGCCCTGGTTGTCTTCTGTATACCCCACTCGGAGCGCAAGGTGATCGCTCAACGTTTGATCGATCACCTTGCGCTGTAAAAGCACACTTTGATTATCGCTGAAGAGTCGCTCAAAAGATTTTTTGAGCGATAATCGTTGTGTCTAAACCAGGCTTAAGTGTCTTCTCTGTTCCAGGAGATGCTACCTTATCATCATATCTAGTCAGCTCAGCTGGGGATATTGACGTAAGCTATCATCCATCATCAGTCATAGGGGAGTGATGTTCATGCCACGTGCCCTCATTTCAAAAAAATATTCCAGTCCCCTTTTTCTTTTCTGTCAGTTTGCATTGATGTATCTCAATTTTTGTCTGTGGGGAGAAGAATTATGAAAGGGCACCATAGCCATGCTAGTGAATCCTGAGGCTCTGCCCAGCATAGCGTAACTTGTTCTTGTGACTGGCCAGTCCATTTCTCTACATGCTGCCATAAATAATAACTGCACTCCGGAAGTGAGATCTCAGGTAGTGTACAAGACACTGAGATGGGTTAAACTCTGAGTAGTAACCAGAAGGGGGGAAATATAGTGTAACGGTTCTGCCATGCACTCTCCTAGACTGTGAAAGATTGTCCTCTTGTGATGATAAGCCAGAACTCTGAGGAATTCCAATCCTGAATTTGTACGCTCCATTTAAAAGAGGCTCAGGGGTCGGCTTTTCTTAAGTAAGAGGGAACTGTAGTGGCCCAGAGTTAATGGGGTCCCCTCCAGAATGTTCTATCTTTGTCTCATATCACTGTATTGTCAGTGTCTTGTTTGTGGAATGCATCAGGTATATGTGTATTGGATGGCTGCAGGACTGGAAGAGTTAATGTCTGATATGTCCTGTCTGAAAAATGTATCATTTTGTGTGTATCGCTTGTGGTCACGTGATGGTGTTAGATATATATGTTTGCAGAATGCAATGCAAGGAAGGGGAGTAGTGGAGTCAGAAGTTGCAGAGATAAGGAGCACGGAAGAGACAGAGAGGTGGGCCATTGTTCCCGCCTGAGCCTAGCCTTAGTCGCCATCTCCAAAGAAGCGAGTGCACCCGGACTATGAGAGACGTGTGGAAACCTCATGAGTCCGGAGAGAGGGAAAGGAACCACTAACCAGCGAGAATTGTGAGTGACTGACAGGAGAGAGTGAAGGAGTGTTACCAGGAGAGTTAATGCCTGCAGATAACTGGGACTGTAGAGATCCAAGTACTCTGTGATTCCTCTCTGCGTCACTATTGTAAGAATTGTTTGGACTGCTAACCTTGCTAATTGTTCAGTTAACAAGCAGAACCGAAGGTTGCCGGTTCCTGTTCAGAAAGGTATACTTTGTGCGTGGGCTACTTTAGTTCCCAGAAATTCACATCTCCAAAGATCCACCGCAGAGGACGGAACATTGGTGTCACGAGTGACAAATTGGACTTCAGCTAACAATGGTTACTGTCCCTGTGATCTCCCCCAGCAGTAACGAGGTTGGGTCCCAAGCTACCCTTAGGGAGAAGATGGCAGAGCCCCATGACAAGGTTAACATCTCTACCCCGCTGTCTCCTTGGCTGAGGGTCTGTTCCTCGGACGCTGCAGTTGTGCAAATTATGATGTCATCTACGGTACTATTACTACTACTACTGCAAGACCTTGATCTTTACTATTGTCTGCCCCTGAGTCTACAGAGGAGCACCTGTACCCCAGGGCCATATATGAGTGATCTCCAGTGTTATCAGTTGGAGGGGACTGATCAGTAGAGAAAGGACTGTGCGGCCGTGGGATTTATGGCTGCAAAGTTTATTGATGATCAATTAGCACACTGGAGAAACATTAGGGCAGTGGTCAGGGGTCTATGGAACTACCAGACCCCCTTGCCCCTGGATAATAGAGGCACAGATGCTTTCCATGTAAGAAACAAATCTTGCTGAAAATTGTGTCTTATATACTCAAAAAATATGGTATAAAAAATGCAGACAGACATCCAGTCGGCGGATAGTTAAAGCCTTCTTTATTAAGCTTAAACAACAAAAACCTTTAAATTTAACTCCTTCAAGACCATAACATATTAACCATGGAAAAGAGTCCAACTGTAGGCTCAGCCTCCCATAAACTCCCATCAAAGGAATGACTTCACCCCGGCTTCAATCAGAAGGTCATGAAAATATTCACAACTGAAACAACAAGGGAGTGTGGATGGGAAAATCTTCACACTGACAGTCCGCGCTGGTGAGCAATGACAGCCATCAGCCTAGGGCCCAGAATTATAGAACGACCTCGGGTCACATGGCCTCACTGTGAGCCCCAATGACCTTCTGTTGCTGGGGGAGCAGAGGACTCTCCCAACAACAGGACCTGATAGGTCAAAACCTCTGACCTATCAGCTGATCGTCTCCATGGAGGAAATGATCTGCCTATAGATGACCAGAAAAGAGCGGGAAAATGCCTTCTGAGAGGAGTTGCTATTTGGTTGCCATGGCAGCCGGGGGCCTTCTGAAAGCCCCCAGGGCTGCCATTGCAGAACACTTATCTAGTATGACTGTGGCTTGAATGATTGCCTGCCAGATCACGGTATAATGTCATACTGTGGTATTACATCATACTGCAGGGGTTCCTTATGTGGACTAAAAAAAAAATTAAAAATCACTTTAAAAACGTTCTATTAACTATTGAAAAACAGAAAATGTAATAAAACGTAAAAAAAACTTTCTGCCATATTTCTAATAAAAAATCATATTTGGTATCACTGCATCCATAAAAGTCGATCTATCAAGGTAACGCTTTATTTACCCGCATCAGGGGGAAAAAAACCACAACGTCAGAATTGCGCGGCCACCACGTCTCCAAGAAAAAAATGTAAGAAGTGATTAAAAAGTCATATGTACTCCAAAATAGCTTTTTTCCCCATTTCACCTCATTTAATTTTTTTTTACGTTTTTCAGTACATTATATGGTACATTTAATAGTATTATGAAAAATACAACTCGTCTCGCAAAGAACAACCCTCGGACATCTGCGGCGATGGAAAAATGAAAGAACTAGGATTCTTATTAATTTTCTTTTTTTTTAAAAAGCGCCGTGTCTTTAAGGGGTTAAACACAAACGTTACCAAATATACATAGAAAGTAATCCTCGTATCATGGGTGATAACAGTAAGGGGAACCCCCCCCCCCCCCCCCCCCCGCTACTCTTCCACTATGACACATCAGTGGAGTGTTATTGGCTGTACTGTCCCTTTAACTCCAGAACGGTGGCGATTCCAGGTAGTGGCGATGATTTCTGCACCAGCGTCGCATCTTGCCAGCAGACATAGAAGGGAAAGCAATTAATATTTATTCCCTCGTGGCACAGCAGAGTATGAAGCGGCTCGGCCGGAGTTTTCCTACGTCATCGCTTTTTTCCCCTTGCTCGTAAACAGCCCGCAGCACATCAGCCCGCTGCGATATCACGGCCGCCGGCGCTCCAGCATTCATATTGCTTATTATCATGTTGCTGCTTCATTTTGGAGGAGATCTATGTTTGATCTGCCGGGGATTGGATGTCTTCAAACAATCTTATCACAAACAAAGACTGTCTTTTCAAGTTCTATGTAAACACCTTCCATCTTCTAATTAGCGACATATGCTGCCGCTACGATTAAATACGGAAGCGTTGGGCTGCCTCAGCTCCTCTCAGGCTCACATTAGCGGTATGTTTATAGTAGACGGTAGTCACACAGGAAGACGCCTAAGGCCTCGTGGACACAGTGACGTTACGGAACACAAAGTATGGCGGCACAAGCACCGGCTGGGCCAAATGGCGCCTCCTTGAGGCACTGTAGTGTCTAATAGGATCAGTGCCTGTAGGTCTTCTTGGCAGATGGGCACCACTTGGCTGTGGCGTTTGTGTTACTAAAGCTGCCCCAACCAAGTGGTGTTGGGAGTCGTTGTAATTGGAGCCTGCAAGCCAAAAAGATATAGAAGTAAATGGACCGTTAAAGGGGATGTCCAGAGTTAGAAAAACATGACTGCTTATTTCCAAACACAGCGCCATCGTTGTCTTTAGGGTTGTATGGGGTATTGCAGCTCAGGTCCATTGAAGTAAATGGGAGCTGAGCTGCAATACCAGATAGAACTCACAGACAAGGGTGATGCTGTGTTTGGAGGAAAGCAACAATGCTTTTCTGGCTCTGGACATCCCCTTTAAAGGGTTGTCCAAGATATTTAATTTACATCAACAGGGATCTGCCGCTTAGACTCCCCACCAATCAGCTGATGAGTGGGCTGCAGTCAGATCAGACAGCGCTGGAAACATATAGTACTGTCAACATTGCAGTGGCCCCGTTTGGTACTGCAGGCGCAGCTCCTATTGAATTTAATACCCGCAGTACTAAAACAGGCTGCTGCAATATGGACAGCGCTATCTGCTTCCAGCACAGACTGCACTGACTGCTGGCCCGGCAATCAGCTGATCGGCATAGATCTGCAGCGATGGACCCCAGCCGATCAACTATTGATGACCTATCCTGAGGATTAGTGTTGAGCGAACGTTTGAAGAGTTTGGTTAATTTCTTCAGGAAGAGGAAGAAAGAAGAAGAAGGAAGCAGAAGAAGAAGAAGAAGAAGAGGAAGAAGAAGAGGAAGAAAGAAGAAGAAGAAGAAGAGGAAGAGGAAGAAGAAGAAGAAGAAGAAGAAGAAGAAGAAGGAAGCAGAAGAAGAGGAAGAGGAAGAAGAAGAAGGAAGCAGAAGAAGAGGAAGAAGAAGAGGGAGAAGAAGAAGAGGAAGAAGAAGAGGAAGAAGAAGAGGGAGAAGAAGAGGGAGAAGAAGAGGGAGAAGAAGAAGAGGAAGGAAGATGGAAAAAGAAGAAAGAAGGAGGCAGAAGAAGTGGTTAGCAAGTCAGGGGTCAGCACTGCTTCCTTGCAGTGCCGGGGTTTGGGGCTCAAATCTGACTAAGCACAGCACCTATATACAGTTTCCGTGTTCTCCTGGGTTTGTGTGGGTTTCCTACCACAATCCAAAAATATACTAATAGGTGAATATAGATTGTGAACCACAAGGGAGGACTGGGGTCCAACCACTGGAGCCCAAATGCCCCATGTGCACAAGCTTGAACGCTGCACCCTTCACTGTGTAACAGGCGGACATTGATGCACTCAGTAATCTCCATCCAAAAGCAGTGAATGGAGAGGCAGTTGAGCATGCGCACTGCCACTTTATTCACATGGGCATTCAGGTATACTGGTCTTCTGAGTATGGAGATCCCAGCGATTAGACATTTATCACCAATGTTATGGTTAGGGGTAGATGCCTTTAAAAGGGAAACCCCTTTAAGTTGACCCTACTGAGCCCGCGTATCCAAACCAATGCTCTCGTGCTGCCGAAAGGGGAACCGGTGGATCAACTATAACTGGTTTTCCTATTAAAAAATGTATTCCCTGTCAACAGGATAAGGGATAAAGTCTGATGGCTGCGGGCCACAGAGACCTGGATGCCCCGTGTGAACGGAGGGATTAAGGGCTTCTGAGACCACCATATTCTGCATGTAAAACTCCCGTGTGCAATACGCAGAGCACGGAGACCACTGATTTCATTGCGCTCATTCTCATTTCTTTTTTTGCACGCATGGTTCTCCGCCTGTCCCATTGAAGTCAAGCATGCGCACCACCACTCTATTCAGATGGGGCTTTCAGATGCGCTGGCCTCGGGATCGCTCGGCATCCCAGTATTTGGCCCCCGGTGATCAGACATTTATCAGTTTCCCACAAACAAGGCCCCGAATGCAATGTATTTGAACCAGTTGCCAAAAGTTGAATTGGACAAGCCGATTTATTAATCTGTACTCAACAGAGATGAAGACCGGCACCGTCCGCAATGTCCACTGTGTCAACGGGAAATGGATATGTTACAGGATAAATTATTTCTACTATCCCTTTTAATTAGTGCCATTAAGTTATCCTTGAAATGCTGCCCAGAAGCTGTAAATGTGACAATATTGTCTGCTGCTCGGCTTCAACATGATGAATTAAATGCAGACTAATTTTAGCCGACAAGGGAAGTGGTTATGAGTGGAAGACATCTGCATGCGCCACCGCCGGAGATCAGCACTGAAGCGCCGTGTGGAGTGGAAACATTGTCTAATAATATATCTGGCAACGTGGCGGATCGACCAGCAGACTATGACAGAGGACAGTGTGATGCGGAACATATAGTATCGGTATAAGGCCTGGCATCAGGAATTGGTCTAAGGGTGGCTTTACAGGGGGCAACTGCCAGCCAAAAAATTGCTCAAAGAAACGATTTTCAGCGATAATTGTCCCATGTGAGCATGCGACCTGACGGCACTGAGCGATGGATTGCTTGATGGTCAATGGTCACTTTGTTTCAGCTCTACATAAACAGGCAATTCATCTTTGAATGGCTGCCTGATCACAGTGTATGGAGGTGGGTGGCCAGAGGAGATCTCCAGCATGCTCAGCCTCCATAGGTGGGTGATAGCAGCCCAATAGGAATACATTAAAGCAGTTCCCCGACCCCAGACATTTATACAGGATATGCCATGACTTTGCTATTGTAGAGTACGGTGTTGCATACCCAACGCCACTACCACCACCAACACCCCAATCCATCCTGCGTAACTCTCACTTCCACTCCTTACTCGGCTTGGTTTGACTCGGCCACAGCAGCAATTTTATTATACAAGAACATTAACATCTAAATATGAAATACTTCAATTACAACTTGTTATAAAACAAATACACCGATCATACCGACCAACGACCAAGAGATACTTTGAGCTACCGAGATCTGGCACCCAAGCTGTACTCAATGGTCTAGATTATTTACCGTCACCAGCGGCACAAGTACACCGTAAGGTAACGCAGATGATTCCAAGCATCCCCACCTTGTGAGAGCCTGAAATGCACCAGACCAACCAAATCATTCTCCATAAATTAATGTGGCCATACACAGGATGAATCCCCCCACTAAATTACCACCAACTCCAAGGACCCTCACCCGCCCAGAGCACTACGACACCATACCGCAGGGCCTACACTGCCGGCTCTGTTACCCGGACTGCAGCAGTGTGGTGTAGGGGAGCCCCGGTTCTGGTGACCTCCCCTGGCCGCTGTAATCCTAATCGCCGCCGGGTCGCCAAGGACGCAGCGTATGCTGCCCCGTGCCGCGTCCCCGTCACCATTACGATCAGGCACGCATCTTTGGTCTCAATCTCTCCAGCTAAGCTGGGGGCGGGTTCTCCTGTGTCTCGGTGATTGACTTGCTGCTGTCAGGCTCCCCGCCCCAATCAGCTGTTGGGGCGGGAGTCCTGACAGCATTTATACGCCTCTGTTGCTTCCAGCATTGTCAGTGTTAGTTTGGTCTCCTGCTACACTCACGTCCTTGCTCTTGCCTGATTCCCTGTTTTTGACGCATTGCTTCTGACCCTGACTTCGCCTTCGCCTGATCCCTGGTACGGCGTATTCTCCTGTTGCCGACCTGGACTTCCTGACTTGCCTCTGTGTTTGTCTGTCTCTATATCTGTTTGTAAGTCTGACCCCCTGCCCCGCTTCCCTAGTGAGTATAGGGACCGTCACCAAGTTGTCACCCTGGGGCCTAGTCCAGGGGGGCAAGTAGGTAGGGACAGGGGTTGCAGGCAGTTTTCAGGGACTACCAATACCCAGACCCCAGTGCGCTGACAATTCCACTGTTTGAGCGTAGACCCCTATAACCTTTTGTGGTTACCCCTGTGGAACAAAAGCAGCAAATAAGAGGACAGAAGGTGGGGTTTGGCCCAACGTTGTCCTTGCACTGAATGTCTCAGAGTCCGAAGGTTTTACTTAACAAGCTCTACCATTTCGTTTCACCTCCTCTCTTCCCTGCAGACCCATGTGGGCCTTCACCTACAGTTGTCAGCCTACACTCCAGCCCATACTTTATTCTCCACAGCTGTTCAGTTAGATGGTTGGACCTACGTAGGATATTCCCTAAGGGTCCACACCCCCCACACCCCATTCCTGCTGTCATTTGCAAAAATGTTAAGAGAGATCAATGTGAAGAAGACAAACAGAAGAGCCGAGTGATGCCGAGCCTCGTGTGGATGCAGAATTATTACCCTCAGAATTACACTGACAGTTCTCTCTATTTTAATCATCAGGAAGCATCTGGGGGAAGTTCAGGCTTTTCGTCCTGTCAACACTGAGTAGACCGATTACAAGACCATTTGTGACATAATATTGGGGAAAAAACCTCAACTGTCAGCAATGTCAGGCCTGGTGGTAGAATGAAGAGCAAAGAACAGAGCACAGCGGGGGGCCCAGAAGAACCCGGCCCAATGACCACAAATGATCTCATTGGAGAATGTAGAATTGAATAAGCAAAGCTGGGCCTGAATGACTCATTTAGGGCTACAATGGATCATGAGAGGGAGAGGACATCTGGGCCATTGTTATATGGCATTTGGGACGTGTATTTTGGAGGATGGGAACTTAGAAATGACTTATCTCATAAAAAATGTATTCAACTAGAGTTTACTTCATCGTTCCCGGCAGCTCGAATGACTATGAGGCTCATAGAGTAAGGGACTGAACTCAGATAAGACCCAGGAATCTCGCTATAGAGGATGCAGAGATAGCAATTGGAACCAGGACCGGGTGCCTAAAAGGCTCAAAGGCACCTGTGATATAAGTAGCAAAATGTAGGCAGTGAGGGAGGGTGTTACCAATTTTGTATTGGGTAGGCAGATCCTCTTTCCTGTATGAGAACCAGGAAGAGGTGGAAAGACCTGAGGTCATACCATCCTTTACTACTACAAGAACTGGACTGGGAGGGGGGAGTTCAAATTGTTTCATAGTATGCTTGTTACTATAGAACACGGATAGGGTACTTTGTTCGAAAGATGGGGTGGAATCAGAGGAGTGGGGGTCCTTTTGGGAAGAATGGATCAGAAAGTACAAGAGAAGTATGCAGCAAGAAGGAATATCTACCCAGAACAATGCTGTGCGGTGATTGTGGTACTTGGTCTTATGGATCAGTGGCCACCGAGAGAAGAGGGCAAGGACTATTCCATGCAAAGGTCAGATAAAAGGACTTCATATGTAAAGTATTGCTACCGCTACTAACTCCTCTGGCTCCGTTCCTACCAACATACCCCCGGCAACCAGGTAAAGTAAGTTTCACTTTCTGTCTTGTTAAGTTTCCAAAATGGCTTCATGACCTGCGTATGAAACATTCCCCTGGACACTCCGGTGCACCCCTTACAGCAAGGTCCTCTTCCTAACCCGGCCTCCGGTGGAAGCGGTTTGACCCGAACCCAGGTCTGACCTATAGATGGCAGTGACATTAGCTAAGGATAAGACCCACGACAGACAGCAGAGATAAACCCAAACTAGGGGAAGTTGGTCCAAACCGATTCAATAAGAACATGCTGGGGTCAGCAGTGAAATATTTTAGAATTTGTTTCCCCAAAAAAGGCACCAAAACCCCTTTTTGTTTAATGTACTGTGCCGATCCAGGCAGGCCCCACTGGGGTCACAAGGTATGACACTGCAGTTACTATATTGGAATGACGTTTTCCATGGTGAGTGCGGTTTTCATAAACAAGGAAAAAACTTTTAATTAAAGTGTTCACAAAGTCCTTAACATTTTTTTAAGACTTAATGAGGTTACAAAACCAATTTTCAAGAGTTGTATTAGTATATTCTGAGTTAAAGGGGTCGTGCCAAGCTGGCATTCCCTATTTATATGCCCTGTTAGGGCATATGAACATTATAGGGCAGGGTCCCATGCTCAGGACCCGTCTATGTACCAGAACAGAGAGCTGCTCAGTCCTGGCAGGACTTCTGCCATCTTGTTATTATAGGACGTGAATCGTCGTCTTGTAATACTATATTTCCCTTGCAGCAGCCAAGGTGGCTGAGACTTTCCCTTGCAAAATCAGAACGGAGATTGGGAAGATCCCCTGTTTGCCTTGAGCGCCACATTCTCAAAGGCGTTGCACATGTTGACACAATCCCTTTAATAGTGGTAATGGTGGTGTCCCCCTTTAATGGCCTTCATCTATTAACATGAGTGGCTACAAAAAAAGGACCCAGCTTATCAATTTATTGCATCGGAAGCCCTTTGATTTCTGTCCGTTCCATGTAAGGCTTAATCTCCCCGCTGGTTGTGCTATAAGGGAGTCTGGCATTGAGCTGAACAGTTCAGACATTTGATACAAACTGGTTACTATTGATACACTAATTAACACGCATGGCTTATTATATGGGGATTGTCAATCGAATGTCCCTAACAACTAGACTGTGGTTCATTCAAGGAGTCTTAATGTGTCCATACACCTTCAGCAACGGTCGGACGAACAATCGTTAGGCTGAATGAAGACAATGTGCATCTAGTTCAGCCTGTTTCCACCCTCTAGTTGATCCAGAGGAAGGCAAAAACCCCAAGAGGCAGAAGCCAATCAGCCCTTTCGGGGGGAAAATTCCTTCCCGGCTCCCTAATGGCAATCAGACTAATCCCTGGATCTACCTTTGATAGTTCCTACCTGATTGTAAGACCCGGATCAACAACCCCGCTGGTCACCTAATGTCTATATCCTGTAATATCCTTCCCCTCTAGAAAGACATCTAGTCCCCTCTTAAACTCCTCTATGGATTTTGCCATCCCCACGTCCTCAGGCAGAGAGTTCCACAGTCTCACTGCTCTTACAGTAAAGAACCCCCTTCTGTGTTGGTGATGAAACCTGCTTTCTTCCAGACGTAGCGGATGCCCTCTCGTTACCATCGCAGTCCTGGGTATAATTTGTCTGTCAGCTGTTGTCACCAGCTACCCCATGCGCATAAACTTAGGGAGGTAAGTCACAACCAGGCAGCCCTGGCATTAGTTTCTCTCCTAAAAAAAACTTGGGCATTGAAACTGATTGTCCCTGATCTATCTTTTCCCCAACATCATCCGTTGAGCCGCCCCCAGACACATCAGAGAGTTGTTCGAGCTCGGCATTATCGGCAGGTTGGACAACTATAGTCCAATGTGTGCGCGTCTTTAGCGAGACTCAAACGTTCATTTGGATGTAGAAGCCGTTGAAGAGAATTCGTACCCTATAACCTTATTCGTCAGAAGACACAAAAAGGCTTCCGATCTGACTCTGCCTCCCCTCTTATTGGATAATGTAGACGGCCGTATCTGTCAGGGAGCCTGGATGTCACCCAGAGTAAAGGCAGTAATAGATTTTAATGATGGAAGTCAGCATTTTATTATCTGAAGAAAGTCGACTCAGTTTTTCGCTTGACATCATTATTAAAGCGCTGACATCGTCACAAAGTTTGCCGTCCCCGCGGGACCGAATCGCACATCCAGCTCAGCATTATCAACACAATACTTTTATCAATCAGAATCATTTATCATAAGCCGCAGCCAATGGGCTGAAGGTCACTTCTCCTTACAAGGATGGAACAATGATTCACATCCCCGGGAGAAGCGCGAATCAGAGACTTTTCATTTTTCCTCTTTAGCTCTTCATTAGCGGATTGTAGTTTCTTAAAGGAACATTACATGTAGAAATATTTGGAGAGATTTCTGCACTTCCTGAAACATTATGAAACTATCTAACAGAATAACTATAGACAACAGATCCGCCCCGCAGGATACAATCAGTTTTAATTTCCTCTTGATCTGTTCAATTTTCTGATGGCAGATGGATGAGGGGTGTGGTTAATTTAATGGAGAGGGTTTAGGCACAGTAGTGGGGGAGAGCTCCTGCTGGAGTCAGCTGCCTTACAGCCAGAGAGAGGAGGAAGAAAGTAAATAGAAGAATCCCTTATGTATTTTTTAAAACTTTGACTGCAACATCTCGCAAGATATAAGAAGAATCACAAGTTATCCCCTATCCATAAAATAAGAGATATGTTTATGATCTGTGAGGTCCAACCGATCATACCGGCACCCCTACCGATCCTGAGAATGAGGGTCTAGAGTGCCAAGCTCATAGCATAAATACAGCACCAGAACTAGCCTCAGTACATAAATATAGCACCAGAACCAACCTTGGTACATAAATACAGCACCAGAACTAACCTCAGTACATAAATATAGCACCAAAACCAAACTCATAGCATAAATACAGCACCAGAACCAAGCTCATAGCATAAATACAGCACCAGAACTAACCTCAGTGACAGTGCACATGCAGTGCTGCTCTATTCATTTCAATGACAGCACTGGAAATTGTCATGTCCGAGCGCTCAGCAATCTCTGGCACTGTCATTGAAGTGAATGGAGCCGCATTTGCGCCCTTTACTCCAGAGGCGTAGTTAGGCTTTCCTGCACCAGCGACAAAGATTCAGTTTGGCGCCCTCCTCAATCTGCCTGCAGCCACCATCGCTGACAACCGTTAAAATACGGGACAAAGTAGCGCTCCATGCAGTTTGTCCGGTGACATGCTGGACAGAAACCAAACAGATCCCATTACAGTCAATGGTGTCAGTTTGGTTCCATCATGAGCGAGATCTGTTCAGCTAATGGATCCCATTTTCCTGCTCCCATTACTGAGCAGGAAAACATTACCAACAATAACAATGTGAATAAGCCCTAAAATGCACGTCACTAATTGCCATAACGAGCCAGCTGAAGCTCCAAGTACCGTCACTGCTTACTAGCTGCAGACGGCCCATAGACACTACCGAGCCTGTTAGTGAGCAGTAAGAGTGCTCAAACTAATGCTAAACACGGACCCTGTTATAGAAAAAGTATCCAGCGCTTCAGGATAGATACGGCCTCCCATTGATTCCAGAGCATGTTGCTAAGTTTGTAGTTTTCTTGGTGCCAAATGCTCAGAACAGAAGTTCCCAGCTCAACAAGATCTGGAGATCCTTTTTTCCGGGGAGCTATCAGCAGCAGAAATACAGCACCAGAACTAACCTTAATACATAAATACAGCACCAGAACCAAGCTCATAGCATAAATACAGCACCAGAACTAACCTCAGTACATAAATATAGCACCAGAACCAACCTTGGTACATAAATACAGCACCAGAACCAACCTTGGTACATAAATACAGCACCAGAACCAACCTTGGTACATAAATACAGCACCAGAACCATGCTCATAGCATAAATACAGCATCAGAACTAACCTCAGTACATAAATATAGCACCAGAACCAACCTTGGTACATAAATACAGCACCAGAACCAACCTTGGTACATAAATACAGCACCAGAACCATGCTCATAGCATAAATACAGCACCAGAACTAACCTCAGTACATAAATATAGCACCAGAACCAACCTTGGTACATAAATACAGCACCAGAACTAACCTTAACACATAAATACAGCACCAGAACCAAGCTCATAGCATAAATACAGCACCAGAACTCACCTCAGTACATAAATATAGCACCAGAACCAACCTTGGTACATAAATACAGCACCAGAACTAACCTTGGTACATAAATACAGCACCAGAACTAACCTTGGTACATAAATACAGCACCAGAACCATGCTCATAGCATAAATACAGCACCAGAACTAACCTCAGTACATAAATACAGCACCAGAGCCAAGCTCATAGCATAAATACAGCACCAGAACTAACCTCAGTACATAAATATAGCACCAGAACCAACCTTGGTACATAAATACAGCACCAGAACTAACCTCAGTACATAAATATAGCACCAAAACCAAACTCATAGCATAAATACAGCACCAGAACTAACCTCAGTACATAAATACAGCACCAGAACCGAGCTCATAGCATAAATACAGCACCAGAACTAACCTCAGTACATAAATATAGCACCAGAACTAACCTCAGTACATAAATACAGCACCAGAACCAAGCTCATAGCATAAATACAGCACCAGAACTAACCTCAGTACATAAATACAACACCAGAACTAACCTTACCCTGTTTTCCCGAAAATAAGACAGTGTGTAATACATAAATACAGTACAAGAACTAAGCAAAGAACACAGATACACTATTATAACCAACCTCAGTCCATAAATACAGCACCAGGAACTAACCTCAGTACATAAATACAGTACAAGAACTAAGCAAAGAACACAGATACAGTTTTAGAACCAACCTCAGTACATAAATACAGCACCAGAACCAAGCTCATAAAATAAATTCATAAAAACAGACAGAAGGGTATATTGATGCGCTTGAACTCTGGTGCTGGAGGAGAATGCTACGGATACCTCGGACCTTCATGACAACGAACAAGGCAGTGTTAGATCGCGGCAAACCGAAAATATCACTAGAGGGCAAAATCATAAAACAGCGGCTCTCTTTTTGGACACATGATGCGCGAACTCACTGGAAACAGGACTGATGCTGGGCGAGGTCAGTGGGAAGAGAAGAAGATCAGGACTACAAAGAACAAGATGGCGAGATACAATCAAGGCCAGGGGCGTAACCATAGAGGATGCAGTTGTACCCGGGCCCAGGAGTCTTAGGGGGCCCATAAGGCCTCTCTTCTCCATATAGGGAGCCCAGTACTATGAATAAAGCGCTATAGCTGGGGGCTCCATTACAGGTTTTGCATTGGGGCCCAGGAGCTTCAAGTTACGCCTCTGATCATGGCCACCACCAACATGTCAATCACCGAACTGAAAGAATCCGTGAAAGACAGGAATGCGTGGAGAACATTGGTCCATGGAGTGACCGAAGGTCGGATGTGTTAGGGAATTCAATGTTCCGTCAATATGCTGTGAGGCTCCAAATCAAAGGCTGTTATGGCGGCCGCCATGAGAAAGCTATGAAACACAGAGATCAGGCCTGTGTCTAGAAGCAATCTGAGTTTATTGTGTACATTGTCTTTCTTATACAAAAAAATAGTAGGCGTATCAGAGGTTGAACTGCTTTACAGAGGTCGACCTGTTTTACTGGTACATAATTTTGTCTTCTCTATAAACAATGCTTTATTTGTTTGTATGTAGACATCGTGTCTGGTATCCTGATTATCATCACACTCTACATTAACAAAGCATTCCATACAACCTTTTGATCAGTGTAACGAGATAAACAAGCTCTTGGAGACATGATGGACACTTAAGATTACACCTGTACTTAATGTAATTAAGTACTAAGCTAAATGTACGAGCATTTAGCAGACCTTTTCATAGGACACAGAATAGAGTGTACAATTTAGGCCTACAGCCTCCGGAAACGTATATTACAGATGGATGAAATGTATACATATATAAGTTTTCATGTTCATAACCCTCACAGATGTGACTGAATGGATCATCATCCATCAAATGGACGTCTAAAAGGAAGCCAACTGTCATCTGACAGTGGTGGGGATACCCCAATAAAATCCCCTCTTGTTGTGGCTGAGCCTGCAGGTCTGGTGCCAAAGTGTTTCCTATGGTTACTAGCACAGGAGGACCCTGTCATCAGTTCAGCAAGTCCTCGTTTCTAAAGGCCATGGGCCTGACTACAATTGGTCCATAGCTGTGGGCCTGACTCAGTACCCAGCAGGCAGCCAATGCTTCCCATCTCTCTTCTGGTGTGAACTACACCACAACAGGAACCAGTGCAGCTCTCTATGGTGCCTGAGCCCTGCAGACATCCCACATGATCCGCCGCAGCCAATGTGTATTAGTTTATATAATACTATGAGAATAATAATAGAAAAAACAAGCAATAACACGTTATCGCCACTTTAAGTTCCCAGCAACGTGTAGTGGCCTCACCCGACCAGCAGCTCCGCTGGGAACCAGAAGCCGCTGACAGCGTGAAGCCTTCGGAGGGGGTGAGGAGGAGCGCCGCATAGTATGAGATCAGCTGCAGGTAGTAATAGTGGCCCCTATATGGGCCCTATTAGTAATAGTGACCCCCACAATGGCCTCAGTAGTAATAGTGACTGCCTCAGTAGTAATAGGGACCCCCACAGCGGCCCCTAGTAGTAATACTGACCCCTACAGCGGGCCCAGTAGTAATAATGACCCCCACAGTGGCCCCAGTAATAATATTGACCCCCACAGTGGCCCCAGTAATAATATTGACCCCCACAGTGGCCCCAGTAGTAATGCTGACTTCCCACAGGGGCTCCAGTAGTAATAGTTACCCCCATAGTGGCCTCAGTGCCAATACTATTACTACTGGGACTGATATAGGGGACTCTATTACCGACAGTGTCCCCTATAGGGTTGGCCCCCGGCTGGTATTTTTTCTGTCAGGCCGGTGCCGGTATTTTTTTTTTACCGACCCTGTTACAGGCCGGTATTTTCGGAGCCTACACTGCCCCCTAGCGCTGGTTAATCCTCCTCTGGCAGTCCTGAAATCAGCGGAAACACAGACCTGAGAGCCGGCAGCTTCCAGGACCTCCAATGATGTCACGTCATGTGATACCCTGTGTGGGAGGAGTCAGGGATCACATGACCACGGGGAGCTCAGTAAATGTAAGACTCTGCAGGGTTCTGTGTGTGTGTCTTGGAGCTGTGGGGATCTGGATGGATGGAGTGAGTGAGTGAGTGAGTGGAGCGGAGCGGTGTGTTGGGATCAGGATAATGTAGCAGAGCTGTGCGTGTGATGTCTGAGGGTCAGGATGCATGTAGAAGGGCTATGTGTGTGATGTGTGGGGATCAGGATGGATGTAGTAGAACTGTGTGTGTCATGAGTGGGGGTCAGGATGGATGTAGCAGAGCTGTGTGTGTGATGAGTGAGGGTCAGGATGGATGTAGTAAAGCTGTGTGTGATGTGTGGGGGTCAGGTTGGGTGTAGCAGAGCTGTGTGTGTGATGTCTGGGGATCAGGATGGATGTAGCGGAGCTGTGTGTGTTTTATGGGGATTAGGATAGATGTAGCGGAGCTGTGTGTGTGATGTGTGGGGATCAGGATGGATGTAGCAGAGTTGTGTGTAATGTGTGGATGGCAGGATGGATGTAGTGGAATTGTGTGTGATGTCTGGGGATCAAGATGATGTAGTAGAGCTGTGTGTGTGATGTGTGGAGTCAGGATGGATGGAGTAGAGCTGTGTGTGTGATGTCTGGGGATCAGGATGGATGTAGCAGAGCTGTGTGTGTGATGTCTGGGGATCAGAATGGATGTAGTAGAGCTGTGTGTGATGTGTGGGGGTCAGGATGGATGTAGTGGAGCTGTGTGTGTGTGTGATGTGTGGGGATCAGGATGGATGTAGTACAGTTGTGTGTAATGTGTGATGTTTGGGGGTCAGGATGGATGTCTGGACGGCCCTGCAGTGACAGTGTCGGGACCCGAGGATGAGAGCGGAGGAACAGTACATGCGGTACGAGGTATGCACCATGTACTGCATGTAATCTTGTATGTTTAGGTGGTATACGTTATACCAGCTACATATAATTACATACAGGACATATCTACCTTACATCAGCATCACTATATACAGGGGAGGTATATCTCCTGTATATAGTGATATGGAGCATGCTGGGGTCACCTGGGGATCTCATGTATATAATTATATATGTGTAGATTGTATGTGATGTGAGTGTCTGCAGTGTGTTCTCGTGAGCAGATGACATGTGAATCACACTAAACGTCATCTACTTGGGAGAACACGCTGGCCTGGATCTTGTGCATGGGAACCAGGAGATAAAAGAGGAAAAATATGCTGTGATAAGCCACGCCCCCAAGTCACGCCTGACACGCCCCTTTTTACCATGTCTGGTATTTTTTCGTGACAATGGTGGCAACCCTAGTCCCCTATATCAACCCCAGTAGTAACAGTGACCCCCTACAGTTACCCCAGTAGTAACAGTGACCCCCCACAGTTACCCCAGTAGTAATATCACCCCCCTGATACCCACATACTTACCCTTCTCCTTGTCTTCGGAGCACGGCTGCTCCTCTTCTTGCACTGCCTGGGTGGAAGTGTGTGCACCCAAGGTAGCACCTCCTACCGTCCCCTCTCCTCTTGTGGAGCCAAGTAGTAGAGGTCAGGGGAGGAGGGGAGGAAGATCCCGGATGCACACACTGTTGTCAGTGGTGCAGCAGAGTGATTACCAGCTAGGGAGCTGCAGCACACCGGCTGATGTCAAGCCTCGATCTTCTCAAGTAACTGCTTACTGGTCCGAGTGTGCTCGGGGGGGGGGGGGAGGGGGCGGCGGGGTATAGTGGGGGGATAGCAGGGGAGAGAGTTAGATGTCTCTCTCCCCTCCGCTACCCCCTGCCGCCCCCCGCTCACCCCCACTGCCCCTCCCCCGAGCACGTTTGGACCAGCTTACTGGAGAAGAGCGAGGCTTGCTCGAGTAACTGGCTTATCCGTGCGTGCTCGCTCATCTCTAGTGACCAGACATCCTGAAAGGAGGACAAATGGCTGTCCTGCTGGGGTACCGGGGGAAGGCGGGACTGTCCCACCTAAATCGGGACGTCTGTCCACCTTAAGTTACTTCTGTCCCTGTTTTATTAGCAGTGTGTCCGCCATATTGGTTGTCACCCATCTTTCCAGGCCCGGAGGGTTCAGCGTGACGTAAATAGGATTTTCCTTACTTAACCAAACAGTGGTATTGTGTTTGTGTGACTCAGGGCTCTACCCCAGCTCTGAGGCCAATGTCCCACATAATGGTTACATTGTGCCCACTGCAGCCACACACAAAGCGCCATTGTCCGAGAGCAGGGAAGCCGCTTTGGTGCAATGAATAGAATTACAACCTTGTTACTTTCTGATTTTTTCTTTTGATTTTTTTTTAAAATTTCCAAATATGAAAACTTTTTGTGCCGTATTTATATACCGAGTGAAGTCCAACTAAAGGATAATGTCAGCGGCTCTTCATAAAGGGGCTTACAAGTCCCCTCAACCTGGATAGGAAATGTTCTACTTGTCTGCGTATTTATGCACCAACGGTCCCCATAGAAGTCAATGGGGTGCGCAAATACACGCGCGATATGCAAGGAGAGGCGTGAAGCACAGAGTAATCCTGCTGGACGAAGAACACATCTGGAACGAATTAAGACTAATTAGCCATTTCAATCGGCGCATCGTTGTCTCCCACACAAATGAACAAGTCTGGGGGCGAAAAAAGTACAGCAAAATATGCCGATGCGCGTGCGAAAAGCTTAGTTTGTTCCGTAAAAACGCAGCACTCCGGTATATGCAAACGCTGCAGGGATACAACTTCGTCCATTGGACTGTATGGCACGGATATTCAAACACATTACGAAGCAGTTTTTTTACACCGCATGGTGCTTTTATATAGACACAGGGGCGTAACTATAGAGGGTGCAGGGGATGCAATTGCACCCGGGCCCAGGAGCCTTAGGGGGCCCATAAGCCCACTTTCTCCATATAGGGAGCCCAGTACTATGAATAAAGCATGGAGTTGGGGGCCCTGTTACAGGTTTTGCATGGGGGCCCGGGAGCTTCAATTTACGCCTCTGTATGGACAGATTTATATCTAATACATCATCAGCACAAAATGTGTGAGACCTTCTGAAGATGCGCCAAATTATCAGCGTCGCATGCAGGTTGATGGATTTAGTGCATGTCGGACTCAGTTTCTTACTTGCACACAGAAAAAAAAAGGGGAAGAAAAAACTATGCGAGAACGAAATCAGTGCAGTAATATCGGGAGAATAACAATAGTGGAAACAAAACCATTGAAACCAATTACTTCGTTTTGTCACTTTTTGTATGATTTTCACACTCACAAATGTCACACAATCACAGTGATCTGTTTAAGCCCTCTATCAAAACATCCCGCCCCCAGAAGAAGTTGTCGTTCTGCTGCAGACCCCGTCCTGCGGCTCCATCTCAGGCAGATCTGTAAATGATGAGAGTTGTGGTGATTAGATGGACGGTCTTGTCACCGGAGACCCTAAAAGTGGTTCCCCCCTTGGCCTGTAAGAGGCTCTTGGAGGCTCCTTGTCTGTAGTGACCTCTTCTTCCGCTTGGGTAGAGCTTGTTGGCCACTAGACGCCTCTACGACGCAGGGAAGAGATTTCACCCCGTTACCAGAGGGGGCGCATTATTGGGATGTGAGAAGCTGGATGGTCGTATTGATGAATTGTCCCTCACCAGCAGCTCTAACCAGACTGTTAGGAGGTGTTGGGGGCCAGTGGATGCAGGCAAACACTCAGACCCCCCTTATACAGACCACCAGTAGATAGGAGCGTCTGACCAGACTGTTAGGAGGTGTTGAGACCAGTGAATGGAGGCACACAGGCTCAGAATGCCCCCTACAGACCACCAGTAGAGAGCAGTGTCTGACTAGACTGTTAGGAGGTATTGGGACCAGTGGATGTGTGAGTTCACACAAGGTGACTGGACTCAGGACGCCCCCTACAGACCACCAGTAGAGAGGAGCGTCTGACTAGACTGTTAGGAGGTATTGGGACCAGTGGATGTATGAGGGTACACAAGGTGACCAGGCTCAGGACGCCCCCTATAGACCACCAGTAGAGAAGAACGTCTGACCAGACTGTTAGGAGGTGTTGGGACCAGAGGATGTGTGAGGGCACACAAGGTGACCGGGATCAGGACGCCCCCTACAGACCACCAGTAGAGAGGAGCGTCTGACCAGACTGTTAGGAGGTGTTGGGACCAGTGGATGGAGACACACAAGGTGACCGGGCTCAGGACCCCCCGACAGACCACCGGTAGAGAGGAGCATTTGACCAGACTGTGAGGAGGTGTTGGGACCAGTGGATTTGTGAGTGCACACAAGGTGACCGGGCTCAGGACGCTCCCTACAGACCACCAGTAGAGAGGAGCATTTGACTAGATTGTTAGGAGGTGTTGAGACCAGTGACTTTTTGAGGGCACACAAGGTGACCGGGCTCAGGACCCCCCGACAGACCTCCAGTAGAGAGGAGCGTCTGACCAGACTGTTAGGAGGTGTTGGGACCAGTGGATGGAGGCACACAAGGTGACCGGGATCAGGACCCCCCGACAGACCTCCAGTAGAGAGGAGCATCTGACCAGATTGTTAGGAGGTGTTGAGACAAGTGCATGAGGGCACACAGTGACCGGGCTCAGGACCCCCGACAGACCACCAGTAAAGACGATTGTCTGATAATGCAACAAGCACGAGCAGCTTCAACAGTTTCGTTGTCCATCATCCAGAGACAGGTGGCGCCATTGTTACACCCCTGTGTCTGTCGGACCCATTTCCAGGAATTTCACTGAAGGACATTTGGTCTCACGGCGCCTATTATGTGTACGGTCTTTGACATCCAACCTCAATTCTGCCTTTGCTGTGGAGAACACTGCCCCCTGCTGGTGTGATGGTCTGGGGGTCATCGCATACAACAGTCGGTCCCCCCTAGTGGTGGTACGAGGGACAATGACAGCTCAGCGATATGTTCAGGACATCCTGCAGCCACATGTGTTCCTCTCTTCCAGCAGGATAATGCCCGGCCGCACACAAGGGGGTCCCAGGAGCCCCCACAACACTGTCACACTGCCGTGGCTGCCCGGACACCAGATTTATCACCAGTAGAAAACGTATGGGACCATCTGGGACAACAAGTTCCACAGCCTACCAGTTTATACGCTCTATAGTCTCAGTTACAGCAAATGTGGAGAGATATGCTGCAGGATACCATACAGAACCTGTATGCCTCTATGCCCACCCATATTACCTTGTATCCATGCTGGAGGTGGTACAACAGGGTACTAGAGCCTCCATGCCCCCTGTATCACATCTTGTATCAACATTACAATCACATGTAGAATGTTGCATTCCATTGTGCCAACTTCTTCTAGGGAAGGGATGTTACTGACAACGTATGTGTGTATATATATATATATACATATACTCCCTCTAGGGAAGGGACTGGTGCTGATAGTAAATATATATATGTACTCATTGTCAGCTCCAATCCCTTCCCTCGTAGGAGTATATATGTATTTATACATGCAGACTTGTTTATGTTGCGTTTTATGTGCTTTTTTTGTATCACTTTATGATAAAGTCTAATGTCTCCTGCAATGTCTGTTGCAGTAAGTACTTGTGTCCCCCGTGTAATAACAATACTGGAGCACTTTCTCCTGCAGCTCTGCGTTGTGACGTTCCTCTGGTATTCCCCGGACGTCCATCATTTAGAAGGTCTCACAGCTTTATGTTTAGGGTATGCTCACAATGTCTCCTATCACCCGGTGCGGCCGCTTATCTTGGACCGTCCTTCTGGTTCTGACCCTTGGCTATCCTGACCTCCGTGTTCGCTCTACATTACATCCAGACAATCATCAGCGATTGGTAAGTACTCTAGGAGCCGCCACCTCGGGGTCCAGTTAGGAACATCCGTTTGGGGGGGTAAGGATGGAGAAGGCGAGCGTCCCACCATCTCGGTGATTCCGTAATAACTTCATCATTTCTGGAGTTTGCAGGAATGTGAATCTATTTCTGAACCTGTAATTCCGCCATTGTTTCGTCTCCCACTCAGCCCTGCTGGCCGTAACTTCTGCATTTCTGCACCAGACAAAAGATTAATTGAGAAGTTTATTCGGAATTGTTTCTCATCTGCAGGTTGTGAGAAAAGCAAGGCAGGAGCAAAGGATCATGGGAGAGGAGATTATGGAGAAGCAATGGGGGTGTGGAAAATTCTTGTAAGATATGAATGCACTCGGTTACGCTGAATGTTGTTATGTAGGAGCTTATATGTGTCTGATACAAAAGAGCTGCTGACAGCGGAGGGCGATATACTCTCAGACTCTGGGAACGGGGTGACAGCTCTTCTCTGCGTCGTAGAGGCGTCTAGTGGCCAACAAGCTCTACAAGCTGAAGAAGAGGTCACTACACACAAGGAGCCTCCGAGAGCCTCTTATAGGCCAAGGGGGGAACCACTTTTAGGGCCTCCGGTGACAAGAACGTCCATCTGATCACCACAACTCTCAGATCTGCCTGAGATGGAGCCGCATGCTGAGCTTTATCTTACAAAAAGTTCACAGAATAGACACAAATACTAAAATTCTAAACTTGATTATAACTTATTTTTAAAAGTCCATTAGGGCAAAAGGGACAACTGCATTCACCGTATCAGAGGGGAGTTATTGGCGGAGGTCGGCAGCGCCAGACAAACACACAGATAATTAACTTAAGAGTTTTATGGCAAAAATATCATATCAATACATGAAGTTCTTTATAGTGGCTGGATACAGTATTCTTAGGTGTGACCCAGATGACAGCGGACACACCAAGAATCGCAGAAGCGCAAACTTGCGCTTAACATTAGAAAGTCCTATTGACATTTGCAGTAAAAAATGCAGCGATATCGCAGTGTTAAAAAAAAAAACGCTGGTGGGTGTGAGCTCTTGAACCGAGTTTTTACTTCAGCAGCCCAAATGGCCATGCTCAGTAGCACACAGAACATACAGTGTCTTCTGAACCTCTGCCATGCCTCAGGTGCCTTGCTGCGCAACTGCACTTATAATATACACGTCACATTATATCATCACATCACTCTATTAAATCACTGAACATTATATTATGATAATACAAGGCCTTGTATTAAATATATCATGCCATGGCTACTCTACTCAATGTCATTAATGTTACATCCACGTGGCACATTAAAGCGCCACTCAGAATGGACGTGTCCGTTTAAGACCCACAAACACAGTTATATAGTATTTGCACTTACAACTACACCTCTCCAGGCAATGATGGAAGGACCCCTGTCCCTTACTAATCTGGGAAAGTGGGGCACCCCTGCCTAAAAGCAGGGTAATCGTCCCGATAAGGTCGGCCCCACTGTCTTCATCTGGGACCTGGATATCCCTGATCAAAAACCTGGAGAAATGCACAAAACACACAGGACACCACACTGTTCACACACACTGGACACAGAACAGGACTGCACATAGAGCACGTCTGGCCACTTGCACAGACATGCAAAACACGTCACTGTTCACACCTACATACCACTGTGGTCCTCAATGGACTACACTCTCCTGATGCCGCTGCCTCACCATAGTTTGGATCTCTTGCCGCCACCACTCCGGAGAGAATGAAGATGGACAGCAGGGAGGAGCAGCAGCAGGGAGGTAACATCACGGCTGGGTAAGGAACAGCAGTAACGAGGAGCTGACATAACGGCCAGGGAAGAAACAGGGAAAACACACACAGTGTGAAGCCAGCAAGAGTGATACCAACAGCGGAGAGCTTACATCTGAGCCGGGACGGGAGAATAATACTGGCCTGCCAGGACCTGCAGGGGAGGCATCTCTGCAGCCAATGAGGTACAGGGGTCATCACCAGCCTGTCACTCTTGTCTTCACCACTATTTCCTGGTGGTAACAAGACACAATAGTACCTTCTTGGACTAAACAATTGATGACCTATCTTCAGAATAGTTCCTCAGTAGTTGAACAACAGGAATCTGATGCTCAGGATCCTTGCTGATCAGCTGATTGAAGAGACAGCGGTGCTTGGGTGAAACTTGCGGTCACCTTAGTCCATACCAAGCACTATGCCATACATTGTATAGTGGCTATGCTTGGTATTACAGCTCAGTATCATGCAATTGAATGGGACTGAGCTGCTCTTTGGCCATGTGATCAATGAATGTGATGGCACATGCCTGAGAAGAGGCCACGGCACTCACCCGGGCACTGTGGCTTATTCAATCAGTTGACCAGTAGGGATCTCGAGCAGTGAACTACCACCACTGATCAACTATTGATGACTTATGCTTTGCTGAAAACCCCTTTTAATGCAATGGTTTTAGGTAGTGAAGGCTTTAATACCAGCATCCCTGATGATCTAGGGTAGTGAAAAGATTAATGCCAGCATTGCCGATGGTCTAGAGTACTAAAAGGCTTAATACTAGTATTCCTGTGGTCTAGTGTACTGAACGGTTTAGCATTCTTGGTGGTCTGGCGTACTGAAGGAGTAAATTTAAACATCCCTGGTCATCTCAGGCAATGATGGCATTAATTCAGCATTCTTGTTGATCTAGACTAGTAAAAAGAATAATGCCAACATCCCTGGTGGTCTAGAGTAGTGATCAGTTTAACTCTACTTGATCTCCAGGGGTTTACTCACCTTTTCAAAATACCACCATTATTCTGCTAAGCCACAAAATTGAACATAGCCTGTCTTAGGCAGATCGTATTCAGTTTCCTCCTTTTGCTATGATCAGGCAGATCTCTTTATGAGCATGCTGCTCAATCACTAAGGAAGTTGTCTAGCTGGGTCACTTTGACTCCCGAACTCTTTTAGAAAGTTCTCTCCACCTCCAATTTTAGTTGGACCTGCATGCAGACACAAGCCAAGCTGCAGATCCTTTCCAAGGCCTCATAGAACTACTGAGATAGCTTAAACACATAAAACATAGACTTCAACCACGTCTCTTTTTGTAGATACTTTCAAAACTGTTGAGTTGGGTGCAAAAATATCTAAAATGCATAATACCAGTAAATCTGGCCCTTGCCATTATACACCATTCTTGGCACAATGTTCTACAGTCCTTCGCTATGCTGATCAGTGGGGTCCCTGAGGTCAGACATCTATCCCACACTGATGGCTTGGCCCTAGTTTAGGCCATCACTGTAAAATCCTGGAAATCCCCAGAAATCTTCACACATTATCAAACTGTTGTAAATTCTCGCACACATCTGACCCGGCAACTTATCTGAAATCCCATTCACATTTGAAAAGATGGACGGCATGTTGAGAAGGCAGGAAAACGTGTCACATCTGAAATGTTAGGTGGGGTTGGGTAAACAGAGCCCTATTTCCATAGGAAACCAGAGAGGGCAAAAAGTATTAATGAAAAAAGTAGCAGAAGCATCCCAAGATCTTCAGAGGACTATTTATCCAGCTGGCTTCCCAGACAACACAAATATACATTTCATTACACAATAGTATTCCGACACGGACGGTTCCAAAGCCAACAAAACCCTACAAGAAATGTACAACTCCCATCTAGCAGCTGCCAAAGAGGCTGAACTGAGTAGGTACCATCCGTTATCTACATGTTTGCTCATGTCAGAACCATGGATTTTAATCTGACCCTTGGTACACCTCTGTGGGCTTAGCACGTTCTCCTTAGACTTCGGTGGGTTTCTGCAGGTCTTCTTGTTTCTACATAGACTCCACAAAGGCTAAATCACATGATGAATTCCTCTGGGAGAGAGGATAACTCAAGACTCTTGAGTTAAAAAAGTCGCCCAGGAATTTACCAAACTGGCCACAGTCATGTACAGCCTGCGGATACCAGTCCTAGGACCGAAGAATACATCTCTAGACCAAAGGGGAAGGGCGGAGGTGTCTTTATAGGCGGTGCCGTCTCAGGTACAGAATCTGTATAGCTAACTTTTTAAGGCGGTGATGGAGAATAGAGGAACGGGACCTTCTGCTCTGGTAGGCAGATGTGGAGTGTGTTTGGTTTTCCGGATAGTGTGGTGCAGTAGACGGAGCTGCGGTATATGTAAGCTGACCCTTACAAAGCCACCAGCAGGAAGGGGTACAGGTAAGGCTTGGACATTTATTCTATTGTGATTTCCTTACATTGCAGTTTCTTTTGCGGCCTGATCAAGGTCACCTATCGTGCTATTCCATTAAAGTTCTGTTTATCTGCAGCAAGATGCACAAAACGTTATTCCAAAGCTTCCGACATCAGAGAGTGGCCAAGCCGAGAATCGAATATGAAACAGAGCTTTATCAGCCATGACCCTATCTAGAATGGCCTGATTCGAAACACAAAAGCCTCATAGTCCTAGTTCTGACATACATAGATATGGCCTCAATGATTACCACTAGGGTAGGGACTCTCACACCGATCGATGCCGTAGATCCCACAATAGCGCCTTTTATGGCATCAATAAACATCATCCACAGTGCACACACATATATTTACACACACACAAATGTATATGTACACATTGCACCCATACATTCACATACTGGGCGCACAGCCCAGCACAGTGCACTCCAAACCCTCTTTGCCCTGACGTACCATTTCTGCCTATTTTATTGAAGCTTGGACACCTGTATGTCTGGGAGCTCCTTCTCCACACACCTCTGTTGTAAGAGAGCCGTGACGGGCCTTAAACCCTGCAGTGTAGAACATAGAAGCTAGAGACTAAGGAGGTCATAAACACTTCTGTGATGAGATCTCTGTGCAGCCGCTCTGGGTGTTATCAGCACACAGACAACTGTTTGCTCATTTTATTGCTGCTAAACTGCTTTAGAGATGGATAGTCAGTAGCACCAAGGTTACACAAACATGGTAAACCATTATTGGTAGCTGTAAAAATGTGAGCCCCCTTCCCTTTTGGACGCCCTGTTATAAATACGGTCCTAGTGAAGGGATGGCAGGAAAAAGCATACTGTAGTGGCCCAGAGTTAGTGTGGCCCCTCCATAAATGCTATGTGCTTGTCTCGTGCAATTGTATTGTCAGTGTCTTCTATGTAGTATGCATTTGATGTGTATTGCATCTCTGCAGTACTAAATGGGTTAATGTCTGGGTTATGTCTGAGAAATGTATCATGTTGTGTGTCATGTGACTATCATATATATGTGTCTGCAAGGATGCTATGTGAGGGAGTCTTGCAAGAATCTTTGGTAGTCTAGTCTGAGGAGTTCTGCAAGGGAGACATAGAGACATACAGACATGGAATGGTCTGTGTATGAAGAATGGAAGAGGCCGAGCGATTGCCTGATGCTCATCCCGGGCCTGTGAAAACCCCTGGGATCCTTGGTGCTACTTCTGGGTGCTAAAAGAATGGGACCGCTTCACAGTGAGTAGAGAAAAAGGAAGAAGTGAGTGATTTCACAGTGTAGAGAGATTGGTGTCGGGAGAACGTGATCACACAGATAACTGTGACTGTGGATTGGATGAATGCCCCAAGAGCCTCCACTGCTTCCACACTTCCTTTATACAGAACTGTTGTGTAAGCTGTGATTTTCAAGAAGTTATAGTAAACAGACATTACCGCCCATTCCCGGTTTGTCCATGAAAGGTTACCCTGTGTGTGTGGGCTACTTTATTACAACTTAGAGTTTCACCATAGAGGACGGAACAATGGCATCACGAGTGACAAAAGAGACTCAAGGTAATGTTCAGTTGCTTTTCCCTGTGACCTTCCCCAGCAGTAACTTGGTCAGGTCCCGTGCTACCCCCAGGGGAGGAGATGGTAGAGCCCCAAGACAAGGCCTGCTATCTCCTTGGCTGTGGGCCCACTGCAATACCACCACACTGTATGGTGTTGTCAGGCTGAAATTGAATGGTAAACCTGTCAGGAATGAACAGTGTGGCGGTAGGCTCCATTCCCATCCTCAGCCCCATCTCCTTCCTCCTGAGGTCTAGAAATGCATACTTCAATCCTAGGCCGAGTTTCCACAAACTGTTTGGACTGCGACCATTTGGTTGAATTTCTGAACAACCCATTTTAAAGTGTCCATACAAAGTAGAACAATGTCAGCCAAACCAACCATCAGGATCATCCGATGATCTAATGGGTATAGTGTTTGCTCCTATATCCCATATCCAACTCTTCCCTGATGCCTAAAGAATCAAGCATGTTAAAGGGGCCATATGCCTTCAATAGCCGCCAGTCACATCCTATTCCTTCCAAGTCCCTCATCCATATGCACAGAGTGTGGCCAAGCATACATGTGTTCCTAATGGAGAGAGAGAGGAGTAAGCATCTGCTGGACACCTTTGGTGGAAGCTAGTATATATCCCATGAGCAGAGCCGATTAAGGGTACCCTCGGCTGTATGGAACGTCTGGACCACCTTCAGACTAAATTATTTAGCTACAGCACGTGTCCTACATAGATGTGGTAACATAATCAAACTTATTGCATAAGTACAGTATAAAACTAAGCTTGCTACTTAGATATGGTACCAGAGCCAAGTTTACTGCATAGATGAAGGAACAGAACCAAGCTTACCAAATAGATACGGTAACAGAAGGGGCTGGAGGGGGAGTGTGGGCCTAGTTTCTTACGTGACGACATGAAGCTGCTACAGGTGTTGTCAGATTGCTTAGCGGGGCTGCGGACGAAGGGAGTGGGAGTAGGGGCAGCGCAGAACATTAGTCAGGGATAGCCTCATTGAGGCTGCACGGTAAAAGGGATGTGACCAAGGAGTTTGTGGTCAGGCAGCGAGTTAAAGGGTGGGAAACGGAAAAGCCTTGCAGGGACGGGAGGCGTCCGGGGTCCTTCATGTTGCTAGTCCGTTTATAAGCACAGTATTTAGGTACAAAACTTGGCCAAACGGAACCTTTGCCCCTCAAATAAAGACATTGGGGGTCAATTCCAGAGCGCTGCGTCCATCCAAGCCCATAAATACCGTCATTTACTGTAGAATAAGCCAACAAATGGGAACAATCGGGGTTATTAAGGTTTTCACAGGAGCCGCGATTAAGAAATCTCATGGATTATTTATTTCCGCTGTCACAAGAGGCTTTCAACCAATTAGTTGTGTAGGAATGTCAAAGCTTGTATAAGACGGCCGAGCCCGCTGCGGGCGGCCCAGGGGTAGACTAGACCGTCATGCGGAGCCCAGCATCAAGTAAAGGTTCACGCAGAGAGAAAGGAGTTTGTTTTCCCCTTCTGAACTCTGATGGCCGTCTCCCGGATTACAGACAGGGCTTAGAAGAAGTTAACCTGGTGTAGTCAGATACACGCTACGTGTGCTGAAGACATGTCATAATATACGTACGCTGCGTTAGGAAAGTGACGCGGATACAAATGTTCATGCAGAAAAGTGATATCAAGTATTTGGGGAATGCCGTAACTGCTAAAGCTTAGCATGTAGATGCCGAGGTGTCGTGTAGGAAATGCAAGCCCACGGTCTATCAGCCAATCCTAAGGTAGTTCTCATCAGACTGGCCAATGAGAGTTAGAAGAGCTGACAGCCAATGGAAAAGAGGTTGGTTGGCGGGCAGATTATACGTAACACTCTTACTGGGCAGATTGCTCTATAGTTAACCAGTTCACGCCCTGGGTCCAGACAGGGGCTTAGATGATCCTCTAACTGTGGGCTATCGAATTACCAAATCCCTTTCCAAGGCAAACACAAATCAAAGTGACTTAGATAAACTAGATACATTTGTTCTGTAGTGCCCGGTATGTCCGGGGTGTGAAGGAGTTAATACATCCCGCAACTATGCAAGATAACAGAAGCTATTACTAGATTAATGGTAGTGCCTATTAACCGTTTAAATGTCACTGTCAATTCTGATAGAAGCATTTAAATGCCCCGATGGGGGAGTGGGGGAGGGGAGATGCAATGGCAGCCTGGGTCCTTCTGAAGGCCCCAAGGGCTATGATACACTGCCTGTCAAAATGCGTTATAATGTAATATTATGGTATTACATTATACTGTATGAGCGATCAAATGATCGTGAGTTCAAGTCCCCCTAAAAATAATGTAAAAAGTCAAAATAAGTTTTATTAATTATTATTTGCAAAAAATTAAAGATAGCAAAAGTTTAAATAAAAAACATTTAACAGATTTTTCAGTCCATTATATGGCAGATTAAACAGTATGACTGGAAAATACAACTCGTCCCGCAAAAAACAACCCTCAGACAGCGACATCAGTAAAAAAATAAGAATTATGGTGCAGCGCGCTATGTGCAAAATAAGCCCTCACAGAGCTCCGTCCATGGAAAAATAAAAAAGTTACAGGACTTTGAATGCAGCGATTTAGAAAAATAAATAATTTCCAAAAAGAGGGGTTTTTTTGTGAAAAAGTGGAAAAACCTATAAAAAAAAAGAAAAGAATCGATTGGAATCATACCGACCCGCAGAAAAAAGTGTATTGTGTCATTTATGCTGCATAATTGACACTGTAAAAAAAATAAATAAACAATGGCAGAATTGATGCGCTTTCTCTCTGTTATCATAAAAAAAATTTATAAAAGTTTTACTATACAGTTGATGTACCCAAAAATGGCACCGATAAAAACTATAGCTCGTCTCGCAAAAAACAAGGTCTTATACGGCCGCGCCGACGGAAAAATAAAAAAGTTATGGCTTTTGAAAAATGGAGATGAAAATCTACCAAAAATCGTCGCGTCCTTAAGCCAAGAATAGGCCATGTCTCTAAGGGGTTAAGGGGTCAAACAAAGGGAAAAACATCAATTGTTTTTGGTTCTTTGCTGAGTAGTTAAGAATGAACCTCTTACATTTATTCGGAATTTGGAGTTAATGGAGGGCGGTCCCCTGTTCAGGAGCCTCATCTCTCTCTCTGTGAAGAGCGGTTACAAAGAGTGTCTCTTGCTCTGGAGGACCGATCCTGTCCTGCATTACACAGACCACCATTGATTGTACCCGTATTACTTGTGTAATTGCAACATTTCTCCTGTAGAGGCGCTGCAGGGAAATTGAACAATTTACTGTCAGGTCCTATCAGGGCGACACTTTGTGATCAGCTTATTGTCAGGGGACTTTTCTAATAAGAAGGGATTGTCTAAAGTTGAGAACCCCTTTAAGACAGGCTAGTAATTGACAACAATGTCTGACCTGTGGGGTTTGACTGTACCAACTGTTAGAATGATGTGGCAGTGGTGGCAGGAAAGTAACATGTGCCTGGGTTTCAGTTTGTTTGGAGGGAAAGGTGGTCAACTGCTGATCATACTGCCTCCAAAAAAGCAGAGCAGTGCATTGACCGATGGGGCGCACCATCTTCCTAGCACCCCCACGCCATTCTAGCCATCAACAAATCAATCCGAGCAGCACTCCATCAATGACTTCAGTTAGAAAACCCTTTCTCTAATTGAGGACTTCCTGTTGATCACCTGATCTGGTAGTTACAGCACTAGCACTTCTAGCACCTGTACACTTTTCATGTAGCGGCCACTACAGGAGAAATGAGGTATTACGTGCAGCCCATTCAAATACATTTAGAAGCTCACTCCCCCAGGGTACAGTAGGAGCTGCTTCAGAGTAGAGGACCTACCTGTATGATGTACTGCACAGAAACCCTAGTAGGGCCATTGTAATATGACCTACAACACAAGGCCTTAACTGTTTACTGTAAATCCAATTTTCTTGCATTTTCTTGACATCTTCATGATTATGAAAGTAGTAAGAGTTATTCTCGATACTTAAGCCATAGCTGTAAGATATAAATATAAAGCTACAACGGGATCTGTGAGATACAACATACCTGCTTGCTGATGGTCTCCACTCAATATCTTTTCAATGTGAACCAAAAGAGTTAATTAGGTTATTTATTACACAGACTATGGAGTCGGTGGCAATCCTGATCCTGACTCATGTTTTGAGGTTTTTGAGGTTTTTCCTATTGTACCCAAGGAAACATTTACCAGATAACAGCTGGCTGCAACCTCCAGCCAAGAAAGCAGCAAGAAAACTTGTAAAGTTTAGTAGAGTTTGAGAAATGCCACTTTCCCATGAGTTGGTTTCTGGAGCAGATGGTCTGCAGCGCGGGTGGCAGTCGGGGCTGGGAGCTGATTGAAGGTTTGAATCCGTATTTATAAAGTCAATAAACAGAAAAGAGGCAATAAAGTGTGAAATAAATGGCATTTGCTCTCCCAACAGCCCGGACATGACATACACACCTCAGCTACACGGAAGAACAGAGCGAGGGCTCATCACTGTCGCACCCATCGTAAAAAATGAAGTTAACGAAGAAAAAATGTTCTTCTGAGTCTCAGAAATCAACACAATGCAACATATGTAACAGATCTGAAGTCGTCAGCAGCCGAGTTTGCCACAACTCATCAGGGTAACATGCCGCTGACCAATCAGGACTCAGCAAGGCAATCCCAGATGTGTTGGGACAGTCCTGCCATCCCAGAAGGTATGAGACCCGTCTCACCCCTCCGCTACCAAATGTCTACCACTACCAAAGGAGGGCCAGACAGGGACACAGTATTATTAAATGGGGCCACAGAGGAGGTCGTACAATGACATGAGGCCACACAGGGAACATTATAGCTACGTAGGGCCACAGAGGGCATACTATTAGTAAGCAGGATGATAAAGGAGACAAGTTAGTTCACAGTAGGGTCACTATTCAAATGGGGGTTGCTGAGAGGTTCATTGAGGTAGTATCAAGATTGATGGCAAGAGTGTTCAGAGACAAGTCATGGCTGGAAGATGTCTTCATAGTGGTCTGAGTCCAGAATGAGAAAACAAAATGGACAACTGCAATCAGAGAAGCTGCTACCTGTGACAACTGGAGGTAACTGCGCTGTAATCACTATCACTGGAGGTAATTGCACTGTAATCACTATCACTGGAGGTAATTGCACTGTAATCACTATCACTGGAGGTAACTGCACTGTAATCACCATCACTGGAGGTAACTGCACTGTAATCACTATCACTGGAGGTAACTGCACTGTAATCACTACCACTGGAGGTAACTGCACTGTAATCACTATCACTGGAGGTAACTGCACTGTAATCACTATCACTGGAGGTAACTGCACTGTAATCACTATCACTGAGTAGAGCTGATACAATTATTTGATGACTGCATTATTTAGAGGTTCGTAGCGGTGTGAGAGGGTCACTATTACTGCAAGAATTGTCCATCTTTTCATTGTTGAAGCTTTTGGAGGCATGAGGACGATGTGATCAGTTGTCTTTGGAGGAGCCTAGCTTGATTTATTGGTGTACAGTACCATATAGCGCCAAGATAGTTGCCTAAATATTACGGGTAGCACCAATTTGGGGCTAATGAAGAATGGGGGTCAGTGGTGACAAATTACACACGTCATGCATCCCTAAAAGACTTATATGCTAGAAGATCCATACCATAGGGCGAGTCCTCTCATGGAGTCTCAATCATAATGCCCACGCCTGAATGGAAGGGTGTGATAATTTTTGCAATTCATTTTTATTTATTGCTGCAGCACATGTAAAATAGAAGCTCTTCTGCAGCTTTATGTGTCTCCATGGTTACTGACAACGTTTATGTAATCTTCATACAAGCAGAAGGAGCAGATGAAGAGCAGTTATGCATCACTGCAGGAACAGACTACATCATGCCTCCTAGCCGTCCCAGTTCTGCATTTGAGACACTGTTCTGCCGTCCTAGGCTGCAAGAGACATGCCCGGCCCCCAGACAAGCATTTAATGCAGTGTGGCCTGGGTCTAGCGGCAATCTCAGCTGCTCTCATCATTGTGACCCCTGACCTCTTCCCTGGCGTCTGCATTCCAGCATGCAGACACTGGGATGGAGGTCAGGGGTTACAGACTGATGACAGAGGGGGGGGGGGGGGGGGGTTCGGGGGGGGCACACAACCTGATCTGCAGACAGAGTGAGGGCACTGCTTTTCCGGTTGCTGCCCAGGTGGGGCCACTATTACTACTGGGCCCACTATGGGGTCACTATTAATACTGGGACCACTATTACTACTGGGGTCACTTTGGTATTCACTATTAATACTGCAGCTGCTATGGGGGTCGCTAATAATACTGGGACCACTAATGGGAACACTATTACTAAAGGAGCCACTAACATTACTGTGCAGGGGGGGCACTATTACTGTGAGAGGGCACTATTAACGGATAGAAAAGGCGTGGCTTTGTGTAAAAGGGGTGTTGTCTGTCCAAAACCCTCTTCGGGGCGCGCTATGCGTGCTGCTAAAGTTATACCTCTTTTTGTTGGGGGGTCTAACTAGACACTTGGGTTTAGGAGAAGGCGATAGTTTTTAGAGCTGTATACACAAAACGGTAGGAGATTTGTAATGAAGACTATTTGCTGCTCTCTTTATTATATGAGGTAGATTGGAGCGATAGCAGTCGGCTGCAGACATAGTGGTACCGCTAATCACTATGAGGATTCTATGGAGGACGCCTCCTTCTGCAGCCTCACACCATGTTTTATGGATGATCTTCAGGCCTTTCAGCTCCGCTTGACAATGTTCTGATTAATTCCTGATCTCAGCGTCTGCCGATATCACAGCTGCCCATCGGACAACCAGAGGATGCGCCACGTATAATCAGGCCACGTCTGCTCTCAGGGTCACCGTGACTTTGTCTCCAGGAGGGCGCTCTTCATTTAATGTTTGATATACAATTGCTTGGCTTTGACTTTTCGGTTCCTGGAAGAGCTGAAGGCCGTCTCCTGGCCACCCTGGACTGTAGTGACTGCTGTGTCCTCCGCAGCCCGGAGTTTGTTCTTCTGTGTGCTGATAGGAGGAATTCACATCTGGAGACATTAGAAGTAAACAGGTGCTACAGATCTACAATCTTATAGAATGTCGGGCCATTCCTTTACTCCAACATTTGATAATCCAGAAAGCCTGATAATTCGGTACTTGATTTACCCAGAGGGAAATACAGGGGAGCGACCAACTGGTGTATTCTGCAAATGTTTCCGAATTGTCATGGAATTAACCCCTTATTGACCACCCCATAGTGTTTGCACATCCTGGCTTGCTGGGCTTCAATTCCCAGAGACACAAAAACATGCTGGCTGCAGGGATTAAAGCCCTGCAAGCTGTGGACGTGACAGCTTTATGCTGCCGGTTACTGGAGGTAGCTGACAACCTGGAGTTGTGTTCCAGGCCGGTGGAACCCCCCATCCCGGTCACATGATCGGCGGCAGCTACCGAATGGCGGTAATCATATGAAACCCAATGAAAAGTAAATAGAAGTTAAAGATTCAGCTGCCCTGATGCATCGGATCAATGATGGCAGCTGACAGTACTCACCCCCGTCCTCCACAATGTCCCGCGACGTTCTGGCCTCCTGGTCCCGAGGGAGCCTTCTGCGCATGCGCACCAGATGTCATACGTAGGGTGCGTGCACAGAAGGGAGCGTGGCGTGGAAAATGTTAAATCTCTCTGGTTCCAGGCTAACATGTGTAGCCCAGAGCAGAGAGATATCACAGGGAGCCGCTGTATGCTGTTCCTGGTCCAATGGATAACTGCGATCATGTAAAGTAAAAAAAGTAAAAAAAAAAAAGAAAAAAAAGTTTCAATTTCATCTCCCCTCACAGATCATATTCATGAGTAGAGATGAAATTAGGTACCCAAGGCCCCCAGATTTATCCGCCGACCTCACCAAGGCTTCTGCGCACATGCAAGCCGCCAAAATGTCGGACGCATGTACAAAAGCCGCATATTGCCAGGGTAATTTAAAGTCTCCCTGCTCCTGGCTACCAAATGTAGCCGAGAGCCTGGGGATTTCAAGGGGAGCCGCGGTACAGGGTCCCTGGTCATGTGATCACCGCTATCCAATAGAGAGCAGCAATCACGTAAGAGCAAAGAGAAGTTAAAGTTTCACCTCCCTTTACAGATGCGATCAGTGAAGGGAGGTGAAATTTCTTACCTAAGACCTCCGGCGATGTCCCCCGATGGCATCTTTATCAGGTGGACTTTTCCTCAACTTCTGCGCATGCGCCCGTTGGCAAAATGGCGGACGCAAGAGCAGAAGCTGCGGAGGGTCCGGGAAATTTAAAGTCTCCTTGCTCTTGGCTACTAAAGGTAGCTGAGAGCCTGGAGCAGTGAAAGAGGGCCGCGGTGAGCGGTTACCCAGTCATGTGATCGCCGTTATCCAATGGATAAAGGGGATCACGTAAAAGTTAAAGCTCAGTTGAAGTTTAATGCTCCTTTTGGTTTGGGCCCCGTTGTGCATATGGACAGAAGATTAGGGCCACAATGGGTATGTTTCTGAACATAAGACAAATAGGGGTATCCATTTTGGGTGAAAATCCTCATTTTTATGTGCACTACAGAAAGAATCCTGTCTTTTATATTACATATTTGCAAACATTTTATTTTTTCTCCTCTAAATTGGATTAACTCCTGAAAAGAAACTGTGGGGTCAAAATCCTCCTGACCCCTCTCAGCGAATATATTAAGGGGTGCAGTTTTTAAAATGGGGTCATTTGTGGGGGTATCTATCATTCTTCATAGGTAGCTTGATAAAGGCCAAATTTTGTCCGAAACGTAGCCTACCTATTTTAAGATGACCGTGGAATAATAAAGGATACATTTTATTTTTTACTCCAGTTTATGCTGCCACTATTACTATTTTCGTGGTGTCTGTCATTCTGACACCCAGGAGCCTTTGCAATCTTGGCTCGGTGTAGGAAAACAAAGTGTTCCTCAAAATGTTAATAATTAATGTGAAATTTGTACGTCTCCTAAAAGGTTAAAATTAACCTGAAGTTTTTCCAATGTGCTTCCAGAATAAAGTAAACAGATGGAAATATATATCTTATCAACAATTTGTACAGCATGTTTGAGATATTGCAGTTGAAAATGTGAAAAAAAAGATAATTTTTTCAAAATTTTCCCAATTTTGGCGTTTTTAATAAATATACACAAATCTATTGGTCTATTTTTACCACCTAAATGAAGTACATGTGGCGAAAAAACAATGTCAGAATCACTTGGATATGCAGAACCTTTACGGAGTCATTCTATGTTAAAGAGACACATAAGATTTCCAAAATTTGGCCTGATCGATCATTAAAGGGGTTGTCTCGCGGCAGCAAGTGGGGTCATACACTTCTGTATGGCCATATTAATGCACTTTGTAATATACATTGTGCATTAATTATGAGCCATACAGAAGTTATTCACTTACCTGCTCCGTTGCTAGCGTCCCCGTCGCCATGGATCCGTCTAAATTTGCTGTCTTCTGGCGTTTTTAGACGCGCTTGCGCAGTCCGGTCTTCTGCCTGGTGAATGGGGCCACTCGTGCCGGAGAGCTGGTCCCGCGTCGTCATCGTAGCTCCGCCCCGTGTGCCGATTCCAGCCAATCAGGAGGCTGGAATCGGCAATGGACCGCACAGAGCCCACGGTGCACCATAGGAGAAGACCCGCGGTGCATCGTGGGTGAAGATCCCGGCGGCCATCTTGGAGAAGGAAGAAAGAAGTCGTCGCAGAGCGGGGATTCGGGTAAGTAATATATATATATATATTTTTTTTTTTTAACCCATCCCTTGGGTTTGTCTCGCGCCGAACGGGGGGCCTATTGAATAAAAAAAAAAACCCGTTTCGGCGCGAGACAACCCCTTTAAGGCGCAAACAGGCTTGGTCATTAAAGGGTTAATATCTGATGTTCCTAGTTGCTTTATTATGTTGCCTCCGCTATTCTCTCGAGCCAAAATACCAGAATATAATAGAAACCTACTAAAATAGAGACCAGCGTCCGTTCTACTAATAGCGGTTTCAACTGTATGATATTTGTGGCCATCCAGACGGAGCTCCGGGATTGAACCCTCAAACAGAGTTCTGATATGTAAGTACTTTACAGTATGGCGTTATGATATTGTCACTAGATGGCAGTATTGAGTAGATTCTGTACGGTGCTGTTATTTGGCCACTGTGTACTGCTGCTATATGTTTGCTATATGGCATTCTTATGTACATACTGTAGGGAACTGTTATTTGGTAGCATTATATAGGTGTCCACTTGCCATCATGTGGCGCTGCAAGCAGAAGAAGGTGCCATGAGTTACTACAGTTCAGAGATACCTCCCAATTTACGAAGAATGAACGGAGGGAGGGCAAAATTAGGCCATGCCCCTTTTACACTACGCTATGCCATGTCCTTGGTGTCCCCTTACTGTTATAGCCACCCTTTCACAATAATATTATACAGAAACCACTTCTACAGACTGCAGGGATTATGGGCCCTCTGTGGCCCCACAAAGTGATAATGTGGGCTGACTAGTTTTAACCCTTTCCAATCCACTGTCTGACCTCTGAAGACATTATGATTTAAGGCTGTACAGCTCCGATGTTGGAAGACGTCTGTCAGGGTTCTCTTACTGTATATTGCCAGCCTCTCTGCTGCCAGAGCCTATCCAACCTGTCACATCATGCAGTACTGGCTTTAGCCAGCAGATAGCGCCGTTGTATAAAAAGAGTGAGCCCCCTAGAAAACCAGGATACAAATTGGATTGGAAAGGGTTAATGCTCCCCTTTGTGGCCCTATTTGTTATCATACTCCCCTCTGTTACCAGATTAGTTACAATGTTCCCCTCTGTTGTCCTGATTAGTTATATTGCTGCCTTCTGTGGCCCCACCAAATGATAATGCCCCCTCTATGTCTGCACTCCTACCCACACCCTGGTCACTGCATTTGTCCGGGGCGTGATCAGTGGAGGTCAGATCTGAAGGTAGGTGTAAGTCCGGCCTTGTATCTTTTAGGCTTTCAGGGCATTTCCTGTGGGTATGCCATAAAAGTCCCAGATGGAAATACCCCTTTAATATTAACTCATTTTAGGTTCTTTCTACTTGTGCTAAGAAACAAGGTTCAAGGTGAGAGTCCCACGACCTTGAGAGTGGAAATTTTTGTGTGAATCATGTTTTGTAAAGTTTTTCTTTTTTTCTCTACTAATCTTATCAGATCTTCCCAGGGGCCGACAAGGATCATTAACCAAATCCTGTCAGAGCAGATTTAATTTTAGAACTTCAGATAATATCAGAAAAAGTCAACTTCGAAATCTCCGGTGTAGTTACAGTGCAAGCAGTTGTGATACTTTAATGCTACATCAGTGTCTGCCTGTCATTTTATATTAACTGCCACAAGTCATGGGACAGGGACTAATATTGTATAGGACCCCTCTAGTCCGGTGAAGTGCAGCAACCCGATGTGGCATCCGTTCCAGAGGACTAGAGGAATGTTGACATTTGCCGTCCGGATGCCCCCACATCGCTGAGGTATTTGTAGGTGTAGGATCTCAGGTATGAATGGACCTCACAACCACATCCCATAAATGCTTGATTGGGCTCATGTCGGGTGAACATTCCGGCCGCACCATTCGCAGGAACTCTCCAGAAGGTTCCTCCAACCAATTCTAGACAACTTGGGCCTGATGGCACGGTGTATTATCCTGCTGGAATATCCCATCATTGTGGGGTAACATGAAGTCCATGAAGGGCTGAAATTGGCACCAAGCAGTGAAACGTAATGGGCACCAGTCAATGAGATGTTTAGGTGGACCCAACTCATGCCATGGGAACACACCCCACACCAGTATGGAACCACCACACCTCCCAACTTATACAGGAGTCGACGTTCCCAAGCATCACCAGAGATAACGCTGCTTCATAACCAATTTACATGCTGCTATCCCAGGACTTTTGGCATGTCAGTGTTAATATAAGGAGCAATGTATATATCCATGCTGAAAAAAGATGACAGGGACTTGCAAAAGTATTAGCACCCTTGGAGCAGGACCCATCACTGACATCTACTTTAGTATGCATAATTGATTCCAACCTTTCTCCTGTGGTGGAAGCCCTGAACATGTTTGTTCTTCCTGGAGGACCCCTCTTCCTGCTCCTACCTCAAAGTGGTGGAGAAAGATATTAATTCCACTCTTCAAAGTAGCACATTTTTGACTGATTTTCTTGCCCCCACATATGGCAACTGTTACAGCCTCTGTTGTCTTCTGGAGAGCTGTTGATCATGTTCTTGCAGTACCAGAGGTAGAACTTAACTCCTTAGTGACCACCCCTTAGTGTTTTTACGTCCTGCTTTGCTGGGCTTTAATCCTCAGGGATGTAAAAACACGCTTCCTCTAGGGATTAAAGCCCTAATAGCTCCGGTAACCTGAAGCTATCATGGAGGGCCGCAGGAAGCCCCCCCAGTCACGCGATTGCCGGTATCCAGTGGATCACACTAAAGTCAATGAACAGTTAAGGAAAGTTTCAGCTACCCTCATAGCTCGGTTCCGTAAGGGGAGCTGAAGACACTAACCCATGTCCTCCGCGATGACCCGCAGTGTTTCAATCCTCCCAGGAAATTTTAAAACTCCCTGCTCCCGGGTAGTATGAGTAGCCAAGAGCACTGAGCTGGCACCGGGAGCCACTGTATGCAGTCCCTGGTGACATGATCGCTGTTATCCAATGGGTCGATCATGTAAAAGTTTAAAAAAGTGTAAAAAAATTTTAAAATATATCCGTGAGGGGAGATGAAATTATGAAGGGCTCTACAGGGGGACAATGGGGCCTAAATCTCCTTCAAGCAAAATGTCTGTTCTAAAAGCCACCATCTGGTCCTTTCAGTTTGGGCCCCATTGTGCATACAGACATAAGATTAGGGCCACAATGGGTATGTTTCTAAATGCAAGTCAAACATGGGTATCCATTTTGGGGTGTAAATCCTCATTTTCATGTGCACTATGGAGAAAAATGACATATTTTCAAAAATATGAAATTTTATTTTTTCTCCTCTAAATTGCATTAACTCCTGAAAAGAAACTGTCGGGTCAAAATACCCATGAGCCCCCTCAGTGAGTACATTAAGGGGTGTAGTTTTTTGAATGGGGTAATTTGTGAGAGTATCTATCATTCTGACACCCATGAGCCTTTGCAATCTTGGCTTGGTGCAGGAAAACAAAGTGTTCCTGAAAATGTTAATAATAAAATGTTAAATTTGTACGTCTCCTAAATGGTTAAAAAAAAATACTGCATCCAGAATAAAGTAAACAGATGGAAATATATACTGCATCAAAAATTTGAACATACAGTATGTTTGCACATATTTCAGTTATTGCAGTTGAAAATTTGAAAAATTTTCCCAGTTTAGGCGCTTTTAATAAATATGCACAAATTCTGATGGTCTATTTTCACCACCTAAATGAAGTACAATATGTGGCGAAGGAACAATATCAGAATCACTGGGATATGCAGAACCTTTACGGAGTTATTCTATGTTAAAGTGACACATCAGATTTTCAAAAAATGCTTTGGTCATTAAGGCGCAAACAGGCTTGTTCACTAAGGGGTTAATGCTCCCGGGATCAGATGCAATTCTTTAGAAGGAACCAGGACCCGGGGATGACTGAGAGCGCTATTCCTCTACAAGTTTGCTCCTGTGTGCAACCCATGTTGGTAAACTCTATACACTGTATGTGTAAATTGAAGAAGGGACTTCATAGTAGAAACGTTGGTTGACAATAGGTGCACTGTTCAGACACAATCCTGTTTCTGTGTCTGGCAGGCAAGGGTGTTGTCCTGCTCTCCCTGTTCACTGAACTTACATTTATTCTCTTCCAGCACTCCTAGGGTTAATTGCTTCTGGGCCTCCTGCTCAGCTGATGCCCCTTTTCTAATCAGCCCCCTATATAGCTGCCCTGAGCCTTTCAGTCAGTGCTGTAGTGTTGTTGTGTGATTCGTGTCCATAACTACAGGTTTAGCTGCTGCTCCGGCAGTTTCCTTGCTACCTTGCTTTCTGCTCGTCTTCTGTGCCTCTGTTTGTGTATCCAGTCTGTTATCCTGCTTCTCTGTTTATCCTTGTCAGTCTGTACCCCCTTTGTCCCTGTACACCCCAGTATTGTTCTGTCATTTGTTTTATAGTTGCTCTGTCCCATCAGGGTCAGTCAGAAGGCCGGTGGGGTCATCCCTATCGGGACGAGTGCTCCACTTATAGGCAGGGGGTTCCCTCTCCTTGTTATTAGTTCAGGGAAAGATAGTTTCTCTAGTTTCATCTGCGTACGGGGTTTCGTACATCAGGTATCTTACCTGCCACGCTGGGGTTCGTTGTCAACCGTCCTGGACTGGATCATCACCTACCTGATAGGTTGACACAGTGGTTCCACATCCACAGTTGTTACAGTACACTACAGCCATGGATCCCACTGGCTCTAACCACTGAGGTCTTCCTGAATTACTCCAGAAGATGATGTATCAACATGAGAGGCAAGAGCAAATCTTGACAATGTGAGTACCGATCTTGGTAATATTTCCCCCACCATAGTGATACCAAAGCCCTCCGCTGTTGTGGCAACTACTGCACCATCCCCACTGGCAGCCTCTGTTTCTGGCTCTGGTCCTCACCTGGTGACACCAACTCGTTATGATGGAGACCCCGGACAATGTCGTAGTTTTGTTAACCAATGTACCTTGCACTTTGAGCTTTTGCCACAATTTTTCCCTTCACCCCGCACCAAAATCGCATTCATAATGTCTCACCTTTCTGTCCAGGCTTCAGCGTGGATCAATCCTCTCTGGGAGCGTAGTGATGCACTGGTAATAACCTCAGTCTGTTCTGAGAGTCTTTTCGGAAGGTTTTTGATGAGCCTGGTCGATCTTTTTCAGCTGCCTCCACCCTGTTATGTCTCCGTCAAAGTAACCTCACTGTGGGCCAATATGCTATTCACTTCCGAACATTGGCATCAGAGCTAGGTTGGAATAGGGAAGCTCTGGTAGCAACATTTTGGGAGGAACTAGCAGGGCGCATCAAGGACGAATTGGTGGGTCATGAGGTCCCTACCTCTTTGGACTCTCTGATTTCTCTGGGTACGAGGATTGATGTGCGATTCCAAGAAAGATCTAAGGAGGTTATGCAAGAGAGGAGATCAATCCGCCTGGTGCCTCGGTTCCAGAGACCACTTGTTCCCCCGCCAACTATTACTTAGTCTAGCTTTCCTGAGCCTATGCAGGTGGATCAGCTTAAACTATTCAAGGAGGAACACGCACATAGACGCCCTAAGTATTGTTCTGTCGTTTGGTTTATAGTTGTTCTGCCCCATCAAGGTCAGTCAGCTCCTAGAAAAAGACTGCGGGGTCGTCTTTATCGGGTCGAGTGCTCCACTTATAGGCAGGGGTTTCCCTCTCCTTGTTATCAGCTCAGGGCAAGATTATTTTCCCTAGTTTCCATCTGCATCCAGGGTTCATACATCCGGTATCTTACCTCCCACGCTGGGGTCGGCTGTCAACCGTACTGGACTGGATCCTCACTTACCCGGTAGGTTGACACAGTGGTTCCACATTCACAGTCGTCACAACAATCATTATGAGCTTCCTCAGATTCTTCACTGGAGAAATAGCAATGTATCTGAGATTGTTGAGCAATGCGGATTTGACATAAAGAAATCTGAGAAAGGTAGGTGGCAACCCCTGTGGGTTCTATACTGCCAGATATCTTGGTTGTCAACCAATTTTTCCAGAAACTAATGTAAAATCATTAACATGACTGCCACATCATAACAAGTGGAATTACAGCATTGTGTTCCATTGTAGGTAAATGTCAAGTTAATGTTTGCTACATCCGTAACTGAAAAAGAGCTGAATACAATGTTATACAATGTATGAGAAGAGATGAATTGCGCTGTAGATTTTAGTGACTATCTCATGTGAATCAATGACCTAAAAAACATTCACAGTTTTATCTCGTGCCATATATGTGTCACTTTGTATCTCACACAGTTGGGTTTCCTTTGCAAAAACCACACTTGAAAGAACAAACCTTACCAAAAGCAAAGGACAGGCTCAATGCATCTATGTGCTGTATCTGGAAGTATATATTCTGAAGGGCCATTATATTAGAGACCTCCATTTAGTAACCTGTTGGACTCCTTTGGCCTTCAGAACTGCAGCAATTCGTCGTGGCGTAGTTTCCACTTGATGATGGAAACGTTCTTCAGGAATATCGGCCCCTGCGGACAGGAAGCTTCTTGTAGTTGCTGCAGATTAGATGGCGGTGCTGACATGTTCTGATTGTCTGACAGGAAGGGGTCAGCGATTCATGCTGCTTGCACCAAATTCTGCCCTCCCATCAGCAACAGAACTTTGGATCCATCTGACCAGGAGATGTTTTCCCGCTGCTCAGTGATACAATGTTTGCGCTCTTTTGCCCGCTGGAGTCCCACCTTTCTGCTTCTCTTAGACACAATGGTGGAGCCGGTCATCTGCTGTTATAGCCCATCTGTGCTAAGGTACGGCGAGTTATACATTCGGACACATTAGTTGAAGCTCCAGCGTTGTATCCGGCCACAATTTGCTTGCCTATGCAGAACCTGTTCATCAGAACAGTTTTTGACATCCTCCTCTGACCTCCTTCAGCGACGGCTGCTGCTGACTGGATGCAGCCAGAAGCTGTCACATCATGGAATTCACAAGTTCCCTGGTATTTTTATTATGTACATCACATTCGCAGTTTCATGTTGATTCACCTTCATAAATGTTAATGTTAAAGCTGAGTACACGAATAAAAGAACAAAGTTCAATAAATACTAGTGGGAAATGACAATGAGATTCAATATAGCACAAAAGCCTTGTAAAGTGGAAACCAGCAGCATAACAGTAAATAGAAGGTACACAGATACGTGAGGAAGCCGAAGAAAGAAGGAAGGGAGTGTGAAGGCTATGAGCCTAAGACATATATATATATTTAATTCTGTCTCCTATGAACATGTTTGATATACGCTTGTACATTCATGTGTTGTTTGCACGGCAAGATTGCATTGTTACTGGAATTAGAAATAGAGAATAGTACTTAGCAAAAGTATATATCTTACATTCTTCCTTATCTTCTGTTGCACTGTTCAAAGGTCAGTGTGCAATAGTGTCCAGTAAAGACAATGCCTTAATGATTAACTGCTATCTATGTAAAAGCACATGACTGACTGAAATGTACACTTATTGACAATAGACCACTCTCCTATAAAATACTATATAAAGAAAAATGTTTTGGAATAAAGGTGGATTGCTTGAAGACACGGTCATAATGTCTGTGTCCATTGCTTTCTCACGGTGGCCGCCATAACCACCTCTGATTTGGAGCCTCACAGAATATTGACGGACGATTGAATTTCCCTAACATTAATTGGCGCCCAACGTGGGGCTTGAAGGAACAAGAGGACCATCTACACCTCGAACACCCCCCCCCCCCCCCCCCCGGACCCAGATGGGATAAGGAGCCACTGGGAACCACAGATTGACAAAACTGCGCAGTAAGGTAGGGCTTTATCTTGCCACAATCTATCCATGCTTCTTGGCTGATCCTTTCCTGTCCGAGGGGTAAGAAGTGCATGCCTCTTATAAATCTTCAAGCTTTTTAAGAAGGGATATGGTGGGCTGACTATGCTGTGCGGGTGTTCTTTAACTGTTACTGTTTTTATTTGTTACTTTGCGTGGTCAGTTTACAGAATATTAAACCCTCTTGCCGATCTCTGGAAGCCATGGTATAAATTGTACAAGGGAAGCCTAAAGTTTTCAGGGGATAAAATTCCTGATGGGATCCTCTTATAGACATAAGAGAAGTAGTAGAGACAGGGGGAAATAAGCACTGTTCAAAGGTCAGTGTGTCAATAGTGTCCAGTAAAGACAATGACGTAATGTTTAACTGCTATCTATGTAAAAACACATGACTGGCTGAAATGTACACATATTGACAATAGACCACTCTCCTATAAAATACTATATAAAGGAAGATGTTTTGGAATAAAGGTAGATTGCTTTAAGACACGGTCATGATGTCTGTGTCCACTGCTTTCTCACAGCGGCCGCCATAACCACCTCTGATTTGGAGCCTCACAGCATATTGACGGATGATTGAATTTCCCTAACAGGAGGAAGGTAAAGAAAGCAGGAAGAAGAAGGAGAGAAAACAAAGACGAGGTGAGAAAGAAAGAAAGAAAGAAAGAAAGAAAGAAAGAAAGAAAGAAAGAAAGAAAGAAAGAAAGGAAGGAGAAGAAAGATTATTAGATAGCAGGATAGTTTCTGGGGAATTTGGTCAATCGCACAGACATCAAAAAAGCTCCAACCCCCCAAGTATACCAAAGCATTGTAAAGACTATTAAACAATCCCATTTGTGATGTCCCAAAATAGATTTTAATAACGTTTATTAGAAAAAAAAGTGACAAAAATGGACGCAGTTGAAAAAAAATTGTTTTATTTTGTAAAATAAATGAAATAATACTGAACATGCTATCACAGTAATCATCATGACCTGCATGATTACCTCCATACTGTCACCAAACAAAACCCACTATACCAAGACCAACATTACCAGTGATAACTATATAAGGGACAAATAATGCCGCCACACCATGATCACGTATCACCACCAAATAGTGATCGGAAAATTTCAAAATACTGAATAACCTCTACAGAGATTGATAAATAACATTATATGATGGCCAAGTAATACCGCCAGATACTGACCACATAATACCACCACAGTGTTACTGAAAAAAGCATACAAAGACCAATGTTATCCGGATACAGTGACCATATACGACATGCAGAATATACAGTTCCTTCCAATAAACACAAATGATGTCCCTTCTGACTGGAGTCATTCACTTTTCCTTTTCTTCTTCATCTGTCCCAGATCGCCAGATGCACTTTGTGCTGGCTGTGACAATCTATTGACTGGGAGGGGGGATGGAGCTTGCTCACAGTGATATCACAGCACAGCCGGGAGCACTTACAACAGCAAGCTTCAGAACAGCAGTAGCTAGCTGTCTTGTTCAGTTGTTTTCTGCCTACACAACCCCATTGGTCAGCTGCTCGGAGTGGCACAAGCAGTCCCGCCTCCAAGTCATGTTGATCATGTAAAGGGAGCGCTCGACACCTTCCCCTTACTATGTAAGCGGTTCAGCTGCTCAGAGTCTGCAGCCGACTGACTAGTAGCGCAGGTGCCGGACAGGGCCATTTTGTAGAAGCCTGCTAGATGCCTTGTGTGTGGAGAAGGACTTATGAGCACAACCCTTCTATAGCAAATAATGCAGGGCTGAGCCCGCCCCACCTTACAGGTCCTGCAAGGTCTGTGGGGATGATAAAAAGGACAGAACTGCATCACAGAAGCATAAAGAGGCTGCAGAGAGGACCTGAAAGCAGAACAGCAGAGGCCTAGCAGACATAATAGAGGACACCAGAGCAGTGTGTGCTCTACAGCACCTAGCAGAGACCTAGCAGACATAAGAGAGGACATGAGAGCAGCGTGTGCTCCACAGCACCCAGCAGAGGCCTAGCAGACATAAGAGATGACATGAGAGCAGTGTGTGCTCCACAGCACCCAGCAGAGGCCTAGCAGACATGAGAGAGGACACCAGAGCAGTGTGTGCTCTACAGCACCCAGCAGAGACCTAGCAGACATAAGAGATGACATGAGAGCAGTGTGTGCTCCACAGCACCCAGCAGAGGCCTAGCAGACATGAGAGAGGACATGAGAGCAGAGTGTGCTCCACAGCACCCAGTAGAGGCCTAGCAGACATAATAGAGGACACCAGAGCAGTGTGTGCTCCACAGCACCCAGCAGAGATCTAGCAGACATAAGAGATGACATGAGAGCAGTGTGTGCTCCACAGCACCCAGCAGAGGCCTAGCAGACATGAGAGAGGACATGAGAGCAGTGTGTTCTCCACAGCACCCAGCGGAGGCCTAGCAGACAGAATAGAGGACATGGGTATAGTGTGTGCTCCACAGCACCCAGCAGAGGCCTAGCAGGCATAAGAGAGGACATGAGAGCAGCGTGTGTTCCACAGCACCTAGCAGAGGCCTAGCAGACATGAGAGCAGTGTGTTCTCCACAGCACCCAGCAGAGGCCTAGCAGACATAAGAGAGGACATGAGAGCAGTGTGTGTTCCACAGCACCCAGCAGAGGCCTAGCAGACATAAGAGAGGACATGAGAGCAGTGTGTGTTCCACAGCACCCAGCAGAGGCCTAGCAGACATAAGAGAGGACATGAGAGCAGTGTGTGCTCTACAGCACCCAGCAGAGGCCTAGCAGACATGAGAGGGGACATGAGAGCAGTGTGTTCTCCACAGCACCCAGCAGAGGCCTAGCAGTCATAGTAGAGGACACCAGAGCAGTGTGTGCTCTGAAGCACCTAGCAGAGGCCTAGCAGACAGAATAGAGGACATGGGAATAGTGTGTGCTCCACAGCACCCAGCAGAGGCCTAGCAGACATAAGAGAGGACATGAGAGCAGTGTGTGTTCCACAGCACCCAGCAGAGGCCTAGCAGACATAAGAGAGGACATGAGAGCAGTGTGTGTTCCACAGCACCCAGCAGAGGCCTAGCAGACATAAGAGAGGACATGAGAGCAGCGTGTGTTCCACAGCACCCAGCAGAGGCCTAGCAGACATAAGAGAGGACATGAGAGCAGTGTATGTTCCACAGCACCCAGCAGAGGCCTAGCAGACATAACAGAGGACATGAGAGTAGGACATGAGGAACTAGATCCTGAAATAGATGACTGCAGAAAAGATCTGTAACATCAAAAACTGCCAGATATGTGAGGCCGGCATATAGTGACTGAGTGTGCACACATGGCAGGCTTTGTGCACTGCATCAGACATATGTGACTAGTGATTAGGAGATATGTGTACTGGTTATGCAGAGGTTAATGCTGTGTAGGTACTGGTATGGCAGGGCACTTTGTGGAGGCGCCACACACAATAGAAAGCTCTAATATGAAAGTGATATACCGCATTTAGTGTGGCTGTATTTGATGTACCTTATGCACCCGCAGTGCCTCAGGTCTGCAGGTAGGTGGAGCTCTGAAAGTATGTACAGATGACGGTTTGTAGTATGTGTAGACCGCACCTATAGTGCATTGAGGCCGTGATGTTAGTGTGTGCTGCGGACCACCGAAAATCAAGTATGCAGCACTAGTTTGAAGAAGGACAGTAACCAGAAAGATGGAGGTGCCTTTGTAATGGGGTAAAGTTGTGGTGTGTATGTATGTGGATGACTGTTGTGAGCGAGTCTTGTGTAATCCTTTTAGCTGTGTGAGTGACGTGGTTGAGAGACTTGAGTAGGTGAGGGGCGGAGTCTAGAGTAGAGCGTTGAGAAAATGTAGTCGGAGGAGGTGGACGTTCCTGCGCTGAGCTAAGTGTAGAGTAACGGTCCTCCTGGGATGGAAAGAAAAGAGAAGAGTGTCTGCTAGTAAGAGAGTAAAGTTGAAGGTGTGGAGGAAAAGAGAATCTGTAAAGAGGATTGTTGTTCCCACATAATTGATGAAGACTCAAAAGCTGCAAAGTTGTAAGTAAAAGTACGCCCGTGCGCCTCTGGTTGGTTTTCTGCAAAATTCATTATTGGACTTTGGACTCTTTTATTTTGCACCATGTGAATAGCGTCCTTGAAGAGGTACTGGCGTCACGTCACATTCACATTCTTCACTGCTACATTCATGTACTGCGAGCGGCTGAGCTAGACCAAGCTGGCACCACTGGCGGGAAAGATCGCACGTCCACCCATGACATCCATCTTGGTTTCCCCCATGGTCCTACCTGTCGTGGTGGGCTTCCCGCTCGAGACGCCACACCTTGCCGTTTCAAGAGTTGAGACATTTGTTATCTGCTGGCTTGAAGGTGTCAGGATGTACTCAATGGAGTTTTCCCATAGAGGAGCTTCCCCTCAGATTCTCTGAGTCTCAGGATCACAGCAGCCACAGCACCAGCAAGTCAGCAACAAGCCAGCCAGTAGACTAGTCAGCCATCCCAGCAAACACACATTATGACTATCCAGCCATCATGAAGCAATAAATCGGGAAATGGAACAATACCTCTCTATCGCCACCTATAGGAAGGCAGTTTTGCTGCAAGTCAGTCTTAGACTCTCTAGAAAAGCCTTACAACAACCGACATGGTTATCTCCCTGCAGCGCTGCCTGCCTCAGTGCCGTAGGTTAGGTCTGGAAATGGTCCAAATAAATCCCAGACTGGCTGTTAGGGTGCGTTCACAGGTTGTGCAGTTTTTGACGCAGATCCGCAATAGACATAACCGCCCTCTATTTTCTGTTGTTCTGTTTGTGAACGTTCCTCCGCATACCCTAGGCCTGGTGCCCGGAGCTGAATGTTCACCAATCTCTATCTGGTTCTGCAGAGGGTTTTCCCAGCTTGCTCATCCACAATCATCCATGCCTGGTGTAATGGTGTCTGGACCCCATCTACTTGTGTTGGCCATGAATTCTGCAATGTGGAAACCAATCTACAGATGTAGCGGTCGTGGGTAGTGGTGCGACAGGTCCAGAATGCCGCAGTGATGACAGACGGAGAGAGAGGCAGCGCATTGTTTACAAAAATAACTTTTCCTGAACTTTTGCACAATAGACAGGATTGCGCTCCACAGGAGGGTTCGGGCACTTTAATAATAACTCTGCCTAAACTCTATTAAAGTGACAGTACTCTATATTTCCTCTGCAACAATAAATATACTTCTGATCACGCTTCCGATACTAGCGTCTCTCAATGGCATTTACACCATCACATGGCATTCCTCACCATCATATACACTCTGTTGAAAAACAATTCCATCCCTAAAAGAAGTTGTTGTTTTGCTGCAGAACCCGACCTGCAGTTCCATCACAGGCAGATATACAAATGATGAGAGTTGTGGTGATTAGATGGATGGTCTTGTCACCGGAGACCCTAATAGTGGTTCCCCCCTTGGCCTATAAGAGGCTCTCGGAGGCTCCTTGTGTGTAGTGACCTCTTCTTCCGCTTGTAGAGCTTGTTGGCCACTAGGTGGCACTACGACATAGAGAAGAGATTTCACCCCGTTAGCAGAGGGGGGCGCATTATTGGGAATGTGAGAAGCTGGATGGTTGTATTGACGAATTGTCCACCACCGGCCATTCTGTCCAGACTGTTAGGAGGTGTTGGGACCAGTGGATGGGGGCACACAAGGTGACCGGGCTCAGGACCCCCTACAGACCACCAGTAGAGAGGAGCATCTGACCAGACTGTTAGGAGGTGTTGGGACCAGTGGATTTGTGAGGGCACACAAGGTGACCGGGCTCAGGACGCCCCCTACAGACCACCAGTAGAGAGGAGCGTCTGACCAGACTGTTAGGAGGTGTTGGGACCAGTGGATGGGGGCACACAAGGTGACCGGGCTCAGGAACCCCTACAGACCACCAGTAGAGAGGAGCATCTGACCAGACTGTTAGGAGGTGTTGGGACCAGTGGATTTGTGAGGGCACACAAGGTGACCGGGCTCAGGACGCCCCCTACAGACCACCAGTAGAGAGGAGCGTCTGACCAGACTGTTAGGAGGTGTTGGGACCAGTGGATGGGGGCACACAAGGTGACCGGGCTCAGGAACCCCTACAGACCACCAGTAGAGAGGAGCATCTGACCAGACTGTTAGGGGGTGTTGGGACCAGTGGATTTGTGAGGGCACACAAGGTGACCGGGCTCAGGACGCCCCCTACAGACCACCAGTAGAGATGGGCATCTGATCGTCCGACAAGTATGAGCAGCTCCAACTCTTTTATTGTCCACCCAGAGATAGCACAATAGTTGTAGGCCCCTGTGTCTGTCGGAACCAATTCCTGGTGCTTGACTGAGGGACATTTGGTCTCAAGGCCCCCATTATATGTACGGCCTCTGACCCCCACCATCGCCCCCTTTACATGAACGGCCTCTGACCCCCACTGTTGTCTCTGTTTGTAGTGATGTTGTGAACGATGAAACTGGACGCTATGAAGTGGAACTGGGTTGTCTTAAGTGATGAATCCAGGTTTAGTTTGGGCACTGACTAGATAGATAGATAGATAGGAGATAGATAGATAGATAGATAGATAGATAGATAGATAGATAGATAGATAGATAGATAGGAGATAGATAGATAGATAGATAGATAGGAGATAGATAGATAGATAGATAGATAGATAGATAGATAGATAGATAGATAGATAGATAGATAGATATGAGATAGATAGGTAGATATGAGATAGATAGATAGATATGAGATAGATAAATAGATAGATAGGAGATAGATAGATAGATAGATAGATAGATAGATAGATAGATAGATAGATATGAGATAGATAGATAGATAGATAGGAGATAGATAGATAGATAGATAGATAGATATGAGATAGATAGATAGGAGATAGATAGATAAATAGATAGATAGGAGATAGATAGATAGATAGGAGATAGATAGATAGATAGGAGATAGATAGATAGATAGGAGATAGATAGATAGATAGATAGATACATAGATAGATAGATAGATAGATAGATAGATAGGAGATAGATATGAGATAGATAGATAGATAGATAGGAGATAGGAGATAGATAGATAGATATGAAATAGATAGATAGATAGATAGATAGATAGATAGATAGATAGGAGATAGATAGATAGATAGGAGATAGATAGATAGATAGGAGATAGATAGATAGATAGATAGATAGGAGATAGATATGAGATAGATAGATAGATAGATAGGAGATAGATATGAGATAGATAGATAGATAGATAGATAGGAGATAGGAGATAGATAGATAGATAGATATGAAATAGATAGATAGATAGATGATAGATAGATATAATATGAGATAGATAGATATGAGATAGATAGATAGATAGATAGATAGATAGATATGAAATAGATAGATAGATAGATAGATAGATGATAGATATAATGTGAGATAGATAGATATGAGATAGATAGATATGAGATAGATAGGAGATAGATAGATATGAGATAGATAGGAGATAGATAGATAGATAGGAGATAGATAGATAGATAGGAGATAGATAGATAGATAGGAGATAGATAGATAGATAGATATGAAATAGATAGATAGATAGATGATAGATAGATATAATATGAGATAGATAGATATGAGATAGATAGATAGATAGATAGATAGATAGATATGAAATAGATAGATAGATAGATAGATAGATGATAGATAGATATAATATGAGATAGATAGATATGAGATAGATAGATATGAGATAGATAGGAGATAGATAGATATGAGATAGATAGGAGATAGATAGATAGATAGATAGGAGATAGATAGATAGATAGATAGGAGATAGATAGATAGATAGATAGGAGATAGATAGATAGATAGATAGGAGATAGATATGAGATAGATAGATAGATAGATAGATAGATAGATAGATAGATAGATAGATAGATAGGAGATAGGAGATAGATAGATAGATATGAAATAGATAGATAGATAGATAGATAGATAGATAGATAGATAGGAGATAGATAGATAGGAGATAGATAGGAGATAGATAGATAGATAGGAGATAGATATGAGATAGATAGATAGATAGATAGATAGATAGATAGATAGATAGATAGATAGGAGATAGATATGAGATAGATAGATAGATAGGAGATAGATAGATAGATAGATAGATAGATATGAAATAGATAGATAGATAGATGATAGATAGATAGATAGGAGATAGATATGAGATAGATAGATAGATAGATAGATAGATAGATAGATAGATAGATAGGAGATAGATAGGAGATAGATAGATAGATATGAGATAGATAGATAGATAGGAGATAGGAGATAGATAGATAGATATGAAATAGATAGATAGATAGATGATAGATAGATATAATATGAGATAGATAGATATGAGATAGATAGATATGAGATAGATAGGAGATAGATAGATGATAGATATGAGATAGATAGATAGATAGATATGAGATAGATAGGAGATAGATATGAGATAGATAGGAGATAGATAGATAGGAGATAGATATGAGATAGATAGATAGATAGATAGATAGGAGATAGATAGATAGATATGAAATAGATAGATAGATAGATAGATGATAGATAGATATAATATGAGATAGATAGATAGATATGAGATAGATAGATAGATATGAGATAGATATGAGATAGATATGAGATAACAGACAGATGATAGATGCGTAAACAGCTACAATAAACATAGTTTATGAGCCATTGGCCATGCGGCTCATCACTTGGCAGGAATTAGTGTAATCTGCGTTAATGTCTGGCCGCGTTCTCGCTGTACGGATGATGAAGTGTGCGCTCCGTACGGTACTTACTCTTGTTCGGACATATACATAAGCATATATTTATCTGTCTCATAACAATCACAAAGAATTATGTTTCTATCATCTACCAAGTACAAAGCGCTGCAGCCGATCGCTGGGAACGGAGGAAGCTCTGCCCGGTGAGGACATGCCGGGAGCACGGAGAGAACTTTCCTCGGCTTCATCTACAGATCATCAATATGAACGACGTCTGAATTTGCATATTCTATATTTCATTCTGCTCTGATTTGCTATTTTTCCTATAGATGGCCATTACTAAGAGTGAAGCTGCTTCCACCCCTGATCAATCCTCCGAGGTCTGAAGCCCACAGCCATTACACACCAGTCCTTCCCCTCTTCTTGGACTTCTTACTTACTGGAGGGGGGGGGAGGAATTTAATGTTATACATGGCCCAGAATATTCCTCTTCTTGACACTTCAAGGGGACATTCATTTGGTGTGTCCAACACCTAAAGGGACCGCTAACAAGTAACATTACCCCCTTCTCGCTGCAGTACTTTATTGTTTTTTGATTTTCATTTTTTCACCTCACTTTCAAAAAATCATAACTTTTTTTCTGGTTGTAGGGCTACATGAGGGCTTGTTTTTTGCAGTCCGGGTTCTATCAGTTGTACCATTTAACGTACCATATAATATCCTGAAGCAACTGTGTATCAGCAGGGGTTTGTGAGAGATCGCTTCTGTCAAACCAACCCAATCAGCTTCTACGAGGAGGTAAGTTCTAGACTTGACCAGAGAGTCACTGGATCTTGTGTATCTGGATTCTTCCAAAGCGTTTGATAGTCTGCTGCATAAAAGGTTGGTACGTAAAGTGAGAATGTGTGTAAGGGGGGAAGTAACTGCTCAGGGATAGGAAGCAGAGGGAGGTTATAAATGGTACATACTGTGATTGGGTCAGCGTTACTAGTGGAGCACCACAGGGGGCAGTATTGCAGGGGTCAGTGTTACTAATAGGTTACCTGGGGGCAGTAGTGGAGGGGTCACCATTTCTAGTATGGTAGAACAGGGTTCGGTTTTGTGTCTTATTCTTTTTAATATATTTCTTCACCTGATAGAGGGGCTGCACAGTAACATTTCAATATTTGCAGATGATACAAAACTGTGTAAAGAAATTACCAGATTAATGCAAGGAGATTGCAAGGGAATCTGGATAAATTGGGGCCGAAAAGAGGCAAATGTGGTTTAACCCCGATAAATGTGTTAGCAGGGGAATCCACAAAGGGATTCCATAGCAGGTTTCATTGTCTGGTCCAGATTGTGAGAAGGCTGTGCGCACAAATCACTGACACATGACACAGCTAGTATCATAAGTCAATGAAGCTCTTCTAAAATTATTAAGAGGCAGACACACACACATATATAGAAAATAGAACAGTTGGAAGATATGAATATCCATCTCTTGCCTGTAGCCAAAAAGTCAGTAGACAGTTGTGGCCCCTTTAACTAAAGCCACTTGTACAGCTGCACAGACTCCACATATGGTTTGTCCGTGAGACCTTGGGCAATAGAGCCATAGTTTGTCCCTATGTAGCCTACCCTCGATCTTACAAGCATAGCTAAGCATGGGTCCTTCAAGCCATGGGTACCATATGTGCAAGGGGTCAATTGGGTAATGGAGCCACTGCCATCTAGAAAATCTCTTCCTCCTGTCTATTAGATAACGCATATGAGGGACTAGCCTAATAACTTTCATAGGCCACAATTACTGGACTGTTAGAGATACGGGGGTATGTATGAGAAGCTATTAGGGAGCAAGGGACCCATATGATGTTCTTGAAGGGGTTTTCTTTGCTATCTGTGTCGGCTCTTGCTTCAAGCCTCGTTACCGGTCCAGGTTCAGCTCATGGCACTTTTAGCTATGCTTCTTATAATCAGTGCCAGCCTTAAATTAGATGACAGCCTATGCAGAATCCACTCCCCGCCCTCACCTTCCCTGCCATAAGACAAAATATATATATATATATATATATATATATATATATATATATAGCACTGATAGGCAGTCTGCCTGTGCAGAAAACAGCACGATAGCAGCATACCCACACCAGCATAGCTCGGTGAACAAATACTGGTCCAGAACCAATCAGAACCAACCTCATAACATAAATACAGCAGCAAAAACAAGAGTGTAACATAAATACAGCACCAGAACCAACCTCATAACATAAATACAGCACCAGAACCAACCTCATAACATAAATACAGCACCAGAACCAACCTCATAACATAAATACAGCACCAGAACCAACCTCATAACATAAATACAGCACCAGAACCAACCTAATAACATAAATACAGCACCAGAACCAACCTCATAACATAAATACAGCACCAGAATAACTCAGTAATAAATACTGTAAGGCCGCCTGCAGACGGGCGGAAATTCCGTGGCGGGATTTCCTGCGGAATTTCCGCCCCTGGAAGCTGCCATAGGATTGCGTTAACAAACGCAATTCTATGCAGACGGCCGTGATTTAATCGCGTGAAATCTCGCGCGGCAAACAAATCGCGGCATGCTCTGTGCCAGCCCCGCACAGAAACGTCACTCACCGGCCGCCGGCCCCGCTCTGCGCATGCGCCAGCTGCCCAGCAACCGGCACATGAAAGAGCTGGGGCCGCAGGAGAGGTGAGTGCCGCGCTGCTCTGTGCAAACGCTCGGGTTGGGTCCTGCTGCGAGATTTCTCACAGCCGGATCCGACCTGGCCGTCTGCAGGCAGCCTAACAGAAACAATCTCATAACATAAATACAGCACCAAAAACCAGCTCGTAACATAAATACAGCAGCAAAACCAAGCTCAGTATATAAATACAGCACAGAATCAAATTTGTAACATTATTACAGCACCAGAGCAAGCTCATAGCATAAATACATAACAAACCAACCTCAGTGTATAAATACAGCACCAGAACCTAGCTCAAAACATAAATACAGCACCAGAACCAAGATCATAACGTAGAGTAGTAGAGTAAGGCTGAATGCACAGAATTTTCCCCATTGTACGCTGCCATAGGATTGCATTAGTTTATGTAATCCTATGCAGACAGCCGTGATTTGACCGCGTGAAAACTTTCACGGTAACAAAATCGCGGCATGTCCTATTTCAGTGCGAGCCTGCCGCGTCATCGCTGACACACCGGCTCTGCACCAGCTGGCACATCGCAGAGCAGAGAGAATAGACGCCGGACGGGTAAGCGAGAGGCTGCAGAAGGTGCTGGTGCATGGAGTAAAAAGATCATCTGTCTGGGCGGACCTAATGGGGAGCGATAGTACCAGCCTATATGCAAGTGGTGCCCCTACAAGCTGGTGCTCGGTGCCCGGTGGGACTGCATGGGCTGCACATAACTACGGCTGCTTATAATATCCAGCTCTGCTCCACAACTTTCAGAAGGCTCTTCTCTTATCACTTTCTCTTATATTTTGGCTCTTCTTCATATCTCTGCCCCTGACCCGTCTTCGCCAGGATTTCCTAGCCTTGACGTGTTTTGTCGTTCCCCGCAGCTCTACGTGTTGCACATCTGTATTAGTTCTCTGTCACTGAATAGCGGCAGCAGTGATTGGCGCTCGGTGGCGTTATTGAGTGGCTTTGCCTGCCAACCACTGCGGCATTTAGTGGTGACAAAAAGTAGCTTTTGTTGGATTGTAAAAGGGTTTCGGCTTCCAAGTTTCAGGCAACCTTGGAAGGAGATCAGAGCGCGGGCTGTGTGTATATCATCCAGAAAGACTTCGGCGCTGTTGTCGCTTACTACACAGCGCTGCCAGACACAACAATGTCACTCATTCCTGGCGGGCCGGAGCATTAAAGGGAAAGGCCGGTCCGGGACGCCAGGTCTGTGGGACATGAGACCAGAGCAAGACCATCAAATATCTGCTGCCTTCTTATCATATGCTGGTGCATCAGTCCAGGCAGTACTTTGGTATTCCAATAGTTTGCTACAATGTATCAGTGAAAGCTTAGCTGATAGTCACTGGCCCAGCTAGTGGTTAAATCCGAAGGCCGGTAATTACTTTTCACTGGCCATATTAAAGGGGTCGTACCAAGATTACAAGTTATCACTGCTGAGACCCCCGCCGATCTCCAGAATGGGACTTCCATGACCCCGTCCTCCTCGCTGCGCAGTTACTGCATTCCCCGTAGTGAGGAGGAGACTGAGTGAAGGAATGGCAACGAGGCTGCGGAGAAATCTGAGCGGCACCGGCTTGGGTACTTCCGTCAGCCCCATTAGAGTCAATTGACCACTAACCGCACATCCTCAGGCAGCGCTCCCTTCATGCTGACGTCACTGCTGGGAGAGAAGAAACTCCCGCAGTGACGGGCAGAACAGGACACAGGAGTCCCGTTCTGGAGATCGGCAGGGGTCTCAGTGGCGAAACCCCCACCCAGGGGCTTAACTATAGAGGATGCAGGGGATGTGGTTGCACCCGGGCCCAGGAGCCTTGGGGGGCCCAGAAGGCTTCTCTTATCCATATAGGGAGCCCAGTACAATGAATAAAACATTATAGTTGGGGGCCCCATTCCAGGTTTTGCATTAGGGCCCAGGAGCTTCAAGTTACGCCTCTGCCCCCACCGATAAGTAAGTTAGCACCTTTCCTATGGTTAGAGGATAACTTGCGGTCTTGGTACAACCCCATTAATGGCCGCGAAAAAATAATTGTTAGCTGTGAGCACAGGCGGGCAGCAACCATATCAGGAGGTGCTTTAACTGACTCTCCAGCTACGGTCCGGCCACTGCTGATGTAATCAAAGACTCTGACCCCTAAGCCCTCCACCCAGTGTCTGTGTTCCTGCACTTACTCTATGAAGCGCAGGCATGGGGGGGAGGAGTCAGGGGCCGCCGGAATGGAGCCTGAGAATGAGTTAAAGTACTTCAAGGTGTGGTTGATGCATGGCTGGAGGTACAGGGGTGGGAAGGGCACATAAAAGGGGGAATATTACTATTAAGGCCACTAATAGGGTCGCTATAACTTCTGGGGGCACTATAAATCCTGGGGCCACTAAAGGGGGGGGGGGCACAATTACTACAGAGGCCAATAAAAGGGGTGCTATTACTACAGCGGCCACTAAAAGGGAACTACTACCATTGGGGCCACTGAGTGGGGGCAATATTATTATGGGAATACCAATAGGGGCTACTATTACTACTGATGCCACTGCAATAAGGCAGTAAAATCATACGTTGTGTTAGGCCACCTTCCCTAACATGCCCAAAGCCATGCCCCCTTTTACTTTCTCCGGTACTTTTTGGTGGCAACCATAGTAACAACGCATCCGGCATGTGTTTCGGAAAAGCTACTCCATATCTTAAAACTATTTTTTGGTGTTATAGTAAATGACAGAAGAACTGCCCCCATAATCTAACTGCAGGCTCACCAACTGGGTCAAGGAGAAGGTCTGCTAAGGTTGGCTAGAGTGGAATCGGTAAGAAACAGGATCAAACTTTATTGGCCTGAACAGAGACAGTCTCTTATGGAGATAGTTCTTCACTCACGAGTGTCTGGTCTGACCTTTTCCCAGGTATGGAGTTAGGTCCAGTGTTGGAGGTAGGGTCCTGCGGCACAAGAGGTTGTGGCGGCTCTTGGTAAATCTGGATCACTTTCTCTGGTGGACTTGTAGGCACTTTGTACACTTACCATGTGTGTCAGTTGTGCCTAAAAGGCTCAGGCGCAACTCATATCAGACATGTGTTGTCCAGTTTACATGGGCAGAGCCAATAGAAATGCATTAGCACATCCTAATGAAAAAGTATAGGACATGTCATGATTTTTTTCACGCAGACCATCGATCCGCATAAAAAAATGATGGTCTGCATAGCACTATAGGCTATAATGGGATAGAGTGCTGTCCGTGACTTAATATGGACAGCATATGCCTTAAAATATGCTTGGGTGCCAAAGGCCACAGTCCATGACTCCACGGCTAGTTCGCAAGAGGGAGCGAACACTCAGCTACAACACCGCCTTACTCTTACTGTGCCGCACATCATGGCGCCGCTGCCTTGCTGCTTCAGTTTCCTCAGTAACCCTACCTTCATTTTAATGTAATAGCATACTATTATTACTGGAGCCACAGAATGCAGCTCTATACCTGGGTCCACAGGATGGGGAACTATAACTGGACCCACTATAACTAAGTGAGACCACAGAGGGGACGTTACTTTGTGGGACCACATAAGGGGCTGTAATTCTCTAGAGGGTTACTAAGAGATTCATTGGGGGTAGCGGCAATGTGCTGAGACAAGATGTGGCTGGTCATGGTAGCGTGGGCCTGGATAGAGAAGAAAAGGCAGAGTGCAGCTGTGTGAGAGGACAAGTCCCAAGTGAGGGATAAGGGCAGAAGATACAGTAGATGTTCTATTAATTGACTGGGGTTCAGGAGTAAGGAGGGAGGGTTTATTGGAGGAAGGATGGGAAGAATGTGCAGAGACAAGCCGTGGCTGGTCATGGCAGTCTGGGTCTGGATAGAGAAGAAAGGGCAGTGTGCAGCTGTGGGAGAGGCCAGGTTCCAAGTAAGGGATGAGGATAGAAGATGCAATAGATGTTCTATTAATTGACTGGGGTTCAGGAGTGGAGAGGGGGTTCATTGGGGGTAGCAGCAGGATAGAAAGAATGTGCAGAGACAAGACGTGGCTGGTCATGGCAGTCTGGGCCTGGATAGAGAAGAAAAAGCAGATGTCACCAATTAGAGAAGACATCACCTCTGACCACTGGAGGTAACCGCACTGTAATCACTATCGATGTATAGAGCTGATATACTTTATTTAGAGGTATACTAGTACTGTGAGAGAGTCACAAACAGCACTGTTACTGTGAAGAGATAGAAAGCGTGTGGCTTAACGTAAAAGGAGCATGGCCTATACTGGCTTACCTCTCTGCAGTCTTTAGTAATCTTACTCATCCGGCAGAACTTGTGTTTGCACAGGAAACAGTGATAACAGGGATAATTCCACGATGCTGGCCATGTCTGCAGTTGGTCCTCTCAGCAATGTCCTATTTATCAATCAGCAGCACGCTCCCAGGGGCACCAGCTCAGCTCCTCTGCATCTTTCGCATGTCCCATCATCGTCACAACTCATGCCCAGCATAGGACCCCCTACTTAAGGCTCCTCTTAGCATTACACGGCCATTCCCTGTGACCGTGACAGACAAGTCCTGCAGACAAGCCCAACAAGACGCGCCGTTCCAGGCAACATACAAAGGCCAAGCACCAATAGGGAGTCAATCTGCTGCGCGGACCCCAGCAGCGGTGACCTCTGTCTCGATTGTTCTACGGTCGTCTTGTACTATTACATCCCGGTCCTCCCTGGTGATGCAGACTGGAGATCCGCTCACGCATTTTAATACCTTTAAACTGCACAATGTAAATCAGGGGCTGAAATTCTGAAATAAATCACAAGTATTGAAGGTTTTCATAGGAGAACAAAAACCGCTGATTACGGACTAAGCTCCAGAGATCCCCTCAGCCGTAAATCTGCGCGGTACCAGAGCCAGCGGGTTAGTGCACAGCTTTAAGGAGACCAGGCTTTCCTTTCCTTACAATACATTGTCTCATCCGGAGTTTGTGTGATTCGAGGCTCTTATAAAATACGGCAGGAAAACTGGTGCCCGGCATAAAGGTCCTATAAATGTGCTGTTAGTTTTGGGCAATCTACACTTTTTTTTAAGGTGGCAGAAATGGTGGCACCGGGGGACAAAAAAGTGCAATTCTGGTATTGTACATTTTTATTCTGATGACGTTCGCTGCGCGCAATACTTGGATGGATTCGGTGATACCAATTCTTTTTTTTTTGCTTTGAATTTTTATTATCCATATGAGAAAAAAAGCAAGGAGCAAGGGTGAATCTTTAGTGTCCATTATTATTTACAATATTAAAAAGTTTTTTTTCATTTATTTGTACTTTTTTTTAGTCCTCTAAGGAGAGTTGAACTTGTGATTCTTTGATCACTTATCCCATATATTGCAATACTGCAGTATTGTAGTATATGGTATTTCTGCCAGCTTCGTATTAAGACATGCCACAGGCATGTTTTACATAGGCAGAAATACTTGGCAGCTCTGAGGGCTTCCAGAAAGCCTCCTTGTGCCATGACACCCGGTAGGCATCTCGCAATCTCATCATGTGAGGGCGTGTTCGGGACCACCACTTGCAAATTGAGAGATTAAAATGCAGCTATCAGGATTGACAGCAGTATTAACCCCTTCCCTCCCCATGACGTAAGGGTACGTCATGGGAGCGGGCTACTTCCCACAAAATGACGTACCCTTACATCATAGGAATAACGCGAGATCATGACAGATCTCGTGCTATCTCTCAGTGGGAGCCAGCTGTCAGTCATAGACAGCCTCCCGCTGCAACAGCGCGGGGCATCAGGGATGCACCCCCCGCTGTTAACCCCTTCCCTGCCGCGATCTAAGTAGATCACAGCATGGGAAGGGTTCACAGAGGGTGCGCGCTCTAACATAGGGGTGCAAAAGTCAGGTGAAATGCACACCTGTTTCATTTTTATAAATGTCAGGTGATCAACATTGTCTGGACAGGCGGTTGTATCTATCAGTTATCGCATCCCCAGCTGTGCTGAACACTCTTTCTGATAGCACGCTGACAGCAGGGCAGGCAAGCACCTATAAAGCATATTGTGCAACCTATGGCCACTCGTCCAGCTTAGATACCCAGATGTCAAAGGGGCCAATATCATGTCTGAGTACATCCACACTGGAGCTGACATAGTCTTGGACCATCATGGATAAGTACTGCTTGTGACTATCAGTCCTACCCTGTGCATTTACTGCAGGCTGTGATGGGCTGAGAAAACAATTCCCCACTTCTGTTAGACTTAATACTGCTGTATTTTGAGTACCATCTCCACTGCCAGAATAAGATTTTAATTTTGACCTTGTAGCATGAATCAAGGAGGGTGGAAATTCAGTAATAATCTGTTGTTTTGAAGTGGGCTATGTGACTGACCTTCTGCAAGCCCTGCAGCATAAAAGCACTCATATGTCTTAAAGTGTCTAAGAGTGATGGTCCACATTCATTGGGGTCAGTCCTAAGAATGTCCTTAGACATATCTGGGGTTAGCAATGGATGGAAGGAACATTGCGTAGCTCACTCCCTTGCCTCTGGTCCTATATTATCTCTTTCTTCTTCTTCCTCCTTTATACTTCTTTCATGGGTGGAGAAATGTGTTGAAGAAGACTCCCCCGTTCTTGCCCAAGGTCATCCTCGCTACGGTGTTGAGTAATGGCAGACTGACCGGACAGTTGGGAGATTGGTAATACCTCTTCCCGTGGTGACAATACATCATTGCCCCTGAGGCTCTGTTGCATCTGATCCAGCAGGCAGACAACAGGGATGGTCATACTGATCATCATGAGTGATAATAATAATAATAATCCTTATTTGCATAGCGCCAACATATTCCGCAGCGCTTACATAGACAGGGGAATACAGAAAGACAAAAAGTACAAACATTACAGAACCGCGGTTACATAGTAATCAGTTGATGGAAACAATAGATGTGAGGGTCCTGCTCCAACGAGCTTACATACTACAAGTAATGGGGTGATACAGAAGGTAAAGGGCTGGAGATGTGCACTGTATGGCGAGGTGGAGATGTGCACGGTATGGCGGGGTGGAGAGTGAGGGATGCTATACACATAAACAATGGTCAGACTTTTAGCCGTGTGACGGCAGAATCGGTATGACTGCAGGAGCGGTTTATGACGGCTGGCAGGGATTGCAGTCAGTAGGTCAGGGAGTATGTTATCAGGCGGAGTACAGAGGAGTTTGTTTAGGGAATGCGATATGCCTCCCTTAAGAGGTGCGTTTTTAGAGCACGCCTGAAGTTCTGTGAGTCCTGGATTGCTCGGGTAGCGTTTGGTAGTGCGTTCCAGAGGACCGGTGCTGCTCTGGAGAAGTCTTGGAGGCGGGAATGAGAAGTTCGAATTAAAGGGGCGCTCAGTCTGGTTTTGTTAGCAGAGCAGAGAGCCCGGGCTGGGTGATGGATTGAGCTGAGGGAGGCGATATAGGGGGGCGCTGCGCTGTGGATGAGGGAGGCGATATAGGGTGGCGCTGCGCTGTGGAGGGCTTTGTGGATGAAGGTGGCGAGTTTGAATTGAATTCTGTATGTAACGGGCAGCCAGTGCAGTGACCGGCACAGGGCAGAGGCATCCGAGTAGCGGCTGGACAGGAAGATGAGCCTGGCTGCCACATTCAGGATGGATTGGAGAGGGTAGAGTCTGGTGCAGGGGAGGCCAATCAGCAACGAGTTGCAATAATCGAGCCGAGAGTGGATGAGGGCGACAGTGAGCGTTTTTTTTAAACGTGTCTACAGTGAGAAAAGAGTGGATTCTTGCGATGTTCTTGAGGTGCAGCTGACATGTTCGGGCTCAGATTGGATGTAGGGGGTGAAGCAGAGATCGGAGTCGAATATGACCCCAAGGCAGCGGGCGTGCTGTCTGGGAGTTATGGTGGTGCCACACACTTCATATCAGATACACACAGATCATATGCAACTTCCTTAAAGCAGGCTAAAACGGCACACACAGCAGTAGAGTTGCTCATCATGATCCGCCAAGCAATATAATCCAACCCAATTTTTAGCAAAAATCAGCTTTTTTTGTATGTTGTGTCTTCCATGCATGCAGCTCTGTGGTTAGTACTGTTGCCTTGCAGAAATTAGGTCCTAGGCGCAAATATCATCTGCATGGAATTTGAAATGCTCCATACAGATGTTGCTCTTGGTCAGGTTTGAAGAGTGAGCAGATTTACTAACTTTGGTATACAGGTGCTCCCCGACTTGCGAACAGATTCCGTTCCAGGAGACCGTTCGCAAGTCCGTTTTGTTCGCAAGTCGAACAAATGGTAGTATGGAGCGGGATCGCGGGTGGATCCCGCTCCATACAACGTCGGTTGCCGGCTGTTCTTACAGCGGGCACCCGGCGGCAGCAGTTCCGACGAGCCACGCCGCTTGTCGGAACTGTTAACACTTTAAATACCGCTCTGACAGCGGTATTTAAAGTGTTAACAGTTCTGATGAGCGGCGCGGCTCGTCGGAACTGCTGCCGCCGGGTGCCCGCTGTAAGAAACAGCCTGCACCGGACGTTCAGGGGGCCCGTACAGCGTCCCACGATGAGATCGCGGGGCGCTGTGCGGTTGCTGGGCAGCGGGGGACCTCCTGACAGGCCCCAGGGCTGCCTATGCAGAGTGCCCATCAAGCGCACGGCTTGCTAGGCGCTCTGCATAGACAGCCCTAGGGAAAGGCCCCCGGCTGCCTAGCAACCGCGATGTGACCGGACAGGCTTCTATCAGGCTTGATAGAAGCCTGCCCGGTCCCTACACAGTATGATGTAATGCCGTAGCATGACATCATACTGTGCAGGACAGATTGTTCGTATCTAGCGAAATTCGTAACTCGAATGTTCGCAAGTCGGGGACTATCTGTATGTAACAACAGGTTAACTTCACAATTCTCTGTAGACATATTCATCAGACATACAAGGGTGCAGTATTAAGCAGGCAAGATACAAGAGTATTGACTTGATGATACTCTGACTTCAACGTTCTCTCTCTTATTTTCCTGAAGATTGACTTACTAGACAATTTCCCCTTTAGTGAACTTAGATGAAACTATTTAGTTAGATTTGACTGTAGGATTCTATGAAGCAGAGGGACAAGTGGCTGTGTGGCTAATCCTGGCTTTGACTTCACCGGGTAGCAATAACTTACTGTTAGATGAAGATGAACCTCTTAAGGGATCTTCTGTTTTCTCTGCTGCGGGATGCCAAGGGAGTGGGTTGATCACCACACTCTACCTTGGGAAACGATAAATCGCTGAACTACTCCTCCTCCTCTCCGACCACAGAACTGCAACCTCTGCTTAATCATACCTGGCTGAGTCCGATTAACTGCTCTGCGTCACTTTCATTTATAACCTCTCTCTCTCCCACACTCTTATGTAGGGACTTGTATCTTTGCTTCCAACCCTTGGAGCTCTGCACCAGTAAGATTAAATCTGACTGTCAGCCAATGGGAGACCAGCTGACATCAGAGTTGAGCTCTAGCTTCAAGCAGAAGGGGAGACACAGGGTCTCTCCCACAGATGGCACCTTCTGTATCCATGGCCGGCATACAGACAGGTGAAACAGAACAAGTGTACGTGATTGTTCTGTAGGACCTGCTAGGCCACTACATTGCTCTTGGTCAGATTTGAGCATAGGACCCCAGCACTGCGAGACAACGGTGCTGGGGTCCATAGTAGCTAACCACTAAGCCATCGCACACATTCTTTTGTGTCCATAGAAGGAAGAGAAGAAGGAGAAGAATGAACACAAAGAGAGCATAAAAACTCTATATAGATGTTGCCCTTGGTCAAATTTGAACCTAGGAGTCCAATGCTGTAAGGCAACAGTGCTAACCTCTGAGCCACATTTATTGAAGAGGCATCACTAACCTTCTGAAGGCCAAATTAGTGAACCTGATCTTTACTCCCATTGAGTTTAATAGGAATCGGCGTTGGGTTGTCCCAATTATATTTCCAACCTGTTCATTCCAATAATCGTTCATCACTACTTGACGAGGTGCAAACTGTACGAGACCATCAATAAATGGACAGGATGGCATCTCTTACTGGATCAGCCAGTAACTAGGAGAACAGCGGTGTAAATACATATTTAGGCCGCTTCATTCTGTCTCTTCTATTCACTTTTTCCCCAGCTGTCAAGTTGCATCCAGCAATCTGCAGCAATATTTATCATCATACGTATGAAGAGAATTCGAGCCCTGCCAGAGAACACCGTGAAACAGGAAGTCTGCTGGACTCGAGCAGCTGCCATTTGGCTGCCATCTTGCACTCATAGCAAAAAATAATCTGCCTGAGAAACCCAAAATGTGAACTCCATAACGTGTCGGCTGGGGTGGGAATGTCAGTATCAGCACAGCTCCAGACATTCTGCAGTGCCACCTGACCATCAGCATCGCATATACAGGGGGTGGACAAAAATATGGAAACACCGTACGAAATGCATGCCTTAAAATACATGGGATTATAAATCATATTTCAGTAAGACATGTAGAGACCAGTTTTAAGTGGAGGTAATATGACACAGATGCTGAGGGGCAGAAGGGAACATCTGCCCAAGCGACAAGGTTCTATTAGTCAGAGGTTTGAGCCACTCAGCTGCTGTTACCAGCCGCATCCCAAAGCCACCCAGCGCAGGGCAAGAGGTGAAGTAAATACAAATTTGGCGGGGGGGGGGGGGGGGGGGTGTCTCAGCCAAGCAGGGATCAAAAGGGCAGCTCAGTGCTAATGACTAATATCACATGCATTTTGTATGGTGTTTCCATATTTGTGTCCACCCTCTGTAGTAATGACGGTTCTTATTGAACTCCACAGTGGAGAAATAAACCATAATAATACCACTAAAACTATTCTGTATGTTATAATAGTTTATTCTCTTTCCATACCTGTGAGGGGGCTGGTCCTTCTGGGTGTGATGTAAGAACTTAGCTATGTGCTCTCAACCAGTCAGATACTTCCCTAACTCTGCTCCTCCTTCCCTCTCACAGCATACACTGAAAGAGAGAAAAGCTGCAGAAGCATTCCCCTCCTCTCCCCTTCTCACTGGCTTCTAATAGCTCATGATGAACTTTTGGGGACTGGGAGGATTTTGAAGCTTTGCAGAAAGCTTGAAGACAAGTAAATTGCTGTCTGCCAGATGATCCCTCTTCTTCCCCAACTTTGAAAGGAGTTGTACCACAATTGCAAGTTATTCCCTATCCAAATAATCTCAAGAAAGTTCTCCCATGTCCAACTCTCCTGTCACTGTGGGGGTTGCTTCTCCCCTTCAGTGATGTCATTGTAAATAGATTGTTGGCTGAGCATGTGCGGTCAGCGCTCCATTCATTTCAATGGGGATGATGGAAATAGCCAAGCATCTGCTTGGCTATGTTAGCAGTCCAATTGAAAGTAAATGGAGTGCTATTGCGATTGCATGACCAGCTGTCCATTGAGTCTCCTTACTGCACAGGGTGCAATAACCCTACAGTGGAGTCCTGATCTCAAGAGTGGCAGGGGACTTAGTAGTGAGGATCAGCGTGTTAGCCTCTATCCAGTAAAGATTCCTCCTTAGTACTCTCACACAAAAATAGTGCTTCTCCCTTTCTCTCTCTCTCTCTCTCTCTCTCTCTCTTTCCTCCAGACTGTTAGCTTCTTATTTCTATCTTTTTCTCCACCCAACCACTCTCTTATTGTCTCTCTGTACTTCCAACATGGGCAAGATTTTGGTACTCACACTTTTCTTTTTCTCCTTCCTACCGCACTGGCTTTCACCTGATATTCCTTCATCTTTCTCTCCTCTCCTGAAGTCTTTTCCTTCTTCTCTCTCTTTCTTTTTAACTCTTAGTTCCACCCTCCCTCTACTTTTATATAACCACTATAGCTTAACCCGCGCGGAGGATGTAACCTCCAATCCCAGGTTCTCTTTCTTATCGCTTGCTTTCTCTACTCTGCTGCTAGGTAATGGGAGACCCAATGGGGAGGGAGACCTGAGAGCGAACAAAATACAGTGGTGAATAAATGGACAACCATAAGTGCAAAAAACACATTTTAACATTTACAATGAATGAACACATATACACCCAGAAGTGACCATAAAAGGTGGTGTAGAGACCCTAATGCAGGTCACTACAAGGACATACTATAACTCTTGCCTCCTGGGATGGTGGGACAGCCCTCAAAATCTGGGACCACCCCACTGCATCAAGGACAGATAAGAAACATGAGATGGTGATTGACTACAGTGGTCACATGTCTGTGGTGTCCATGGCTTCATCAATGCAGCAAGTGGAGAACAGCTGGAGACTGAGCACCAGTGGAACGGGAGTGGTGGGGGATCGAGTGGGGTGAATATGGAGTTTTTGATTTTTTGTTGCAACTTTGAGCTGATTTCAAATAATTTTCTACCTGGATCCCCTTTTTACTGTAATTCAATGGTTTTTGTAGGATTGGGCGTCCACACAGCTGACAATGTGACAAAGCAGTGTAAAATATGGAGGAGAGATAAAACAGCAGACTGACCCTCTAATGGTGGACATCAAACCTATATCTAAAAAATACATATTTAAGACCATAACTGGACTTGGGTTTTCGTATTTTCATCCACTAATACTTCTTCCGTACTGAATACATTCTATCAAAGACCCCCTGGAAATGTACCCACTGTGTTCCCTAATGAAAAAAAGACAACATCACTTATCATCTATGTTCACACAGGATCCAGGATTCTTCCTTCTGACCTAGAATATTCCGCTACTATATTAAGCTGCTAATTACGCTGACTACATAATGCCGAACTAATTATAGACATAATGGCTTATCATTAATGACTTAACCCATTAAAAGTTGCTCGGCCCTGAGAGCGGAATCCCTTAACATGAAAGGACAAGAACCACATTTTTGTATGGAAAATTTTCACAGTTAACACCCATATATTGGAGGCGAATAACTAAAATAGAGTGCATGACGGTAGACATATTTATGATGTGCCTCTGATATTTTTGTCTACTTTTTTGGAAAGAAGCGAGACCAAGACAAGTTCAAATTCTGGTCCAAAAAATAGTAGGCAGTATCATAGTAGTTATATTCTTGTACATAGGGGGCAGTATTATAGTAGTTATATTCTTGTACATAGGGGGCAGTATTATAGTAGTTATGCTCTTGTACATAGGGGGCAGTATTATAGTAGTTATATTCTTGTACATAGGAGGCAGTATTATAGTAGTTATATTCTTGTACATAGGGGGCAGTAATATAGTAGTTATATTCTTGTACATAGGGGGCAGTATTATAGTAGTTATATTCTTGTACATAGGGGGCAGTATTATAGTAGTTATATTCTTGTACATAGGAGCAGTATTATAGTAGTTATATTCTTGTACATAGGAGGCAGTATTATAGTAGTTATATTCTTGTACATAGGGGGCAGTATTATAGTAGTTATATTCTTGTACATAGGGAGCAGTATTATAGTAGTTATATTCTTGTACATAGGGGGCAGTATTATAGTAGTTATATTCTTGTACATAGGGGGCAGTATTATAGTAGTTATATTCTTGTACATAGGGGGCAGTATTATAGTAGCTATATTCTTGTACATAGGAGGCAGTATTATAGTAGTTATATTCTTGTACATAGGAGGCAGTATTATAGTAGTTATATTCTTGTACATAGGGGCAGTATTATAGTAGGTATATTCTTGTACATAGGGGGCAGTATTATAGTAGTTATATTCTTGTACATAGGGGGCAGTATTATAGTAGTTATATTCTTGTACATAGGGGGCAGTATTATAGTAGCTATATTCTTGTACATAGGAGGCAGTATTATAGCAGTTATATTCTTGTACATTGGGGGCGGTATTATAGTAGTTATATTCTTGTACATAGGGGGCAGTATTATAGTAGTTATATTCTTGTATATAGAAACAGTATTCTAGTAGTTATATTCTTGTACATAGGGGGCAGTATTATAGTAGTTATATTCTTGTACATAGGGGACAGTAATATAGTAGTTATATTCTTGTACATAGGGGGCAGTATTATAGTAGTTATATTTTTGTACATAGGAGCAGTATTATAGTAGGTATATTCTTGTACATAGGAGGCAGTATTATAGTAGGTATATTCTTGTACATAGGAGGCAGTATTATAGTAGTTATATTCTTGTACATAGGGGACAGTAATATAGTAGTTATATTCTTGTACATAGGGGGCAGTATTATAGTAGTTATATTCTTGTACATAGGGGGCAGTATTATAGTAGGTATATTCTTGTACATAGGGGGCAGTATTATAGTAGGTATATTCTTGTACATAGGAGGCAGTATTATAGTAGTTATATTCTTGTACATAGGGGGCAGTATTATAGTAGTTATATTCTTGTACATAGGGGGCAGTATTATAGTAGTTATACTCTTGTACATAGGGACAGTATTATAGTAGTTATATTCTTGTACATAGGGGGGAGTATTATAGTAGTTATATTCTTGTATATAGGGAGCAGTATTATAGTAGTTATATTCTTGTACATAGGAGCAGTATTATAGTAGTTATATTCTTGTACATAGGAGCAGTATTATAGTAGTTATATTCTTGTACCTAGTGGGCAGTATTATAGTAGTTATATTCTTGTACATATGGGGCAGTATTATAGTAGTTATATTCATGTACATAGGAGGCAGTATTATAGTAGTTATATTCTTGTACATAGGAGGCAGTATTATAGTAGTTATATTCTTGTACATAGGGGGCGGTATTATAGTAGTTATATTCTTGTACATAGGGGGCAGTATTATAGTAGTTATATTCTTGTACATAGGGGGCAGTATTATAGTAGTTATATTCTTGTACATAGGAGGCAGTATTATAGTAGTTATATTCTTGTACATAGGAGGCAGTATTATAGTAGTTATATTCTTGTATATAGAAACAGTATTCTAGTAGTTATATTCTTGTACATAGGGGGCAGTATTATAGTAGTTATATTCTTGTACATAGGGGGCGGTATTATAGTAGTTATATTCTTGTACATAGTGGCAGTATTATAGTAGTTATATTCTTGTACATAGGAGCAGTATTATAGCAGTTATATTCTTGTACATAGAGGACAGTATTATAGTAGTTATATTCTTGTACATAGGAGGCAGTATTATAGTAGTTATATTCTTGTATATAGGGAGCAGTATTATAGTAGTTATATTCTTGTATATAGGGAGCAGTATTATAGTAGTAATTAGAGATGAGCGAACACGTTCGGCTCCGCCCCTTTTTCGCCCGAACACCGAACTTTGCGAACACTTCAGTGTTCGGGCGAAAAAGTTCGGGGGCCGCCGTGGCAGCGCGGGGGGGTGCGGCGGGGAGTGGGGGGGAGAGGGAGAGAGAGAGAGCTCCCCCCTGTTCCCCGCTACTGCCGCCCGCGCCGCCGCGCATCTCCCCGCCCCCCGGCGGCACCTGGACACTTACGCGCGAACACTGCAGTGTTCGGCAAAGCCGGTGTCCGGGTGCGGATGTGTCCGTAACGGACACGTTCGCTCATCCCTAGTAGTAATATTCTTGTACATAGGAGGCAGTATTATAGTAGTTATATTCTTGTACATAGGAGCAGTATTATAGTAGGTATATTCTTGTACATAGGGAGCAGTATTATAGTAGTTATATTCTTGTACATAGGGACAGTATTATAGTAGTTATATTCTTGTACATAGGGGGCAGTATTATAGTAGTTATATTCTTGTACATAGGGGGGAGTATTATAGTAGTTATATTCTTGTACATAGGGGGGAGTATTATAGTAGTTATATTCTTGTACATAGGGGGGAGTATTATAGTAGTTATATTCTTGTACATAGGGGGGAGTATTATAGTAGTTATATTCTTGTACATAGGGGGCACTATTATAGTAGTTATATTCTTGTACATAGGGGGGAGTATTATAGTAGTTATATTCTTGTACATAGGAGCAGTATTATAATAGTTATATTCTTGTACATAGGGGGCAGTATTATAGTAGTTATATTCTTGTACATAGGGACAGTATTATAGTAGTTATATTCTTGTACATAGGGGGCAGTATTATAGTAGTTATATTCTTGTACATAGGGGGCAGTATTATAGTAGTTATATTCTTGTACATAGGGGGGAGTATTATAGTAGTTATATTCTTGTACATAGGAGCAGTATTATAGTAGTTATATTCTTGTAAATAGGAGCAGTATTATAGTAGGTATATTCTTGTACATAGGGAGCAGTATTATAGTAGTTATATTCTTGTACATAGGGACAGTATTATAGTAGTTATATTCTTGTACATAGGGGGGAGTATTATAGTAGTTATATTCTTGTACATAGGAGCAGTATTATAATAGTTATATTCTTGTACATAGGGGGCAGTATTATAGTAGTTATATTCTTGTACATAGGGACAGTATTATAGTAGTTATATTCTTGTACATAGGGGGGAGTATTATAGTAGTTATATTCTTGTATATAGGGAGCAGTATTAAAGTAGTTATATTCTTGTACATAGGAGCAGTATTATAGTAGTTATATTCTTGTACATAGGGGGCAGTATTATAGTAGTTATATTCTTGTACATAGGGGACAGTATTATAGTAGTTATATTCTTGTATATAGAAGCAGTATTCTAGTAGTTATATTCTTGTACATAGGGGGCAGTATTATAGTAGTTATATTCTTGTACATGGGGGGCGGTATTATAGTAGTTATATTCTTGTACATAGGGGGCAGTATTATAGTAGTTATATTCTTGTACATAGGGGCAGTATTATAGTAGTTATATTCTTGTACATAGGGAGCGGTAGTATAGTAGTTATATTCTTGTACATAGGAGCAGTATTATAGTAGTTATATTCTTGTACATAGGGGGCAGTATTATAGAAGTTATATTCTTGTACATAGGGGGCAGTATTATAGTAGTTATATTCTTGTACATAGGAGCAGTATTATAGTAGTTATATTCTTGTACATAGGGGGCAGTATTATAGTAGTTATATTCTTGTACATAGGGGGCAGTATTATAGTAGTTATATTCTTGTACATAGGAGCAGTATTATAGTAGTTATATTCATGTATATAGGGGGCAGTATTATAGAAGTTATATTCTTGTACATAGGGGGCAGTATTATAGTAGTTATATTCTTGTACATATGAGGCAGTATTATAGTAGTTATATTCTTGTACATAGGGGGCAGTATTATAGTAGTTATATTCATGTATATAGGGGGCAGTATTATAGTAGTTATAATCTTGTACATAGGAGGCAGTATTATAGTAGTTATATTCTTGTACATAGGGACAGTATTATAGTAGTTATATTCTTGTACATATGGGGCAGTATTATAGTAGTTATATTCTTGTACATAGGAGGCAGTATTATAGTAGTTATATTCTTGTACATAGGAGCAGTATTATAGTAGTTATGTTCTTGTACATAGGGGGCAGTATTATAGTAGTTATATTCTTGTACATAGGAGCAGTATTATAGTAGTTATATTCTTGTACATAGGGGGCAGTATTATAGTAGTTATATTCTTGTACATAGGGGGCAGTATTATAGTAGTTATATTCTTGTACATAGGGAGCAGTATTATAGTAGTTATATTCTTGTACATAGGGGGCAGTATTATAGTAGTTATATTCTTGTACACAGGAGCAGTATTATAGTAGTTATATTCTTGTACACAGGAGGCAGTATTATAGTAATTATTGTCTTGTACATAGGGGAGCAATATTATAGTAGTTGTATTCCTGGACAAGAACCAGTTAAATCTTAGTGAACCGGTCACTGGGTTCCAATGGCCATCTGCCCAGGATCCACTGAACCACTCTTGGGGCCTGCTACCCCCGAGGTTCCCATCCTCTTGATCTTCTTGCCTTACTCCAACTAACTTTTTTTAGTGCCTTTTTTTCCTCCTCCCATTCTGCTGTCTAATCTCTCCCGAACTCGACCCCTCAACCAATCCTAATTCAGCTAGGGAGTGACAGACCGAAACCCTGCATAGGTTAGTGTGGCGGACACACTGCAAACCCCAGACAATGATCGACACACAGAGACAGCCCACACGAAACAAGATACACAGACGCCATTACAGTGAGGTCCACTGATTGCTCACCAGCACTCAGGGAGAACGCAAGCTCCGCGTAACATTAATAAACTAGGTGAATCGGATGATGGGTGCGAGCTCCTTTCCAGTAGTGAGTCCAAGTCTGGAGGCGGAAAGGAGATCCGTTTGGTAACAGCAGGAGACACAACAGTCTATGAGAGGCCGATCTTGGCTGATGATGGAGATGCAAGGTACCCCTGGAGCAGAGGCGTAACTTGAAGCTCCTGGGCCCCAATGCAAAACCTGTAACAGGGCCCCCAGCTATAATGCCTTATTCATAGTACTGGGCTCCTTATATGGAGAAGAGGGGCCTTATCGGCCCCCTAAGGCTCCTGGGCCCGGGTGCACCCGCATCCCCTGCACCCTCTATAGTTACGCCGCTGTCCTGGAGGACCTAGGCTGCAGGTAGGCCCCACAACTCCCATTAGCCAGTCCCCGTCCTTGACAGTCAGACACTCCACCGGCCATTGGTAAGCTGAGAAAGCTGTGCTATATAATGGTTTTACATGGTTGGCCAGTGGCGCTCAGTGCTAGAGGTTACAAGCACAGGAGCTGTGAGCAGTGTCTAGGGGGAGGGGCTTCACACATAGCCTCCACAGCTAATCTGCATAGAAGAATACATAGACACGCCCCTCAGATCCAGAGCATAAACTATAACAAAGGGCTCTCTGGGATCACAGCATCCAGGAACAATGATTTTTTTTCACTTCAATGGGCTCATCATTTGTGCTGAGGTGTGGGGCATGTTTGGGCTAGCTTTTTTTTAACTCAGAAAACCCCTTTAATCATCATAATATGGAAAGTTCAGTAGGTTTGTAGTATACTTCGGTCTCACACGGCATATGTTGTGCATGTATGACGCACACATTTTTCACAAGCATAATATGTGGTGCTAAAAGCACATTGATTTCTATTGGGCCACTTCTTTTCTTTTTTGGAGCCTATCTGGGCTTCTTCAGATGACCACATTTGTGCACAAAATATTTGCGCCTCATTATTTGCGCTCAGCCATTGAATGACAGCTGAGCGCTGCCTGTGATTGCCTGAGCACTCAGCCAATGAGACCAGCGCTTTCTGGGGGTGGGGATTTTTCAATCCCCGGCCTCCAGAACACAGAGGACGACTGCTGTGCCGGCCTGATTTTCAGGGAAGGGCTTATATTTCAAGCCTTTCCTCGCAAGAAAAAATATCACTAGTGGGTAGGCACCCTTAAGATGTTTTTTAGAGGGGGTTGAATTTAACGGGAGCTGCCATTGTAGTACCAACCCGGGCCACAGTGCTATGTTCGGCGCTTTCTGCTTCCTGCGCTGTCCATAGTGATTGGCGGTGATCTTGAGCAGCAGATCCCTACCGATCCTCTATAGAGGATAGATCACCAATAGTATAAAGTGAGAAAACCCCTTTAATGACCACACGGTTCTGCAGGTAAAACTGCTGTTCACCTGCAAAACCAAACAGGAATTAACCCCTTAGTGATTTTAGACTTTACGACTCTTATATCCTGTGGTGGGAAAAGGTTAATGCCGGAGCCTCTAGAGTCATAGGTTGTGGAAGTGAGCATCCCAGATGGTCCCATACATGTTCTGTTAGTGATAAATCTGTCGACCAGACAGCCACAGAGGTGTGATAATGTTGTGGGGACATTCCTTTGACCCATGTAGTGGCCCAGAGGGTCCTCCAGAATAGCCACACATTGTCCTGTCACACCTGCCTATGTGCTTCAAGAAGGCATAGGAGGCACCTTATATCAGAGAAGCCCGGTTTCTCCCCTTCTTAAGCTAAAAGCTTGACAACAGCTGGCTGCTGTTTGGCTGTATGTCATGCCCTCACTGATTGGTCAGGGGGTGTGGTTAGAGTCTAGAGTGGGAAACTAGACAGTGAGCCTCTATGCTGAGGGGGAGGAGTGGAGAGAAAGTGCGGGAACAAAGCAGGAAGGAAAGGAGGAGTCGGAGCAGTCTTCAGTAGTCAGTCTGCAAAGGGAGTCATCGGAGGAGGTCATGCAGGGAGGAGGTCTGCATTGCGAGCAGCTGAACCAAGTGTTTCTCTCCAGGGAAGCCAGGATTCACCAGCTCCCTAGTCTTACCAGCAGTGTGGAGGAGTGAGATTGAAGCCGTTCCACTAAAAAAGTGAGCTACACAAAACCCGGTGAATTCAAAGCAAAGGATAGTAAAGCGGCCATCTTAGCTCTAATTTCAACACCTGCTTAATCTACAGTAGCCCAACAGATAACTAGGCCCGTGGGAATTCATACTGAGTAACCTTTCAAGTTCCGAATAGAGAGAGAGCGTTGAAGAGGAAATTGTGTTTACAAGTGAATCAACTGTTCTGCATAACCGTCTGTTCTGCTATCATTTTACAAGACTGAAATTGTGAACTGTACCGTGTTTCAACTACTTTAAAATACTGAAGTAAACTGTGCACTTCGGGTTTGCTGACAAAAGAGTTACCAGGAGTCGTGTCGAATTTTTTCCTGCCATTGACTACTGTAGTCCCGGATAAAGTGCTGGTGTCACGTGACAAACCACCATTCATCTTAATAAGAAATGTATCTGTATTTTGTGCTACTGTGCTGCAACCGGGTGGGACACCTTTGCGGCCATTATTGGGAGAGATTGCAGAGCCACCTGTGACATCCATTTTGTGATCCCTGCGCTCTCCTCCACAATGGCGCGTTTTGCTCGACGAGCATTATCCTGCTGGAAGCCGCCATGAGAGGAACACATGTGGCTACAGGATGTCCTGAACATATCGCTGAGCTGTCATTGTCCCTTGTACCACTACTAGGGGGGACTGACTGTCATATGTGATGACCCCCCAGACCATCACACCACTCCTAGGTCTCCAGACACCACTGTAAATGGAAGCGACGGTGGGTGTCAAAGGCCGTACATGTAATGTGTCTCTGGATGGTGGACAACAAAACAGTTGAAGCTGCTGGTGCTTTTCGGGCAATCAGACGGTCCTCTCCACTAGTGGTCTGTTGAGGGTGTCCTGAGCCTGGTCCCCTTTTGTGCCCCCATCCACTGGTCCCAACACCTCCTAACAGTCCGGTCAGATGCTCCTCTCTATTGGTGGTCTGTAGGGGGTGTCCTGAGCCCGGTCACCTTTTGTGCCCCCATCCACTGGTCCCAACACCCTCTAACAGTCCGGTCAGATGCTCCTCTCTACTGGTGGTCTGTAGGGTGTCCTGAGCCTGGTCCCCTTTTGTACCCCCATCCACTGGTCCCAACATCTCCTAACAGTCTGGTCAGACGCTCCTCTCTACTGGTGGTCTATAGGGGGTGTCCTGAGCCCGGTCACCTTGTGTGCCCTCACACATCCACTGGTCCCAACACCTCCTAACAGTCTGATCAGACGCTCCTCTCTACTGGTGGTCTGTAGGGGGCGTCCTGAGCCCGGTCACCTTGTGTGCCCTCACACATCCTCTAGTCCCAACACTTCCTAACAGTCTGGTCAGAACGGCAGGTGGGGGATAATTAATCGAGACAACCATCCAGCTTCTCACATCCCAATAATGCGCCCCTCTCAGACTCTGGTAACGGGGTGAAATCTCTTCTCTGTGTCGTAGAGGCGTCTAGTGGCCAACAAGCTCTACAAGCTGAAGAAGAGGTCACTACACACAAGGAGCCTCCGAGAGCCTTTTATAGACCAAGGGGCGAACCACTGTTAGGGCCCCCGGTGACAAGACCGTCCATCTAATCACCACAACTCTCATCATTTACAGATCTGCCTGAGATGGAACCACAGGACGGGTCTGCAGCAAAGCGACAACTTGATATTTTATGACAAGGAGTGTAAGAACGTTTCTGTTCACTGACAAGCAGAGATGGACATCTGACACACATGAGGCGTCTGATATTTAGCAGTGGGTGTATGATTTTGGAGGCTGGGGATGCTGAGGTTAGCCATTTCATACCAAACACGCAGAGGAATGATATCTGGTTATCCTGCAACCAGTTCACGAGAAACGATTAACCTTTGCTTCCCACATCACTGACCAGAAATTGCGAACTCATCCTTGTTTTTGCACCGCAGTCTAGTCTTCCTAAAGTGACCTCATTAGTTATTGTGTAGCGAAAAGTCTCACAGCTTTTTAATGTATTTTGTGTTTCAGTTCCTCTCCATTTTAAGTATTTCTGTTTGCTGTCTGTGAATGGAAACATTTACAAAATCCATGCAGACCTAATACTTCTCGTAGCTGGGAGTTTGCTACAATTACATCCAATCTGGTAATCCTCTGTAAGGGCTCACACCTACTTGCGTTTTCTTTTAACATGATTAGCAGTGGGACTTTCTAATGTTGAATTAAGCATCGCACCAACTTGTGATGCGCTTTTAGTATTAGAAAGTCCCATTGAAAATCGTGTTAAAAAAAACGCAAGTGGGTGGGAGCCCCAAGACCAACATCTAATACATAGGTCTGAATATTATGCCCATCGACACGCGATGAGCCTAGTATACGAAGAGGCGCACACATACCTCGTCAGAGTTTAGGCGCGTCTTGGCTCCTCCCCACACAGAAAACAAATTTCTGGTATAATTTCCTCAAGTTTCTGTTGTAAATTTTGCATAAATGTGTTGGTTCACGCCCCTTCACAACAAGCCACACCCCCTTTTCAAGAAAGTGTTGTAGAGTGGTGTACCTGTCAAAAGGTCACAAACATTTGGTATATGCAGTGTATGGTTATGTCAGAAAACCTTGGATAAATCCCCAAAATATATAAGAAAGTCACTGACCTTTTGAATGTATCATAACGGTGAGTATATCTCTGCAACCGGTTTTATTGATAAAATGTATTTCAATAGTCTGTTATTTGGGCAGTTTATTCCCGATCGCTCCTGATCCTCTGCCTGTGGAGGGGGCATAGCTATAGTGGGCGCAGAGGACGCAGTCACGCCGGGCCCATAAGCTTTCTCTTCCCTGTGTAAAGACACCAGGGAGCTCTGGTGCAGATTTAGCATTGGGGCCCTGCAGCTTTACGTTAGGCCTCTGCGCCCCTATGAGGTTTAGCCGATCACCCAACTACCAGGAAGATGTCCGTTTGTTGGCTGATGGCAACTATTAGGAGGCACCAAAAATCGTTGCTGTCAGCAGCACAATAATGAAACTGTATGGGGGATTAAGAATAGCAGGACTGATGGTTGGTCTGCAATACAGTCCGAATCTATAACTCACAGTTATAACTCTCACTCTATAACTACTGGGGCCGCTAAGAGGAGAACTAGAACCGCTGGGGCCGGTAACAGGGGCACTATAACCACTGGGGCCGCTAACAGGAGCACTATGACCACTGGGGCCGCTAACAGGAGCACTATAACCACTGGGGCCGCTAACAGGGGCACTATAACTACTGGGGCCGCTAACAGGAGCACTATGACCACTGGGGCCGCTAACAGGAGCACTATGACCACTGGGGCCGCTAACAGGAGCACTATAACCACTGGGGCCGCTAACAGGGGCACTATAACTACTGGGGCCACTAACGGGACCACTATAACTACTGGGGCCGCTAACAGGGGCACTATAACTACTGGGGCCGCTAACAGGAGCACTATGACCACTGGGGCCGCTAACAGGAGCACTATAACTACTGGTGCCGGTAACAGGGCCACTATAACTACTGGGGCCAGTAGCAGGAGCACTATACCTACTGGGGCCGCTAACAGGAGCACTGTAACCACTGGACCCGCTAACTAAGGCACTATAACTACTGGGGCCAGTAACAGGACAACTATAACTACTGGGGCCAGTAACAGGAGCACTATACCTACTGGGGCCTCTAACAGGAGCACTATAACTACTGGGGCTGGTAACAGGGGCACTATAACTACTGGGGCCACTAACAGGAGCACTATAACCACTGGGGCCGCTAACAGGAGCACTATAACTACTGGGGCCGGTAACAGGGGCACTATAACTACTGGGGCCACTAACAGGAGCACTATAACCACTGGGGCCGCTAACAGGAGCACTAAAACTACTGGGGCCAGTAACAGGAGCACTATAACCACTGGGGCCGGTAACAGGGGCACTATAACTACTGGGGCCGGTAACAGGGGCACTATAACTACTGGGGCCGCTAACAGGGGCACTATAACTACTGGGGCCAGAAACAGGGCCACTATAACTACTGGGGCCAGTAACAGGAGCACTATAACTACTGGGGCCGCTAACAGGGGCACTATAACTACTGTGGCCGTGAACAATGGGAACTATTACTGCTGGGGCTGGTAACAGGGGCACTATAACTACTGGGGCCGCTAACAGGGGCACTATAATTACTGGGGCCACTAACAGGACCACTATAACTACTGGGGCCGCTAACAGGGGCACTATAACTACTGGGCCCGCTAACAGGAGCAGGGGCACTATAACTACTGGGGCCAGAAACAGGAGCATTATACCTACTGGGGCCTCTAACAGGAGCACTATAAATACTGGGGCCGTTAACAGGAGAACTATAACCACTGGGGCCACTAATAGGAGCACTATAACTACTGGGGCCGGTAATAGGAGTACTATAACTACTAGGGCCACTAAGAGGGGCACTATAACTACTGGGGCCACTAATAGGAGCACTATAACTACTGGGGCCAGTAATAGGAGTACTATAACTACTAGGGCCACTAAGAGGGGCACTATAACTACTGGGGCCGCTAACAGGTGCACTATAACCACTGGGCCCGCTAACAGAAGCACTATAACTACTGGGGGCACTAACAGGGGCACTATAACTACTGGGGCCACTAACAGGAGCACTATAACTACTGGGGCCGGTAACAGGAGCACTATAACTACTGGGGTCGCTAATAGGGGCATTATAACTACTGGGGCCAGAAACAGGAGCATTATACCTACTGGGCCCTCTAACAGGAGCACTATAACCACTGGGCCCGCTAACAGGGGCACTATAACTACTGGGGCCGCTAACAGGAGCACTATAACCACTGGGCCCGCTAACAGGAGCACTATAACTACTGGGGGCGCTAACAGGGGCACTATAACTACTGGGGCCGCTAACAGGGGCACTATAACTACTGGGGCCGCTAACAGGAGCACTATAACTACTGGGGTCGCTAACAGGAACACTATAACTACTAGGGGCGCTAACAGGGGCACTATAACTACTGAGCCCGCTAACAGGGGCAATATAACTACTGGGGGCGCTAACAGGGGCACTATAACTACTGGGGCCGCTAACAGAAGCACTATAACCACTGGGCTCGCTAACAGGAACACTATAACTACTAGGGGCGCTTACAGGGGCACTATGACTACTGGGGCCGCTAACAGAAGCACTATAACTACTGGGGCCACTAACAGGGGCACTATAACTACTGGGGCCGCTAACAGGGGCACTATAACTACTGGGGCCGCTAACAGGAGCACTATAACTACTGTGGCCATGAACAATGGGAACTATTACTGCTGGGGCCGCTAACAGGGGCACTATCACCACTCTGGCCACTAACAGGAGCACTATAACTACTGGGGCCACTAATAAGAGCACTATAACTACTGGGGCCACTAACAGAAGCACTATAACTACTGGGGCCGGTAACAGGAGCACTATAACTACTGGGGTCGCTAATAGGGGCACTATAACTACTGGGGCCGCTAACAGGGGCACTATAACTACTGGGGCCGCTAACAGGAGCACTATAACTACTGGGGCCGCTAACAGGGGCACTATAACTTCTGGGGCCGCTAACAGGGGCAATATAACTACTTGGGGCGCTAACAGGGGCACTATAACTACTAGGGCCGCTAACAGGGGCACTATAACTACTGGGGCCGCTAACAGGGGCACTATAACTACTGGGGCCGCTAACAGGGGCACTATAACTACTGGGGTCGCTAATAGGGGCACTATAACTACTGGGGCCGCTAACAGGGGCACTATAACTACTGGGGCCGCTAACAGGAGCACTATAACTACTGGGGCCGCTAACAGGGGCACTATAACTACTAGGGCCGTTAACAGGGGCACTATAACTACTGGGGCCACTAACAGGAGCACTATCACCACTCTGGCCGCTAACAGGAGCACTATAACTACTGGGGCTGCTAACAGGAGCACTATAACTACTGGGGCCGCTAACAGGGGCACTATAACTACTGGGGCTGCTAACAGGAGCACTATAACTACTGGGGCTGCTAACAGGAGCACTATAACTACTGGGGCTGCTAACAGGAGCACTATAACTACTGGGGCTGCTAACAGGAGCACTCTTTCCTAACTGTGGCGTATCCCTTCTCTCCTGCAGTGGAACTTCCGCATCCCCGCTTCGGGTGGAATCCTTTTTTCTCCTTTCCAGGGGAACCCCTTTATCTCCACTGCAAGGGAATCCCTTCTTCTCCTCTGCAGGGGAATTCCTCCATACCCGCTGCGGGAGAATCCTTTCTTCTCCTCTGCATGGGAATCGCCAGGGGAAGCCCTGGCAGGGATGAAGGGAGTCCCCGTCACAGGTTCCCTTCATCACTATCAGGGACTCTCTTCATTCCCATCAGGACTAACAGCGGCTTACAGCGGGACATTTAAAAAATGCAAACTTGCAGTTCAGAGGGAGTTTGGAGCTGCTGCCGTGATCTCTCTCTCATCTCCGAACTCCCAATTAGTAGTGCATTTGTTCCGTTGCTCATCGGCGTTGTTTCAATGCTGATACAGCTCGGGACTTCAGAGCGGAAAAATCGTCTATTCATGTGATTTATGCGCAATTTTTCTACGATTTTTTGCATTGTGATTTTCTGTGCGATTTTGACGCCCGTGTGACTGAGCCCTCAGGGTGGCTGCACACCCCAGAGCCACCATCAAAAATTGGGACCATCTGGAGCATTAAATTCTAATGCATGTATTTAGATGACCGTTGTGGCGGAAAAGATAGAACATCGGCGACAGAATACGATGGCGGATTTTATCTACGGACGGAAAAGATACGGCCCTATCATTCAGCCAATATAGGTGGAGAAAACATGAATGTCTGAATGAAGCCACTGAAATTGAAGGCGTTACTTGGTTGCGTTATACTTGTGACTTTTTACTGCGCGGAAATATCACCGCAAATACCATCACGTGAAATTAGCCTAAGGGCGACCGCAGACGTCCGTAGACGCAACGACGCTCGCCAATATGGAGCCTAGTTATGCCTCAGCGAGGGAAATTTCATCCCCTTCACCGGTCGTTTAAACTCCATGCCATAGCGCCGGAGGGTGAAAGAAAACGCGGGAAGATAGGTCTTGTTTAAGCACACAGGCGCACGAGCCAGTGAAACGTCTTTTTTTTGGTAACCATTCAAACTTGCAAGAAGAAAAAAAGCGAAAGATAGCGCAAGTCCTATCTTTTCTCGCACATAGTAACACCCCACGAGAATCACGCTAATGAAAACCTTTGAATTCAATGAAGTCTGCAACAGCGAAGCCCGGGATTGCAGTGCGGATTTCCTTCATCCAGCCAGAGTCTCAGTTTGCTGCCCTGGCCCAACATCTAATTACCATGGCCAAGGCAAAGTGGCATGTTGGCTACCCACCCTTGGCACATATCCGCCAGGCCCCACCCTTAGGTTCACCACTCAATACATATCCTCAAAGTCGTCCTTTTCTGTCAAAATTCCCTCCCTGGGTTTTTGGGAAAGCTGGTTGCCAACCCATATGGTCGCTATTACACTCTGCTAGATTCTTCCCATCGGTGTTGTGTTGCTAAGCAGATTTGCCGCTCAGGAGCCTGGAAAAGCTGAGTGAGTGCCGGTGACTCCTATGATGCATGTGGTGTATTTGCAGTCAGTGCTTGCTGCTGTCCCGCTGCAGCCCCTGTGTGCTGCCTGCAGACTGCTGGTCCTGTAATATCACAGAATGGGAGGAGATGAGCGACTGACTGGGGTGGAGGGAGGGGAGGAACTCACAGCAAGCAAGGATGGCAGCAAAGCAAAAAGGGATCAAGCCTTAGACAGCTCCACACCAGGGCCGGGGATTGTCCTGTCTGGAGGCGCTGACACGTGGGGCTCTATGTGACTGTCACCCCCCAGCCTCCTTATATCCCCCCTTATCATTGCCTGTGTCTGACAGATCCCTGAGATCTCCTGCATCCAGACTGGGATCCTCTGCAAATGCAAGAAGCAGCAGCACTGTCAATCAGATGAGTCCCTTATTACCTGGGGATGCAGAATAACTTGTCATTCCCATATGGACATCCACCTCCTCAATTACCACCTGGGCATCGGTTTATTTCTTGCAGCACGTAAGCGGTTAACTGCTTGCATTTGATCTTCCCATGTACCCCCTCCCCAAAAAGGCTGGGAGTCTTCCATCTATAAACAAGGTTTTCCTGTGTCCCCTCCGCTCGCACAAGCGAATGCTATTGACGTTTACAAGGATGATGCTAAAAATGTGTCTGAGCCAATGCCCTTAATACGACGGTATGTGACAGGCGGGCATCACGCGGGCACCACAAGTGTCAGCAGTGCTACATGCAGATTATTGCGGGTGACACATTGTATCGCTCAGAGGCTCGGATCGCACTGATACAACCTCGTCTGATGTAGGAGGAGGGAAATCTCAGAGACGTCTGGAGGGATCCCCTGATTACTAATGCAAAAAGGAAACCAAAGCAGTAAAGGGAAATGTATTCTGAACTGATACATTGTAACGAAGGACTGGAAATTGGTTATTTATTGTATTATCCTGGTTTGACCTCTTCTCACAGGAACTAGCTGAAGTTGTCGATCCAATCTTGCCTTAAAAGTATCAATGCAACTGCTTTTACTGAGATAGATAGATAGATAGATAGATAGATAGATAGATAGATAGATAGATAGATAGATAGATAGATAGATAGATGATAGATATGAGATCGATAGATAGATAGATAGATAGATAGATAGATAGATAGATAGATAGATAGATAGGAGATAGACATAGATAGATATGAGATAGATAGATAGGAGATAGACATAGATAGATATGGGATAGATAGATAGATAGATAGATAGATAGATAGATAGGAGATAGATAGATAGATAGATAGATAGATAGATAGATAGATAGATAGGAGATAGATAGGAGATAGATAGGAGATAGATAGATATATAGATAGATAGATAGATAGATAGATAGATAGATAGATAGATGATAGATAGATAGGAGATAGATAGGAGATAGATAGATAGATAGATAGATATGAGATAGATAGATATGTGATAGATAGATAGATATGAGATAGATAGATAGGAGATAGATAGATAGGAGATAGATAGATAGGAGATAGATAGATAGGAGATAGATAGATGATAGATATGAGATGGATAGATGTGTGATAGATAGATAGATAGATAGATATGTGATAGATAGATAGATATCAGATAGATAGATAGCTAGATATGAGATAGATAGATAGACAGATAGATATGTGATAGATAGATAGATAGGTGGATAGATAGATAGATAGATAGATAGATAGATAGATAGATAGATAGATAGATAGATAGATAGATATGAGATAGATAGATAGATAGGTAGATATGAGGTAGATAGATAGTTATAAGATGGATACATAGATATTAGATAGATATGAGATGAATAGATAGATATGAGATAGATAGATAGATAGATAGATATTAGACAGATAGATACATATTAGATAGATAGATAGATAGATAGATATGAGATAGATAGATAGGAGATAGATAGATAGATAGATATTAGATAGATAGATATAAGATAGATAGATATTAGATAGATAGATAGATAGATAGATAGATAGATAGATAGATAGATAGATATTAGATAGATAGATAGATAGATAGATATGAGATAGATAGATAGATAGATAGATATGAGATAGACAGATAGGAGATAGATAGATAGATAGATAGATATTAGATAGATAGATATAAGATAGATAGATAGGAGATAGATATGAGATCGATAGATAGATAGATAGATAGATAGATGATAGATAGATGTGAGATAGATATGAGATCGATAGATAGATAGATAGATAGATAGATGATAGATAGATGTGAGATAGATAGATAGGAGATAGATAGGAGATAGGGGATAGATAGATAGATAGGGGATAGATAGATAGGAGATAGATAGATAGATAGATAGATATGAGATAGATAGATAGATAGAAAATAGATAGATAGATAGGGGATAGATAGATAGATAGATAGGGGATAGATAGATAGATATTAGATAGATAGATATAAGATAGATAGATAGATAGATAGGAGATAGATAGATAGGAGATAGATAGATAGATAGATAGATAGATAGATATGAGATAGATAGATAGATAGCAAATAGATAGATAGATAGGGGATAGATAGATAGATAGGAGATAGATAGATAGATAGATAGATAGATATGAGATAGATAGATAGATAGATAGATAGATAGATAGATAGCTGGGGCAATCGGCCGTAGGTCTAGTGTACTGGGCATGCGTGAGAACAGCTAGTCTCGGGAGGATCGCGCGTCATAGAATGACGTGTGTAGGCCGATTGCCCAGCTATTGCTGTGGGATCCGCCGTTTGTGGACATGCGCCGAACGCCCTCTTAATGTGAATAGGCCCCCCAATTTGACTTCAGACATGCGCATTTCCATCCCCTTGGCTCCACTGTTGGCGGTCTCTCCTTGATGGGAGGTAAAGGCCCATGACAGGTCACACACCTGTATGTATTTGTTAATTACTATCTTCACAGTGATTGGAGGGGGATTATATATATCGCACCATGTTTAATGTTGTTGTAGGCTTCACAAAGACCCGGTTACTTTTGGGTCGAAACGTCCCTAAAGTATGAGGTGTGCATAAGATATGCTTATGCATTAAAATCTTTGAGCAGCTACTTTGCTGCCTGATGCTGTTTTTCTTTGGATTACACTCATTGGGATTTTTGGATTCAGTCCCTATTTCAGGCGTGCAGCGAATGTTTCTTGAAGGGATCCCGCTATATGGTTGGTGGTGAGTAGAGATGAGCGAATATACTCGTCTCGAGTAATTACTCAATCGAGCACCGCGATTTACGAGTACTTCTGTACTCGGGTGAAAAGATTCGGGGGGCGCCGGGGGGCGGGGGGAGGCATGGCGGAGCGGGGGGTAGCAGCGGGGAACAGGGGGGAGCCCTCTCTCCCTCTCCACCCCGCTGCAACCCCCCACTCACCCACGGCGCCCCCCCCCGAATCTTTTCGCCCGAGTACGGAAGTACTCGAAAATCGCGGCGCTCGGGCGAAAAAGGGGCGTGGCCGAGTAGGTTTGCTCATCTCTAGTGGTGAGTGCTGCTGTGGTCCTTTTTTTCTACGTTCATCATGGAGGTGACTATGTAGTAGTAGTATATAGTGCGGAGCCGTCATCATTGAGGTGACCATGTAGTAGTAGTATATAGTGCGGAGCCGTCATCATTGAGGTGACCATGCAGTAGTAGTATATAGTGCGGAGCCGTCATCATGGAGGTGACCATGTAGTAGTGGTATATAGTGCGGAGCCATCATCATTGAGGTGACCATGCAGTAGTAGTATATAGTGCGGAGCCGTCATCATGGAGGTGACCATGTAGTAGTGGTATATAGTGCAGAGCTGTCATCATTGAGGTGACCATGCAGTAGTAGTATATAGTGCGGAGCCGTCATCATGGAGGTGACCATGCAGTAGTGGTATATAGTGCGGAGCCGTCATCATGGAGGTGACCATGCAGTAGTAGTATATAGTGCAGAGCCGTGTTCATTGAGGTGACCATGTAGTAGTGGTATATAGTGCGGAGCCATCATCATTGAGGAGACCATGTAGTAGTGGTATATAGTGCGGAGCCATCATCATTGAGGTGACCATGCAGTAGTAGTATATAGTGCGGAGCCGTCATCATGGAGGTGACCATGTAGTAGTGGTATATAGTGCAGAGCTGTCATCATTGAGGTGACCATGCAGTAGTAGTATATAGTGCGGAGCCGTCATCATGGAGGTGACCATGCAGTAGTGGTATATAGTGCGGAGCCGTCATCATGGAGGTGACCATGCAGTAGTAGTATATAGTGCAGAGCCGTGTTCATTGAGGTGACCATGTAGTAGTAGTATATAGTGCAGAGCCGTCATCATTGAGGTGACCATGTAGTAGTGGTATATAGTGCGGAGCCGTCATCATTGAGGTGACCATGTAGTAGTAGTATATAGTGCAGAGCCGTCATCATTGAGGTGACCATGTAGTAGTAGTATATAGTGCGGAGCCATCATCATTGAGGTGACCATGTAGTAGTAGTATATAGTGCAGAGCCGTCATCATTGAGGTGACCATGTAGTAGTAGTATATAGTGCAGAGCCGTCATCATTGAGGTGACCATGTAGTAGTATATAGTGCAGAGCCGTCATCATTGAGGCGACCATGTAGTAGTGGTATATAGTGCGGAGCCGTCATCATTGAGGCGACCATGCAGTAGTAGTATATAGTGCAGAGCCGTCATCATTGAGGTGACCATGCAGTAGTAGTATATAGTGCAGAGCCGTCATCATTGAGGTGACCATGTAGTAGTGGTATATAGTGCAGAGCCGTCATCATTGAGGTAACCATGTAGTAGTGGTATATAGTGCGGAGCCGTCATCATGGAGGTGACCATGTAGTAGTGGTATATAGTGCGGAGCCGTCATCATGGAGGTGACCATGTAGTAGTGGTATATAGTGCGGAGCCATCATCATTGAGGTGACCATGCAGTAGTAGTATATAGTGCGGAGCCGTCATCATGGAGGTGACCATGTAGTAGTGGTATATAGTGCGGAGCCGTCATCATGGAGGTGACCATGTAGTAGTGGTATATAGTGCAGAGCCGTCATCATTGAGGTGACCATGTAGTAGTAGTATATAGTGCAGAGCCGTCATCATTGAGGTAACCATGTAGTAGTAGTATATAGTGCAGAGCCGTCATCATTGAGGTGACCATGTAGTAGTGGTATATAGTGCAGAGCCTTCATCATTGAGGTGACCATGTAGTAGTAGTATATAGTGCAGAGCCGTCATCATTGAGGTGACCATGTAGCAGTGGTATATAGTGCGGAGCCATCATCATTGAGGTGACCATGTGGTAGTAGTATATAGTGCAGAGCCGTAATCATTGAGGAGACCATGTAGTAGTGGTATATAGTGCAGAGCTGTCATCATTGAGGTGACCATGTAGTAGTAGTATATAGTGCAGAGCCATCATCATTGAGGTGACCATGTAGTAGTGGTATATAGTGCGGAGCCTTCATCATTGAGGTGACCATGTAGTAGTGATATATAGTGCGTAGCCGTCATCATGGAGCTGACCATGTAGTAGTAGTATATAGTGCAGAGCCGTCATCATGGAGGTGACCATGTAGAAGTAGTATATAGTGCAGAGCCGTCATCATTGAGGTAACCATGTAGTAGTGGTATATAGTGCAGAGCCATCATCATTGAGGTGACCATGTGGTAGTAGTATATAGTGCAGAGCCGTAATCATTGAGGAGACCATGTAGTAGTAGTATATAGTGCAGAGCCGTCATCATGGAGGTGACCATGTAGTAGTAGTATATAGTGCGGAGCCGTCATCATTGAGGTAACCATGTAGTAGTGGTATATAGTGCAGAGCCTTCATCACTGAGGTGACCATGTAGTAGTAGTATATAGTGCAGAGCCGTAATCATTGAGGAGACCATGTAGTAGTAGTATATAGTGCAGAGCCGTCATCATTGAGGTGACCATGTAGTAGTGGTATATAGTGCAGAGCCGTCATCATTGAGGTGACCATGTAGTAGTGGTATATAGTGCGGAGCCGTCATCATTGAGGTGACCATGTGGAAGTAGTATATAGTGCGGAGCCGTCTTCATGGACGGGACCATGTAGTAGGGGTATATAGTGCGGAGCCATCATCATTAAGGCGACCATGTAGTAGTAGTATATAGTGCGGAGCCTTCATCATTGAGGAGACCATGTAGTAGTAGTATATAGTGCAGAGCCTTCATCATTGAGGTGACCATGTAGTAGTAGTATATAGTGCAGAGCCATCATCATTGAGGTGACCATGTAGTAGTAGTATATAGCGCAGAGCCATCATCATGGAGGTGACCATGTAGTAGTAGTATATAGTGCAGAGCCATCATCATGGAGGTGAGCATGTAGTAGTAGTATATAGTGCAGAGCCTTCATCATTGAGGTGACCATGTAGTAGTAGTATATAGTGCAGAGCCATCATCATTGAGGTGACCATGTAGTAGTAGTATATAGCGCAGAGCCGTCATCATTGAGGTGACCATGTAGTAGTGGTATATAGTGCAGAGCCATCATCATTGAGGCGACCATGTAGTAGTAGTATATAGTGCAGAGCCGTCATCATTGAGGTGACCATGTAGTAGTGGTATATAGTGCGGAGCCGTCATCATTGAGGTGACCATGTAGTAGTGGTATATAGTGCGGAGCCGTCATCATTGAGGTGACCATGTGGTAGTAGTATATAGTGCGGAGCCGTCTTCATGGACGGGACCATGTAGTAGTGGTATATAGTGCGGAGCCGTCATCATTAAGGCGACCATGTAGTAGTAGTATATAGAGCAGAGCCGTCATCATTGAGGCGACCATGTAGTAGTAGTATATAGTGCAGAGCCGTCATCATTGAGGCGACCATGTAGTAGTAGTATATAGTGCGGAGCTGTGTTCATGGAGGTGACCATGTAGTAGTAGTATATAGTGCAGAGCCGTAATCATTGAGGAGACGATGTAGTAGTGGTATATAGTGCAGAGCCTTCATCATGGAGGTGACCATGTAGTAGTAGTATATAGTGCGGAGCCTTCATCATTGAGGTGACCATGTAGTAGTGGTATATAGTGCAGAGCCATCATCATTGAGGCGACCATGTAGTAGTAGTATATAGTGCGGAGCCGTCATCATTGAGGCGACCATGTAGTAGTAGTATATAGTGCGGAGCCTTCATCATTGAGGTGACCATGTAGTAGTAGTTTATAGTGCGGAGCCTTCATCATGGAGGTAACCATGTAGTAGTGGTATATAGTGCGGAGCCTTCATCATGGAGGTAACCATGTAGTAGTGGTATATAGTGCAGAGCCGTCATCATTGAGGTGACCATGTAGTAGTGGTATATAGTGCAGAGCCTTCATCATTGAGGTGACCATGTAGTAGTAGTATATAGTGCGGAGCCTTCATCATTGAGGTGACCATGTAGTAGTGGTATATAGTGCAGAGCCTTCATCATTGAGGTGACCATGTAGTAGTAGTATATAGTGCAGAGCCGTCATCATTGAGGTGACCATGTAGTAGTAGTATATAGTGCGGAGCCTTCATCATTGAGGTGACCATGTAGTAGTGGTATATAGTGCAGAGCCTTCATCATTGAGGTGACCATGTAGTAGTAGTATATAGTGCAGAGCCGTCATCATTGAGGTGACCATGTAGTAGTAGTATTTAGTGCAGAGCCATCATCATTGAGGTGACCATGTAGTAGTAGTATATAGTGCAGAGCCGTCATCATTGAGGTGACCATGTAGTAGTGGTATATAGTGCAGAGCCGTCATCATTGAGGTGACCATGTGGTAGTAGTATATAGTGCGGAGCCGTCTTCATGGACGGGACCATGTAGTAGGGGTATATAGTGCGGAGCCATCATCATTAAGGCGACCATGTAGTAGTAGTATATAGTGCGGAGCCTTCATCATTGAGGAGACCATGTAGTAGTAGTATATAGTGCAGAGCCTTCATCATTGAGGTGACCATGTAGTAGTAGTATATAGTGCAGAGCAATCATCATTGAGGTGACCATGTAGTAGTAGTATATAGCGCAGAGCCATCATCATGGAGGTGACCATGTAGTAGTAGTATATAGTGCAGAGCCATCATCATGGAGGTGAGCATGTAGTAGTAGTATATAGTGCAGAGCCTTCATCATTGAGGTGACCATGTAGTAGTAGTATATAGTGCAGAGCCATCATCATTGAGGTGACCATGTAGTAGTAGTATATAGCGCAGAGCCGTCATCAGTGAGGTGACCATGTAGTAGTGGTATATAGTGCAGAGCCATCATCATTGAGGCGACCATGTAGTAGTAGTATATAGTGCAGAGCCGTCATCATTGAGGTGACCATGTAGTAGTGGTATATAGTGCGGAGCCGTCATCATTGAGGTGACCATGTAGTAGTGGTATATAGTGCGGAGCCGTCATCATTGAGGTGACCATGTGGTAGTAGTATATAGTGCGGAGCCGTCTTCATGGACGGGACCATGTAGTAGTGGTATATAGTGCGGAGCCGTCATCATTAAGGCGACCATGTAGTAGTAGTATATAGAGCAGAGCCGTCATCATTGAGGCGACCATGTAGTAGTAGTATATAGTGCAGAGCCGTCATCATTGAGGCGACCATGTAGTAGTAGTATATAGTGCGGAGCTGTGTTCATGGAGGTGACCATGTAGTAGTAGTATATAGTGCAGAGCCGTAATCATTGAGGAGACGATGTAGTAGTGGTATATAGTGCAGAGCCTTCATCATGGAGGTGACCATGTAGTAGTAGTATATAGTGCGGAGCCTTCATCATTGAGGTGACCATGTAGTAGTGGTATATAGTGCAGAGCCATCATCATTGAGGCGACCATGTAGTAGTAGTATATAGTGCGGAGCCGTCATCATTGAGGCGACCATGTAGTAGTAGTATATAGTGCGGAGCCTTCATCATTGAGGTGACCATGTAGTAGTAGTATATAGTGCGGAGCCTTCATCATGGAGGTAACCATGTAGTAGTGGTATATAGTGCGGAGCCTTCATCATGGAGGTAACCATGTAGTAGTGGTATATAGTGCAGAGCCGTCATCATTGAGGTGACCATGTAGTAGTGGTATATAGTGCAGAGCCTTCATCATTGAGGTGACCATGTAGTAGTAGTATATAGTGCGGAGCCTTCATCATTGAGGTGACCATGTAGTAGTGGTATATAGTGCAGAGCCTTCATCATTGAGGTGACCATGTAGTAGTAGTATATAGTGCAGAGCCGTCATCATTGAGGTGACCATGTAGTAGTAGTATATAGTGCGGAGCCTTCATCATTGAGGTGACCATGTAGTAGTGGTATATAGTGCAGAGCCTTCATCATTGAGGTGACCATGTAGTAGTAGTATATAGTGCAGAGCCGTCATCATTGAGGTGACCATGTAGTAGTAGTATTTAGTGCAGAGCCATCATCATTGAGGTGACCATGTAGTAGTAGTATATAGTGCAGAGCCGTCATCATTGAGGTGACCATGTAGTAGTGATATATAGTGCAGAGCCGTCATCATTGAGGAGACCATGTAGTAGTGGTATATAGTGCGGAGCCGTCATCATTGAGGAGACCATGTAGTAGTAGTATATAGTGCAGAGCCATCATCATTGAGGTGACCATGTAGTAGTAGTATATAGTGCAGAGCCGTCATCATTGAGGTGACCATGTAGCAGTGGTTTATAGTGCCGGGACTTAATCATTGAGGAGACCATGTAGTAGTGGTATATAGTGCGGAGCCGTCATCATGGAGGTGACCATGTAGTAGTAGTATATAGTGCAGAGCCATCATCATTGAGGCGACCATGTAGTAGTAGTATATAGTGCGGAGCCGTCATCATTGAGGTGACCATGTAGTAGTGGTATATAGTGCAGAGCCTTCATCATTGAGGTGACCATGTAGTAGTAGTATATAGTGCAGAGCCGTCATCATTGAGGTGACCATGTAGCAGTGGTTTATAGTGCCGGGACTTAATCATTGAGGAGACCATGTAGTAGTGGTATATAGTGCGGAGCCATCATCATTGAGGCGACCATGTAGTAGTAGTATATAGTGCAGAGCCGTCATCATTGAGGAGACCATGTAGTAGTAGTATATAGTGCGGAGCCGTCATCATTGAGGAGACCATGTAGTAGTAGTATATAGTGCAGAGTCTTCATCATTGAGGAGACCATGTAGTAGTGGTATATAGTGCAGAGCCGTCATCATTGAGGTGACCATGTAGTAGTAGTATATAGTGCAGAGTCTTCATCATTGAGGAGACCATGTAGTAGTGGTATATAGTGCGGAGCCGTCATCATTGAGGAAACCATGTAGTAGTAGTATATAGTGCAGAGCCATAATCATTGAGGTGACCATGTAGCAGTGGTATATAGTGCGGAGCCTACATCATTGAGGAGACCATGTAGTAGTAGTATATAGTACGGAGCCGTCATCATGGAGGTGACCATGTAGCAGTGGTATATAGTGCGGAGCCTACATCATTAAGGTGACCATGCAGTAGTAGTATATAGTGCGGAGCCGTCATCATGGAGGTGACCCTGTAGTAGTGGTATATAGTGCAGAGCCTTCATCATTGAGGTGACCATGCAGTAGTAGTATATAGTGCAGAGCCGTCATCATTGAGGTGACCATGTAGTAGTGGTATATAGTGCAGAGCCTTCATCATTGAGGTGACCATGTAGTAGTAGTATATAGTGCGGAGCCTTCATCAGTGAGGTGACCATGCAGTAGTAGTATATAGTGCAGAGCCGTCATCATTGAGGTTACCATGTAGTAGTGGTATATAGTGCAGAGCCTTCATCATTGAGGTGACCATGTAGTAGTGGTATATAGTGCGGAGCCGTCATCATTGAGGTGACCATGTAGTAGTGGTATATAGTGCAGAGCCTTCATCATTGAGGTGACCATGTGGTAGTGGTATATAGTGCGGAGCCGTCATCAGTGAGGTGACCATGTAGTAGTGGTATATAGTGCAGAGCCGTCATCATTGAGGAGACGATGTAGTAGTGGTATATAGTGCAGAGCCGTCATCATTGAGGCGACCATGTAGTAGTGGTATATAGTGCGGAGCCGTCATCAGTGAGGTGACCTTGTAGTAGTGGTATATAGTGCAGAGCCATAATCATTGAGGTGACCATGTAGCAGTGGTATATAGTGCGGAGCCTTAATCATTGAGGAGACCATGTAGTAGTGGTATATAGTGCGGAGCCGTCATCATTGAGGTGACCATGTAGTAGTAGTATATAGTGTGGAGTCATCATCATGGAGCTGACCATGTAGCAGTGGTATATAGTGCGGAGCCTTCATCATTGAGGTGACCATGTAGTAGTGGTATATAGTGCGGAACCGTCATCATGGAGCTGACCATGTAGTAGTGATATATAGTGCGGAGCCGTCATCATGGAGCTGACCATGTAGTAGTAGTATATAGTGCAGAGCCGTCATCATGGAGGTGACCATGTAGTAGTGGTATATAGTGCGGAGCCGTCATCATGGAGGTGACCATGTAGTAGTGGTATATAGTGCAGAGCCGTCATGATGGAGCTGACCATGTAGCAGTGGTAAGCCCTCAATCTGTCACTGACCTCCCGCTCTCCGGGGTATTGCAGATATTACTGGATTTATGACATCCGATGGACAGCTGGTGGCGCTCCACCTATTGTTGAGGCGCTTCCTGCCAGTGTGGCCCTATGGGAAGGAGCCCATTGATTTATGTGGCTTACGGTTAACATGAAGAAGACAATATGCATTATTTCTCCAGACTGCAAAGGAGGAGGATGGGATGAAAATTAAATTGGGACAATGTGTTCCCAGGGGTGAGCACGGCTGGAATCACACTCACAAGGAGCTACTGGAATTGATTTTCATGAACTACATCACTGAGGTCCTTAACGAGGCCCAAGAATAATCCGGTCTGTTTATATAGGATCAAATTCTGGACTTACCGTTGGCAGATGTGTTAGGAAATTACATGAACAAGAGGTAAGTGATAAAAGCTAGCTGCATTCAGACACCACTAGAAGGCGCTCAGGAGATAATTGCATATTGAGTTATGAGCTCCCCCTAGTGGTGGCTGCAGGCAGTCAGTATTTTGTCATTTAAGGGGCCACTCTAGTGATTTTTTTTTATGTATTCCTGATGTTGCTATCCCCCATTATATCCAAGGGCTCGTTCACATCAAGGTTCAGGAGTTCCATTTTCCTGCTCCGTTTAGGGAACAGATAAATGGCCGCCCCTAGCCGAGCCCTAATCTGACTTATGTTACCTCGGTCAGTTATTCCTTTCTCTCTCAAACTTCTGGCCTTTTTCTCCTCAGATGGTCATGTGATCTCAATTCTGCCCAGCTTATATTTAAGCGTGAGTTTGTGTATTTAGTTTTTAGTCAATTCCTTAGCCTGTGTGATGCTATTACATGGATCTACCACTCCAACTGCCTACAGGAGGACACAGAGACTGCTATCACAATTACTGATGATGATCACACAGCTCCTGCCACACAGGCATAATAGAGGAGATCACAGCTTATCCTCCTGGCTGTATACTTGTGGTTTGTAGCTCCTATAGGTGAATATAGAAGGTAATGATAAATGAACTGTATGTACTCCCAGCAGGCAGAAATGGTATATAGCTGACTAGCTAATTGTCACGTTGTGCTCCTAGGACCTGTAGTTCTATGGGTTTCCAGGAGCACACTTCCACAGGTGTTGGATGATTGAGCTGGCTGGGTGTGTATTGCTCCAGTCAGCTAATCACCACCGATCTGCTGCACACAAATGCCAGCCCCTCTTGACAGAGAGTGATGGTCATTTATATTACTCTCCAGAACCTCGGTGTTCGGAGTCTTGTATGTTTGGTGTTCCTGCATGCATGAGGTTGTGGGTAGGATTTCCTTATCTGCTGGTGTGAACAGTGTCCTGTTCTGCTTGCATGCTGTTTACCATCTATGGAGAGCCAGGCACCTAGGTTCCAGCCTGGGGTCGTCCCTATTGGGATGATCGCCCTGCTGGCAGGCAGGATAAGCCTTACCCTGGGGCAAGTTGTCTTGTTAGAGTATGGACCCACGAGACAACGAGGAGCCTTGTCGTGGCCTTATGAGCTTAAGTGTCTTGGCTAAAATATGAACCAATACCACGAGACAACGAGGAGCCTTGTCGTGGCCTTATGAGCTTAAGTGTCTTGGCTAAAATATGAACCAATACCTCGTACGTACTTTAGCTATTCCATCTGCTTAGGCGTGTTCGTGATCTAGGTAAGTGTTTTGCTATTTGTCAGTCGTTGCTGGATGTCTGCTCATAAGTCCCATTTGCAGTTCACTTTGCTATGGTGTTCAGATTGTATGCACGTTCCCCTGTCCCAATCCTTTCCCTCCAGCCTCTTTTGCGTTCGTCCTGGGCATGGTGTGCATTACGCTCAGGGCGAACGTGACACTAATGCTATGCTGATGCATCATAGGATTGATGTGAAAGTAACATTTTCACCATTAAGAAGGTGCCTAATAAGTACCAGACGGGGGGCCGCACTGCATGGAAGTGACTGCAATATACAGTGGAGGCCTTTAGAGTGTGACAGGCTTTCAGGTAAGGGAGACAGGGGTGGACGGGGTATTCTTCTGGCAGTATTACTTATTGGGAGCACTCTGTTGGGAATATTATTTATTAGAGGGTAGTCTGCTGGCAGTATTATTTATGTGTAGCACTCTGTTGGCAGTATCATTTAGGAGGAGATACTCTTTTGGCAGTATTATGAGGGAGCATTCCATTGGCTGTATTATTTATGAGGGGGAACTCGGCTGGCAGTATTGTATATTGGGAGCACTCGGTTTGCAGTATTATTTATGAGGGGGGCACACTGTTGGCAGTATTATTCATGAGGTGACCCTCTGTTCAGAGTATTATTTATGAGGGGAGCACACTGTTGGCAGTATTATTTATGAGGGGAGCACACTGTTGGCAGTATTATTTATCAGGGGAGCACACTGTTGGCAGTATTATTTATCAGGGGAGCACACTGTTGGCAGTATTATTTATCAGGGGAGCACACTGTTGGCAGTATTATTCATGAGATGACCCTCTGTTCAGAGTATTATTTATGAGGGGGGCACACTGTTGGCAGTGTTATTTATGAGGGGAGCACTCTATTGACAGTGTTATTGATAAAGGGGTACACTATTCTCATGAGACCAGAATGGGAAAGGGGGTCAATATGCAGCCCTGGAGTTTTGGGCAGTTTCTAGATGGCAGATGGTTTTCAGTTTCGGAGGGTTGTATATAGACAGCTGGCTGGCACCTGTGGTTGCAGCGCTAGTTACATGTAGAATATGGCATTTTCTTCATCCACCATTATAGTTATCCCTGATCTCCACGGTCTCCTGCCCGCTGTGTTCAGCACATTATACGCTGTTGCTGCGGCACGTTTTGCAGTTTGGTGCAGTCGTCCATCACCTGTGGGGGCTGCCGGTGATTGACAGCTCTGCATCTTACGTCCCGCTGAAGCTTCGGGCACAGAACTAATATAAAGGGATCCTTTAAGGCATTGTTGCTGCGTCTGAATAGCAGGCCAGTAAATGATTTACTTCACCAGACTCGCGGCTTCTGTGTCCTCGATAACCAGTGCAGCTGCAAGGCGGGCGCAGAATACTTGGCTGTACATGCAGGCGGTATCAGGGCGCGGGGGCATTCATGGACCTTCAATGGATCTCATGTTTGACTTTGACTTAATAGATTCCTTTTTATATGACTAATAGGGGGACATTAACCAATAGCAAAGGGTCTCTGATCCAGACCCCCCATAGCTGCATCCATAAAAGTCTTATAGTGGGGTGCCCAGCAATTGTTAGAATGGGGGTACCCTAATCCCCGTTCCTCAAGGAGAGGTGCTGAGATGTGTAAGTCAGGGTTCACTAACGCTACTATAAAGCGTTTGCATTGCTATTGCTGGGGTGAACGTGGACTGTCATGTGGGCGTCCCTAGTCCACGGTAGGAGTGCCTTTTCCTTGTGGGAGGAGACAATAGCAGAGCAGTATCTGAGAACGTTTCTCCTTGTGGAGAGCACCACAAGCATGTAGGAAGTCTTATTGGCCTTGCAATGCCCCCTGGGAAAGAGCAATGCAAATGAGTGATGGAATAATCCTCCGCAGCGCCACCTATTGGTACTTTATGAGCCTGAGCATTTAACAGGCCTTGTTAACTGTAACTGGAGACATAAGCCAAGCCAGAACATTCAGTTACCGGCAGCCGTTTCATTGCTTCTTGCTCCTCATCAATACCCAGTAGAGTTCTGATTGGCTAGGTGTAAGGCCATCAATGCGAGTCTGGGGGGTAATGCTTCTCCTTGTGGAGAGCGCTACAGAAGAGAGTACTATGTGAGTGTAGGAACTCTTATAGGTCATGCAAGGCTACCTGGGAAAAAAACTATGCAAATGAGCAGTGGAATATTAGGAAGAGCAGCTCTGGAACACAAAATGCTTCTCTAACAAGTGAGATTCTGTGCAGGAATATTCTGAGCCCATGTATATAGGGGGCAGGGGTGCAAGTACAGGGACTGTAAACTACTGAACTACTGATACTGGTCTGTCCGCAGGACGGGTGATCCATAGATCAGTGGTGATCTGCCACTTGTTCACTAGGCTTGTAAACTGAGCTGTTTTCTGCAGACAGCTCCATTGATCTCGTATATCTGGACTTCTCTAAAGCATTTGACACCGTGCCGCATAATAGGCTGATATACAAAATGATGCAGCTCGGATTGGGGGAAAACGTGTGTAAGTGGGTAAAGAACTGGCTCAGAGATAGAAAGCAGAGGGGGTAATAAATGGTTCACACTCTGATTGGGCCACCATTGCTAGTGGGGGTCACAGGTTCAGTATTGGGCCCCATTCTGTTCAACATATTTATTAATGACCTGATAGAGGGGCTGCACAGCAAAATATCAATATTTGCAGATGATACAAAATTATACAATATAATTAATGCAACGGAGGACAATGTGCGGCTACAAACGGACCGAGATAAGCCGGGGGCTTGGGCAGAAAAATGGCAAATGAAGGTCAATGTGGATAAATGTAAGGTTCTGCACATGGGCAGGAGAAACGGATGTCACCAATATACACTAAATGGGGTACCGCTAGGGAAAAGTGATATGGAAAAACACCTGGGGGTACTAGTGGGCTGTAGACTTAACTGGAGTAATCAATGCCAGTCAGCTGCTGCAAAAGCTAATAAAGTCTTGGGGTGCATTAAAAGAGGTATAGGGGCGAGAACATTATCCTCCCACTATATAAGGCACTTGTCAGGCCTCACATGGAATACTGCGTACAGTTCTGGTCACCGGTGCTCAGGAAAGATGTTACAGTGCTGGAGGGGGTTCAAAGAAGGACAACTAAACTAATACATGGAATGACGGGACTGGAATACCCAGAGAGGCACCAAAACTGGGATTATTCACCCCGAAAAAAAGACGGCTAAGGGGCGACCAAATAACTATGTATAAATCCATGAGGGGACAATACAAGGATCTCTCCCATGATCTGTTTATACCCAGGACTGCGATGGTAACAAGAGGGCATCCGCTACGTCTAGAGGAAAGCAGGTTTCATCACCAACATAGAAGGGGATTCTTTACTGTAAGAGCAGTGAGACTGTGGAACTCTCTGCCTGGTGATGGCAAAATCCATAGAGGAGTTTAAGGGGGACTAGATGTCCTTCTAGAGTGCTATGATATTACAGGATATAGACATTAGGTGACCAGCAGGGTTGTAGTTCCGGGTCTTATATTTAGGTAGGTACTATCAGATGTTGTTCCAGAGATTATTCTGACTGCCATTATGGAGTCGGGAAGGATTTTTTTATCCCTGAATGGGCTAATTGGCTCCTGCCTCTTGGGTTTTTTTTGCCTTCCTCTGGATCAACAAGGGGGATATTGAAACAGACTGAACTGATGGGCATTGTCTTCATTCAGCCCACCATACTATGTTACTAGTGGCCAGGCTTGGTATTGTAGGCATTGAAGTGAATGGGAAATTAGCCTGAAATACCGAGCCTGGCCACTGCAGTGAGAATGGACAAACCCTTTAAATACAGTCTGCTGTTCCCTTTTATCAGCTAGTTTGGGCGAAGTAGAGATGGGCAGGAAGTGTGAGACCCTTAATATTATGGTGACTATGATCTTGGAGAACATCTGGTCTGATGGGAGGTATGAGGTCTCCGCCATGTGTACATACGATCGCTCCATCCTCATCATCCGAGCGATTGTAAACGAGGACGTTATTAGCTTTTAAAAATATGGCAGAGATGTTGACCTTCCGCCCGGCTGCCCGCCGCTCACGGGGTGTTTTTCCTGGATTCTTGACCTACAGGAGGACAGAGCTAAAATGTCAGGGAGCGGCGCTTCCATCAGAGCTCCAGCCGTTACCTCATAAAGTCACAATTAACTTTGTGCCCGGCCAAACAGCGCTGTAAGGAGGTGAACCGGCGGGCCTTCACTTCACTCATCAGGAGATTCACACTCATTTTGGCCCATAAACTTTTTTACAAAACATTTTTGATAAATTTGTTTTAAAAAACTACAAAAAAAGTAACATTTTTTTTAAATATATATTTTCAATAACATTTTTACACAAAAAATTATACTTTTTTCAAAAAGCGTTTTTACAAAAATTTTCCGAATCATTTTTCTAAAAAATCTAATATTTTTTGTAAGGCAAACACTTTAATGATGTAATTACCCTTTAAGGGCCCTTTTACACGGCCCGATGCTTGTCTGTTGTTAACAAACACGGAGCAAAAAGTACGTGCCGATCCACATGCTACTTTTTGGTAGTAGCATGTGCATCGGCACGTACTTTTTGCTCGGACAGATGATTGCAGCTCTGGGGTTGGCATGATCTTTCGTTAGTTACTGAGTAGCACATCTTCATGGGAGGGCGTGGGGGGGGGGGGGGGGGGGGCTGATGAGCGGCCATGTTTATGCCGGCATGAAAAATTCAATCAGTCTCGGAATGATCATCAGCCTATAAAAGGGTCTTACATAGAATGTAAATGGAAAGGGAGTCGATTGGCCATAAAGTAGAGGTAAGGGCTCATGCTAGGGGCTTATGCTGCTCCTTTGCGGGCCTCCAATTTTTGGAGTTTATATAGAAAAGAGGTGATCACATGACTAATGATGCAATGTCCGGGATTTCAATGACAGGAGAGTTTCTGAGGCTGATTATTATACCTGGCAGGTCTACTCCACACATAACATGGGGTTCAGTATTGGCCTAGCGGGGCATCTGTCAAGGTAGTGATTGCTACATCTGTAAATAGAACTGCTATGGGGTAAAATATATATAATAAGCAAAAAATAACAAGATCATTTTAGAAGATACATATAAAACATGGGGAAAAGGCTAATAAGTAAAAGGAAAATTACCTAATTAACCAAAATGACTAGTATCACATGGCCCGCTTTGGGTTAGAGGAGTCTCCTCATGAGAAGTTGATTATAAAGGGCCCTACTGCTGGGAACCCCAGTGATTAGCTGTAATCTGTGGAGGAATTAGCAACCAACGCTCAATTTCTCTGCAGCTCCCCCACAGGAGAAGCGAAGCATTACACAGTTCTCATTTAAATCAATGCGTTGCTTGTGATAATGAACATGCTGAGTTCTCCAATACAAGAGATGTTCTTTGTAGCTGCTCATAGGTGAGGGTCCTAAATCCATACGCCCGATAATGGGGCTTCTAAATCTCTGTTCACACTTGCATTGTGGTTTTCATTTCCAATCACACAGTGGATAGTAGCAGCCCCCATAGACCCCAGAAGGGTCCAGCATTGTTCTGTCTATTCTGTTCTCTATGCATGACTATAAGGCCGCCATCTAAGATGCAGCCAAAGCGACCCTCCAGTTCAACCAGAGGGCAGATATTACCTTTATTCCCATAGAGCTGTCAGTCTGCAGTGCCTGCGGCCCGATCAGCTGATCCATGATGGTCACGGCACTTCTTCTGCTAATTGAGGCATATTATGCAACTTCATGGCGCTTTCTGATTGGCCAAGACTGCTCATGTGAGCAATGCTAGTCAATCAAAGTGGTGTGTAATGTCTAAGACTACCACCGGTGCTCATCGGATAGCAGCAGGGTCATCCCGGATCACCAGATTGGGGGCCATAGGATCTAACAGATCAGATGAAGGGCACCACGTAATACAACCCCCCACCCCCACACACACAGTTTGGGGTTAGTTTTACTCTCTTTGGCAATAAGTCTCTCTGTCTCCATCTTTACTGCTTTTATCTGGTTTTTACAGATTTTTTTCCTTCTAGGTCTTTAGTGCTTCTTCGCTGCCTTCTTGTTTTGGCAGTTTTAAAGCTTTCTTTTTGCTGTTTATTGCCCCGTTTACATCTTTATTAACCATATTGGGTCTCTCCTATTTTATTCCTGTAAGATATTGGGTATTTAAGATGTTTGTAAACATCTCCCATTTTGTTGTACTCCTATTTTTGAGGACATTGTCCCGGTCAGTAAGGTAAAGTTCATCACTAAGCTGTTTGAACTTTGCCTCCCTAAAGTTTAGTATTTGTGTTCCTCCCTGATAAAACTCTCTCTTGAAAGACCAGTTGAAATGTATCATATTATGGTCAGTATGTCCCCGGTGCCCCCCAACCTGCACCCCTATTATTCTGTCAGGTCTGTTGGTTAATATTAAGTCCAAAATGGCCGTCCCCCTAGGCGGGTCCTGTACAAGTTGGGTGAGGTAAGTATCTTTAGTAATCGACAGGAAGTTGTTCCCTTTATGAGATCTGCAGGTTTCTTCCCAGTTTATACCCGGATAGATAAAGTCCCCCATAATAATGACCTCATTGGGATTCGCTGCTTCATCTATTTGCTTCAGTAAGGCTGGGTTCTCACAGGGCGGATTCTCGGCGGAAATCCTGCAGTTTGGCCGCAGCGGAAAACCGCGAGATTTCCAACGGGAGAACCACCGCTGCAAAACCGCGGGGGCTTCGAATCGGCCCGGCGGCTTTGAAGCGGCCCGGCTGCTCGCTCTTCCGCTGCGGCCGGCGCTCCCATAGAGGAGAACGCAGCCGCAGCAGAAAAAAAAAAAACGAACATGCTGCGGCCGGCAAATCTGTGCTGCAGCAGCGGCTTCTGCTGGCTCAGCCGCAGCGGATTTGCCATCCCGTGTAGACGAGATTTCTGAGAAATCTCGTCCACATGGCTGGCTAATCCCGGGATTAGCGGCCGCATGCGGATTTGCCGCGGCAAAAATCCGCACGGAATTTCCACGGCAAATCCGCCCCATGTGAACCCAGCCTGATAGATTTTCAGGAGCTTCTATTATATTTGGTATCTATCATAAACCCCCTATGAGGATTTTATTGTTGCTTTACCCTTCATGTATTTCTACTCATAGAGACTCCACATGTTCATCTCCCTCACATATATCTTTTCATAGACAGCCCCTCCCCATTTCCGGTTTTTACAATTCCTTCTGAACAGACTATAACCCTGTAAGTTAACTCCCAGTCACTGCTTTCATCCAGCCAGGTCTCAGTTATTCCCACTATGTCGCAGTTTTCCTCAGACATTATTATTACTTCTTGTTTGTCTACTTTATTGGTCCGACTTCCAGCATTAGTCACCATACAGTTTAGAAGGTTTTGGTTATTTTTTATATTACGTGTTTTCCTACTAACTGTTCTGCCAGTTCTAACTGTATTAACCCCTCCTCCTGCTCCACCCCATTCCCATTACTTGGTCCCTATTGAATGACATCTGAGAGCTGCCTCTGATTGGCCACAGTGCTTAGCCAATCAGAGGCAGCATTCACCCATTCATGAATTCATTTTAAATCCCCGCCTGCTGAATACTACTCAAAGCAGTTCAGGAGAAGAGCCGGTTGGACACGACTGAGCCCCGGAAGCTGCAGAGAGGTGAGTATAGATTTTTTTTTTTTACACTTTTTTAGGATGGTTTTCAGGGAAGGGCTTATATTTGAAGCCTTTCCCCGAAAATTCATACAGCACTTGCCGGCAGCCCATTGCTTTCAATGGAGCTGGCTGTTTTGCCGGCTCTATTGAATTCAATGGGAGAACGATCTTTAGTATATGTTCTCAATGGGGTCGGCGCTGCTGCTGCCGGCCCCATTGAGCGCCCATACACAGAACACAATGATTTGTCGCAGAATGCAGTTACATGCGTTCTGCTAATCGTTGTGTCCTATAATTTTCGACGCATGCATTTGTGCGCATGAAAAAGTCGCACATGTGACCGCTCCCATTGCAAAGCATTGGGTCTATAAAGATGCGGAGCGCAAACGCAGCTGTAAATCGTGCGAAAAAACGCCCGTGTGACTGAGCCCTAACACCAGAAGCCGGAATTATACAGTAGGTCATTTTTCTGAAGACACGTCCCCTTTCAAGGGCCATTCCACTGAAAACATATTTTTCCATTGCTGCACCTCTCAACTAATTGCCTGTCACACTCTAAAGGTCTCCTCAGTGTATTGCTGCCACTTCCCTGCAGTGCAGCCCCCTGTCTGATGCTTATCAGCCACCATCTTGAGAGTGAGATTTTTTTACTTTTACTTTCAATCAATCCCATGATGCATCAGCACAGCATTAGCTAGGGGGGGGGGGGGGGGCTATACCATTTCTGCCTGTTGGGTGAACAGTTTAATGATCATTACATTCTATATTCACCTAAATAAGCTACAACCCATAGCTGTACAGGAAGATGAGCTGTGACCTCCTCTATTATAACTGTGTGATCATCATCAATAACTGTGACAGGAGTCTGTGTCCCCCTGTAAACCGTTTTGTGGTAGAATTCATGCAGCAGCATCACATAGACTGAGCCCCTGACTAGAAGGTTCACACATAGCCCCAAGTAGATCTCAGGTGGTCAGATCTGAGATCACATGACCATCTGAGGAGGAAGAGGCCGGTGGATACAGACAGGAGTAACTCCCCAAGGTCCCACCAGCCCACTTATATATACCGGGGGATAGTGGATGAATATAATAGGCAGCGGAGGGGCCCTTTAATGTAGCCTCTGATATATTTGCTTAGCTCAGACCACCATTTAGCCGCCTCTTTACACCCGAGCCCTGGGAATGATGACCGGCGGTGACCGAATTAAATGAAGACTGCGGTGAGAGGCTGAGCCGCTGTCATGCTGGAAAGCCTCAGACCTCATTACGGCCGCTGGCTTCCTTCCCGTAGGGTTCTCGGTTTTTGAAGAGGGCTTGGATTAGAAAGGACGCAGCTAGCATGAACCTGCTGCTAGTATCAGTATCATGAAGTGACTGTGAGCCGGCTTGTAGGGGGCCGGGGGGAGCCGGGGGGCCGCGCAGATCATGTTTAGCTGCGTGCCATCTTACTTTTAACTCTCTCTTTATAGATTTACAGTTTGCTTGGAGTCGGCTCTCCTACTAGTAGCAAATACCCAAGCGTCCCATGAAATAGGCATCCTTTATTAGTACACTCTATTGTGCCATTCCTCTGTTATTCCTCCTGGAACTGTATGAGTAAATTGGCAAGTGGGCGTTGCTATTCTGCTTGACATAGTTTAACACTTTCCTGTTAGTATTTACAATTAAACTAGGACTACTCAGCAAATTTGGCTACAACTCATGTTGTTCCTCAGTTATTCCTCTGGGAATTGTATGAATGTATTGGCAACTAGGCGTTTCCATTTTGCATGACATCGTCTGACACTGTCCAGTCAGCATTTACAATGAGGCTAGGGCTGCACAGCATATTTGGCCATAACAAGTGCTGTTCCTCTATTATTCTTCCTGGAACTGTATGAATAAATTGGCAAGTGGGCATTGCTATTCTGCTTGGCATAGTCTGGCACTTCCCATTCAATATATACAATTAGGCTAAAGCTATATAGCAAATTTGGCAGCGACAATAGTCATGTGGTCAAAGACCACAGTATAGCCCTGCAATCTAATTGAAGTCAATGTGATTATGTTACAACTGGTAAGTAGCTGTGCCTCTCAGGTTGCAAAAAATCCAGTGGATTTCTCGTGATCAGTGGGCCGTGGTTGTGACAACATGCTAGTTAGGTGAGTGAGGAGACCATACATGCTCCTCTGGGTAATATGCAAATAAGGGAAATGGAAGAATACCTCCACAGCACTACCTATTGGAAGGCAGCATTCCTGCAAGTCAGTGTTAGACTCTTTATACAAGCCTTGTAACGATAGTTGATTTCTATAAGATTGTGAGGTCACAGGGCTGCACAAGCTGTTTCCTGTCTTACACTGTATGTGGACTAACCCCATTGGCAAAGGATTAAAGAATGCCTAGTTGTCAATTTATTCATTCATTTCCAATAGGAATAATAGAGGGACAGCACAAGAACAGAAGCTCCAGTATGTCATGTGGAATGCTAGTGTTTAGGGCAGGGGTCCATCGCTTGGCATCCTCGCCGATCAGTTGATACCCAACCAGGGCATCAGTTGATACTCATTAGGCCAACCAGGGCGCCAGCACCTAGCGGTACCGCTGGAGGGATTTTTTTTGGGGGGGATTTCTTGCAGGGTGCGGCAAAGTAAAAAAAATCATATCCTCCGGCGCCGCCTTTAGCCACATCAGAGGATCGGCAAGTGTAAAACATTGAAAACAAGGAACACGCAAAGATGGGCGACCTGATGTGGTGCGGGAAGAGAACTGTCTGGAGTGTGACTGCACTCAGAAGGACGGGGTTCGTATTCGTGCGGGATTTGTGTCTCCTGCGACACCCAGATCTGGCGCGGTTTTCTAGGCTGTGTGAAAGCGGCCATAGACAGTCCCCTTCTCTATACCCCACTAGGGCCCACGGCACGTGGCACAGAGGGGCGCTACTACCACAGAAATGTCACCAGTTTAGACTTTTTAAAAATATTTATTCTCATTTTTTATAATTGTGAACACGCATGAGAAATATTCTCTAATCCTAAAAATGAAATCAAGGAAATCTTTTAAAATCTACATTTCAAAAAAGTCAAAACAATCGAGAAAGTTAATAAAATATTCTTTAAAACCCTTTTTAAAAACTAAAAAAAATTCTAAAATTAAAAAAAAAAAATTGAAAAAAATAAAAATTCCCAAATTTGCACACGCAATACGCAGAGAATAGGAGCCGATGGGTTCATTCGCATTTCCGTATTTTGCGCGTGCCTTCCGATCGTGTAAAAGGGAAAATAGAACGTGCTCTGTTTTTCTGCAAATTTGCGCAACAAAGCTTCCCATAGAAGTCAATGGGGCGGTTGCACAAATGGGTGCGCAAAACGCATGGAGATGCGCGATACGCTGCGTAATTCTGCTGGAAAAAGAACACGTCCGGAACTAATTAGCTATTTCAAGTGATGCGTTTGTTTGCAGCGCGCAAATGAAGATTATGCTGCGGGGGAGAGAAGTACCAGAACCAATGATACGCGTGTCTCATTCAGCGTGGCGTTGTGGCGTGGACAATTGCGCCTCTGCTCATGTGAAGCCGGCCGGAGGCTCCACTACATCTGCGCCCGCGCCTCTGTTTACAGAATAAAAGGCAACCAAAGAAAGTTTTTCCAAACTTTTTACTGTCTTGTTACATAGTTTCACTTTTGTCCCATCTGATTTGAACCTTTTGCTTTTGCTGCGGTTTTACACGTTTCTGTTTTTAGGATGTTTCCCCCTTTTAGCGGCGCGGTGACACATCTGCTCCGCCGCTTGTAGAAGAAGCAGCTCTCTGGTCTCAAAGTGGAAATGTTTTTTCTTTAACTCTTGGTGTGAAGGTTCAGCGGGTTTTTGATGGACTGGTTTAGTGTTTGGCGAGGATGGGATGAGCGGCGGCCGCCCACGTGCTGGAAACAGGCAGCGCAGAGGAAGCTCAATGTCGCGGTGAAACACGCGCCGTCACCTTGTAAACCGCTATTTATGTGATATTTATGGCCGCGCTCCTTTTATATTATTGCAGGTATGGAGTGGAACGTTCTAACCGCTCACCACATCCCGCGGCGCGGAGAAGACACTCTACACGGCTGCTGCTATTAGTGTGACTCAAACCCTGTGGGCTCGGTGAATGGGGGTCAGAGTCAGCTGTACAACTCAGGCCAGAACCCATTGGATGACCTCACGGCGGCGGGCGCTGCGCCAGCAGGACGTATTTTTACACTGCTTTACACTGAGGCCGGATTTAAAAAATACTCTTAAAAAGTCCTTTAATCTGGCATTTGATAACCCAGAAAGCCTGATAATTCAGACTCTGCGTACTCCTTCATTTCTCAGGCTGCTGAGTTAAGATGAAAGCTGCGCTGTGATTGGTTGCGATGGATAACAAGGACCGCCTTACAACGCAGTCAGAAGGGAGCGGCGACTACAGGACTGAAGCGTTGACCCTACAGGTGGGGACGATAGTCAAGGGCAGAGTAAAAACTGCCTTACATTGCTGCAGGACATAGTGCGACTCTGTGCATAGCCTGACCTCGCCCCCCGTCTCCTGCTCTTTGGTACTGGTACTGAGAACAGGAGACTGGAAGGAGCCGGGCTATGCTGTACACAGAGCTTGAAGTATCCTGCAGTAGTGTAAGAAACTTTAGCTTCTGTCAGCCTAATTTTTGGGGTATGGGGGAAGTTGTGGACTGCAGGGAGCACAGATTTGCACTACTATTTTAGGGGGCTCAGAGTGGCACTGTTACTTTGAGGGGGCACAGAGGGGCATTATTACTTTAAGAAGCCATAGAGTGGCACTACTACTTTGAAGGGGTACAGAGAGGCATTATTATTTTAAGAAAGTCACAGAGTGGCACTATTACTCTGAGGGGGCACATAGAGGCATTATAACTTTGAGAGGTCACAGACTGGCACTATTACTTTAAGGGGGTACAGAGAGGCATTGTTAGTTTGGCAGGCCACAGGGAGGCACTATTATTTTTTAGGGGCACAGAGGGGTCACTATTACAATAATTTGAGGGAGTGCATAGGGAAATTATTACTTTGAGGGGGCACAGACCTGCAGTATCACAGAGAGTGGCACATTTTGAGAGGTCACAGAGTGGCACTAGTACTTTAAGGACGGCAAAAAGGGGCATAATTATTTTGATAGGCTCAGAGTGGCACTATTACTTGGAGGGGCATCGGGGGGGGGGACTATTACTTTGTAGGGGCACTATTACAGTACCTTGAGGGGGCACCTAGGGGCATTATTACTTTGAGGAGGCATAGAATGGTACTATACCACAGAAGGCCACTATTACTTTGAGGGGCATTGAGGGGGCACTATTACAATAATTTGAGGGAGTGCATAGGGAAATTATTACTTTGAGGGGGCACAGACCTGCAGTATCACACAGAGTGGCACATTTTGATAGGCTCAGAGTGGCACTATTACTTTGAGGGGCAGTATTACAGTACCTTGAGGGGGCACCTAGGGGCATTATTACGTTGAGGAGGCATATACTGGTACTATAGCACAGAGGGCAACTATTACTTTGAGAGGTACATAGAAACACTATTACTTTGTAGAGGTTCAGAGGGGGCACTATTACAGTAACTTGAGGGGGCACATATGGGCATTATTACTTTGGAGGAGCATAAAATTAGACTGTAGCACAGAGGGCCACTATTATTTTGAGGGGACATGGAGGCACGGGTACAAAGGTGTGACTTCACGTAAATGTGCCTCATACACAGGGATTGGTCCCTCTGTTCATTCTTTAATGTTGGGAGGTCTGAGCCTGAGGAAGTTTGTATGTGACTATCTTATTTTGGACATTCTGAAAGTTTTGTTTCAGATACTTTTTATCACCGTTGAATAATCCGGAGCATTTGATAATTTGGCGCTGGATATTTTTAGAGCTTTCGCTTATTATTGAGACGATCTGCAGAAAGCCAAGATAATCTTTGTATCAGGCAGGCTGATGGGCGCGGCGCGCTGGCGTCATCAGAGGTTCCCAGAGACGTTTGTCTTTTTGCGTTTCTTTCATAATTCATACGGTTTCGCAGAGTAGATGAAACACTGAAGGCCCGGCGGAGAGTCGGCCGGCAGCAAACATCACGTAATGAACGACTCGCGTCTCTTACCTTCCTGATGGATGAACAAAGTGCGGGCTGCACCCGCGAGCAGCGGGACGGGAAGTGCTCATCTAACACCAGGGAAGGCTTAGAGATGTCCTCAGAAGTCTACAAAACGGGTACTTTAACGACTGTCGGATCAGCTTAATGGCCGAAGCGAAATGTATTATGTTTATTGAAACCATGAGAGAAGAAACAATGACAGCTCATGCCGGACCGTCCCAGCGGCTGAACAGTGGCATGTCCGAATTAAAGTATTATTCCCAAAATTAATCTATATCACCTCTCCATAGGATATGTGATAAAAGTCCGATCGGTGGGAGTCTCACTTCTGAGTATCCCGAGGGTCCCGGGTCCAATGCCCCGCCTTCTACCTCAGTGCAGGCTTGCAATGAGGAGCAGATTGAATGGTGCGGCGGTACATGTGCGGTGCTGCTGCATTCATTTCATTGGGACTGACTAGTTCAAGTGCTCAGCTATCTCTAGTGGTTCTATTGAAGATGAATGAAGCAGCACCACATCTGCTTAACCGCCGCTTCATTCAGTCTCCTCCTCTCTGTGGGTGAGTGCAGTGAAGCCAAAGTGAGGAAAGGGAGACATAGGACCCCCGTTCTCGTTGAAACCCAAATTGATCAAACTTTTATTATCTACCCTACATATAGACTATAAAATTCAATTTTGGGACTACCCCTTTAAAGCAATTATCGGTTTTAGGCTATTTTGGATTTACCACAGTTTTAGAACTTTTAGGCGGCACGCGCAGAAAGCGAGGCAATATTTTTTTCATATATGCCCCACCCATTTACATAGAGCACGCTCCAAACCAAGGCATTTAAATCACAAGTAGTGCATATGGCCTCCCAAATAAACACAGACCCCAGACCATTTGTTAAAAAACAGATCCCAAATAAATAAAAGTAGGCTAAATAAATACAGACCCCAGACCAGATCCTCTAAACAAACCGAGATCCCAGACCAGATCCTCTAAACAAACCGAGATCCCTGACCAGATCCTCTAAACAAACCGAGATCCTAGACCAGATCCTCTAAACAAACCGAGATCCCTGACCAGATCCTCTAAACAAACCGAGATCCCAGACCAGATCCTCTAAACAAACCGAGATCCCTGACCAGATCCCCTTAACAAACCGAGATCCCTGACAAGATCCTCTAAACAAATACAGACCCCAGACCAGATCCTCTAAACAAACCGAGATCCCTGACCAGATCCTCTAAACAAACCGAGATCCCTGACAAGATCCTCTAAACAAACCGAGATCCCTGACAAGATCCTCTAAACAAACCGAGATCCCAGACCAGATCCTCTAAACAAACCAAGATCCCAGACTAGATCCTCTAAACAAACCCAGATCCCAGACTAGATCCTCTAAACAAACCGAGATCCCAGACCAGATCCTCTGAACAAACACAGACCCCAGATCAGATCCTCTAAACAAATACAGACCCCAGACTAGATCCTCTAAACAAATACAGAACCCAGACCAGATGCGCTAAACAAACAGATCCCAGACCAGATCCTCTAAACAAATACAGACCCCAGACCAGATCCTCTAAACAAACAGAGATCCCAGACCAGATCCTCTAAACAAACACAGACCCCAGACCAGATTTCCTAAACAAACATAGATCCAGACCAGATCCTCTAAACAAACAGAGATCCCAGACCAGATCCTCTGAACAAACAGAGATCCCAGACCAGATCCCCTAAACAAACAGAGATCCCAGACCAGATCCTCTGAACAAACAGAGATCCCAGACCAGATCCTCTGAACAAACAGAGATCCCAGACCAGATCCTCTAAACAAACAGAGATCCCAGACCAGATCCTCTAAACAAACAGAGATCCCAGACCAGATCCTCTAAACAAACCAAGATCCAAGACCAGATCATCTTAACAAATACAGACCCCAGACCAGACCCTTTGAACAAATACAGACCCCCTAAATAAATCCATACTCCAGACCAGACCCTGCAGGTACACCCCTCAGTCTGCTCATACGCCGGGCTCCCTGCTCCCCTGGCAAGGGCATCGTTTATTCTGCTCCTTGGATTAGACCGCGGCGCCGTATATAACGACTCTTGTACTAATATCTCTTATCTTTACTGGCTGCAATAACAACACTCCTTTCTAACAGCCACTTGACATTATCTGATCTCTGTGGAGGAGACGCTCTCCACATTTACTTCTCTCTTGCAAGAGTCACAAGATGTAAGATTATCACCCAGAGCCCCCTGGCCTCCATGTAACAGCAGCCCACAGCCCTTCACCTGGCCATGTTGGCGCCTTCGCCCCTGCTAGGGGAGTGTCCATATAGCGAGCGCATCGCTGTACGTCAACAGGGACACAACTAAATCCTTCTCAGGCGCCTTCTAGTTTACGGGGGATGTTGCAATAAGGAAAGGCCAGGTATGCCTTAGTATAGCTGGATCTTGGGCCAGAGGGGGCAGGGCTTAGCGGGGGCATCAGCGGCATATCTCAGTGGCTGCATGCCGCGGCGCTGTGTAAGGGGGAGCGTGGCAGCGCTTGCCCTTTATATTAGCATGGATGAGATGCAACAGCAGACGCCCAGTTCTTGCAACATTGTATCTAAGAGAAACAGAAAGGTGAGCGCAAAACTTGTATCAGCGGAAAAAACATTGCCTGCCCATGGATTAAGATTGATGGGGGGAGGTCAGAATTTGGCGCAAGCAGCATGAATTGATGAATTCATTGTTATGTTATTTCATATCTCTACTCTAGTTACATCCAAAGCTGCATTCAGGATTCTGCTTTTGGGACATATGGCGTTTTTTTCAGGATTATTTTTTTTTCAGAGATACACTTTACCGTTATTGTAATTTATTGGAGATCATGTGACCTGTTGGGCATCAATGTGAACATCACAAAGTCTGAGCTGAAAAGGTTAGGATGGGTGTAGCTGTAGTTTTCTATAGTAACACCCAGAATGAGCTGTAGTACTGGGGGGCGGTGGGTGGTCACAGATGTGCCGGTGGGGTCCTGATATACAACATATGACAGTGAAAGGGCAGATGGGAGGATGCTGCAGAGGGGATCCAGAAGAAAAAGGGTTAATTGTGCATCATAAAGGACTTTTGCAGCATAGGGGTGATCAAGCTGCATTTAGAAATCTGTTGGGGAATCCTTCAGCAAGACTTTGATTTCCCTGCAACGCCCCCACAGGGCAAGTGAAGCATTACACAGTTCTCATTGAAACCAATGGGCTGTTCATGTAATGCATGGACATGTTCGGTCCTCCAGAGAGAGACACTCTTTGTAGCTATTCTTTGCTCTAGCAGTTGGATTGGGGTCTTGGATGAGGGACTCCCCTCTATTGGTAGGAGTGGGTTTTCTGAACCAGACAAACTCTTTAAAAGAAAAGGACTAAGTTTAAAGGGGTTGCCTAAAAGTTATAAAATGTCTGCCACTAAGAGAGACTCATTCTAAAGTGGATGGATTACATGCAGCTCTATTAGCAGTAGGGGAATGGCATGGCACCAGAGATGGGGCGGAGCCTGCCAACACATTTACATCAATACCAATGAACAGTGTGCTGTCGGGCTCCACCCATTACTCCACCCCATCCAGTTTCCAATGGCCACACCCCTCCAGTCTAGAGCTGCATTCACATTCAGCCCATTCTACCAGCAGTTACCTTCTAGGAAGGGTTTCTCATAGGCCAAAACGAAGAGAGGTACCAGCTCACCGCACAGTCAGAATAGTAACGCGCAAGCGTTGATGCCAGCCAGGTGATCAGGAAACATACAGGAAATAGTTTGTCCGTCACACAAAGACTTCCCTGCAAATAATCCTTTATTCAAGGCAAATCTTAATTTTTTTTTTTACATTTTTAATTTCCTTTATTCTTCTCAATGATGATTTTTTCCCCCAATATTTTTTTTAGTCCCCAAAGGAGACTTGAACTTACAATTTCTTGATCTTTTTTTATCACACAATGCTCATGGTTCATCACCCAAAGGGTTGTCTAGAGGATGTCCTCCTCTTTCAGACTAGTGACAGGCCCAGAACTGGTCCGCATGGACCTCAGGCTCCCAGTCCCAATGTGTCGTCTCTCACCGCCTCTCTGGCTAGCAGACAGCTTTCTTTCCCTGAGTGTGTCCAGAACTGACACTTTTATCTTTAGTTTCTGCCACACCCACAGATGATAATCGTCTCTCAGGTTCCAGAATGCCTGTCCGTAGTCCTCTGCAGGCCATCCTGTGTACTACACTCCTACAATATATGCCCTTTAGGGTCAAGGGATGGGATTAGCTATGATTGAAGACATTTCGTTTGTCTGAAAATCATAAGAGTTTTGTAAGAAGTACCAGAAATTGTAATATTTGCCTGTAATAAAGGATTACTTGTGAGTAAGCCTTTATGTGCCAGAAAAACTATTTTCCTCTATGTTTCACACAGGCTGCATGGATTGTGCCATTTTGTTCAGCTGTTAGACAACCCCTTTAAGGGGCTACTTCTTTCCAAAAACAGTGCCACCCCTGTTTATAGGTTGTGTGTGGTATTGCAGTCCATTAACTTCAATGAAGCTGAGCTGCAATACTGAGTACAACTCATGAGCAGCGCTGTTTCTTGAAGAAAGTGACAATGTTTTTCACATCCTGTACAACCCCTTTAAGTGCTGCTTTTTAGCGCGGTATATACCGTATATCTACAATAGTGGCTGAATACTCTGCACTCAGCATAACATTTCTTGAGGTCATCTGTGCTCGGGCTCGGATGCGTTTCATCAGTCTCCTCCTGTGACTTTCTCCGGGTCTTGATTTGAGAACATAAACAATAAGCAGCTGATAGACTCCACGATCTTGTTCTCGCAGCTCGCTGGCCCCTTACTGGTATTGACTGTAAACTGATTTTATTGTATAGTAAACATGAACATAAGGAGACGTTTAAAGAGGGAAAAGTGAGTCGACTGCTTAATTATATTGTTTTACAGATGTGGAAAACAGCCAAAAGGAAAATCACAAAGTGGGCGGTTGTCATCCTGCAAGTGCCTTAAAGGGAATGTGTCATTAGAAATGACCTCTTGTATAAATCACATTTTTATATTCAACACACTAGCTGATACACCGGCCTCGCCCCAGGTCAGTTGCTACAGGTGTTTATGTGTTGTTTGCATGGAAAATTTTAGGAAGTCAAGGGTACTTAGAGGAACCCAGGAATAAAGTATGTAAACACAGTGTTAAATTCTCCTCGGGCTGCATGTACCGATGTCCCTCTGCAGAATGTGCCACCCCTCTCCTCATTTAGGACATAAAGAATGCTCCTGCCAAATTTCATGTTCGTGCGACACCGGAAAGTTAGAGAATTAGTGGCGAGTCAGTCAGTGAGGGCTTTCACACATAGATAGATAGATAGATAGATAGATAGATAGATAGATAGATATGAGATAGATAGATAGATATGAGATAGATAGATAGATAGATAGATAGATAGGAGATAGATAGATAGATAGATAGATAGATAGATAGATAGATAGATAGATAGATAGATAGATAGATAGATAGATAGATAGATAGATAGGAGATAGATAGATATGAGATAGATAGATAGATAGATAGATAGATAGATAGATAGATAGGAGATACACAGATAGGAGATAGATAGATAGATAGATAGATAGGAGATACACAGATAGGAGATAGATAGATAGATAGATAGGAGATAGATAGATATGAGATAGATAGGAGATAGATAGATAGATAGATAGATAGATAGATAGATAGATAGATAGATAGGAGATAGATAGATATGAGATAGATAGATAGATAGATAGATAGATAGATAGATAGGAGATAGATAGATAGATAGGAGATAGATAGATAGATAGATAGATAGGAGATAGATAGATAGATAGGAGATAGATAGATAGATAGATAGGAGATAGATAGATATGAGATAGATAGATAGATAGATAGATATGAGATAGATAGATAGATAGATATGAGATAGATAGATAGATAGATAGGAGATAGATAGATAGGAGATAGATAGATAGATAGATATGAGATAGATAGATAGATAGATAGATAGATAGGAGATAGATAGATAGATAGATAGGAGATAGGAGATAGATAGATAGATAGATAGATGATAGATGAAGAGAGATTTTTAAAGAATTGTTGCTTTTTTATCTAATTTTGGATGGCATGATCTACAGTATATTAAAAAAATCTTGAAATCTTGAAGTTCTCACTCTGACCATTAAAGGGGTTGTCCCGTGGCAGCAAGTGGGTCTATACACTTCTGTATGGCCATATTAATGCACTTTGTAATGTACATTGTGCATTAATTATAAGCCATACAGAAGTTATAAAAAGTTTTATACTTACCTGCTCCGTTGCTGGCGTCCTCGTTCCCATGGAGCCGACTAATTTTCGCCCTCCGATGGCCAAATTAGCCGCGCTTGCGCAGTCCGGGTCTTCTGCTCTCTTCAATGGAGCCGCTCGTGCAGAATGCCGGCTCCGTGTAGCTCCGCCCCGTCACGTGCCGATTCCAGCCAATCAGGAGGCTGGAATCGGCAATGGACCGCACAGGTGAGCTGCGGTCCACGGAGGGAGCAGACCCCGGCGGCCATCTTCAGCAGGTAAGTATGAAGACGCCGGACCGCCGGGATTCAGGTAAGCGCTGAGCGGTTTGTTTTTTTAACCCCTGCATCGGGGTTGTCTCGCGCCGAACGGGGGGGGGGGGGGGGGGGGGGTTAAAAAAAAATAAAAAAAACCTTTCGGCGCGGGACAACCCCTTTAAGTCTAACAATAGTCTGTCACTTCCTGTATCCTCAGGATAGGTCATCAATAGTTAATCCCCGGGGATTCACCACTCGAGATCCCCAGCGCTACGCTGACCGCCTGCCCACTGTCAGTGCAAACTATAGTGCAACCACCAGGACTGTCTCATTACTGACAGTTCTTCTTAATGGCGCTATGTATGTATGTGCAGGTCTCTCTACCTGCAGAGCCCCCATGCCAGTTAATGGACTTCTAAGTAATCCATCCATTGCTGTCACTTCCTCTGCATGCCTGCGGTGTTCTCGTTGTCGCTCTGTTACATACACACGGGATTAAGGTGCAGCTATTTAAAATGTCAAGAAAGGCATGAAAGTTTCCGGAGCGTGACCAAAGCATTATTAATACTTGTCCATGAACGTGACTCGGTATACTAACACCTCCTCTAATAAGAGAGTACCTGAAGGAGCACAGCTTGGATACAGGAGGGCATGGAGGCTCCAATACCCAGTTGTACCACCTCTAGCTTGGATACAAGATGTGATACGGGTGAGCATGGAGGCTTTAGTACCCTGTTGTACCGCCTCTAGCTTGGATACAAGATGTGATACAGGGGGCATGGGGGCTCTAGTACTCTGTTGTACCGCCTCTAGCTTGGATACAAGATGTGATACGGACAGGCATGGAGGCTCTAGTACCCTGTTGTACAGCCTCTAGCTTGGATACAAGATGTGATACGGGCGGGCATGGAGACTCTAGTACCCTGTTGTACCACCTCTAGCTTGGATACAAGATGTGATACGGGGAAGCATGGAGGCTCTAGTACCCTGTTGTACCGCCTCTAGCTTGGATACATGATGTGATACGGGGGAAGCATGGAGGCTCTAGTACCCTGTTGTACCGCCTCTAGCTTAGATGCAAGATTTGATACGGGCAGGCATGGAGGCTCTAGTACCCTGTTGTACCGCCTCTAGCTTGGATACATGATGTGATAAGGGAAAGCATGGAGGCTCTAGTACCCTGTTGTACCGCCTCTAGCTTAGATACAAGATGTGATACGGGTGGCTATGGAAGCTCTAGTACACTGTTGTATCGCCTCTAGCTTGGATACAAGATGTGATATGGGCAGGCATGGAGGCTCTAGTACCCTGTTGTACCACCTCTAGCTTGGATACAAGATGTGATACAGGAGGGCATGGAGGCTCTAGTACCCTGTTGTACCGCCTCTAGCTTGGATACATGATGTGATACGGGAAAGCATGGAGGCTCTAGTACCCTGTTGTACCGCCTCTAGCTTAGATACAAGATGTGATACGGGTGGCTATGGAAGCTCTAGTACCTTGTTGTATCGCCTCTAGCTTGGATACAAGATGTGATACGGGCAGGCATGGAGGCTCTAGTACCCTGTTGTACCGCCTCTAGCTTGGATACATGATGTGATAAGGGAAAGCATGGAGGCTCTAGTACCCTGTTGTACCGCCTCTAGCTTAGATACAAGATGTGATACGGGTGGCTATGGAAGCTCTAGTACCCTGTTGTATCGCCTCTAGCTTGGATACAAGATGTGATATGGGCAGGCATGGAGGCTTTAGTACCCTGTTGTACCACCTCTAGCTTGGATACAAGATGTGATACAGGCGGGCATGGAGGCTCTAGTACCCTGTTGTACCACCTCTAGCTTGGATACAAGATGTGATACAGGCAGGCATGGAGGCTCTAGTACCCTGTTGGGTTGCATCTAGCTTGGATACAAGATGTGATACAGGCGGACATGGAGGCTCTAGTACCCTGTTGTACCACCTCCAGCTTGGATACAAGATGTGATACAAGCGGACATGGAGGCTCTAGTACCCTGTTGTACTGCCTCTAGCTTGGATACAAGATATGATACGGGAGGCATGGAGGCTCTAGTACCCTGTTGTACCGCCTCTATCTTCGATACAAGATGAGATACAGGGGGCATGGAGGCTCTAGTACCCTGTTGTACCCCCTCTAGCTTGGATACAAGATGTGATACAGGTGGGCATGGAGGCTCTAGTACCCTTTTGGTTTACATCTAGCTTGGATACAAGATGAGATGCGGCCGGCATGGAGGCTCTAGTACCCTGTTGTACCACCTCTGGCTTGGATACAAGATGAGATACAGGGGGCATGGAGGCTCTAGTACCCTGTTGTACTACCTCTAGCTTGGATACAAGATGAGATACAGGGGGCATGGAGGCTCTAGTACCCTGTTGTACTACCTCTAGCTTGGATACAAGATGTGATACAGGTGGGCATGGAGGCTCTGGTACCCTGTTGGTTTACATCTAGCTTGGATACAAGATGAGATACGGCCGGCAGGGAGGCATACAGGTTCCATATGGTCTCTGGGGCCTATCAGTCTATATTGTATTATCTGTAACTGGGCCTGTAGGTCGTGCAGACTCGTGAGCTGTGACAGTTGGCGTCCCAGATTTTCCCATACATGAAATACTGCTGATAAACCGGGCAGTCACAGCGTTTCAGAATAAAGCACACTTGGTTGACGTATCCATACGTGTCCCCGCGTCATGCTATCCGTGGTTGGAGCAGCGTGTGCTGGACGACAGGTACCCTGATCCGGTATTTTGGTTTCTACACCAGACTGCCCCTTTAATCATTGTAGAAACTAAATGCAGGACCTCTCACAGCGCCCCCTACTGGCCATGTGATCTTAATACTGCATTGCTATTATTATCTCCTCCACCTTAGTAGGGGCTTTTTTTGGGACTTTTGCTTAATAGACAAGTATTAATTAATATCTCTTTGATGGTAAGCTTGTGTGTACGACTAACGGGTCATTAATGGTATGACTACTGAGGATGGGACTCACCCCACACTGTCACAACTTTTAATTTCCCTCCTAATTGTGGTTTCAAACTTCCTCTGCAAGTTTAATCTTTGCGGATCGCCGTCTGGCAGGACTAGACGTCGGGGCGGTCGGCGGCGCGGCAGCTGTTCCTCGTCGGGGCGGTCGGCCGCGCTGCAGCTGTTCCTCGTCGGGGCGGTCGGCGGCGCTGCAGCTGTTCCTCGTCGGGGCGGTCGGCGGCGCTGCAGCTGTTCCTCGTCGGGGCGGTCGGCGGCGCTGCAGCTGTTCCTCGTCGGGGCGGTCGGCGGCGCTGCAGCTGTTCCTCGTCGGGGCGGTCGGCCGCGCTGCAGCTGTTCCTCGTCGGGGCGGTCGGCGGCGCTGCAGCTGTTCCTCGTTGGGGCGGTCAGCGGCGCTGCAGCTGTTCCTCGGGCTTCTTGCTGTACTATTATTAGTCTTTCGCATTTACAAACCCGACTCGCATCCTTCCGGCTAATTCTGCTATATCTCACATCTAAACCCTTCAAGACGTTTGAGTCATTTTTGCTTTTCAGGTGGAGCGCTATCAATATTGACATCAAGGTTGGGGAAAAATGTTAATTATTATAGCGGGAGAAAGGAAATTAGTCAGTAGAAGCTTAGTCATTGTTTATAAAAAACATCCATCTTATTAATGGAAAATTCCACCTTAACTTTTAAGGTGGAATTTTCTTTTAATTTAGCTACAAAGGTTTTGTCTTCTATGTAGTCTGCGGTACGGATGAAGAATATATTAACCACATCAGTCCTTCTCATATGTCATAGAAAATGATTAATTGGCAATCCTTTGACTTTTTAGAAGTATGCAAATGAGCAATGGAGTGATTTCCTCACAGCGCAACCTAAAGGCAGCTACTTTATGAGTCAAATTTGACCTCCTAATGGGCCTTGCAACATTACTAGGAATGAAAGCCAAATTGGAATACTCTTGTGCAGACAGCTGTTTGGGGTTCTTGCCCCTTGTCAATTTACAGTAGAGAGGCCATCAGTGTGAAAGGGTTAATGTTTCTCCTTGTGGAGAATACCACTGGGGTGTTGAAAGTCTTATAGGCCTCACAATGCATCTTGGGAAAAAGCTATGCAAATGATGATGAAATAATCATACACAGCGCCACCTAGTGGAAGGTATGGTCAGCTGTTTTAGGGTGTTTGCCCCTCATCAATCTAATTAGGGTTCTTGTTGGCTAGGTGAGAGGCCATCAATACGAGTTGAAGGGAATTCTGTTTTCTTCGTCTGGAGACCACCGCACGGGTGTAGGGAGTCCTATGGGCCACGCAATGCTCCCTAGTAAAAAGCTATGCAAATGAGTGATGGAATAATCCTCCACAGCGCCACCTGTTGGAAGGTGGTCAATATCCAACCTTGTAGCATAACTAGGGATGTAAGTCACACCGCAGTACCCATGTATAGACAACTGATTCTGGCTTCTTGCCCATCATCAGTGCTCAGTTGAGGTGAGAAGCCATCATGGTGAGCCTAGAGGGCAATGTTTCTCCTTGGGCACAGCAGCACAGTGGGCGCTCACCTAACCAACTAGGACCCTACTGGCCCTGATAAAGGGCAAGAACCCCAAAATAGCTGTTTGTACCTAGTTACGATGGCTTGGCGTATATCCCTAGTCATGTTTCAATGTTGGAATCTTTCAGTTGATGGCGCTGTGGAGGATCATGTCATAGGGGGCACTGCTATACCCTGCAGTGCCCACAAGGAGAAACATTAGCTTGGCCTGAACTCATATTGATGGCCTCTCACCTAGCCAACTACAACCCGACTGTGCACAGTAGACAAACCCCTTTCTGTATATGGGTACTGTGCTTTGATTTGCATCCCTATTCATGTTAAAAGGTTAGACATTGATTCATTGGGTAGCTACCTTCCAATAGGTGGCGCTGTGGAGCATTATTTCACCACTTTTGCATAGCTATTTGCATAGCTTTCTCCCAGGGAGCATTGCATGGCCTATAATGCTCCCTACGCCCTTGTGGGGCTCGCCACAAGGTGAAACATGACTTCCCCAAACTTTTTTCCATAAAGCCATACTCTTTGGCCCCCCCTGTTGTTGTAATGAGTGAATGGCGTACAGTTGGCATTAGATCAGTGCGTTGGGCTTTCTCTCGGTCTCTTGGATTTATTACGTTTAATCATTAGCCTGTTGTTTTGCATCCTGTTGGGACTTTCAGCGATTATTTATTGTCCCTGGGACGCTGCGGGTTCACGATCCGTGAATGTGAAGGATTGATTCCGGAGCGCTACAAGATAGAAGATTATTACCGTTATTGATCATAAATGAGAGTGAAGCCGCGTTTAACGAGTGATTAGTAATCGCCTGTATTTATTCTTCTTGTCCGACCTCTGACAGAACTAGTCGCAGCGGCCGTAGATTTATGGGATGTGGATAGCGCTAATGAAAACACCTTATTACTCATCGCTCCGCGGTACATTAGTCTATTTACTATAAGAGACCCGCGGGCAGGAAATAACACCTCGGCTACCCTGGGTCCACTAAACGGAAACCAGAGGGCACAGATGGCAGAGCGGTCACACCTCGGTCTTGGCCACCCTGCCACCACTGATCCCAAGGGCAGACCAGCAATTTTTTAGTCCTGGTAAACCCCAAGACCTAAAAACCAAACAATATGGTGCACGGCACAAGTGATTCTTCTCCCTCCAGGCAGCAGTGTCTTGAATCATCCTACGTGAATCATCCTCCTCCTGGCTCTGGCTCCTTACCTCTGATGTTCCAAGACATCGCTGTTGGCCCATTGGCGCCTCCTTCACACAGTTGCTGAGTTATGACCTTGGTTCCATGGCTACATTTACATTAGCAGCTTGGTTCTGATGCTGTATTTATGCTATGAGTTTGGTTCCGTGGCTGTATCTACAATAGATAAAGAATCAGTGGGATCGCTCCCTGTGTAAATGATGAAACGGGAAAAATAGAATATATAGGGCGCAGCAATAAAAGAGCAGGACTCACCTGACATGGATGGCCAACCCAAGGAACGGCTGCCGCCACACCTTGAGTGGGTATATACAATTCTTATGCACTCAGGCATCCAATGGAGATGAGCGTCAGGTTGGTGTACGAAATGGCAAGTTTCGGAAAGCAAACAAAATATATGTAAATAGAAAAAGATACCTGCGCTCAGAAGACAAGTGTATGTATTTACATTATGAGCTTGGTTCTGGCGCTGTATTTATGGTTCTGATACTGTATTTATGCAATAAGCTTGGTTCTGTGGCTGTATGTTTGTTATGAGTTTGGTGATGGTGCTGCATTTAGGTTAGGCGCTTGATTCTGGTGCTGTATTTATGTATCGAGCTTGGTTCTGAAACAGTATTAATGTTATGAGCTTGGTTATGGTACTGTATTTATGTTATGTGCTTGATTTTGGTGCTGTATTTATGTACCAAGCTTGGTTCTAGACCTGTATTTATGTGATGAGCCAGGCTCTGGTGCTGTATTTATGTACTGAGGTTGGTTCTGATACTGTTTTGATGTAATTAACTTGCTTCTGGTACAGTATTTATGCACTGAGCCGTTCTGTTGTGGGTACAATACTCTCTTGCTTTCTGCACAAGCAGAATTCTGGCAGAATGCCTATCAGGGCAATATAGATCATGTTTTTCTTATGGGGCGGGGCACCAAAAAGAATCCACACAGGGTGCCACCTGACCTTATGCCGCCATTTACTAAAAATAAATTCTAGTCTTGAGCAAGAGATCTACAGATGTAGAGTTGTGCAGTACTGACACCGTACAGATGGTGGAGCTGTTGGCATTCATTTATTAGATGCACGCGCTTTTGGAAAGTTTTTGCTAGTTCTGTACTAGTTAGAACCTTGACAAAAACAATAAGTTCTGCACTTCTGACCACAGGACATTATTCTGTAGCTGCGGACGAGCAGAGCGGCTGTCAATAGGTTCTGGGTATTGCTGAAATGTTTTGATCAATCGGACATGTATGATGTCTTCAACATGCAGAAAAACATTCTCAGAACTGCAGACAGCTGTGGATCTACGCCCCTTTAAGGAGCAGCACCCCAATATGAAGGCATTGGGGTTACATGAAGGACGATCTATAGACTCTATGCTTTATCTTCACATTACGTGTCAGCTACAGGTGCCCCCATAATGTGTCAGCTATAGGTGCCCCCATAATGTGTCAGCTACAAGTACCCCCATAATGTGTCAGCTATAGGTGCCCCCATAATGTGTCAGCTATAGGTGCCCCCTTAATGTGTCAGCTACAGGTGCCCCCATAATAATGTGTCAGCTACAGGTGCCCCCATAATAATGTGTCAGCTACAGGTGCCCCCTTAATGTGTCAGCTACAGGTGCCCCCTTAATGTGTCAGCTACAGGTGCCCCCTTAATGTGTCAGCTACAGGTGCCCCCTTAATGTGTCAGCTATAGGTGCCCCCTTAGTGTGTTAGCTACAGGTGCCCCCTTAATGTGTCAGCTACAGGTGCCCCCTTAATGTGTCAGCTATAGGTGCCCCCATAATGTGTCAGCTACAGGTGCCCCCATAATGTGTCAGCTACAGGTGCCCCCTTAATGTGTCAGCTACAGGTGCCCCCTTAATGTGTCAGCTACAGGTGCCCCCTTAATGTGTCAGCTACAGGTGCCCCCTTAATGTGTCAGCTATAGGTGCCCCCTTAATGTGTCAGCTATAGGTGCCCCCATAATGTGTCAGCTATAGGTGCCCCCATAATGTGTCAGCTATAGGTGCCCCCATAATGTGTCAGCTGGAGGTGCCCCCTTAATGTGTCAGCTATAGGTGCCCCCTTAATGTGTCAGCTACAGGTGCCCCCATAATGTGTCAGCTACAGGTGCCCCCTTAATGTGTCAGCTACAGGTGCCCCCTTAATGTGTCAGCTGGAGGTGCCCCCTTAATGTGTCAGCTACAGGTGTCCCCATAATGTGTCAGCTATAGGTGCCCCCATAATGTGTCAGCTACAAGTACCCCCATAATGTGTCAGCTATAGGTGCCCCCATAATGTGTCAGCTATAGGTGCCCCCATAATGTGTCAGCTACAGGTGCCCCCTTAATGTGTCAGCTGGAGGTGCCCTCTTAATGTGTCAGCTATAGGTGCCCCCATAATGTGTCAGCTACAGGTGCCCCCTTAATGTGTCAGCTGGAGGTGCCCCCATAATGTGTCAGCTACAGGTGCCCCCATAATGTGTCAGCTACAGGTGCCCCCATAATGTGTCAGCTATAGGTGCCCCCATAATGTGTCAGCTACAGGTGCCCCCTTAATGTGTCAGCTACAAGTACCCCCATAATGTGTCAGCTATAGGTGCCCCCATAATGTGTCAGCTACAGGTGCCCCCTTAATGTGTCAGCTGGAGGTGCCCCCTTAATGTGTCAGCTATAGGTGCCCCCATAATGTGTCAGCTACAGGTGCCCCCTTAATGTGTCAGCTGGAGGTGCCCCCATAATGTGTCAGCTACAGGTGCCCCCATAATAATGTGTCAGCTACAGGTGCCCCCTTAATAATGTGTTGTACACAATGCTCCAATAGCAGACGTGTCGGTCTGTTCTGTGGATATGACAAAAGTCTAAAGTCAGAATACCTATTTGCACGCCTTCCTTAAAGGGGCGGTCTAGGGAGAAAAAAAACTGAATTGGAATATGCTAAGCATTGTATAACACCATGAAGCCCCCCGCAGCTCCTGTTCCGATGGTGTCCGGTTCGCACTGCACTCTTCTACCAGCTCCAGCAATGACAGCCCGTCACATGTGACCTCTGCTGCCCCCCATCCGATAAGTGCCCGCACATGACCCTGTGATGGGACACGTTGCTGCCCCTGGAGGCCGGGCACTGTCAGAACAGCAGTCTGGGGTGAAGTCAGGAGGACTTTTTTCCATTTTTATGCAACACTGAGCAAATTTCAATTATTTTTTTCTCCCATACCACCCCGTTGAGATGCCCTCTTTAATTGCCTACTAACGATGGCTCCTACCCATTTCTTGCCACATGTACCCCCTTATATTTATATATATTGTCCTCCACAGGTGCCCCCTCATAGTACCAGCCCGAACAGCAGCCATACTTTGGCCTCATTATGGTTGGTGGTATTCCCTCTGGGCGCAACCAAAAAATTGGGACTCTGGGAACTCTCTTAAAGGGCTTCGGTGCTCATTAAAGGGGTTGTCCAGTTATAAACTATTCATGGGCTTTGCTCTAAATCAGTAATTCATAATAGAGTTGTGTAGATCCGTGGCCAGGGACTCATCAGCTGTTTGTTGGGCCACTGTACTTGTGCATTGAGCGGATTTCTGCAGGAAGCAGACAGCTCCATTCTTACTGCAGTGGTGAGGATCGGTATTGCAGACAAAGTTCAAATAAATGTCAATGGTAACTTTGCCTGCAATACCAAGCTAGGCCACTGTAGTGGGAATGGAGCTGTCTGCTTCTCACAGAAACCATCTCAATTTACGGGCACAGCAGAGTGCCAAACAGCTGAATGGCACGGGTTCCATGTTACAGATCCCTGCCAATCTCTTTCTGACAACCTAACCTAGGGATAGGACATCGATAGTTTGCAACTGGACAACCCCGTCAAGTAAATCTACAATAGGCTACATTTCCAAAAAACCGCTACATATGACGGGGACAGTCCCTGATGTTTATTGGCGTTTGCTTATCTATCTTCATATGTCTTCACAGATCGGGTGTAATCTGCGGTTTCTGGTTGCCTTCACACCTTCAGATCCACAAGCCTAAGAGACCTGATTTGCCTTCCTGGTGATATCAGAAGGTCAGTATGCTATAAACTGAGCCCACAAATATACCATCTATATACACCTTTCACTACTGTCTCAGGAGGGATAATGACAAGGGAAAGTGTATTGCAGAGACTCGTCTGTATTTTATATGCCCTTATGGTTGTGTGAGTTCAATGTGCGAACATGGAAAAGTAGGCAATACTATTACTGCCTATATCACTTATAAGGAGGTAGTAGTACTATCTGTGCCTACATCATTTATAGGAAGGGACAGGGAGGCAGTACTAACTGTGCCTACATCATTTATAGGAAGAGACAGGGAGGAAGTACTAACTGTGCCTACATCATTTATAGGGAGAGACAGGGAGAAAGTACTAACTGTACTTACATCATTTATAGGGAGAGACAGGGAGAAAGTACTAACTGTGCCTACATCATTTATAGGAAGAGACAGGGAGGCAGTACTAACTGTGCCTACATCATTTATAGGAAGAGACAGGGAGGAAGTACTAACTGTGCCTACATCATTTATAGGGAGAGACAGGGAGAAAGTACTAACTGTGCCTACATCATTTATAGACAGAAACAGGGAGAAAGTACTAACTGTGCCTACATCATTTATAGAGAGAAACAGGGAGAAAGTACTAACTGTGCCTACATCATTTATAGAGAGAAACAGGGAGAAAGTACTAATTGTGCCTACATCATTTATAGAGAGAAACAGGGAGAAAGTACTAACTGTGCCTACAGCATTTATAGATAGAAACAGGGAGGCAGTACTAACTGTACTTACATGATTTATAGGAAGAGACAGGGGGGCAGTACTAACTGTGCCTACATCATTTATAGAGAGAAACAGGGAGAAAGTACTAACTGTGCCTATGTCATTTATAGGGAGAGTCAGGGAGGCAGTAGCGTCTGACCAGACTGTTAGGAGGTGTTTGGACCAGTGGATGTGTGAGGGCACACAAGGTGACCAGGCTCAGGACCCCCGACAGACCACCAGTAGAGAGGAGTGTCTGACCAGACTGTTAGGAGGTGTTGGGATCAGTGGATGTGTGAGGGCACACAAGGTGACCGAGCTCAGGACGCCCCCTACAGACCACAAGTAGAGAGGAGCGTCTGACCAGACTGTCAGGAGGTGTTGGAACCAGTGGATGGGGGCACACAAGGTGACCGGGCTCAGGACGCCCCCTACAGACCACCAGTAGAGAGGAGCGTCTGACCAGACTGTCAGGAGGTGTTGGGACCAGTGGATGGGGGCACACAAGGTGACTGGGCTCAGGACCCCCGACAGACCACCAGTAGAGAGGACCGTCTGACCAGACTGTTAGGGGGTATTGGGACCAGTGGATGGGGGCACACAAGGTGACCGGGCTCAGGACCCCCTACAGACCACCAGCAGAGAGGAGCGTCTGACCAGACTGTTAGGGGGTATTGGGACCAGTGGATGGGGGCACACAAGGTGACCGGGCTCAGGACCCCCTACAGACCACCAGTAGAGAGGAGCATCTGACCAGACTGTTAGGAGGTGTTGGGACCAGTGGATGGGGGCACACAAGGTGACCGGGCTCAGGACGCCCCCTACAGACCACCAGTAGAGAGGAGTGTCTGACCAGACTGTTAGGAGGTGTTGGGACCAGTGGATGTGTGAGGGCACACAAGGTGACCAGGCTCAGGACGCCCCCTACAGACCACCAGTAGAGAGGAGTGTCTGACCAGACTGTTAGGAGGTGTTGGGACCAGTGGATGTGTGAGGGCACACAAGGTGACCGGGCTCAGGACGCCCCCTACAGACCACAAGTAGAGAGGAGCGTCTGACCAGACATTTAGGGGGTGTTGGGACCAGTGGATGAGGGCACACAAGGTGACCGGGCTCAGGACGCCCCCTACAGACCACCAGTAGAGAGGAGCGTCTGACCAGACTGTTAGGGGGTGTTGGGACCAGTGGATGTATGAGGGCACACAAGGTGACCGGGCTCAGGACCCCCTACAGACCACCAGTAGAGAGGAGCGTCTGACCAGACTGTTAGGGGGTGTTGGGACCAGTGGATGTGTGAGGGCACACAAGGTGACCGGGCTCAGGACGCCCCCTACAGACCACAAGTAGAGAGGACCGTCTGACCAGACTGTTAGGGGGTGTTGGGACCAGTGGATGGGGGCACACAAGGTGACCGGGCTCAGGACGCCCCCTACAGACCACCAGTAGAGAGGAGTGTCTGACCAGACTGTTAGGAGGTGTTGGGATCAGTGGATGTGTGAGGGCACACAAGGTGACCTGGGTCAGGACCCCTGACAGACCACCAGTAGAGAGGAGTGTCTGACCAGACTGTTAGGAGGTGTTGGGACCAGTGGATGGGGGCACACAAGGTGACCGGGCTCAGGACCCCCTACAGACCACCAGCAGAGAGGAGCGTCTGACCAGACTGTTAGGGGGTATTGGGACCAGTGGATGGGGGCACACAAGGTGACCGGGCTCAGGACCCCCTACAGACCACCAGTAGAGAGGAGCATCTGACCAGACTGTTAGGAGGTGTTGGGAGCAGTGGATGGGGGCACACAAGGTGACCGGGCTCAGGACGCCCCCTACAGACCACCAGTAGAGAGGAGTGTCTGACCAGACTGTTAGGAGGTGTTGGGACCAGTGGATGTGTGAGGGCACACAAGGTGACCAGGCTCAGGACGCCCCCTACAGACCACCAGTAGAGAGGAGTGTCTGACCAGACTGTTAGGAGGTGTTGGGACCAGTGGATGTGTGAGGGCACACAAGGTGACCGGGCTCAGGACGCCCCCTACAGACCACTAGTAGAGAGGAGCGTCTGACCAGACATTTAGGGGGTGTTGGGACCAGTGGATGAGGGCACACAAGGTGACCGGGCTCAGGACGCCCCCTACAGACCACCAGTAGAGAGGAGCGTCTGACCAGACTGTTAGGGGGTGTTGGGACCAGTGGATGTATGCGGGCACACAAGGTGACCGGGCTCAGGACCCCCTACAGACCACCAGTAGAGAGGAGCGTCTGACCAGACTGTTAGGGGGTGTTGGGACCAGTGGATGTGTGAGGGCACACAAGGTGACCGGGCTCAGGACGCCCCCTACAGACCACAAGTAGAGAGGACCGTCTGACCAGACTGTTAGGGGGTGTTGGGACCAGTGGATGGGGGCACACAAGGTGACCGGGCTCAGGACGCCCCCTACAGACCACCAGTAGAGAGGAGTGTCTGACCAGACTGTTAGGAGGTGTTGGGATCAGTGGATGTGTGAGGGCACACAAGGTGACCTGGGTCAGGACCCCTGACAGACCACCAGTAGAGAGGAGTGTCTGACCAGACTGTTAGGAGGTGTTGGGACCAGTGGATGGGGGCACACAAGGTGACCGGGCTCAGGACGCCCCCTACAGACCACCAGTAGAGAGGAGCGTCTGACCAGACTGTCAGGAGGTGTTGGGACCAGTGGATGGGGGCACACAAGGTGACCGGGCTCAGGACCCCCTACAGACCACCAGCAGAGAGGAGCGTCTGACCAGACTGTTAGGGGGTATTGGGACCAGTGGATGGGGGCACACAAGGTGACCGGGCTCAGGACCCCCTACAGACCACCAGTAGAGAGGAGCATCTGACCAGACTGTTAGGAGGTGTTGGGAGCAGTGGATGGGGGCACACAAGGTGACCGGGCTCAGGACGCCCCCTACAGACCACCAGTAGAGAGGAGTGTCTGACCAGACTGTTAGGAGGTGTTGGGACCAGTGGATGTGTGAGGGCACGCAAGGTGACCAGGCTCAGGACGCCCCCTACAGACCACCAGTAGAGAGGAGTGTCTGACCAGACTGTTAGGATGTGTTGGGACCAGTGGATGTGTGAGGGCACACAAGGTGACCGGGCTCAGGACGCCCCCTACAGACCACTAGTAGAGAGGAGCGTCTGACCAGACATTTAGGGGGTGTTGGGACCAGTGGATGAGGGCACACAAGGTGACCGGGCTCAGGACGCCCCCTACAGACCACCAGTAGAGAGGAGCGTCTGACCAGACTGTTAGGGGGTGTTGGGACCAGTGGATGTGTGAAGGCACACAAGGTGACCGGGCTCAGGACGCCCCCTACAGACCACCAGTAGAGAGGAGTGTCTGACCAGACTGTTAGGGGGTGTTGGGACCAGTGGATGGGGGCACACAAGGTGACCGGGCTCGGGACGCCCCCTACAGACCACCAGAAGAGATGATCGTCTGATAGTCCGACAAGGACAAGCAGGTCTAGCTGTCAGAATTTTTTAGGCGCTTGGCTGAAGGCTATTTGGTATCACGGCCCCCATTACATGTTCGGGTTCTGACCCCCACGTCACCTCCGGAGTGGAAACGGGTTCTCTTCAGTGATGAATCCAGGTTTAGTTTGGGCGCTGATGACAGCCGCGTTCGTGTATCACATCTTACATCCAAACTAGATGCTCTTCAACAAGGTCCTAAAGCCTTCATTACCACCCATATCACATCTTGTATCCAAGCTAGAGGCGGTACAACAGGGTACTAGAGCCTCCATGGCCACCGTATCACATCTTGTATCCAAGCTGGATGCTTGCTGATGGTTTCCTAATACCATGATGGGTATTTCTACCGGCCGCAGATCCCTCCTCACTCGCTGATTCTGCTCATGTGAAGCTGGAATACGATCTGTCGGCTCCAAATAACAAGACGTGTATCTACCCTGCAGAGCAAAGGGGCTGAAAATGGAATAAACACATCTGACTGCAGAGTATACGGCCGGGTACGACTGTATAGCCCATGTTAGTTAGAGGTGGAGGGTCCCTCTGAGGTTCTCCAGCAGCGCAGGTCTGGGCTATGATGTTCTGCAGCAGCTGAGGTGTGTTTTAGGAATTCTGCTGCATTTGAAGTGTGTATTGAAAGGTCCTCCAGCAGCTGTATATTATGAAGTTCTGCAGCAGCTGAGGTCTATATTATTAGGTTCTGCAGCTGGTGTGTATTCAGTTGTTCTGCAGAGGCTGACATGAATATTACACTGCAGCATCTGAGGGGTGTATTATGAGGTTCTGCAGCAGCTGAGGTGTGTTTTAGGAATTCTGCTGCATTTGAAGTGTGTATTGAAAGGTCCTCCAGCAGCTGTATATTATGAAGTTCTGCAGCAGCTGAGGTCTATATTATTAGGTTCTGCAGCTGGTGTGTATTCAGGTGTTCTGCAGAGGCTGACATGAATATTACACTGCAGCATGTGAGGGGTGTATTATGAGGTTCTACAGCAGCTCAGGAGAGTAATTTGCGGTTCTGCAGCAGCTGAGGTGTGTACAATGATGTTCTGCAGCATCTGAGGGGTGTATTATGATGTTCTATAGCAGCTCAGGAGAGTAATGTGCGGTTCTGCAGCAGCTGAGGGGTGTATTATGAGGTTCTGCAGCAGCTGAGGTATATATTTTATTGTATTGCAGCAGCTGAGGGGTGTATTATGAGGTTCTGCAGCAGCTGAGGTATATATTATAGTGTATTGCAGCAGCTGAGGGGTGTATTGCGAGGTTCTGCAGCAGCTGAGGTATATATTATAGTGTATTGCAGCAGCTGAGGGGTGTATTATGAGGTTCTGCAGCAGCTGAGGTATATATTTTAGTGTATTGCAGCAGCTGAGGGGTGTATTATGAGGTTCTGCAGCAGCTGGGACACTGATCTGTATAATCCGCACTGCAGTTTCTTACAGAGACAGGCAGCGTCTCTGTGAGGTCAGTCGGTGATTGGAGGGACTTGGTTACCTGTGACGGACCCCTGCAGGGCGGGATAAGCAGTGCTTACATGGCGCCGCTCATCTCTGTAGTCTGCAGCCGCTGATATTGCGATAGCGGTATAATCCCGTACAGACGCGGTCTAGGAACGCACTGATGGCGCGCGGCTAGGTGTGTCCGCACGGACCGCACCTCGGGGCCCACCTATTAATGCCCTCTCATCTTCGGATTCTACGCCTCTCGTCCGCCTTCAGCCTCATGCAGGACTATTGGAGGAAGACTCCCGGGTCACTGAGAACGTCCTTCTTTAACCCCTTAGTCACATGGACTATTCTGGCCGTAAAATCGCAACAATTTTTGGGGATTTTCATCTGCACCTATAGGAGCGAGCGCTACCTGGAGGCGGGATTATTGAGCCCTGGCTAAAGACTACAAACAAGTGTCGGAGAACTGCCGGAGGAGAAGAGCGCCGGAGCGGACAGCGCCTGATAGTGCGGGCCGCTTTCACACGGGCTACAGAATCGCACGATTTTCTGGCGATGCGACGGTGCTGCGAATCTCATGTATGTGCAGCCCGTGCTTTCCCGTGGGTTCCTTCACATCAGCCATGTTTTCCCTAATGCTATGTTGCGCTCCGTACTGCCGCGGTTTGTGATGTTTTGTAGCCCATGTTTCCCCAAGAAGCCTCCTTATTTATCGCATCGCACAAACTTGCGATTTTCGTCGTAGAAAGTCCTATCATTTTCTCGGGATAAAATCGTGCAATAAAATCGCGGGTAGCGGCGGCGCCAGATTTTTTCACAAAAAAAAGCATCACCGACGCTACAAAATCGTGTTTAAAAAGCTGTGATATTGCAGCGATTTTGTGGTGCCGCCATCGCTGTCGCCCGTGTGAAAAAGGCCCAACACACTCACTGCTGCGGAGCGTATTAGCGCAGGAAACGGTTATTTTTTTTGACTTTTCAAACCCCGTGCGAGTTTGAAAAAGAAGCGGGAAGATACGTCCGGCGCCGTCTTACTTGCACGTAGTTTTATTGCGCGAGAATCCCGATAGTCAAAGTAAAACCGCTGAAAGGACTGCAAGGTTGTGTACTTTCCTGCTTGCGCAAATGTGCACGATTTGCACGCACACGAGGTACAGTAAAGCGTGCAGACGCAAATACTATTACACAAATGCGTGCGTGAATGAGTTGATGCCCAGGTAACACAAACCTCAGACCGGCTTCACACGGGCAAGATTCTCGTGAGGCGCAGATATCTCGCACGTATAGGACCGCGATTCTTTTGAATGGGCTCATACCCCACTGCACCTCCACAATCACAAGTAGAACGTTTCAGCCGATGTGACGGATACGTAATGCTGGAGATCCACCATAACAGGTTCAGATATCGTAACCCATAAAGGTGCCATTCAAGTAGCCGTCATAAATAATGCCAGCCAAGGTACCTCCATCTTTGTACCAGAGACTACCATAAAAAGTGGCGACTGGAGTGCCCCCATAACAGTGCCGGCCATGATACGTGATAATGTGACCCATAAGTAATACCAGAATTCCCCAATGACAATATCAACCATAGTGCCCCAAAGCTCCTACATAAATAATGCCAGCCAAAGTACCCCCATAATGCTGGCAGAACCCCCATACATAATAGCAGCCATAGCTCTAGTGCTTGACATATACCTCCAGCCAATACCTAATGCTACAGTTCCCCCATAAGACTGCCAGCCATAGTCCCCCATAAATAATAAAGGTCCCCCTATAACAGTTCCATAATCCCCCATAAATAATAAAGGTCCCCCTATAACAGTTCCATAATCCCCCATAAATAGTGGCAGTTGGAATTCCCCCATAACGGTGCCTGCCTGAGTGCTTGACACCTAGTGCCAGCGGTGAGCAAAACTAAGCTGCACAGATGGCCGTACCGCTCGTCATATCGCTTCGTATCAGAAAACCGGACGCCGACCCCTAAAAAGGTCAATTAGGAAATTAATCAGCACTGAATTTTGAACCTATTTAGATTAAAGGAACAAAAGGCTTTGGACTTCCCCTTTAAGAGAAGACGATGCAAAACGATCTATTTGCTGGTGAGTTTTGCTCTCCTCGGATAGAAGAGGTTAAATGGCTCTCCTTCCTTGCAGGGTTTCCCTATTCACCATTTATATGTAGATTCCAGGGCTGCGGTACTCCATACGGACCACTGCCTCCCCCCCATTGCAGCTTCCCGCCTTCTTCTCCCTCTTCTCGGTGTATTGTCCTGACCTCCTGTTCCTTCTTATCTGATGGCCACAGAGAGAACAGGTTCTGCCGAGTTCTCAGCCCCCTGAAGGCGTCCCACATCTGCGCTCCTTCCCTTCTGGTCGGGGAAACTTTTTTTTTTCTTCTTCTTCTCTCACTTCCGTCACTTTAAAAAAAAAAAAAAAAAAAAGTTGCAAAGAGTCAGGAACTCGTCTCCTGTGAGCGAAGAAGAAGCAGTTCCGACCTGGGCGCTACTATAGGGGGCGCAGAGGTCGCAGAGCCTCGGTGACACTAAGGGTGCCACTTGTTTTTTGGTCCAAGGAGTCCCCAATGCTGGAGAGGAGTCCTTGGGATGTATGATGATGCGTGACTGCGCTCCGCTCCTGCCCTGGTTGGCTGGGCTGCTTTAAGACGTCTTGCCTCCGTTTTTTCCTCCTTGATGTAAAGCGTGAGGCTCTTGGATAATCTGTCAGTAGCGAATGCTTAGACTTACGTTGACCATGAGGACTCTCCGCAGGTCGAAATTCATGAGTTCGCCCAGCCTCAGTGACCTGGGCAAGAGAGAGCAGGCAGCCTTGGATGAGCGAGGGACGCAGCAGAAGCGAGCCGGGTCCAACGCCACCTGGAACAGGTAACGTCTATCCATACCTTACTTCTTCATACGTGTTGCCTAAATAGCGATTCCCCAATATGGGTGGCGCAAGTCCTTCCTGCAGCTGCCAAAGCGATGCACGTCTATACGTGAGGGCGGCGCGGGGTCCGCAGCTAACGGAAGAGTGGGCAGATCAGCCATACTGCGGCGTTACTTCTGCGCTTGCTGGAAGCGAATGTGATAAGGATGATACATTGCGGAATTGTTACAATTGTCTTACGGATTCTATGATGTCACTCAGAGAAATGCGCCGTGACGGCGTTATATTATGGCTGTAATGTTATACAGTTTGGGCCACAGGAAAAAACATCTGTCTGAGGCGACAACATTGGCGCTTTCACAAACATTAAAGACGTGTAAAAACGCGTGCACTTTAATCCTACGCCTACGATTTTATAAGCGTATGAGCGGTAGACGTTTATATAGGATAAATATACGCGCTTCTAATAAAGTTCTGCTGTTCAAAATTTCCCTCCCCCAAAGACAAAAAACGTATGCGTTAAGCATGCGGGAACACGCAGCCGTACGGTTTTCATTGACTGCAATGTTTTTTCATATTTTTGTGGGGCAGAAAAATCTAGTAAGTTACGTTTTTCAGTTACACAGAAAAAAAACCACACGCACAGAAAGGCGCGCCGGGCTACACGTAGTAAAACGTATGCATGGCTTGGCTACATTTAGGCCATTATAGTGTATGGATCAGGGAAATGCTGCGTATGTGTTTCATAGATGAACATGTGACAGTGTGAACGGTCCCTGGAGGAAAATCTGTCTTTGTTGCCCCTAGCAACCAATCACAGCACAGCTTTCATTTCTGATATTGCTGATGTAAAATGAAAGCTGCCCTGTGATTGGTTGCTATGTGGAAGACACAAATTCTCTTTTAGACAGCCTTCATGAGAGCGCGGAGCCGGCCTACTTGTCCGCGGCCCGCCCTGTATGGCATCTGGATTTATCGTGTATGCTGGGTGTAGATATCTATTCTCAGTAAGAGAAACCAAGTAATCTCGTAGATATGAGACCTTTTATCGGCTAACAAAAACACATGATGTTACAGCGAGCTTTCTGACCTCTCAGGGTCTTTCATCAGGCATAATGAAATAGATTCAAAGAGGCATGCATAAATATACACACATACTTCTGACAAGGCACAGACATGGATGGGATTAATTTGCACTTAAAATAGTACTACAACAGTAATACAAACATAGATGTGAAGGTTTTATGATCTCTGAATTAGTGTTGGGGGGTCACCAGGCCAGAGTGTTATCTGTGTTATAGATGCCTCATACTTCCCAATCACGCATGAATCCTCGTGAAGAATTTAGCCCTCTGTTAAAAGTGTCAAAAGTTTTCATAAACTTGTACTCCCAAATTCTTCTATCACTTTGTGACTTGAAAATGCCTTTCAATATAATAACTTTCATGTTTTCCAAGTTGTGTCCGTGACTAGAGACGTGCTCGGCCGCAGGGGATTCTGTCTTTCTCTGTTTAATCGTGTGGCGATGAGATCTCATCATGGCTTACAGTTTTTGTCCCGTTTCCCCAACATAAAGGCTCCAACAGGACATTTACTGCCCCGGATCAGGTACACATCAGACGTGGAACATGTGACCGTACCCCGGGATCTTATAGTCCTGCTGTGTGTTGGGGATCCGTATCTATTCATATATGCCAGATTTCTTTCGCAGGTTTAGGCTGAGCCCAGCTAAATTTGGAAATGTAGGCCTAATTAAATGCCCCTTCTTATATTCAGATAGGAGATAGATAGATAGGAGATAGATAGATAGATAGATAGATAGATAGATAGATAGATAGATAGATAGATAGATAGATAGATAGGAGATAGATGATAGATAGATAGATAGATAGGAGATAGATATGAGATAGATAGATAGGAGGTAGATAGATAGGAGATAGATAGGAGATAGGAGATAGATAGATAGATAGATATGGGATAGATAGATAGATAGATAGAAGATAGATAGATAGATAGATAGATAGATAGATAGATAGATAGATATGAGATAGATATGGGATAGATAGATAGATATGAGATAGATAGATGTGAGATAGATAGATAGATAGATAGATATGAGATAGATAGATATGAGATGGATAGATAGATAGATAGATAGATAGATAGATAGATAGATAGATAGATAGATAGATAGGAGATAGATAGATAGATAGATAGATAGATAGGAGATAGATAGATAGATAGATAGATAGATAGATAGATAGATAGATATGGGATAGATAGATAGATAGATAGATAGATATGAGATAGATAGATATGAGATAGATAGATAGATAGATAGATATATAGATAGATAGATAGATAGATAGGAGATAGATAGATAGATAGATAGATAGATAGATAGATAGATAGATAGATAGATAGATAGATAGGAGATAGATAGATAGGAGATAGATAGATAGATAGATAGATATATAGATAGATAGATAGATAGATAGATAGATAGGAGATAGATAGATAGATAGATAGATAGATATGAGATAGATAGATAGATAGATAGATAGATATGAGATAGATAGATAGATAGGAGATAGATAGATAGATAGATAGGAGATAGATAGATAGATAGATAGGAGATAGATAGATAGATAGATAGATAGATAGATAGATAGATAGATAGATAGGAGATATAAGATATAAGATAGATAGATAGATATGAGATAGATAGATAGATAGATAGATAGGAGATAGATAGATAGATAGATAGGAGATATAAGATATAAGATAGATAGATAGATATGAGATAGATAGATAGATAGATAGATAGATAGATAGATAGATAGATAGATAGATAGATAGGAGATATAAGATATAAGATAGATAGATAGATATGAGATAGATAGATAGATAGATAGATAGGAGATAGATATGAGATGGATAGATATGAGATAGATAGATAGATAGATATATAGATAGATAGATAGATAGATAGATAGGAGATAGATAGATAGATAGGAGATAGATAGATAGGAGATAGATAGATAGATAGATAGATATATAGATAGATAGATAGATAGATAGGAGATAGATAGATAGATAGATAGATAGATAGATAGATATGAGATAGATAGATAGATAGATAGATAGATAGATAGATAGATAGATATGAGATAGATAGATAGATAGGAGATAGATAGATAGATAGATAGGAGATAGATAGATAGATAGGAGATAGATAGATAGATAGATAGATAGATAGATAGATAGATAGATAGATAGGAGATATAAGATATAAGATAGATAGATAGATATGAGATAGATAGATAGATAGATAGGAGATATAAGATATAAGATAGATAGATAGATATGAGATAGATAGATAGATAGATAGATAGATAGATAGATAGATAGATAGATAGATAGGAGATATAAGATATAAGATAGATAGATAGATATGAGATAGATAGATAGATAGATAGATAGATAGGAGATAGATATGAGATGGATAGATATGAGATAGATAGATATGAGATAGATAGATAGATAGATAGATAGATAGGAGATAGATACATAGATAGATAGATAGATAGATAGATAGATAGATAGATAGATAGATAGATAGATAGATAGATAGGAGATAGATAGGAGATAGATAGATAGATAGGAGATAGATAGATACATAGATATAAGATAGATAGATAGATAGATAGATAGATATAAGATAGATAGATAGATAGATAGATTGATAGATAGATATGAGATACGGAATACGGAAGGTGATGCCTAATATGCTGCGGAATTCCGCTGGGAAAAGAACCCCTTTGGAACTGTCAGCTGTTTCAGCGATGCGTCTTTGTTTGCTGCACGTAAATGAACAAGCTCTGCGGGAAAAAGTACAGTAAAATTCGTAGCGCTGCCGTGTGCGTTTCGCTTCCGCTCAAGTGAAGCCGCTGTAATACGCAAACAACATGCGCCAATGTGAGTGAACCATAAATGGGCTCTCCATTATAGTAGTGCAGCCTCACCCCTTAAAACTAACAGTGTCAGGACCGGCGTGAAAGATCAAAGAGTCATATTTTTGTCTCATGCGCCAAAATTGTGACTTTTGTACCAACAATACTGGATACGCCCCACAGTGCCTCGGGTTCACATATTTACTTGACCCTTCCCAGGATCAGAGTTCAGCTCCACTTAATCTTAAAGCACAAAGTAGTGCTGATAAGTAAGAGTCGTAAACGCGATTCTCACGGTGACCAATATGGAGCAAAGTGCAACTTAAGCTTCTATTTGCTCTTCCTTATCGATGGAACCTTCCCTTTCACATCCAAGCAGACTAAGAAAACGAGCCTCATACTAGAGACCAATGGATGCAGCAGAGCTGAATTTGTCGTATTACTCATTAGATGCAGCGTCAGGTTGGGCACATGACACACTCGTCTTTGCTACTCATTAGATGCCGCGTCAGGTTGGGCACATGACACACTTGTCTCTGCTACTCATTAGATGCCGCGTCAGGTTCGGCACATGACACACTCGTCTCTGCTACTCATTAGATGCCGCTCAGGTTCGGCACATGACACACTCGTCTCTGCTACTCATTAGATGCCGCTCAGGTTGGGCACATGACACACTCGTCTCTGCTACTCATTAGATGCCGCGTCAGGTTGGGCACATGACACACTCGTCTCTGCGCGGCCGGCGCTCGCCCCTCCATCTGGTTTTGTGTATACACTGCAGTATTTTATTTACCAGTAACCTCATGCAGGGAATAAATGACTCCCGTAATAGGATGCCAGTTAGACTTGGCAGCGACCCGCAGCTACCGCCGCCCCTTGGCACTGTCAGCGCCGCAGACACATCTGAATCATGTCCATGCCGCGCCGTCTGGGAGGCTGGAGGGCTGCTCTGCATTCAGATGTTTGCTCTATAGTAATATCGCTTTGCGTCGGCTGAATTCGCACTGCGTTTGCCGCGTCCGTTCGCTGGGAAGGCGGCTGGCACATATATCAGCTCCCGTACGCCCGATGGAAGCCAGGAGTCTCCTCCACACTCATCTGGATGAAATATGTTTAATACAAAAGTTTTGCAACTTTCTAATAAACTTTTTTAAGATCTCTGCTTGTGATCAGGCAATGGAAACCGTTTCCATCCCGCAGCGGAAACATACCAAATGCTTCTCACAGCTGAGGGTTTGCCACAATTGTATCCAGTCTGGACAACTCTCCATGTACTCCTGACCAGAGGCGTAACTTGAAGCTCCTGGGCCCCAATGCATAACCTCTAACGGGGCCCCCAACTATAATGCTTTATTTGTAGTACTGGGCCCCCTATTTGGAGAAGAGAGGCCTTATGGGCCCCCCAAGGCTCCTGGCCCGGGAGCAGCCGCATCCCTGCCCATATGAGAGGCTTCGCATACAGATGACCGGACAGGGTCGCGGTGGGTGAGCAGCTGCCGGACTCACTATACAGCCCCTCCTTATATGAGCCGGCCACATTTGTTGCAGCTGATACAACTGTTGCATCTTATTGTATGGAGCTCATAAACCGAGACGACTTATGTCCCTCCTGTAGGATAATAGCTGATGGTCCTTCTACGCAGGGCAGTTATTACACAGAAGGCTCATTGGCCCCACGATCGGGTCGTGTGAAGGGACCGGCGATCGGCTGATGAATGAGCGAGCGCTTGTTTGTCACCTGATTGGTTCATTTATGTGAGTAAACATGCTGGCTGTACAGCTGGCCCGCCGGGATGAACAGTTGCCTTCCTTCGTCCCCATAAGTTCATTAGGCCTGCCACCTGGCTTGTTGCTCACCGGCCCGACCGATAATTAAATCCAAGGGCCAGTGCCAGGATTATTACCAGCCATATTAATGGCAGCATAATTGTTAGCTGAGAGCCGGATCGGGCAGCAACACCCCAGCATCCAGTATGTCAGCCACCCTCTCTTTAGCCCCCGTTTGGCCGCTGTAATCAGAGCTGTGACCCCTGACTTCTCCTCCCGGCGTCTGCGTCCTGCACATCCTGTACACATCGCAGACACCAGGAGGAGAGATCAAGGGTCATAGCTCTGACTACAGCGGCCAAATGGGAGCTAAAGAGAGAGAGATCCTGTGCAGTTGTTACCCGGCTGCAGGTTCAGGGTATGGCGGGTCTTATTACTAATGAGACCACTAACAGAGTTACTATTACTACTGGGATCACAAATGAGGGTATTATTACTACTGAGGGCATTGTTAGGGCCACTACAGGGGGCATTATTACTGTTGGGGCCACTACAGGGGGCATTATTACTATTGGGGCCACTATGGGGGTCATTATTACTATTGAGGCCACTACTGGGGGCATTATTACTATTGAGGCCACTACTGGGGGCATTATTACTATTGGGGCTACTACTGGGGGCATTATTACTATTGGGGCCACTATGGGGGTCATTATTACTATTGAGGCTACTACTGGGGGCATTATTACTATTGAGGCCACTACTGGGGGCATTATTACTATTGGGGCCACTATGGAGGGCATTATTGCTATTGGGGCCACTACTGGGGGCATTATTGCTATTGGGGCCACTGCTGGGGGCATTATTACTATTGGGGCCACTACTGGGGGCATTATTACTGTTGGGGCCACTACAGGGGGCATTATTACTATTGGGGCCACTATGGAGGGCATTATTGCTATTGGGGCCACTACTGGGGGCATTATTACTATTGGGGCCACTATGGAGGGCATCATTACTATTTGGGCCACTACTGGGGGCATTATTACTATTGGGGTCACTACTGGGGGCATGATTACTACCGTGTTTCCCCGAAAAATAGACAGTGTCTTATATTAATTTTTGTTCAAAGCGGTTTAACTTTTTTACATGTATAGCTGCCTGGACACTATTTAAATTGACTTTTTTAATTAACTGTTAGCAGGGCTTAATTTTTAGAGTAGGGCTTATATTTCAAGCATCCTCAAAAAGCCTGAAAAATCATTTTGCATCCCCAAAAATTCTGGAAAATCATGCTATGTCTTATTTTCAGGGAAACAGGGTATTGGTGCCACTACTGGGGGCATTATTACTATTGGGACCACTACTGGGGGCATTATTATTATTGGGGCCACTACTGGGGGCATTATTACTATTGGGACCACTACTGGGGGCATTATTACTATTGGGGCCACTACTGGGGGCATTATTACTATTGGGACCACTACTGGGGGCATTATTACTATTAGGGCCACTACTGGGGGCATTATTACTATTGGGGCCACTGCTGGGGGCATTATTACTATTGGGACCACTACTGGGGGCATTATTACTATTAGGGCCACTACTGGGGGCATTATTACTATTGAGGCCACTACTGGGGGCATTATTACTATTGGGGCCACTACTGGGGGCATTATTACTATTGGGACCACTACTGGGGGCATTATTACTATTGGGACCACTATGGGGGGCATTATTACTATTGGGGCCACTACTGGGGGCATTATTACTATTGGGGCCATTACTGGGGGCATTATTACTATTAGGGCCACTATGGAGGGCATTATTACTATTGGGACCACTACTGGGGGCATTATTACTATTAGGGCCACTATGGAGGGCATTATTACTATTGGGGCCACTACTGGGGGCATTATTACTATTGGGACCACTATGGAGGGCATTATTACTATTAGGGTCACTACTGGGGGCATTATTACTATTGGGGCCACTACTGGGGGCATTATTACTATTTTCTGGCATGCCGTTGAGTCCCCGACCCTCACTGGAATGATAAACCCCTTTTAGCTCCTAGATCTCCATACATGCCAGATATATCGCCGGTGTCTCCATTGAGGTTAATGGAGCTCTGCCACCTACATCAGGGGTCTTTAACCTGTGGCTGTCCAGCTTTGAAAAACTACAGTTCCTAGCATGCCCTGATGCTAATGCTGGGAGTAGTAGTTGTGCAGCAGCTGGAGAACCAAAGGCTGCAGATCACTGCCCTACATGATATTGGAAGTGATCCGGTGCCCTTATGTAGGGCTGGCGGTCACCGGGGGTCTTGGAGCTGGACTTCAAGGGGCTGGGATTACGCTGAATTTGCATTAAATGGCTTCTTCTTACTACTTCTGAATGTCCGAGGACTTGAGATGTGGCTTTCAGACAGACAGCCATGGACAATGCTTCTACGGATCTCCTGCTACAAGGAGGCTTCTGGCAGTCTGGGATACACCAGGAGACGTCTACAGAATAAACTGCCCCTTTAATAAGGGGGGCTTGTAGCAGGGCTCACGCCGTCCGTTTCGTTCTCCATGGTAGCGGTCCTTCTCACGGTTGAGGTGATCTCCTGGTATGCAAAACGCTGTAATCCTGCAAAATGTAATTAGTTTTCGGTTGATGGAGGGACTCTGAGGTGGAGGGGAGCATTCTGCAGGATTCCTGACTTTCATCATTAGTCTGGAGGCTTTCAGGGCAGTCAGCTGCCTTATCGCTGGGAGACAGTTGTTAAAAGTCATTTACCCCCCTTGTTACTGAGACAAGTGGCTTCGGCGCCCGCTGGAACAATGCTCATCTCATGCCGTACCTTAATGTCACATTCTGCAAACTCAGAGGGGAAGACGTCTCAACCCCTGGTCCTAGAAAATCCCCCCTGATGCAAATAAGACCCCTAAAGGGGCTGTTCCGCCAATAGATGTTATCCCTCATACCTTATACACAGGATAACTTGCTGATCTTTGGGGATCGGACTGCCGTGACCCCCAGAGTTGGGGTCTGGAGCGTCTGCAGTGGTGATTGCACAATGCATGCTGCCGCTCCATTCATTCCAATGGGGCTTGACTTCCAGCGCTTGGCTTTATCGCGCAGCCCCATTGAAATGAATGGAGCACGCAGATGTGATTACCGCTGCATTCTTTCCTGGATGCTCTGAACCCCCATTCCCGGAATCAGTGGGAATACCAGCAGTCAGACCACAAATCAGCTGCCTGCTGTGGGTAGGGGATACCTTGTAATTGGGGTGCAACCCCTTTAAACATAGGATATTTCCAATGGTTGGTGTCATGATTTAGGCTTCCATGGCCCCTGTCACCTCCCTGCAGCACCATGAAGTAAGCTAAGCTAATAAGTTAGATAGTGGGACTTCTACTGGTGGGACAGCGACCCCAAGGCTGATGGTCCACAGCAGCCAACCCCTTCCCACCATGTGCCGTACGGGTGTCTGTGTATGGAGTGGGTCTGGGAGCCACGAGCTCCATAAATGGTTGATGTCGTCCATGCTTGACAGCTGATGGGGTATGTATGAAGAGAGATAAGCTGCGCAGCTCAAATCTGAAAGCGGCATTTAAATCCCCCGAACAGTGTTCAGGCGTCCTGTACAGCCCCCCCCCCCCCCCCCCCACCGTGCGATGAGATCACAGGGAGCCATGCGGGGTGTCATGGCAGCCGGGGGCCTTCTGTCATGGCAGAATGCCTAAAAGTAAAAAAAAAAACTTTTGCCATATTTATACTAAAAGAATCTAAATACAAAAATATGTATTTAGTATCTGTAACAGTCTGATCTACCCAAATATCGCGTTATTTACCCCACACGGTGAACGTCAGCAGGAAAAAAAAAACGCCAGAAATGCGCTTTTTTTGTCACCCGGTCTCCAAGAAAAAAAGCAATCAAAAAGTCGTATCTATTCCAAAATGGTACCAGAGCAAACTGCAGGACGTCCCGCAACTGTGCCAATGGAAAAATGAAAAAGTTATGGCGCTCAGAAGATGGAGGCAAAAAAAAAAAAAAGTTGTCACTGCGTCCGTAAAAGTCCAAATCTCACATTATTCATCCCACGGGGGGGGGGGCTGGGGAAGGGGGGGGGGACACTGTCAGAAAAATATATATGCAACGCTGAACTGGTGTTTTTTGGTCACCCTGTATCCAAGAAAAAAAAGAGAGCCGTGAATGCATAAACTGGGCCTGTCCCTTTAAATGACCGGAATAGAAGATGTCTTTGATGTGGCTGTTACAGCAGAAGTATCAATCCCAGTGTGAGATCGCAGCGCTGAGTATTCATGCACCCCTGACCTTTTAATGGCCCCTCTGCTTATTCCCGGACATCAGTTTGTCACTTACCAATTTTACCACTTTTGCCCAATTTACAAATGTCTGAAGAAACCCGTTGGTACGATTGCAGAAGGAGCAGCCCCCCCCCCCCCTCCCCCTTCATCCCTCCTGCAAACAGAGCAACAGCTAATTCATTTATAGCCCGGCTTATATCCGCCGCGCTCCTCGCTGGCTGGGAGGAAAGTCAGATTCAGCTTTGCAGACTTGATTAAAGGGCTGAACTGATTGGCTTTATGGGTTCGTTCTTAAGATTGTGAACCAGCTTGATACTGCAAGAACTTCTTCGCTTCCAAGATTGTAACCCAGTCACAGCTGAGGCGTGGGGGAGAGAAGAGGCTCAACAGGTGAAGAGCTAAGAGGGAGAGCAACCATTATGTCCAAGGTCTAAAATACACATCTTTCATCCCAAGGATCCTTCTGGTTATTCTTATAGGTGGATGTTGCTTCTTACAATATTTAAGGAGCAGCCAAGGATAAAAGGAGCCCAGGCAATGAAATTCAGGGGCAACGCCAGTGATGGTCTTATGTTAGATGGCTAACTGTGTGGAATTGTTTTGCCCCTCCTCCTGCTGAAAAAAACATATATTACAAAGCTAGTCAGTCTGCCTGTACTCTGATGTGCGGAAAAACAGCAAGATAGCAGCATAAACAAACCAAAACTGTTCAGGGAATAAGTACTGCACCAGAACCAAGCTCATAACATTAATACAGCACCAGAACCAAGCTCATAACATTAATACAGCACCAGAACCAAGCTCATAACATTAATACAGCACCAGAACCAAGCTCATAACATTAATACAGCACCAGAACCAAGCTCATAACATTAATACAGCACCAGAACAAAGCCCATAACATAAATACAGCACCAGCACCAAGCTAGGTAGATAAATACAGCATTTCTCCTGTCGTGACACTGAAGGGAACACTTGCTTTCAGATTCCCCCACTGATTACACATCAATTTATTGTCAGGGTCTGTTTTAACAGAAAAATGGATATTTCCCTTTAATATGGTTCCTAGTTTTGGATATGTCAGAAGCTGTCATCAGTGGGGGTCGTTGACTGGGACCCCTCACACGATTGAAGCTCTTCATTTGTTGTATCCTTGACCTCTCCCGGTTCCACAGGGGTGTAACTCTGCACCAAAGACCCTCTGACCCTCCTAATGTTGTTGCCCCAGGTCTCTGAGGAGTGGCAAGGGTTAAAGGCAGGCGACTGCTGATGATTCAGTACTCCGTGTATCACAGAGGTTGCCAGGAATGTCATCCGCTCTCCGATGCACTAACATCGCCGCCGATCATTGCGCCATTACAACTGCTGGTACTAATTATGTGATTGCGTAGCAGGAAAATGATTCATTTGGAAGATGCAAACAAGAGCGTCAGCGGTCAGAACCGAAGGAAACACCCAGCGCTGCGAGCCGCGAGGGGATCCAGGGGACGGTCACGGGGCTGCAGTCATACACAATATATGTCCAAAGAACTCCATTCCGATATGAAACCTCTAATTCTTGTTCCCATCCCTGCTCTTGTCCACAGGGGGCAGTATTTTAGTGTCCGGTGCCGGATTAGTAAGCCTATCAAATCACAATATTGCAGACCCGGATCTAGAAGTGTCAACCATTTCTTGTAGTCACTTTCCTTATTCAGCAGGGGGCGACAATGAGCTCAGGAAAAATCATTTCAAATCTGAGCTCCATCCAGGTGGGAAGGAGGTATGAAGCCTCCATGGATGCAGTCATTCTGGTTGTTTTTGCAGCGCGCCCTGCTCATGTCTGGGTAGTACAATGTGTGAGCCCTGGTCCATCCTCAGCATTGGCACTTCTGAGGCCAGTGATTGGCCCCAGCAATAATATGCTAGGCGGCTAGACACCACATGAGTCTTTGGAAAGTTTGGAGGTATGGTAACTTACGTCTTAAAGGGGCGGTCTGTGATCTTTTCCACTGATGGCCTATTCTCTGCCTAGGCTATCAGTAGTTGATGGACGGGGGATCCCCCATTTAGGAACCCTGTGCATCGGCGTATTGTTCAGTGCAGGGGTCGGAGGTTGTCAACAGCAGATGGGGAGGAAGTGGGGGCCCCGGCTTTACTCCCATTAAAATCAAGGGGAGCGCCGGGCTGCTATTTCACTTCCTGTCCAAACAGGATGTCAGTAACAGGAAGTAGAATAGCAATGTGGCGCTCCCATTGATTTAATTGAGAGTGAATGCGGTGCTCCCACTTCCTCCCCTTTCTGCTGATGTCAATGTCCAGACGAGTCTCGGGACAGCAAGTCCGATGATCAGCTGATGGTCCTAGGTGGAGGACTCCTGTCCATCCACTACTGATGGTCTGTCTAGAGGAGGCCATTAGTTGAGAAGAGCCCGGCCAACCCCTTTAAGGACACAGATACAGTTGAGAGTGGCATTCTCCCAGAGATCCTGGACCCCAGGCCCAGAGTTCGGTGCCTGCTACCCTAATAGTTATTCCAATGATGGGGCCCACAGTCCATCCTTCGGTCCCTACAGACGCCAAGGCTTCCACAAGTGAACCCTTACCTGAAGCTCTCAGTGGAGCCAATAGCTTTTCAACCTGCTGCACCTCTATAGTAACCTCACTAATTCTGTCCCCGAAGCTTAGCGGCGCACCACCGGCCACCGGGCCACCGGCCTCTTCAGCGCAATCGGTTTCTCACTCCCATCGGTTTGCAGGAAGCTACAATGTTACCTTCTCAGATCCTAATCCAATTGTCCCAAGGAAACAAACTCTGAACACAAAGCCGAGTTTTCATTCTTCCAGCCTCTCGCCGGGGATTATGGGATTCCATCAGTATAAACTAATCATTTCTTGGATGGAGGAAGAGATGGTGTAAGATTTCAAAGGTTAAACTCTGCATTATTCACTTCGCATGTCGCATTCTGTTCCGTGAATTAACCTTTTCTATTAGATACCTTCCTAGGTAAACGGTATGTAAAAAGATAGCACTGTATATACAATCTGGGGTCAGTCTTGTTTAAAGGTATGGCTTTCATCTTCTTGGTTTCTTAAAGGGGTTGTACCAAAAATGATTTTTACTGTTTCCCTGAAAGTAAGACTTACCCTGAAAATAAGCCCTAGCATGATTTATTTAAGATTTTTGAAGATGGAGTATGATTTTTCAGGATTTTTGAGGATGCTTGAACTATAAGCCCTACTCCAAAAATAAGCCCTAGTTATAGGTAATACAAAAAGTCAATTTAAATAGTGTCCAGGCAGCTATATATGAAAAAAGTAAAAACTTTTGGAGCCTAAATTAATATAAGACACTGTCTTATTTTCGGGGAAACAGGATATCATCTATCCATAGGTTAGATGATAAAAGTCTCATCAGTGGGGGTCACACTGCTCAGACCCCCACTCACTGAAGGGGGAGATTGAATGGAGTTTTGGTTGTGCATGCACTTAGCAGTCCCATTGAAAATGAATGGAGCGGCGCTGCGCATGCGCGACCACCACTGCATTCTGTCTCCTCCTCGCTACAGTGAGCCCGCAGTGAAGAGGAGATTGACAGGAGAGGCGGCCGCACATGTGCGGTGCACTCCATTCATTTTCATTGGGATTGTTGGAGATAGCTAAGCGCCTGTACTTCCATCAGTCCCACTGAAATGAATGAGCGGCACTGCGCATGTGCGACCGCTGCGCCACTCAATTTGCCGTCATTGTGGGTGGGTACAACGAACCCAGAGTGAGGAGACCAGGGGGACATGGAACCCCATTCTTGGGATCAGTGGTTGTCCAAGCAGTGAGACCTTTCTGACGTTTATCAATAAAGTCCATTGTGGTGCCGCCCCCCTAAGTGTAACGAAGTATCAGAGGAGGTTTATTCTACATACACCAAACAATCGTTTATTCTTTCGATCAACTCTAGTTACAAAGTTACTTTTTGTTTAATTTCGGATGCCTTTGAACAATGAATAGAAACTGTGGACTTTCCCTTTAAATGCCGTATGATGAAAAGTTCTGCAACTTTCTAATATACTTTGGGGGTGGAGAATCCACTTAGAGCGGCATCGAAGTCTAAAATGCACTGGAGATCAAAGTGCCAAAAAGTCAGATCTATAAGCTGGTGTAGATTTGCGCCACGATTGACACCAGTCTCTTGGATGGCCCGCCCCTCCCTCTAAGTCCCACCCACTTGTTCCTTTGTTGCACTTTTTGTGCTAGTACAGTGGGTGCAAAAATGTGCAACTTTTCTGCGCCTGAATTCTGGTGAATTTCCCTTATTAATCCCCCTTTGTGTTTTGATGCTTCAGCAGTTTCAGGATCTTTGCTTGCTGTCAGTGAATGGGAATATAGTTTTTACATGATTCTTGCGTCATCCAGAGCGCTTTCATTAAGGGGTTAAACACCATTCCAGGTAATTGCTCGCATTCCCTTTTCCAGATTATTATGTCAAATATGCCTGAACTTGACAAAATCCCTTTTTTTAAACTTTTTTTTACATACTGAAATCCAAGTAATAAAAAAAAAAATGGAGCTTTACTGCGTAGGCGTCCGTACTGGGTGATCGCCTGTGGGCGGAGCTGCCTGGGCATCGTGTTGTACCAATGCTTGCCTGGGTTCACCAAAACTGAATTGTATAATGCCAAATAATTGTACCATTAAAGCTTGTGCATTAGGCCGCCTTCACACAGGCGACACGCTGTCACCGCCAGAAAATAGCACTGATATCGCATTGGTGGTCCTTGCGATATCGCTGTGGTTTCTTATGGCGATACCATGATTTTGTGGTGCTACAAAGTCATGTGACTTTGTAGCACCACTTGCAGGAATTTTCAGAGGGGGCTTGGAATATAAGCCCTACCCTGAAAATAAGCCCTAGCTGCACAAAAAAAAAAGAATACATCACTTAAGAAGCGCTGTCCGACTCCGGCCCATCTTCTCCATGGTCCTCGGCAGTTGTCTTCAGCATCTCTTCTGGTCGAGGATTGGAAAATCCCCGCCTCCAGGAAACGCTGCCTCTGATTTGCAAAGTACTGTGATGCTCAGCCAATTAGAGCCAGCACTCAATGAACCAATCACAGCCATTCATTGTCTGTGATTCATTTATCGTGCGCTGGCTCTGATTGGCTGAGTCGCGGCCCTCAGCCAATAAGAGGCAGCACTTCCTGGAGGCGGAGATTTTCCAATGCCTGGCCAGAAAAGATGCTAAAGACCAGTGCCGGGGAGCGGGGAGAAGATGGGCCGGAGCCAGACAGCGCGGGAAAAGTGATGTATGTTTAGTTTTTTTTTTTCTTCCTGCAGTTAGGGCTTTGACAATTGGATTTCCTACTGTCAAAGTTGCATTGCGCCGCACAAAAACCACGTTTTCACGTGATGCAACAGAGAGGAGGACTCCATAGGGAAACATGGGCTACAAAACATGGCAGGTCATGTGCATACTGGGCTTTGACTCCCAATGCCGCATGCTGCAAAACATCACAAATGTGAAGGAACTGATAGGAAAGCATGGGCTTCACATACATGCGATTTGTAGCACCGTCACATCGCGAGAAAATGTGTGAATGTCGCCCGTGTGATTGAGGCTTTACTAGCCATATAGCGCCATACTGTGAATACAGAAGTATCCATATAACAGCGCTATGTAGGGCTTAGATAATAATGCTGAAGTTCTCAAATAATACCACAACTGGGATGGCGTGTAAACTGACTGTACAGATTAGATTAATGTCAATCAGCCCACTATCTAATGTGTATGGGGGCCTCCCAACTTTTCCTCCATGACAGATGTCAGGGGTTAGAATGATTGGGGCGGTTGGATTTCAACATGCCCAATTCTGTTGTTCTCAAGGGAGATAAGCCACCGCCATTTAATGCCAAATAACATACGATTGAAAGCCTATGCTTACCCCCATATAGTGTCATATAGTGAACACAGAACTATACAGAAATACTGTGTGGGGATTGAATAATAATGCTATACAGTTACTAAGTAATTCCTCTATTGGGATCATGGTGTGTAAAGCTGGCCATACACATTAAATGACTGTTGGACAAAACCAAACGTTTCGGCAGGATTGGTTGACCATCTCATGTGTATGGACCCTCCTGAGGACAGAGGTATGGGGATAAAAATATCAATCTGTTGGATTTTAATAGGCCCAATCCTTTTATTCCCAAGGGAGATAAGCCATAGGAGACTGGGAGCAAACCATTTCCTTTCTCCTCATTAAGAACCAGATCAGGCATTCATGTGCATGGGGATGGGATAGCTATTGTTCAGCCTAAATCTAGACTAGAGGGCCTTTTACATGGCCCAATCATCTGGCAAGATTGTTAATTTTTTTGCAAAATTATTGGGCCATCTGAATGGAATGCCAATCACCTGACCAATGAGCAAACGCTAGTTAGGCGTGTGATTAGGCACGGTAATTAGGGGATATGATTTCGACAATGATAGACCATTGCCGATCTCGTTGATTGATGCTGCGTTACTGGAACATTTGCCCTCTAAAAGAGCCTGAACGGCCTGTGTAAAGGCCTGGTGGACCAGCATCGATCTCATTGACTGTTGCTCAGCTACCGGATCCCTAATGAAGCCTGAATTGGCCTGTGTAAAGGCCTGGTAGTCCAGTATCGATCCCGTTGGTCAACGTTCAGCAACCACATCGCTTGTCTCTTAATAGAGACTGAATTGGCCTGTGTAAAGGCCTGGTGGACCAGTGTCGATCTCATTGATCGATGCTCATCTACCATGGTGGGATAAGGTGGTGGATGCCTTCACTTGGTGGAGCCCTGCCCTCAGCTGTGAGAAGTATAAGGTCCATACAGCCTTTCTGTAGGTTGGCCCCCATTCACCAACAGTAAGTTGAGGTCTTGAGAGAAAAGTATAATAGAAATGTGTAGCCTGCTTCATTGTACAATAGAACATTATTAATGATAGGAACGATCATTAAGGAAGGCACCGGCTACATGGGCCAGGCTATAATAATCCACGGCCATCCTATTCTGTCCATCATCATCATCGTCATCATCGTCTTCCACTGGAACTTTTCAAGGAATGCCATTTTAAGGAGCTTACCAAAGTGAATCTGTTTTTCCTTAGGCTAATGCTTATTAAATAGTCCCAAACTAAGATGTGGTTATAAGTTTGAGAAGATGGATAATGAAAGAAAGCAGAAGTATAAGGCCCGAGCTGCCCAACGACTCCTGCCACGCGTCTGTGACTGGTAGGAGCCTTCATGCAATCATCACAGCTCATTGCAACGTATTCACCGGCATGGGGGCCCTAACTTCATGGTTCCAAAATTTAGGCCATGATGCTTTGCAGCCAGGTTTCTCATTCGAACAATCATGTCACAGTCTGCTAGTTGTGTGGGGAAGTGGAGGCTGACCCAACCAAAACCCTTAGGTCCTTAAAGCCGTTGTCTCCTTTGTAGCCCCTCCAGTTTCTTCTCTAATGGTCCTTTATTGGGAAGATGCTGAAATATGGGGAGATGTTTTTGAGGGTCCTTACAGCGGAGACTTGGCAACTATCAGTAATTTGCTGCTCTGTAGCATCTTATTACTTTACCTTTAGGCTCAGTATCCATAGCGGGGATGATGATGGGACTCAGTAAATGAAGTGTCATGTTTCATATGTCTATCACGCCTTTAACGTCTTCAGTTCCCAGTCTCGCTCTGTTGTGTTGCATTATTATCATCCGGCTTCGCATTGCGTTGTTTTATTGAAGAAGACATCTCTGCTCACTCTGGAAGCCTCAATTTCTATGCAGTACAAGTTCTACCAGAGATGTCGCCTCCTCTCAGTCATGTGGGAAAATGTTTAGCTTTGGCCACCATAAATACAACCTTGTCTCCATTCAGTGGTCCACAATCAGGCCAGTATGATGCCTCCAAAAATATAACCATAGTTAGTAGTAGTCTTCAACCTGTGGCTTTCCACCATTTGTGAACCTACAGCCACCAGCGTGGCCTGACAACCTTTACTTACACTGGGAGTTGTAGGTTTGCAACAGGTGAAGAGCCACCAGTTGAGGATAACTGCTATAGTCACTAGAAATGGTCAACTACATATGTCCCTTTCTGAAAAGTTGTAAAAATAGCAACATTTGGTGACAACCAAAATGCCTACCATTGCAGATACCTACCATTCTACATGAGTTATCACCTGACTTTCAAGACTAGTGAATTTCAAGTCTGACCAGTTCTTTCTTATTGGTAATTAAAGGGGTATTTCCATCGTAGACTTTTTTGGCATATCCTGTGCATGCAGTCACCATTTAATAGTCAGACACTAGTTATACACAGTGATAGTGATTACAGGGCAGTTACCTCCAGTGATCACAAGATCATAATTGACATCTTCTCTGATTGGGGTTGCCTAATCTTTTTTCTTCTCCATCCAGCCCAGATTGCCATAAAGGTTTCTTAAAGCTTTGACTCATTCTTGCACACTCTCTCCTACTGCTATCCTCAATGCCCCTCACAGTGTCTTCCACAGTAAAAGTGCCCCCTCTTCTGCCCCACAAACAGTAACATTTCCCCGTAGTGACCACCACAAGAAATAGTCCTACGTTTGTACCTCATACTCTAATAACTCCCCTTTATGGCCCACAAAGTAATAATACTCACTTTGTGCCCCCACAAAGTAATAACACCACTCTATGCTTACTCTCCATGTATACTGTGACCTTGCTGCTTGACCAGATGGGGGGACAATGTTAGTGGTGATGGGGACCTCTGGGCTCCTCTATCTTAGGGGCCCATTTGTAATTGTGATCCCTGTGACTACTATTGCTACACCACTGACTATGTCAAGAATAGGGTCCAACCAACTCCAGGATGGCTATGTGTGGTGGTCGGGAGTTACTACAGAAAGCACAGCACAACACACTCTTAGGTTTCTACTAGCCACCCTAGCTGTGGCATATAGAGCCATGATGGACCAAGATGGGAATACCCCTTTAAAAACAGACTTAAATAGTTGATAACATGGCTGCTATATCCAAAAACATCTCCACACTCAATGAAGCTGAGCTGGAATACCAGAGACAACCCATGGACAGGTGTGGAGCGGTTTCTTGAAAAAGGCAGCTATGCTTTCCTTTAATCTTGAAATACATGTTGGCAACTCCTTTTGGAACTGAAATGACAGCTGTAGTAGATTTCACCTACTTCTCGAACCACTTGACCAAAAAGAGGTTTTCCATTTTTTTCCATTAGATTTACTTTCAATCCATCTGTTTTCTTCCCCAGCATTCATTGTGTTAAATTGTCCAGAGCTCTAAAATCCCCATCAGGTCTAAGATTCTTCTCTACATTGCAGCATCCAGAATGGAGTAATATCAGTCTTCCAGAAGAAGGGGCTGCAGGATCATGAACTCTACAATCTGAATGAAGGAGTCCGGTAAGTAGGTGTAGACTCTGTTGTTAAGAATGGTTAGATACTAGGAGTTGATGACAAAATTCTTGAGGAACCATAAGGTTGTGTTGGAAAGGTACCTAAAGATGTTAGATGAGTCTTGCCAAAACAAGATTAGCCCTCAATCATCACATGCTTGACACCAAGCCCACTGACCCGAGGGGAAATATCAATCTTTTACCTGAAAGACCTTGATCATAAATATGGATATTTATTCAAGAATTTGGAAGAAGGTGGAATTTATGGTAACGAGAAAGCTCAACCGCCATCTAGCATCCATAGATACCTTAAAGGAGAACTCTCACATGACTCCAACATATACCCATTAAGACAGTTAGAGGGTTATCCACGATTTATCTATCAGGATAGGTCATCAAAAACTCATCAATACTCATCAAAAGATGGAAGACTTGGCAGAGGGGATTAGCTCTTCTGATATTTGGCATGATTCTGCCTGAGAAGATACATGGATTCAAATCCTAGATGTTATTTATTCCCACTAAGGGATCTTCTTCTCTAAGGAAGACTTGTCAGATCCTCATGTTACATTGGCCGGCTGCATAGGTTATGATATGATAAGCTCTCTTTAAACGTTCATGTACAAGTCAAGAATCTTCCAGATGTTTTTCTTGTAGTTGTGTGTTCCTGTCCTGGATGAGCTTTGGCTTTGTAGATTTGAGATATTATATTCGTTAAACCCTTTTATAGGGGATATTAGTAGAATCCGTTGTATCACTGAAGTTAAAAAATAATTAGGTTCAAGTCCAGACTCAATTGACTTTTTGGATCCGTCCCCCATTTGCAGTTTATAGACCACGTCTACGTTTTGTGACAAGACCATGCTCCATTTCAATAGAATTGTATCTTGCTCGAGTTGTTGATACAAGGACCACAGTCCAGTCTTCGGCCAAGTTTATGGAGGCCAATAGTCCACTCTTATGATACTCTTCTAGAGGCCACTGATCGATGGTCTGAAGTCATATGGACTCACATAGGGGGTGCCTTTAACAATGGATAGTAGATGGTGTAAAAACATTTCTTCATATTTTTTCCTATTTTGAAGCACTAATTGTCCCTTTAGCTCAGGTCAGACACCCGCTGTTCTATTATCTGCAGTCAGAACATTGGAGCGAGGCTTATTCCATGAGTCATAACATAGTCAAACAATGATTTACAGAGATGTCTGCTCAAGAATATTTCACTTCCTTGCATCAGCAAATGAAGATGACTCTAAGGAAATGAAGCTGTCAGTGGGTGGGGGGCAGATATTAAACAATCTATGTATCTCTTGCTATTATGGAAAAAGAATTGTTCAGGTTAATTTTTTTTGCAGTTTTTTTTTTCTCATTTTTCTCTTTTTTTATCTAAACGGAACTGCATGGCACAATTTTTGAAGCTTCTTTCCAAGCTGCAGTAATGTTTTTGAAGCATTGGTAATGTGCCTATACTCATTATTATTGGGGGGGTTATCCCAGATGTGAATGTTGTATGACGATGCAGCATGTGGTATCCCCCATTCAGCCTTCCTAATAAGCTACAGAAATGCTAAATTAGCAAGATATATTAATTATTTGCTTGTAATGCAGCAGGCACGGACCTACTGAGTCACTGATTGATTTGACTTTAGGCTACCTCTGATGGCAACTTCAAGAGTTGGTATGGTCTTCAACTTTTCAAGATCTTTTTTAGAGGAATCTGGTCTTCACTGCCAGGAGCGTCTTGGTTGTTACCTGGTATTCAGCTTGACGAAGACCCTGAGTGGGTCGAAACGTCGTATTTATGGAGGAATAAACCTATATCTGAATTTGCACGGCCGATATGCTGTCACTCTCTTCGAATACAGTGGACTTCATATAGGTGTCTGTGGCTCAGACTCCCATCTGTGACGTGCATTAAAATACCTGAAAGGTCAGACGTTTGGTTGACAAGCCTTGAAGAGTGCTGCAGATTAATTATACCCTTGGTTGTTAGTTCAATGACAGCTGACTCAGAGGGAAGTTCAGAAGGCACCGGAGCATGGTACCGATGGGTCAGTCTAGGATGAAGTCAGATAACAAGCCAAGGTATGGACAGGTGGAGTTCATGCAGTAGGGTTAACAGGTAGGCGGACAAAGCAAGTGGCAAGACATATTCAGCAAACAGGCCGAGGTCAGGACAAGTAGAGTCTGGGAAAGCTGAATAGTTAAGCCAAGGATCAAAACTGGGAAGTAAGCAGAATACAGACACCTTCACGGAAACACTAGGAACCTCACTGCTTTGGAATCTTCTGGCTTCAATAACTCAGAAAGGACTGGAATAGAACAAAGTCTTAAAGCGGCTTCCTGGAATTAGAAAGTAGGATTGAATGGCGGTGTTTCTGATAAAAAAAAATAGGCTAAGGTATGCTATCACTTGATAATTATAATCGAGAGAATCCGACCCCTAAGACCCCCACGATTTTGAGATTGAAAGAGCCGCAGCCCTGATTTAGCGCTGCGCTCCCTACACTTTTCCCCAGCATGGCGGCACTGGAGGCCCGCCTCATACAAACAAATCCATGTCTTCCTTTGTAAATATTTACTTATAGATCTGTAGCTCTAAATTCCCACAAGGTTTCTGCACCATCTGATAAAACGAGATGTTACACCTATTGACGGAAGTCATAAATCTCCGGCCCTTGTTAAATGTCGGCGGGAAGGAATCTTTATATGAGACGTTGTTTGCTTTTCTGAACATACAGGAAGAAATTGAATTAGGAGGTTATGTTAGGATGTGAGCGGGATTTGCTGCACGGGTTATTTAGAGACGGCTATGAGATGGGTCCTTATGGTAAGTCTTGAATCGTAAGCAGGTCCACAGCTCCAGAGCTTATATACATTCATGTTCATGTCACCTAACATGTGGAGCTTCTAAGCAAATATTCAAAGAACCTGGCAGACGGGTGAGCCGGGAGGGTACCTTGCTATGTAGGATCTTGGGCTGAGGACCATGTAAGCATGCACAGAACTAACGACCATAGGTGTAAAAATATTCTCACCATATGATTGTCTTTACGTGTTTGGTCAGTTTCCTGACCAATGCCATCTGGTGATCTTACGACTCTGACTGGAGAAGTGGATCCTAAAACTGAGGTGCAGAGTCCTTCTGTTCTTTATGCTGGAACTTCCACAAGGAGCTTTGGTCTTTCTCAGTTGGATTCCCAGAGAAGTTGAGGCAGGTGATTAAATGGGTCAACAGGGTGATCTTTGGATACAGGGTCTGGAACAGTAGGGCCTGCATTCAGTAGAAAGACGGCTTGAGGAGACCTCCAATGGAACTCCTGTGAGCATGGGTGCCATGGCAGAAGGCGATGTAGTGGCCAAGAGCCAGAGCTGGGCAAAATTTTATCTTGCTTGCAACTTTATCATCAACAGACCAATGGAACATTACAGCAGTTGACAATAGTCAGTAGCAATAGCAATTCATGATTCCTGCAGACAGAGCATGATCTCACAGGAACAGTCCGTGACAATTTGTCTCACCATCTATATGTTGAGTGTTGTATCTGCACTCTTTTGGCCTATCCTGTCTCACAGGTCGTATAACTGCTCCCTTTTGGTTCTCACACTTTTCTGCTGTGTCACCAGCACACACCTAACTGGTGTCTTATATACCTCAATAATTTTTGGCCACCTATTTTTGGAAAGACGGATGAATATTCTTCTGTACCGGCCACTGGACAAGATGTTGCCGATTGCTTTGGAAACTCAACTTAGAGCAGGTGGCCAATCGGCATAAGTGAAAGCGTGGCACTACATCTGACGGAGGTAAAAGTCCTGCCAGCAACAACACAGAACACGATTGAGTTCTCATGGATGTCATGTTCTAACCGCTGGCGTCCTGGTCTAGACCATTAACAGTTGTACAAGATCCATCTAAAATCATCTCCCAAGGTTTTTCAAGAACATCAAGCATTGGTAAATTTGTGAGAAAAAGTCAATGAAGAATGCTTCCACCATGACGGGCCATCGTTGGACACATTTAATGTTTTAACTTGGAACTATTGTTAGACTGAAGCCTTGTGGCCCCGGAATCGTTTTGGGGTGATAGATTATAAATAGTCTTTAATCAGAGCTCCAATGACCTCAGAATGACCCAATTTAATTTTTGCAGAGTAGGAAAAAGTTCTTTTTATAACATCTCTTATGCAACAGTTCCAATTGGCTAATGATAAAAGTGCAGGAAATTGATTTGGTCTGAATCCAACAACTATTGTAGGTGGGCAATCTGCCGAACGTTATCTATATCTCTACTTCACATTGACTTTTCCCTCCTTCTAAAGTGTCCAAGGCAGCAAATTCATCCTTTTAAGTGTACAATCCAGAGGGACATCAATTCTGTACAAACCCATAAAATTTTAGCTTAGTTTGTGATACTGTTCTAGAAATCTGCAGAAAGGTCGAATTGCTCCACAAACCATTTATGTAGTCATAAAAAGGACATTGCTTGTTTAAAGACTGATAGTGTATGAATATCTATTGCGATAGATAGATAGATAGATAGATAGATAGATAGATAGATAGATAGATGCCCAAAAAGTTCTTCCCATTCTAATGTGGATACACACTGAAGTTGGTCAGCCATGTTGGATTTCAGTATGTCTGATCCAATGTTCCTGCAGGAGAAGCAGAACTGGAAAATGCAATAACACCTACTTGATGGCTTCCCAAAGTGTAAGGGGGCCAGAAGGCAACATCAACGGGGCTTCAAAAGCTAGGACCCCGTTGAAAATCCCCTAAATGAAGTTCTTAAGCCTTCAGAAACTTCTGTCACTGAGAAACTCCAAACTAACTCCGGAGTACTATTCTCAAAGTAGCACCAAAGTTGTTTGAGCACTTTATAGAACATCATGGTTTTTCAAAAACAAGTACAACTGGAGTGTGGACCAATTGTGTCTCTGACTGATTTGGCTATAAGCTACTCCTAAGAGCTGCTCTACAGGTCCCCTGGTTTGCAACCTTTAACACACTTTGGAGCCATCTGGTCTTCTCTGCAGGAGACCCCCAGGTTGTTTCCCAGAAGGAGTCTCAGTGCAGTGACTGCTGACCCTGGTAGGACAAAAGACACTAGTAAAGGAACAGGTAATGAAGTAGTCAGTGTAGCAGGCTGAGGTTGGGTCAGGTGGAGTTCACGCAATAAGGTAAATCATGCTTGAGGTCAGAGCAAGTGTCAGCCAGGCAAGATGTACTTAGAAAACAGTTGGAGGTCAGGACAGGCTGCGTTTGTAAAGCTGGGTGTACATGCAAGGTTCAAAATCAGGTAGCAAGCAGAATGCTGGACCAACTTCACTTGGAACACTAGAAACCTATTGTTCAGGAACTCTCCAATGGGGAGGGCAACTTAAATGTACAGAGGTGATAGGCAGAAGGATAGTGTGGCATGTCTTCTGCCCAAAGAATGCCAGGGAGGAGGGGGAAAGTGAGAGAAGGAGTTGCCGGCCATGACCGATGGGCATAACACAATGGTTAACCCATTGAAATATACATGCTAGAAATAGCAGCTAAAACAGACCCGGTAAATTGGTTGGATTGCATCATTCATCCCAGTAATTGTCAACTGAAACGTACTCTTGCCAAAAATTAAGTGGTTGATTTCACTAATACCGTGTGTTTTTGTCTCGAGTGCATATAGGGAGGGGTCTGTGCTTTACCTCAAGGGGCGCTTAGAAACGAAGAGCAATACAAGTGGACCAGAAAAAGCAACTTGCATAATTTATCTCCCTCCCTTCCCTTTAGAGTAGAGATAGAGGAACACTGTCTGATGCAGGAGGCAGCCATCGAGTCTGATGACCCATTATTTTTTACTAGGCTTGTTTGTTACGTCGCGATGTAAATATTTTTGTCATTGTTTTTATTTTTTTCCGTACTTTCATATCTTTTGGAGGAATTAGCTGACCCTCGTTAGCTCGGCGGTGACACAAAAATCTGCGTAATTACCGTTCCCTGGTGTAATGATTCCTTAATTGAAACAGTTTAATTTAATGGAGCAAATGTTCATTCCCTTTTCTTCCTAGTTTTATTAAGCAGACGGGATCGGCTATAAATCTATAAGCATCCTCATCACAAGGGCCATTGGTTATACGACCGTTCCGCAGGTTAATAGTATGTGCCGACAAACATTTAAAGCTTTATAGGCCCATTTCATAAATATGGTCACGGATGGGTTCACGTTGTTCCCTGCGATGGCCAATAAATCCAGTGTAAACAGGAAGCTCCACATAAGGGTCACATATTCCACCAGACGAGAATGTTTTTGAAATCCATTAAGAACAAATGAACTGGATCGTATCAATAGCAAAGAAAAAGGTAAAGCCGTTTAGCTACAAACCTTTTTTTATGCTGGATGCCCATGGTGCCTTCCTGTGGGGCTCTTTGGTGCCACCTGCTGAGTAATGTAACTTATATAACCAGTCGTGGCATGCCGGCCACAGCTGAGGATCAGGACCAGGGTGATGTCACTATGTCAGCCCCTGCTCACAGAATCCTATCGGTGCATGCCAACTATTAGCACCGACAGTGATACTTCTTCTCCTGTGTGTAGATTGGTGGGCTGAGAGGTGGGATAACCCAGCCAACCAATCAGCATTTGTTTGTGTACACTTTTTTGGCTCCTCCTCCTCACACGGGCGCCGGTTATTCACTTGGTCGTGTCTGACTCCCTGTCTGATCACTCGATTGAAGTTCTGATCTGGCCTGCAACTGTCAGATTGACTCCTGACTCAGCTGTAGACTCAGTCTGAAGGTGTTCTGGTCCAGTTGGTGGTTCCTGGTCTTGACCCGTGACTTTGTTTATGTTAAGTCTGTTGGTTGTTCACATTTTTATCTGGGGTGTTTAACCCCTTAGAGAGTTGGAGCTTTTTTTTCCCATTCTCAGTTTTTTTTCTTGACTTTCAAAAAAACCATCAGCGCAGATGTCTGAGGTCTTGTTTGCGGGATGAGTTTGGTTTTTTCAATGGTGCCATTTAATATGTCGTATAATATACTAAAAAACGTTATAACATTTCTAAGTGGAGTGAAATGGAAAGAAAAAAGGTCTCTCTTAGAGGGGGTTTTGACGGTGGACCCAATGCAGCTGAAATGACATAATGAATCTATTCTATGGGTCAGTACAATCAGGGGGAAGCAACATTTCCATAGTTTTTTTCCTGTATTATTTTCCATTGTTACACAGATATTTTATCTTCTGACCGCCATAACGTTTTTACTCTTCTGTCAGCACAGTTGTGCGGGGGCTCTTGTTTGTGGGACGTCCTGTGGTTTCTATTGGTACCATTTTGAAGTAGATAAAACTTTTTCACCACTTTTTATTAACATTTTACTTGCCGATGGGGTGACCAATAAAGCGTTGCGTATTTTGTTCCAGACGCCGTTCACTTTGCAGGATAAGTAATGCGTTATTTTGCTAGGTCAGACTTTTACGGATGCAGCGACACCAAATATGTGTCTGTTTTTTGTTTCTTTTGATGTTATTGTTATAAATATTGAAAAAGGGTCTTTTTAAACATTTAAAGGGATTTTGTCATTAAAAAAAATTATCTAAACTTACCTATTCCTACCTGTCTGTCTCCTTATCACATCTTCTCCTGGTTGAGCTTCTCCAGTGCCCCAGGTCAGCTCACTGCAGGCTGGGCCCAGCTTGTTATGAAGGCTGCTTATCACAAACTCCTTCCTGCTGGGTCAGTGAAGGTCACATCTCTGTGCTGTAGCTTCACTGCCTAGGAAGGAATTGTAATCTATTTCAGAGACAGCTGGCATGAGCAATCTCTGAAGAAGATAGGCAGTCCTCCTGATGGCCTGTGAGCTGTGACATAACGTACATTGGCAGACTGCCAACCTAATGTACGTAACCTCACAGGAAGGAGAAGAATCAGGTAGCTGGAGGTGAAGTGACCCCCTGGACTGCAGGAGACAGGAGAAGATAAGGGAGGTGAAGATCTGATAAGTAGACTGATGGGGGAGGAATAGGTAAGCATTTTTCTTTTTTAGTGACAGAACCCCTTTAATGCCTTTTATTTTTTCTAATAATTAATAAAGCTTTTTTTTTACTCATTTTTATATTGGTGGCCAACTCAATTTAAAGACTCCCCAATCCCCTCAGTGGTAATGTTAGACTGCTAGGGCGCTATACCTGTCTTTGATTGGCCAAAGTTGCTCATGTTATCAGCATGGCCAATCAGTGTGAGGCCCAAAATTGGCGGATCAGAGAAGAACGACTGCAGGTATTATGTATACCCCCTCCGGTCTGAAGACAGAATGTTGTCCCAAAACTAGAGGGTTCCTTTAAACTGACCCTGGCGACAAGCGATCTGCTCCAATGCCAACATCGGCAAGCATTATCTACGGGCGCCACAAATTCGTAAATCCAAAACTGTTACGGCACTCTGCCCCCCGAGCGCCAAGTGGGATGCCCTGATCTTCCCGCACCCCACTGTCCCTGCCTACTTGCCTCGGCCCTGGCTAACCCCAGGCGGACAACTGGACGGCGGTCCCTGCACTGGCTCATCACCGAAGAGACAACAGGTTTCGACAAAGACTTATGGCACCCCGTGCGACCCCTCCTTTTGCGATTTCCAGAGGACCGGTACCCCTTCTGTTCGACTGAGCAGGAGGGAGGGGGAGCACGATGGCTATGGCAGGACGGCCCCCACTGGGTTAGCTCCCCAGTGGCCCAATCGAATTGGGGGTTGTGCAACGCCAGCCACGGCATCCCTAGTACCATGTCTACCGACATTTTCTCCATCACCAGGAATGATAGACCTTCCGAATGGCGACCCCCCACCATGAGTTGTAACACTGGGGTCCTCCATCGTACCAAGCCCGAAGCAAGAGGAGTAGCATCAATGCTAGCAAAACGAATTGGCGTCTTCAGCGCCACAAATTCAGCCCTCAGGGGCTCAACGAGACGCATGCTTATCAGGTTAGCAGCTGCTCCGGAATCAATAAACGCCTGCCCTAGGCGGGAGAAGTTCCGGAATCTAACCTGGCATGGTATCAGAAGTCTAGGACGTACCTGAGGTCCTAGGCGACTCTCCCTGCAGTCGCCTAGGACTGGAAGTCTTTCTGCCGATTCAGACTGTGGACGCTGAGGCCTCCAGGGGCAAGTTATCACCCGATGTCCAGCTTTCCCGCAGTAGAGACAGAGATTATGTAATAACCGAATCCGGCGTCGCTCCTCGGGGTCCAGCAGGTCCAGTTCCATAGGTTCGGGAACAGAGACTGGTACGGACGGGGAGGGAACAGGACAAATGACCTCCCTGACTCTATGGGTCGGTCTCTCTTGCTTCCCAGCCCTGAGCCTCCTATCTGCCTTCACTGCTAACTCCATAGCCTCCTTTAAGGACCCGGGAACGGGATGGGAGATCAACAGTTCTTTGACCGCGTCTGAGAGACCTTGCATAAAAACGTCCTTCAGGGCACTATCGTTCCATGCAGTATCACCCGCATAGCGTCTGAAACTGGAGCAATAATCCTCCACACAAAGCGACCCCTGATGCAGCGCCAGCAACCGCGCACCGCCAACCCCACTCGGTCCGGTTCATCGAAGATACCCCCGAGTTCCTGAAAAAAGGAGTCCACCGACTGCAGAGAGGGGGAACCCTCGGGAATGGAAAAGGCCCAAGTCTGGGCAGAGCCCCGCAGCAGGGACATTATAAGCCCGACCCTCTGGACCTCCGAGCCGGAAGAACGGGGACGCATCCGAAAAAACAGGCGACACGCCTGTTGGAAAACGAAAAACTTGTTCCTCTCCCCAGAGAACACCTCGGGAAGCGGGCACTTGGGTTCGGGACAGGTAGAGGCGTTCTGCTCCTGCGACAACGCCCACTGCTCCTGGGCCACCATGCGAGCTGACAAATCCCGGATCACCGGCACCAGGTCTTGCAGCTGGTTTGCAAGGGCGCTGATCGCCGCCATGAAAAGAAAAACAATATTTTAAGGGCCAGTTATTATGTTACGGCACTCTGCCCCCCGAGCGCCAAGTGGGATGCCCTGATCTCCCGCACCCCCACTGTCCCTGCCTACTTGCCTCGGCCCTGGCTAACCCCAGGCGGACAACTGGACAGCGGTCCCTGCACTGGCTAGGGACCTGGCGGCTGACAAGCAGGAAACTACCTAATGGGGGGGAACAGAGTGCCGACAGAGGAGGCAGATGAATCAGACCAACAAAACTTACAAGGCTGGAGATGGGACTCACAGGCAAACTGGCGGGGTGCTGGATAGCAACTAGTGCTGACTGGGCCAGACTAGATTAGAGGCAAACAGAACCAACAAAAACAGACAGAGTAATAGGGGACCAGAGGGAGCTGACCGACAACTAGGGACTGGCTGAGGAGAACCGCAGACAGACTGGCTAGGTGCATGCAGAACCAATAACTGGCTATGAACTCAGTTCACTGCCAGTCTTTTAACCACAAGGTTCCGCCCAGGGGCGGAGAGTGGGAGGAGGCAACTCCACCCACTGCGTATAAGAAGCACAGAGGAGTGCGGGCGGCACCCTACGGGCGGGCACGCCCACGCCGCCGCCCACTGGCCAACCCAAGCTGCTGGGATGACCTCGACACAGGGCTCCAGGCTGCTGGAGCCGACGCCGGAGCGACGCGCGCCGACCGCGGGACCCCATGTCGCACTGTATGGTAACAAAAACATTACGCCCCTCGTGCCCACTACTTACTTTTACCATTTTTTTCCTCATAGGCAACTGTTGAAAACTGAACTTGGCTCGTTCTTCACAGAATATCTCCAGGTACGCACGCTTCCACTCCTCTCCGGTGTAAATAATAGATGTGACAGGTAAGAGAATGTCACATATCTGAAATAAAAGTTTTTGTACAAAAACTTCACAGCCGTTTTCTACTGCGCTGTTATTTTTTACTCCATCTAGAAAATCTGCTCGCTGCATTATTAATGCTGTAGGCCAGCAGACGGGGGTTGAGCTGCACGGTGCTATATTGTTAAATTATTCCTCTGTTTAATATATTATTCACTCCTCAGAACCAGCTTCTCACTAAGGGGATGGTGATCCTACGAGACAAGATACGCTTTTATGAAGGTAAAACAACTGAACTCTTCATCTACAGATAAAGAGAAGAAGTTTTACCGCGTTAAACCGCAAAACGCGTTCGGAATTGTACTTCAAAGTAATCATTGGCCATCGGTTTGTAGCGGTTTCCTAATATACTCCGTATTAACCGTATCACTGCCTTCAGGGGCTTGGCTAAGGAGGTAGATTGGGCATGTACAGTATCTTTGGTGCAGGAGGGGGTACCAACAAGCCACGTTACCCAGTATATAGATACAGGCCTAGAGTAACATATTGAAACTTTGCCCCAGAGCCATAACTTGAAGCTGCTTGGCCCCAATGCAAAATTTGTAACACCTCCCTCCACCCCCATGTATAGTCTGGATCTTATATAGGCGCCCCAATGCCCAAGGCCTAAGTGTGTCTGTGCCAGCTATAGTTACACCCCAACTTTGCCCCAGGTAAACCAAAGCCTGACTCCCAGGGAATTTTAAGGGCAACCCGTCATGTCCTTTGAACCTCATAAGCTCATAGGTCAGGGAACAGGGAGTCCGGAGAGTTGTGTTTGATGCTCACTGGGACCGGGTGCCACAGTTCTAGTGCCACACACACATAGACTCTTCTCAGCCCACTCTGTGCATGCACTCTCCCATAGTGATGAATAAACGAGCGTGCGCATAGGGTGGACTGAAAAAAGTCACTCTTGGTGCACACGGAAACCTTACGGGGCCACCGCACTGAAACAAGGCGCCCGATGGGTATGAATCACCACCCCCCTGACTCCTCGCTTCCTGAATGTAGTTTACAGGGCTCTGAGGTCATGACGGGTTCCCTTTAAGGTTTTTTACTTTTAGTAATGCCCTGAGTTTGAAACCTACCAGTGCCGACATCTACATTGAGTTTATATGCTGTATAGATTTACTTCCAAAGCAGTAATCCTCATCCAAGGGCACAGAGACCTGCTAATGTTACTCAGTCCTCTCCATGGCCGTGTATAGGCATTTAATGTTTAGTAGTACTATTACTATAATATTTCACTTCCAATCAGGACACACTGGATCCAAAAACCCGAAAGACTCACGGGCTGCGAACAAACAGTCCACGAGTGCACACAAAAGAGTGGTGAACCATAAAGAAAGCAGACACCAGGGAAATACTGTCCCTATAAACCCTTTACCCAGGAACGGGACCTGCCTATATGCAGATCACCCGCCCTAACAAAGGCGAACCTGCCCACGTATGTAGGCCACTAGCAGACTTTACATGGGAGAGGAGAAAACCACAGAAAACAAGATGTCAACATAGTAACTTCAGTACTTTGCTTAGTGAAGAATCAGGAAACAGGAGATCCAGCAGCAACCTGTAACTTCCACCACAGTCAGAGGGAGACTGGATTACACAGCAGTGAGCTAACTGCAAGGCCAGGGTAGATAGTCCTCCCAAATTACCCACAAGTAAGTCTCACCTAAAACCAGTCCCACCAGAGCCAGAAGATGAAGAGAACCAAATACAAGACCTGAACCAGATTACTAGAAGGGAACAGATCCCAGAATGCCTCGACATAATGCTTCACTTTTATCTATTTTAGGACAAAAACTCCTTGATTCGTTAGCAGAAACCTGGGATTTCTTCTTCAGTGATGTTCTGCCAATGTTACAGGCCATTTTCTACCCTGTCCAGGTAAAGTGACGTAACGCGTCCTATTGTTATAGGTGACTCTTCAGGATAAATGAGGAATAACACTATTTCTGGTCATTATATGACTTCTATCCTGCATTTATCACCAGTTGTCCCCCCTTTGCAGGCTATATCTGTACTCCTCAGTCTTCTCTGAGCTGGTGGGTGTAGACTAGCTGCTATGTTGTCTCCACACACTACACACATAGGAGAGCAGGATCTCTTCTTCTCTAACTGTCTGAGCTGGTAGGTGTAGACTAGTTGCCATGATGTCTCCGTACACTGTCACATAGGAAATCAAGATTTCTTCTTTGTCCATATCTTCTCTATCTCCAAGGGCTGAGATTATAAAAAGGGGGTATTCTCTACGTCTAGAAGGTTTCTACACCAACATAGAAGGGGCTTCTCTACTGTAAGAGCAGTGAGACTGTGGAACTCTCTGCTTGAGAATGCGATGATGGTGAAGTCGATAAAAGAGTTTAAGAGGGGACTGGATGTCCTTCTGGAGTGATACAATATTATTTGTTATATCACTGATTACTTCAGAAGGGTCGGTGATCCGGGGATTTATATAATTGCCAGATTTAGAGTTGGAGAGGAATTTTTCCCCTAAAATGAGGAAAATTAGCATCTACTTCATGTTTTTTTTTTTCTTTTTCTGGATCAACAATGCAGGATAATAGGCTGAACTGGATAGACCTAGGTCTTTAATCAGCCTTACATATATACTATGTGGCACGGAGGACATTATACAGCAATACTGAGCAGTGTATCTCTGATTTCAGTTGCTGTGAGACAGAAAAACACTTACTGTTAGCTGCAAAAAGCATCTGCTTAAGTTTCTCTGCTTCTGCTCCTTCCTCCTCTCCTCACCTCTCTATAGACTTCTATGAACAGCATAAGACAGCAGCAGACACAGACCCCCTTCACTTCCTGTTATCCATCTTGTTATCTTGTTACCAGAGACGGACTTCACATGACAACAGGCATTGGACAGCAGGTTAGAAGGAAGTGACACCCCTAGTGGCCAGAATTTTTTAATGATTTTTCAGCACAAAAACACAATTTTAGCGGAATAATTTACACTATTGCTAGTTACAACATTGGTCATCACATAACCACAAGTTAGCGACCACTTAAGATTCTTCTCCAGAGGGCATACTATGAAAAGGATTTTGTTATTCTCTCTTTCTTTTAGAAGGAAATTTTTAGCCTCCTCTTCTTCAGGCCGCCTGCACACGGCCGGCTTCCATTGCGGATTCCGAAGCAGGCGTCCGCCTCCGGATTCCGCAGCAAATACCACCCTTAGCATTCTATGGGAAAGCATTTTTTCCTGTCCACAAGCGAAAATCAATTGCAATTTTCCACTTGTGGACAAGAAAAAATCGCAGCATGCTGTATTTCAGTGCGAATTCCGTACAGACAGCTCTCACGGAAGCCATCTGACCGGCCGCCCTTCCCCAATGACATTGTGGAAAGGTCGCGGGCACCGATGTCATCGCCTAGCGGCGATATGGGAAAAACAGGGATTTGGAAAAAAAACTGTACTGCGCATATCTGACGGCTCGCCGTGCGGATCATCTGCAGTGAAGGAAAAAGAAGAAAATGCCAGGTACACGCAGATGCCGGCTGGGCACAGGGTCGGATCCAGTTGCGGGCCCCAGCATGCGGAATCTGACCCGGCCGTGTGCAGCCGGCCTAAAATGTAATTTCCTTCTAGCAGACAGTGTTGAGTACTTATTCAATGTGCAGTTGGAGTAAACACTCTATGGAGTTTCCACTGATGCGCAAGCATAGACGCTTAACTGATTGGTGTTTCAGATAATGCTGGGATTTTTTTGCTGTAAGAGAGGCAGAGAGAGCTGCTTCATTCAGTGTTTGGACACAGAGCTGTTCTCAACCCTGCAATGAAATAGCAAGAGTTTGTACGTTATCTGTTGGACTTTTTTTCTCTTTGGGCAGCTAGAACCCCTTTAATATTATTACTACTTGACATTTGATGTTGTGTTTCTCTTTATACGTTCAATGAATGTGAGATTTACTTAGTAACCTATATAATGTGACCTGTTGTTTTGTGCATAGGGGAAAGAGCCTTCCATTCGACAGCTGGCTTTACTGCACTTCAGAAATATAATAACCCTAAATCTTAAACTGGACGATGCCTTATCCCGCCCCCGAGCCCGAGTACCTCCCTCCATCATTCAGATGCTGCTAATACTTCAGGTACGTAACTATCCGTAGTATGCCAGACACCGACCTTATCGAGGATCTTCAATTAAATATCCACCATGTGAAACCAAATTATTTGCTTATTAATTGGAATCAACTAATCTGAATATATACAAATATCTGGGTGGTGCAGCAGATGGCGGACATTCTGCTGGCCATTTCTTACAGGATGGTAGCCACCAGTTCCTAACTCAGGAATATGGATTAACTCAGTAAATATGGTCTTACCTAAAGTGAGAGATATGCTGAAGTTTTGCCAAACTTATCACCGTTTCTCGATCATCATCTGTTCAGATGGAGCCCAATTTCTATTGGACCATACAGATGGGAGGGTCGGAATTTGGCGCACAAAGCATTCATGGATTAACCCATATGCCAGCAATTTTGGCTTGTGAAGGGGAGTAATGGTGCGGGGAATGCTTTCTTGACATATCTGGGTCCTCTCACACCTGAGGATGTGCGCAAAATTGAATTGCAGCAGCTCTGAAGGCCAAAGGAAGTCGAACACTCTGCTTGATGGGGGTCTCTAATAAAGTGGCCATTCAGTATATTATTTCAGTGCTTTTACTGAAGTTAGTCCCCTTTAAATGTGACCTTTCACTTACCGCTCTGCTAATGTCATGCCTGAAGTCCTAATTAGGTGCGTTATGTACTGGTAATTACACTGAGTTACTGGAGGGCATGAGTCAATGTAACGGAAGGCTTCTTATCCTTCTGGTGACTCAGTTTAGTTAATTGTGACGAGATAAAGGCATCAGCAAAGTCAGATGAGTGAAGATTGTTTATGGTCATCGCTAATTAGTATGTAAATGAGCATAGTTATGTAATGCCAAGGTGTAAAAGAACCCCCCCCCCCCCTTGTTAGTCCTGGTATCAGATGGGTTCTTCCTTATGTAAGACACATGCTGTGTTCCTTTTGTGGGGGAGCGGCGGCAGGGAGTCCAGAGGTCAATAACTTACTAACAGTGCGGTGGACTGCTATGGGGTCTGCGCTTACCCCTGCTTCTCATGACACTCCCAGGAACTCACTGCATACAGATTAGTAGAGCCCCCATTGCACTTAGGCCTATCTGTATAAATCCACATGTAATCAGCTCCTCCTTGTCAGAAAAACAGATCATAAGAAAATAAATCAGCACAGAATGTTTGACCTAAAATCAGTGATGGCTATTGCCAGCCTTAGGTTAGATGGCACCCCGTGTGGAATTTTTTGGGCACCCCTGTCATAAGAGAAAAAAAAAATATATATATATATATATATATATACTGCTCTGATAAGCAGTCCGCCTTTATTATGTTTGTGCAGTTGGCGGTATACCCACTCCAGAACAGCTTAGTGAATAAATATGTACCAGAACCAAGCTCATACTCATGATATAATACAGTACTAGGACCAAGCTCATAACTAATACAAATAGAGTAGCAGACATAGGCGATTGTGTTGTGGGTGTGCTGATGGACGGCTACACAGGGGTGCAGAAAGAGCCAGGAGGAGGACGATTCATGTAACTTCACAATACACAGCTCCATGGAGTTAAAGCATTATCTGCCTCGGCCGTCCTAAGAGGGGGGATTGTCCGCAGCCCACATAAGCCTAGTGCCCTCCCTGCAAGCTGGTAGTTGCTGCTGAGAGCGACTGCATGGGTCACACATAGCTGAGGCCGACCATGGTGATCAGCAGTCACTTTAACATTGCTGTATTGGATTAGGCAGGGCTCCTAGTGGGCGGGGTGGGGGGATTGTGGCCCATTCGGAGTCTTGCTATGGGGTCCCCTGATGGAACCATCTAGCTAATGATCTTAGATGCATTAAATAGCATTAAAGAGACTCTTTCAGCTCCTATTAGCCCCATAGGCTGAAGTTGTGGGCTGGTAGGAAGTGGTGTGCGGAGTCAGGGGATGTCACCCTCAGACTCATCTGCCCCCGCGTTACTTTATTGTCCTCTGCAAAGCCAGCTCTACTTATAAACTACAAACTAGTTATGGCAGGGCACCCATCCTGGCATTACCAGTGCACAGAAGTAGTCCGCTGAGCTAGTAGGCAAGGAGTGGCAGCTCTGCAGGCAGACAGTAAGTGACTACAAGGCAGCAGGTGAGTACCAGAGTAACCACCCCCCCTCCCCCGACTCGGTGCCCCATGAGCCCCTGACTTAAGCTAATCAGACTAATATCAGCTGACAGTCACTTTAACACCCTAACACCTTTTTACGGCTGCGTCAGAACACCAGCGCAGGTTTTGTGTGCCGGTAGGAATGTGGACTCGGCCCTAATAATGGAGAGCAGAGAAACGCCGATCCCCCTTAGATGTTGTGGGTAATGGGATCGCAGGGCCGGATAGGTTGCTATGGCATCTGGAAGCTATAGGTGGCCTCTGGGTCTGCCATGTGTGGTGGCCCATAACACTCAGCCGCTAGGCCTATTCACACGAGTGTATACTGGCCGATATACGCTACCATATGATGCCTGGATGCCAACGCATCAGCTCACACGGGCGGATCCCAGGGGGTAAAAGCGCCCGACTGGGTGGGAAATCCAGTCCTGGAACTTCGGACTACGGCCGCTGCCACAGACTCCTACGGAAACCAATGACAGCGGCCGGAGAAGGGAGGTGGAAGGGAGTTCAGCAGCGCGACTGCTATCTCCCTCCCACTTCTCTTCTCCTTCTTCTCCTCTCCTTCTTCTCTTCTCCTTCTTCTCTTCTCCTTCTTCTCCTCTCCTTCTTCTCTTCTCCTTCTTCTCCTCTCCTTCTTCTCCTTCTTCTCTTCTCCTTCTTCTCCTCTCTCCTCCCCTCCAGGTGTTTGCAATGGGGGCCCGAGCTAAGTAGCTAAGTTGCTGGCTGCGGACAAGGGGGTGGGGGACTTAGCTCCGCCTCCCCACACAGCCGGAGGTGAGGAGAGGGGAGGCCAAAACTCCACCCTTATCCCTGAGTATATAAAAGAAAATGCGCAAAACAATCACCACAAATTCAGTGTCGCCACACTCGTAATGACCCACGTAAAAGGCTGGTACATTATCTGACCCACATGGTGCCAGCTGGGAAAAAACTAAATTAACACGGCAAAAACTGCTCATTTAGCATTTCTCGCCTTAAAAAAAACAGAACAGATAGTGATTAAAAGTCATCAAATGGCACCACTGAGAAGTCCGGCTCGCCCCACAAGAATACACAGAGCACCGCTGGGCGGAGGGAAACGCTGGAGGTGAATGATGGAAAAAAAAATAATGGTAAAAAAGTTGAAAAAAAAGCGTTATGTCTTCCATCCTCAGGATCTGTATGGAGTGGGGCGAGCAGCTGATAGGGTGTCGGGGCTGCTGATGGGGTGTCAGGGCTGCTGATGGGGTGTCGGGGCTGCTGATGGGGTGTCGGGGCTGCTGATGGGGTGTCAGGGCTGCTGATGGGGTGTCAGGGCTGCTGATGGGGTGTCGGGGGCAGCTGATGGGGTGTCAGGGCTGCTGATGGGGTGTGGGGGCTGCTGATGGGGTGTGGGGGCTGCTGATGGGGTGTGGGGGCTGCTGATGGGGTGTCAGGGCTGCTGATGGGGTGTGGGGGCTGCTGATGGGGTGTGGGGGCTGCTGATGGGGTGTCAGGGCTGCTGATGGGGTGTCAGGGCTGCTGATGGGGTGTCGGAGGATGCTGATGGGGTGTCAGGGGCTGCTGATGGGGTGTCGGGGGCAGCTGATGGGGTGTCAGGGCTGCTGATGGGGTGTGGGGGCTGCTGATGGGGTGTGGGGGCTGCTGATGGGGTGTCGGGGGCTGCTGATGGGGTGTCAGGGCTGCTGATGGGGTGTGGGGGCTGCTGATGGGGTGTCAGGGCTGCTGATGGGGTGTCAGGGCTGCTGATGGGGTGTCGGGGCTGCTGATGGGGTGTGGGGGCTGCTGATGGGGTGTCAGGGCTGCTGATGGGGTGTCAGGGCTGCTGATGGGGTGTCGGAGGATGCTGATGGGGTGTCAGGGGCTGCTGATGGGGTGTCGGGGGCTGCTGATGGGGTGTCGGGGGCTGCCGATGGGGTGTCGGGGGCTGCTGATGGGGTGTCGGGGCTGCTGATAGCGGATGCCCATCGGCATGCCTAAAATATAATAAAAAGCAGACAGGAACTCCTAAATACTCCAAAATGGTACAATAGTAACTACAGAACGCTGCGAAGTACGAGCCGCCACAACCTGATCAGGGGAGAAGAAAGGGTTAATGTCGGTCAGAAGATGCGGCAGAAAACAAATGAGTCCAGCAATAAAAGCTGAATAGATGTTGTATCAGGGCGATCCGTAGTGACCCACAGAGGGAGGCCGCACCGCGTCACCGTAACTACAAGGGCGCCAGAAAAAGGGCGAAAATCTATGTTTTTTTACCATTTTACTCCACGTAGAAATGTTAAAACGTTTTTCAGTCCATTATTTGGTACATTAAAAAGATCCCCCCAAATGGAAAGTGGGAGGGAAAACCAGAAAAAGGGGGGCGGGCTGCGACTCTAAGGGGTTAAACGAGGATACAAAAGGGGCATGGATGCAGATGTTTCTAGACACGGTTACTGTTCCTACAAGAAGTCCCTATTTTCCAGGAGAGCCGTATATAGAGGAGTATACAGAGGAGTATATAGAGGAGTATATATAGAGGAGTATATAGAGGAGTATATATAGAGGAGTATATAGAGGAGTATACAGAGGAGTATATAGAGGAGTATACAGAGGAGTGTACAGAGGAGTATATAGAGGAGTATACAGAGGAGTATATATAGAGGAGTATACAGAGGAGTATACAGAGGAGTATATAGAGGAGTATATAGAGGAGTATATATAGAGGAGTATATAGAGGAGTATACAGAGGAGTATATAGAGGAGTATATATAGAGGAGTATATAGAGGAGTATATAGAGGAGTATATATAGAGGAGTATATAGAGGAGTATACAGAGGAGTATATAGAGGAGTATACAGAGGAGTATATAGAGCAGTATATATAGAGGAGTATACAGAGGAGTATATAGAGGAGTATATAGAGGAGTATACAGAGGAGTATATAGAGGAGTATATATAGAGGAGTATACAGAGGAGTATACAGAGGAGTATATAGAGGAGTATATAGAGGAGTATACAGAGGAGTATATAAAGCAGTATATATAGAGGAGTATATAGAGCAGTATATATAGAGGAGTATACAGAGGAGTATACAGAGGAGTATACAGAGGAGTATACAGAGGAGTATATAGAGGAGTATACAGAGGAGTATATAGAGGAGTATACAGAGGAGTATATAGAGGAGTATACAGAGGAGTATACAGAGGAGTATATAGAGGAGTATACAGAGGAGTATATAGAGGAGTATATATAGAGGAGTATACAGAGGAGTATACAGAGGAGTATATAGAGGAGTATATAGAGGAGTATATATAGAGGAGTATATAGAGGAGTATATAGAGGAGTATATAGAGGAGTATATATAGAGGAGTATACAGAGGAGTATACAGAGGAGTATACAGAGGAGTATATAGAGGAGTATACAGAGGAGTATACAGAGGAGTATACAGAGGAGTATATAGAGGAGTAAACAGAGGAGTATATAGAGGAGTATACAGAGGAGTATATAGAGGAGTATATAGAGGAGTATACAGAGGAGTATATAGAGGAGTATATAGAGGAGTATACAGAGGAGTATACAGAGGAGTATATAGAGGAGTATACAGAGGAGTATACAGAGGAGCATATAGAGGAGTATATATAGAGGAGTATACAGATGAGTATACAGAGGAGTATATAGAGGAGTATATATAGAGGAGTATATATAGAGGAGTATACAGAGGAGTATATAGAGGAGTATATATAGAGGAGTATACAGAGGAGTATACAGAGGAGTATATAGAGGAGTATATACAGAGGAGTATATAGAGGAGTATATAGAGGAGTATATAGAGGAGTATACAGAGGAGTATATAGAAAAGTATACAGAGGAGTACATAGAGGAGTATACAGAGGAGTATACAGAGGAGTATATAGAGGAGTATATATAGAGGAGTATACAGAGGAGTATACAGAGGAGTATACAGAGGAGTATATAGAGGAGTATATAGAGGAGTATATATAGAGGAGTATATAGAGGAGTATATAGTGGAGTATATATAGTGGAGTATATAGAGCAGTATATATAGAGGAGTATATAGAGGAGTATATAGAGGAGTATACAGAGGAGTATACAGAGGAGTATATATAGAGGAGTATATAGAGGAGTATATATAGAGGAATATACAGAGGAGTATACAGAGGAGTATACAGAGGAGTATATAGAGGAGTATATAGAGGAGTGTATATAGAGGAGTATATAGAGGAGTATATAGAGGAGTATATAGAGGAGTATATAGTGGAGTATATAGAGGAGTATATAGAGAGGAGTATATAGAGAGGAGTATATAGAGGAGTATATATAGAGGAGTATATAGAGGAGTATATATAGAGGAGTATATATAGTGGAGTATATAGAGGAGTATATATAGAGGAGTATATAGAGGAGTATATAGAGGAGTATATATAGAGGAGTATATAGAGGAGTATATATAGAGGAGTATATAGAGGAGTATATAGTGGAGTATATAGAGGAGTATATAGAGGAGTATACATAGAGGAGTATATATAGAGGAGTATATAGAGGAGTATATATAGAGGAGTATATATAGAGGAGTATATAGAGGAGTATATAGTGGAGTATATAGTGGAGTATATAGTGGAGTATATAGAGGAGTATATAGAGGAGTATATAGAGGAGTATATATAGAGGAGTATATAGAGGAGTATATATAGAGGAGTATATAGAGGAGTATATAGAGGAGTATATAGAGGAGTATATAGAGGAGTATATATAGAGGAGTATATATAGAGGAGTATATATATTGGAGTATATAGAGGAGTATATAGAGGAGTATATATAGAGGAGTATATAGAGGAGTATATATAGAGGAGTATATATAGAGGAGTATATATAGAGGAGTATATAGAGGAGTATATAGAGGAGTATATATAGAGGAGTATATATAGAGGAGTATATATAGAGGAGTATATATAGAGGAGTATATAGAGGAGTATATATAGAGGAGTATATAGAGGAGTATATATAGAGGAGTATATAGAGGAGTATATAGAGGAGTATATATAGAGGAGTATATAGAGGAGTATATATAGAGGAGTATATATAGAGAAGTATATATAGAGGAGTATATATAGAGGAGTATATATAGAGGAGTATATATAGAGGAGTATATAGAGGAGTATATAGAGGAGTATATAGAGGAGTATATATAGAGGAGTATATAGAGGAGTATATATAGAGGAGTATATAGAGGAGTATATATAGAGGAGTATATAGATACGCCCCGCAGTTACTAGTGATGTGTTCATGAGCTGGAAGGTAATGGATGCCATATGGTGGGACGCATCCAAACACAGGGAGGTCCATGAAAGGGGGCTGACAATATACAGAGTCCCAGGACTGCATATTCAAAAACATCCATCCATCGGGCCCCGCTCTATGGCTTTTCATCCTGTGTCCTGCTGCTGGTAACCCTTTATGTGCTGCACTCACAAATATAGCTTTTAAAGAGCCATTCCTGTGACTGCCTCTTACTTATCCACCATGTAGCTATCCCCCCGGTATATATAAGTGGGCTGGTGTTATTTATCTCTGTCTGAATCCTCCGGCCTCGTTCTCCTCAGATGGTCATGTGATCTCCATTCTGACCAGCTCCGATCTACTTGGGGTTATGTGTTCATTTTCTAGTCAGTGTCTCAGTTTGTGTGATGCCGTTACATAGATCTGCCATAGAAACTGCATAGAGGGGGACACAGAGACCCCTATCACAGCTACTGATGATGATCACACAGGTATAATAGAGGAGATCACAGCTCATCCTCCTGACTGTATACATATGGGCTGTAGCATATATAGGTAAATATAGAAGGTAGTGATTAATGTGAAACTGACAGTAAAAACTCTCACTCTCAAGACGGTGGCTGATAAGTATCAGACAGGGGGCTGCACTGCAGGGAAGAGGTTGAGATACACAAAGAAGACCTCCAGAGTGTGACAGGCCATCAGGTGAAAGGGGCTGAGATGGAAAAATATGCGGCCGGCCCTTAAATAATGCAGAGCCTTGTGCACAGATCCTGTGAGGCGGCACATATAATCCCTACCGCATTACTGAACCATAGGCGCTCCATGTGGTGCTTTAATCTGGAACCATGTTACAGAGATTTCTCCCTTAGGGTATGTTCACACGCGGACGATCCACAGCATTTCCACCATGTGTGAACGACCCTTAGAAGGAATGCTCCTGGGGGGAGGGGGGGGGTTACATACGTGGCATCTATTGACACAGTTTGATTCTTAATTTTTGGTTTCTCCTTCCACATTCAAAAACTCATAACTTTCATTTTCCCACCGACACAGTTGTTGTTTTTGTGGGACAAGTCATATTATCCAATGGAACCATTTAATGTGCCGTATAATATACTGAAATACCTGACTCGCTGCAGTATCTCCTGTGAGCCTATCACTTCAGTTCATTGGGCTCGTTGGAGAGGACAGAGTCCCTTTAAGGAATAAAGACTTTCCTTCTCTTTTTACCTCCTACTGACAGTCAGGTCTTTACGAGAAGTGACTAATGTGTTTGGGTGCTTTAGATGTACTTTGGGAACCGCCATGGGTCCAACACATCCCCCTCCCATCAACTTTACCTTCTGACCGAGCTCTGCAACATATTAAGAAGTAACGCTAGAATGTTCTTTCCCTATTGGTTTGTAAAGGCCCAGAATTCCCTCACTAGTCTAGAAGTCTTTAGTGATGGGGTAAGATCTTAAAGTGTTGTTCACATATTTAGGACTGGGCCTTCTATGGGATCCAGCAGATGGAGTATCTCCTATGCAGACTCTTGGACGGCTGGACTGGAAAAGTACTGCAACTCTCAAAGGTTTTCTCCCCCAGTCTATTAATTGCAGAGCGATCACAAGGACGGATTACCATAGAAATAGCTTCTGAATGAGCCGGGAATATTACTGCAGCATTTGGAGGGAAGGAGGAGCAGATGTTCCTCTACACGTTATTCTGCACCAGGAGGCACCGCTGCTGCTCAGAACCTACCGGGGTGAATTTGGTTCAGGTTTGGTGTTATCATAGGCTCATCGCTCGTTGTATCTTTAATAACCAAGCCTCTGAGGATGTGAACCGCCATAGATCCTTGCTTGTAGATCTCCTTTAAAAAACCACTCCAACCCCCCCCCCCCCCCCCCAACATCCCCTCCCCTCCCCCGCTCCACACACCCGCTATTACCTGGGGCTGCTGCAGGTGAAATGTAGTATTACAGCCAACTATGTATACATGGACGGTCGGCTCTGCCAGTGTAAGAGATACTTTTTGTAAGTGGCTCTCAACTATGGCTCATAGATGGAAATCCCAAGCTGGTTGCCCCCATCTGTGGCGCCTTGTACCCTGGTATGGTATGTGCATACAAACTATCCCATGCAGAAACCTGCTAACATGTCCAATTAAAGCGGAACAAACAGTCTAGATTAGAGATGAGCGAGTATACTCGCTAAGGGCAATTGCCCTTAGAGAGCACCTGCCCGCTCGAGACGAAAGGTTCGGGTGCCGGCGTGGGGGAGCGGTGAGTAGTGGCAGTCAGCAGAAGGGGAGCGGGGGGGGGGGGGAGAGAGGGAAATCTCCCCTCCATTCCTCCCCCGCAGCTCACTGCCCGCCGCCGGCAGCCGAACCTTTTTGTCTCGAGCAGACAGGTACTCTCTAAGGGCAATGCTCGCTCGGGCTATAGCCCTTAGTGAGAATACTCGCTCATCACTAGTCTAGATGCGATGTAATGAAATCTCATCTTCATACAACGGAGGAAATCTGCGGCATAAACCGATCTACTACAAATCCGCCACATGTCGCTGTATGCTGCAGACTCACCAGGGTGAGAACGGCGAGGAATCTGCGCCAAAATCACTATATGCTGCAGACCCACCAGGGTGAGAACGGTGAGGAATCTGCGCCAAAATCACTATATGCTGCAGACCCACCAGGGTGAGAACGGCGAGGAATCTGCGCCAAAATCACTATATGCTGCAGACCCACCAGGGTGAGAACGGCGAGGAATCTGCGCCAAAATCCAAGTGAAGATTCAGACGATTTGTTGTGATTTGCGGCTGCTGCAGAACGTGATCAGACCCTAAAGCCACAGTTTTTGAGTTTGACTCTTCACCGATGCGGTAACCAAGTGTGCTTTTCCTGCTTTCCCTTTTCCAGGGTGTCCACGAGTCTAAGGGCGTGTCGGAGGAGTACCTGAACCTGGAGTCGCTCATTCAGAAGGTGGTCTCGCCATACCTTGGCACATACGGGTTGTACTCTAGTGACGCTCCGTTCTCACACGCCTCCTGTATCTTAGGTATGAGCCAGTTGGACATTTATTACATTGACACATACAATTCAGCAGATTTCCATATAGTGTATTAACCCCTTAATGACCACCCAGACGCCTTTTGATGGCGGTCGTTAAGAGGTCTTATTCTGATGCATACGCCTTTTTACAGCGCTGCATGGGAATACTGGCACAGGGCCCTTGTGCTGGTAAGTACGGAGACCCTGCTGTCTGGCGACAGCCTGCCAACTGTGCTAACAGCAGGGAGCAGAGAAACCGCCGATCCCCACTGTTAACCCTGGACATGCTGCGGTCAATGTGAGAGAGAGAGGGGGGGCTCCCTCCGTCACCCATTGGATCCTTTTCATGTGATCTTGATGAGTTGCTATCGCAGTCCTGCCATGCCTTATCACAGCGATCATCAGTGCTGTGCCTTAAGTCCCCCAGAAGGACACAAATAGTGTAAAAAAAATGTACAAAGAAGAAAAATGTTAAAAAAAAATGTTAAAAAACCCTTTTTTGTGCTTTTTGTCATATTGGCATAAAAAAAGGTTAAAAAAAATTAAAACCCCACATATTTGGTATTGTCGCGTCCGTAACGACGCGTACAATAAGCTGCACATGCTTTTGACTGTGCAGGGAAAAAACGTTAAAAAAAAACACTAAAAAACTGAGGCAAAATGCTTGTTTTTAGCATTTTGCCTCCCTAATAACGCAATAAAAGTGATCAAAAAAGCCGTATGTACCCCAAAATGGTACCAATAAAAACTACAGATCGTCGCACAAAAATCAGTCCTCACAGAGCGCCGTCCATGGAAAAGTAAAAACGTTACAGGACTTTGAATGCAGCGATTTAGAAAAAAAATGATTTCCAAAAAAAAGGGGTTTTTATTGCAGAAAAGTGGAAAAACCTAAAAAAAAAGGTAAGATTTTTGGTATCGTTGTAACCGTACCGACCCGCAGAAAAAATGGATTGTGTCATTTATGCTGCATGATTAAGGGAGCATTCAGACGCCCGTAAATCATGAAAACCCAGCCGATATATGGCGTCCCTCTCTGCAGGGGGAGGAGGCTGGAATAGCCGGGAGCAGTGCTCTGAGCTCCCGCCCCCTCTCTGCCTCCTCTCCACCCCTCCCGGCTCCTTCAGCCTCCTCACCCTGCAGAGAGAGACGCCGTATATCGGTCGGCGTGAAAACCCAGCGATATACGGTCGTCTGAATCCACCCTAACGCTGTAAAAAAAAATTAAAAATCTATGGCAGAATTGATGCGTTTTCTCTCCCTGCTATCATAAAAAAATAAAAGTTTTACAATATAGTCTATCTACCCCAAAATGGGACCATCAAAAACTACAGTTCGCCACGCAAAAAACAAGCCCTCACACGGCCGCGGCGATGAAAAAATAAACAAAATTATGGCTTTTGAAAAATTGAGATAAAAATCTACCAAAAATCGTTGCGTTCTTAAGCCCAAAATAGTCCATGTCACTAAGGGGTTAATAAGAACAACTCAACTCACAGAAAAAAGACCCCCTCAGACAGCGGATTAAAAAAAAGGACTTTAAAAAAATGTGGGAAAAAGTTCCAAAAAAATATATATTAGGGCCTATTCAGACGTCTGTATATTGGTCGGGTTTTTACGCCCGGCCGATATACTCTGCCCCTCTCTGCAGGGGGAGGAGGTGCACTGAGCCCCGCCCCCTCTCCACTGTTTGCAGTGTGAGGGTAGGGGCAGAGCTAAGTTCTGCCTTGCCCCTCCCCCTCCCGATGCAAAGAGTGGTGAGTGGTGGAGAGGGGGCGGGGCTCAGTGCACTGCTCCCGGCCTGTCCCGCCTCCTCCTCTTGCAGAAAGGGGCAGCGTATATCGGCCGGGCGTGAAAACCTGATTGATATTCGCCCGTCTGATAAGCCCTCCGTTGTTATTGAGGTAATCGTACCGACCGCAGAAAGTAACATTATTTATTCCGCACGGTGAAGACTAAAAAAATGGCAAAAAGTGCAGATTTTGTAAGTCTTAGAATAACAAGTGATGAGGATGTTATTTGGGGCCAGCTAACGCCGCTCGGCGCTCCGCCATGGAAAACCAAAAGCGGAGCGGCTCTGGGAGCGCCGCGACACAAAGAAAAAGGGTTAATGCACAAAATTAGAGAAACATAAAAAAAATCCTATAAAGGCGCGGCGCCGGAATCGGGCCGAATCCGAGAATCGGGTTATCTATTCTGAAATCCAAAATCAGGATGCGAGAATTTTTTAGAAGGTTTTTTAAAACTAATTCAGTAAAAAAAATGTAACGCAGTTGATACAATGTAGTTTATGAGGTCATTAAAGTATAACTTGTGCGACAAACATAAACGTTACGACTCGGAACGCTACGATGGATACAAACCTAAAGGGTTAAAGGGGCGGATCTACAAACATTTACACCATGGATACAAAGTATCAGAGATAGGCAGCGCTGAACCGAATTGTCGCCCCGGAATACGAAGCCGATGGCGGCCACAAGTGAGCGGAGAAGCTGCGGCGCTTCACATGTAACAGCAAACTGATTGACTGCAGTAAATGAGTCCCAGCTGAGATCCATCCGCCAGGAGCCTCAACAGACCGCTAAGAACACGTGTGAGAACGCCAATGAGTGGCGCTCAGTATGTTCATTAACTTGGTATTTGCTGCCACCAGGTGGCCATTAGAAGTAATTACACAATTGACCAATTTAAAGGAAACCTGTCCTCAGCAATTGTAGCCCTGAATGGGGTTAGATGAAGGAACCATCAGAACATCCCAGGGACCATCGGGTCTATCAGCCACAGTGTAGGTCCTCAATATATTGGCCGAATGCTGCCTGATTACCCTGCGGAGCCTTAAATACCCCCAGGAAAAGTTTTCCCTTTCTGTATGTAAGTGAGGTGAGAAGAGCTGCAGTGCTTTGAGATGAGTCCTGGGGGACGGAGCGCCCCCTGCTGGCAGCCTACCCCGAGGTGATTGACAGCTGGTTTGCATAGACAATCCTTCAGCTGCGGCATACACCGTATTCTGATCGCCTTCATGCGCCGTCTGCACCCCGCCACACCAATGACGGCAGACAGCGCACAGAATGTTGTCCCGCCGTCGCCGGACTCTTCCTGTCGGGGTCCTATTTGCACATAAGGCTGGTTTCACGCGGAAGTATATTTGTGCGTGAAGGACGCAGTGACTAGCGCCCGTTAATTGCATCACATGCGCCTATTTTGCATGCTCTGTCTGCCGATTTGTGCACGAAAGTTCCCCACAGAAGTCAATGTGGCGGTTGTACAAATGTGCGCGATACGCAAGGAGATGCGTGAAACATGGCGGAATTCTGCTGGAAGAAGAACCCACCTGGAACTCATCGCCGCGTGTAAATGAATACGCCTGCAGGCGATACACGCGCCAAAACCCCTCACCCGGAGCCCAAAATTACAATAGCGCTTCCGCTCGTGTAGTCGGCCTAAAAAATAAGCTATCATTTGCAGCGCGGCGTACACGCTCATGACAAGGGGCTGATGGAAGTATATTTGCGTGTGTCTGCGCATATTACTGTAGTTTTTGCGCACGGAGGCCCGGTCACCTGGCGCCACGCCCCCTTTCCATGGATTAAATGGCTATTTGCGCCTAATGAGGTCCAGATATCTTCTTCTCCCCACTTTTTGCGCAGTGTGTCACGCTTCCACTACGTATTCGCACACCTCCCATGGACTTCTATCCTCGCAATCTCCAGTTTTGTGTCTTCAGACCCAAACGGGCCGTTTCACACGATCAGAAGATTCCTGCAGAACGCAGACAATTCCGCACCAGAACCGGCCGCTATACCTGCGAGTTGTGGAGCGCGAACCGACAACCGCAAATTAAACCGCGTCTATACGTGCGGATTTTGGAAATATTCCCCAATATGGATGGCCCCATTGGGGGCGGCGCCACACAAGCGTATTTTTGTGTTGCGGAAAAACCGCGCACGCACAACACGGAGGTTAGAACTCATTGACTTCAATGGGTTCCTTCTAATTTTTTTTTTTGCCCACGTGGTTCTCACAGGGGCGGAAAAATAGGAGCTGCTCTATTTTGTGCAGATTTGCACACCAAAGAGGCCCATAGAGGTCTATGGGAGGTAGGTACGGGCACACATGGCGCTGCCCAGGAGCTGGGAGGGGGTCAGTGATTCATGCTGCTTGTGCCAAATTCTGACCTCCTATCAGCACAGGGCAACAGAAGTCTGGTTTCATCTGACCAGCTCATGTTTTTCCACTGATGCCCCTTCTGCCCGCTGGAGTCTCGCCTTCTGCTTCTGTTAGCAGTGGCACTGGCCGTCTGCCGTTATAGCCCCTCAGTGCTAAAGGACACTGAGTTGTGTGTTCGGACACGTTAGTTGGAGCTCCAGCGTTGTATTCGGCTGACTGTGCAGCCTGTCCATCTGAACGATTCCTGACATCCTCCTCCGACCCCTTTTAGTAGTTTCCTACCACCGGATCCCCTTTCGCTGGATGGTTTTCCTCGATCCTACCATTCTCAGTAAACTCTACACACCGATGTACAAGACCACCCCATGCGGTTGGCAGTGACATCCCGGCCTTGGCTAGTCTAGCCCCGATGGCCTCGTTGGAAGTCACTCAGATCAATAGTTTTTCCCACCTGATGTCGATTCACACTGAAACTGAGCCATGCAAAACTTGTCACATGACCTTATGCCGCACTCCGGGGTTACGGGGAGAATTGGCATAAAGAAAAGTGCCAATCATGAGAGGGCCGGGGGTCTAATAAAGGGGCCACTCAGTGTATACTACTACTACGGCTGCTCGTGTGGTCGTATTACTAACGACTATTATTTTGTGTCCCCTACAGAGAAACGCATGTTCAGACGTTGTCCTAAGTCCGGTGAGATGATCACTAAGAATCCAGTGGTGAGATCCAAGAGCTACAACAATCCGCTGCTGACCCCGGTGGCGGAGTATGAAATGGAGAACATTGCGGCCAACGGGACCGGAATCAGAAGACACTCGGTGTCGGAGATGACGTCGCTGCTGGAGATCCAGGGCTACTCCAATCTAACCACCATCCTGGATTCCAGCTCCAAACTCTCAATGTCCTCCACCAAACCACAAGCCACGGGGGAGCTGGAGCTCCCTGCCATGGGCAATGGACAGTACCCATCAATGCATAACAACAGCGAACCTCAACAAGGACTGTTCCGCACCTCCAGCTCCGGGGACGACATGTCCAGAGACTCCACTCTGAATCCGGCCCCATCTTCCAGCCCAGAGACAATTGTTGACCAGATCTTAGAATCCATAGACTCCGACTCAGAAGGAATTTTCATTGATTTCGGAAGAGGTTGTGCCAAGGTTTCGGGGTACGCCGTAGACGTGGGGCGACAAAGTCTTGTATAATAACCTTTCTTTTTTTCTTTCTACCTGGGGGTTACTGTGGGGTTGAGGTTTCCTTCGACCCCCTGGTCATTGATTTCTAAATTTTTTGGCTTCCCATTAAATGTATGATGAATTTCCGGTTCAGTTTTGGTCCGTGAATGTCACTTGGGATAAAAATGTGGATGATTACAGATGCCAAAGGGTCTCCAAGAGCCAAAACAGGAAGTGGAGACTTCTAGATCCACAAAACAGGAAGTGGAAACTCCTCCTAGAGTTCTAGTGATGGGCATTCATTTCAATGGGAAATTGCCTGCAATACCAAGCCTGGCAACTGCAGTAACAACGGAGCTGTGTGCTTCCTGCCAAAATCAGCTCAGTGCACCAGCCCAGCAAACAGCTGTGCAGCAGGGGTCCTGGGCAACAAACCCCCACTTATCTTCTCTTTACAACCTGTCCTAAGGATAGGGCATAAATAGTTTATAACTAGACAACTCCTTTAAGCCTGATTCACAACATAGGTGATAAGTGTCTGATTGGTCGGAGACTGATCGCTGGGAGCCCTGTTGATCATATGAATGATGATCCCTTGTTCTACCCCATTTAAATGGGGTGTCAGTCCTCGCTCCATTCAACTCTACGGGACTGCGGGACCTATAGATCCCCTTGTGGATTGGGAATCAGTATTGTCCATAGGAAAGCCCCTTACACACACTGTAGTACCTGCACACACATAGGGGCTCATTCACATCAGCGCTTTTGTTTTCCGTTCCGCTGTTCCATTAGAGGAGGAGCAAAATGATCGGCAGCCATGGGAACCCCGCCAATCAGCTGTTTGCCAGGATATTTTGCTCGTGCCCTGAGCTGATTTATGCAGGAAGCAGACAGCTCCATCCCAACTACAGTGGTCAGGTTTTGTATAACAGTCAAAGTTCCCATTGAAGTGAATAGCCTGCAATACCAAGCCTGGCCACTGCAGTGGGAACAGTGCTGTCTATTTCGTGCATAAATCAGCCGATGTAGGAGCACACCAGCCTGGTGAAAAGCCAATCATCTGGGATCCTGAGAAGCAAACAACTGCCAATCTACTATTGATGATATAGCCTAAGGATTGGCCATCAGTTGTTTCTAACTGGACAATCCCTTTAAGATCCAGTCTGGGTGACCACCGCTTGAATGTGTGTAGCTACACAAGTTATATCTGTCATACAGGAGACTATCTCTCTGTGCAGCACAGACTTGTTTTAGATCACTGGCCTCTTAAGGAACACTGTGGGCTAAACTGATGCACTTTGTGAAGGGTATGAGGGGACGTACCATGACACAGAGATCCAAGGAAAACCAAGAATAGATTCCTGGTGTCATGCTCCATCCCACAAGCGCTGCCAAAGTCTTAACACAGTTTGTGGAGTGCTCTTTTAAAGGGGTTGTTCTATTTCTAGCTGTTTTGCTGCAGGAAGCAGACAGCTCCGTACATTGTGTAGTGGTCAGGGCTGGTACTACCAGTTGACCAGTTGAGTCCTATTCACTTCAGCAGGGCATAGCCTGCAATATCAGCCTGGGCCACTCTGCGATGTATGGAGCTGCCTGCCTCCTGCATCAAAACAGCTAGAATTCGGACAACCCCTTTGAGTATAGATGAAGGGGGCAAACTCTGAGACCGGAAGAACTCCCACATGAATCAGACAAGAACTTTCATCAGTCCTAGTCCGAAGAGCCCTGAAATCTACCTCCTATAACAGGAGGCTTAGGCAGCTATGTGATCCCTTTACTTTACACTGCAGCTCTGCTTGTTCAGATTCATTGCTGCTTATTATGACTTGCCTATTGTTCCAAAGCCAAGAAGTTAGGGCTTACAGAGTGGATGTCTAGTGCTGTACTCAGTAGTCTCCTGCAGTACCATAGAGAAGAATGGAGTGGCAGCGCACAATGCTCAACCTCCACTCCATTTATTTGAGGAGACACGGGACCCTTTTTTTTATGATCGGTTGTGGTCTCAACGGTTGGACCCCCACTGACCAAACAGTTAACTGGGTTCTCTTAGAATTGTACTATTTATGGTCTATCCTCAGGATGGGTCAACAATAGCTGATCAGCGACGGTCTGCCTCTGCAGATCACCACCAATTAGCTGATCCCCGATGGTCCCCTGTCAGCGCAGGAAGCAGATAGTGCTGTCATTATTGCAGTGGCCCAGTTTGGTACTGCAGGCACAGCTCTCATTGAATTCAGTACCTGCAATACTAGCCCAGTCTGCTGCAATGTTGACAGCACTATCTGCTTCTAGCACTAAGCACAATGACAGCGAACCTGAGGATCAACTGGTGGGGATCCTGAATGGCAGACCGCCACCGATCAACTATTGGTGACCTTCTCTGAGGATAGTAAAAGTCTTGGAGACTGTTGATTGGGAAGATGTTGAAAATTTGGTACTGTCCCTTTAAGAATCAGCTAGTTGAGAAAGTCTTGATGAAATGGAGCACTGAAGTATCTCCGTACAAGCAGACAGTTCAGCAGCTGTCAGTAGTTGGTCAGTTGGCTATCTCCCATTAAGTGATGTCATCATTCCTTCATAGTGACATCACTAATACATAACTAGGGTGCTGGACGTAGATAATTCAATTGATACAGCCAATAAATATCTACAGGCTTCCAATTGCCCAGTTTATGGCCCATTTCTGGAAGCATTAACCATTTTTGGAGAAGTTATTTTTTAAATGTGCCTGCACCTTTAAGAGCCTTATTCCCGGTTTCCAGAATCTTTTAGGATCTACTTGTCGGTGTGGAGGGATCTCACGGCCGCTCCACTTCCTCCGTCTCTGAATCGCTCAGTATTTACTGCAGATGTTATACGGAATAAATCATTCTCGGCTTCAGTGTGGCGGAAGAGGAAAACTCTGGTGTTTGAGTTCTGTTTAACCCCTTCCTAACCCCGGGTGTATGTGTATACGAATGGGAATAAACTTACATCCTATGGATGGCTGAGCCGGCTGTGACTGACAACTGCAGGCAACAGCGGGTCGCAGTGAGAAGATTAATCTCCACTGTTAGGCTGCATTCACACGAACGTATATCGGCTGGGTTTTCACGCCGAGCCGATATACGCTGTCCTCATCTGCAGGGGGGGGGGGGGGGGGGGGGAGGATGGAAGAGCCAGGAGCAGGAACTGAGCTCCTGCCTCCTCTCTGCCTCCTCTCCGCCCCTCTGCACTATTTGCAATGAAAGGAGGCGGGGCGTGGCTAAGTTTCAAGAATTAGCCCCACCCCTGTCCTGCCTCTCCCCATTGCAAATAGTGCAGAGGGGCGAAGAAGAGGCAGAGAGGGGCGGGAGCGCAGAGCACTGCTCCTGGCTCTTCCAGGCTTCCCCCCTGCAGAGAGACGACGTATATCGGCTCGGCGTGAAAACCCAGCCGATATACGTTCGTGTGAATCCGGGGTTTCTTCACACGGGCGTTTTTCGGCACGTTTTTGCACGCACAATACAGAGAGAACAGAGCCCATTGATTTCAAAGGGTTTCTTCACATTTCTGTATTTTGTGTGTGCGATATAAAACGCGGCGTGCTCTACTTTTGTGCGCTTTTGCAGACCAACGTTCCCCATAGAAGTCTATGGGGATGCGCAAATGCGTGCAAAATACACAAGGAGATGCGTAACATGATGCACACAAATGGACATGCGCTGCGGGCGCAAAAACTGCAGTAAGATATATCGATTCACACGCAAAAACATATACACCCATGTGAAGGAGTCCTTAACCCCTAGCATGCCATGGTCAATGTTCATCACGGCATGTAAAAGGTTTACAGAACGAAGGTTCTCCCTCTGTGACGTCATCGGCCTTGTGCCATGTAATCATGTAATCATGGGCGGCCGATGGATTGCTATTAGAGATGAGCGAATATACTCGTTTTGAGTAATTACTCGATTGAGCACCGCGATTTTCAAGTACTTCCGTACTTGGGTGAAAAGATTCGGGGGGAGCCGTGGCGGAGCGGGGGCTCTCTCTCTCCCTCTCCCCCCCACTCCCCGCTGCAACCCCCCACTCACCCACGGCGCCCCCCGAATCTTTTCACCCAAGTACGGAAGTACTCGAAAATCACTGCGCTCAGGCGAAAAAGGGGCGTGGCCGAGTAGGTTCGCTCATCTCTAACTGCTATGATAAGCAATAATACACTGCAGTACAGAAGTTCTGCAGTGTATTATATAAGCAATCATAGCATTGTAGATTCAAATCCCCTGCAGGGAAATACAAAACAGAGCTCCGCCCACAGAAAGATAAAGGAGTTCTGGAACTTCTAATGTAGAGATGGAAAAAGATAGATTATTATATATATTGTACTTTTTTCCAAAAGAAAAGGTCTTCATTGTGCGCGAGTGCGAAAACGCAAAACACATCTATATAATTATGGCATTTGTCATAAATATACCAGAAAAAAACTACCATGCAATTTATGTTGCATGATTAATAGCTAACTCACACGAGCGGATATCGCCCCCCCCCCCCCACTCCCCCCCTCCACACCCCAAAAAACCTGTTGCGTTCTTATGGCCGAATAAGCCGCGTTACTAAGGTCACCCTTGGCGGTATAACGCACACTCGGCTCGTCTCATCCTTGGCGGTATAACGCACACTCGGCTCGTCTCATCCTTGGCGGTATAACGCACACTCGTCTCGTCTCATCCTTGGCGGTATAACGCACACTCGGCTCGTCTCACCCTTGGCGGTATAGCGCACACTCGGCTCGTCTCTTCCGTTTCTCCCCGCTCCGTTGATTTTCGTATAATCGTCAAGGAAAATTTTGAGCGGCAAGAAGCAAAAATAAACTCTGTGCAAAAGACAAAGTGTCGGCCGTCATTCTGCGCCTAGCTGCTGCCGCCAGCTGCCCTCTGCAGCGCCCTCAGTTGGATACATTTAGCAGGATGGGTTTCCAGTCCCTGGAGGTAAACGACCTCCATTCACTGACATGACGCAGGGACCTCCAATAAGTTACAGAAGTTTCTACTTCACAAAAAGTTATTTATATAAAACTAGAAAACTTTTTTTCATCCCAGGAGGGAAATACCTGATCTGGTGCAGCACCAGCGGTAATGGGAGACCCCGGACACCTGACATACCTGGGGAGCTGGGCGGGTAAAGCGATGGCTTGTCACGGCGGCACTTACCAAACGCCTTTCCCAGAGGGAACACACGCAGCTAAGGCCAGAGCGTCTCTGCAGGCCACCTGGGACACCCCTAGGATAGGGAATGCCAATACACAGGAAAATGGGGGTTGTAGTTGTCACGGGTGACGCTACCATCTCTACACACCGGAATGACCTTCAGCGGAGAATAAATGCAGACAGAGGCAGTCTTTGAGGGCCATGGGTCCCTAGGAACGGTTAGGACCCGGCATAAACTTGAAACAGATTACACAAGGCAGTTCGCTTTAAGACTTTACAGTGCAGGCAAATGACTTTCAAACGTAATATAGATTATTCTATTGCAGTACACGCGGGGGGTGACAGTTAAAGGGCGTACCTCTGGACCGCTGCATAGGAAACTTAAATAGAGAGGTAGTACCTCTGCGCTGGCCTTGTCTGGGGACTCACTCCACTCACATCCAGAATGCAGACATTATGGGAAATCTCTCCTCCGCCTCCATCTTCACCACAAGGAAGCTAAAGGCGCCTCCATGTGGCTCTGTGTTCGGTGGAGCTCCAATAGCAGACAGGATGGAAGACTTCTTCTCACTCTCAATCACTCCTATTGATCACCTCTCTCACACCATTTGATACATTTACATGCAGACTTTGATTTTATTAAAGTTAACCTCTCAAGCGCTGCAGCTGTCCAACACACACTGGAAATAACAGGACAGGTTTGCACAGTGCATCTACATAAGACATACATGAGATTTCTGGAGGGGACCAGGATGGTGTTCTGGCCACTACAGTAACGGGCCTGCACTTCTGGCCCCCTTCTAACACTGTCACTTGGTGTAGACCAGGGATGTCACTGAGGGCCACATCAGCATTATGGCTGCCTTCAAAGGGCCGTTTATAAGGGCTCATTCCTGCAGACGTATTTGTGCTCCGTATTACACGTGTATATTTTGCGCACGTATTACGGACAGCTGAACCGCCATAGATTTTCATATTGACCCTTCAGACCGGCGTTTTATATGTGTCCTATTTGTGTCCGTGTTACAGACCAGAACTGCCCATTAAAGTCGAGTATGCGATATGTGTGAATTCTCTGCATATTTACGTATAACGTCAGCAGATATCGCTTCTTGATTTTTTTTTTTCGCCCTTCAAATACGTGAGCAAAAAAAACACACAAGAAGGTGAAAATCTGCAGTGAGTTTGCAGACAGGAGTGGGAGGGTGTATTACAGGAGAGGGAGGGGTGTATTACAGGAGTGGGAGGGGTGTATTACAGGAGTGGGAGGAGTATATTACAGGAGTGGGAGGGTGTATTACAGGAATGGGAGGGGTGTATTACAGGAATGGGAGGGTGTATTACAAGAGTGGGAGGGTGTATTACATGAGTGGGAGGAGTGTATTACAGGAGTGGGAGGGGTGTATTACAGGAGAGGGAGGAGTGTATTACAGGAGAGGGAGGGGTGTATTACAGGAGAGGGAGGGGTGTATTACATGAGTGGGAGGAGTGTATTACATGAGTGGGAGGAGTGTATTACAGGAGAGGGAGGAGTGTATTACAGGAGTGGGAGGGGTGTATTACATGAGTGGGAGGAGTGTATTACAGGAGAGGGAGGAGTGTATTACAGGAGTGGGAGGGGTGTATTACATGAGTGGGAGGAGTGTATTACAGGAGAGGGAGGAGTGTATTACAAGAGTGGTAGGGGTGTATTACAGGAATGGGAGGGTGTATTACAGGAGTGGGAGGGGTGTATCACATGAGTGGGAGGAGTGTATTACAGGAGAGGGAGGAGTGTATTACAGGAATGGGAGGGTGTATTACAGGAGAGGGAGGAGTGTATTACAGGAGAGGGAGGAGTGTATTACAGGAATGGGAGGGTGTATTACAGGAGAGGGAGGAGTATATTACAGGAGTGGGAGGGGTGTATTACAGGAGTGGGAGGGGTGTATTACCTGTTCTCCTCCTCCTCCCCCCCAATTGGCTGTTTCCAGCCTTCATGTTCAGCTGTACGAGATCGCTGCAACAATCTTCTGACTACTTATTGTACACAGTTTACTGTGATTGGCTAGTGCTGAGCAGGTCTGGCCAATCCAAGAGCAGGTATAATGCATTGGTAGTCTAATGCTACTAATGAAATCATTAGGTAGTCTGAAGACGGCGCTGGATTGCCAAAAATGGATCGCAAATTCAGTGGATGGGAGGGACGACAGAGAAGAACAGTTGTAGGTAATATACCACCTCCGCCTTCGGTCCTGGGACAGAATTTTGGCCTAAGGACCACTTTAAAGTTTAGGGCGGGGGAGGGGCTCAATTCGAAAAAATAACCCAGACAACCCCTTTAACTCAAGATCAAACTATTTTTCAGTCACCAGAACTGCGAAAAGCTTTTATTTAATTAGTCTTTGAATTGTCTGTTTACGTAAATGCTAGTATTCTCCATGGAATCACCATTCTGGAGCTGTTTTTCTTAGAAATTGCCTTTCCTCTGTTATTCTTCCTGGAAATGTGTGACAATTGGGTGTTACGAACTGAGGGCGTGTCCTTAACCCCCTCCACTTAGTGCTGACTTATAGAAGGGATATACCCCATCAACATGGCAAATGCTAACATCCAGCTATGAATTTATGCACACATTTCCAGGAGGAATAACAGAGGAATGGCACAAAACAAAGTTCTAAGAACAGATGCTCGTAGTTTATACAAGTATTCACCACAACAGAGATGTCAGGACAGCAACTCTATAACTTCATGAGCAGATTTGCATTAAAAGGGGTGTGTCTACTCAATTGTGGAAAGGGGCGGAGCTTCGACACCTGGTAATTTGGTATTTAAATTTTGCGAGTTTTTTTATGCGTTTTGGACGGAGGGGAGAATTTTTGTAAAAAAAAAAATCTCTATCCAGTCAAATGAGATGTCAGACCTGCTAAATCCGCAGAGCCTGCTTGTACGGACAGAAGTAATCCTCGGAGGGGTTTTCATACGAAGGGTTTTTTTGCGCAATCGCAGAACGCTAGTAACACGATAAACTTGTGCATATAAAGTGCGCCACACATCCACCAGCTGGGGGCGTAGTGTGATTACAGACACGAGCGGCAGCCGCTCCAGCTAATATCTTACAGCAAAGGCCTCATTAAACATGGGGCACAAACGGGTCAGACACCTCAGCGCCGAGGCTCCGCTAATGGCCTGACAATGAGCGATCCGCCATCCGGAGTGTCGAACATCAGGTCAACCCTGTAATAACGAAGCAAATATACCAACTCCGGACATCATTAGGGATTAGCAAACATTCTGGATTATTGGAAGTCACGTCAATATATCCCGGTAATCCGTAGCCAATGCAGGTGCAGAGTGACTGTTGGGCTCTTAAGGGCCACTTAAAGGGATTGTCCAGGATTAGAAAAACATGGCTGCTTTCTTCCAGAAACAGCACCACACCTGTTCATGGCTCGTTTCTGGTACTGCAGCTCAGCTGCATTGATGTGAATATAACTGGACTGCAATTTCACACCCAACCAGTGGACATGTGTGGCGCTGCACTTGGAAGAAAGCAACCATGCTTTTCTAATCTTGAATAATCCCTTAAAGGGTTGTGCTAAATTATAAAGTCATTCCTTATCCAAAATGTTGGAGATAACTTTATGATTGGCGGGTTCCCATCCCACCGATCCTGAGAAAAGGGGTTCGTAAGTCCCCAAGGGATTAGAACGGAGGTCATGCAGGTCCGTCGATGATAACTCCCCCACCTCCAGCATGTAAGTGCTGCAATTGGATCGAGTTCCAGCGAATCACAGCTGGCGCTCAATGAACCAATCACAGCCATACAATGATGTCTGTAAATGATCGAGTGTCGGCTGTGATTGGCTGGCGCTTGATCCAATCACAGTACTTACTTGCTGGAGGCGGGGGAATTCAAAGCCCCATTTACCAGAGACAGATGACAGCTGGGAGGATTACAGAGCAGCCTGCCGCACCGCCGGGGAGACCATCGCTGGGGACACAGATGCTGGCTGCGAGGTGAATATAGCGTTTCATTTCTATTTTTACCTAGCGTAGCTAGGGTTTATTTTCGGGTAGAAGGGGGTGAGGCTTATATTTCAAGACCCCCCTGAACATCAGGGTAGGTCTTATTTTCAGGGAAACACGATAAAAGCAGCTACATAGGAGGGTTTATATTAGAAGGTAGGGAATAATGACAGTGCGAAAGTACTGTAGATCCCGCATCGGGGATCATAGAGGATTCCCCGCTGGCGCAATGGGACGCTGTTAATCTGGGATACTTGTGAGAAGCAGTGCGGTCTAATGCTCATGCGCGTTCATACGTCAGGCATTCCAGCGGGAGATTATACCATGGCTCCACTAGAAACATGGCGAGGCATGTGTCTTGCGCATGCGCGGTGCCACTATGGGAACACTGATCGAGCTTTAACCATATGAAGTCAGACAAGGGGGAGGCGGCTGGATCCTGGGTACTTTCCATATAACACGTGGGTAAATCAAGTGTTAATGCACTTATATCGCAGAGTGACTATATCACCTGGTTTTAATAAGGTGATTGGGTGAAAGATGTTTTCATGTTGGTTTATATGTTTTGGGTTTGTATTGAGCGTGACAAAGACCACCCAAGGTCGAAACGTCGCCTGTATTAAAAATGGAGGAATTAAAAAGGAAAATCTTTCTGCTGCCCCCCTCTTTATGGCTCAGGAGCCGTGAGACAGTTCTCCTACCACAACCCCGGCTGATGTCATTAGATATGGATGTAACTGCAGGGGGCGCAGGGGGCTCTGTAGCACACGGGCCCTAAACTTTGAGGACGGTGGAAGGTTCCTCTGCCCCATATGAGAAGAGCAGCGCTATAAATCATGTGTTCTGTATCAGGCTTTCTGGTGTAGCTTTTCTAGGGGACGGCAGGTGAAAGCCAGTGAAGGAATTATTTTCTATGGGACCATGATGCTTTGCAGCTGAGGAAGATCATACATGACTCAGGCCTTTACCTCAATATCAGTAGCAATCTGCCCTTGAGGATTAGCATCGCTCTGACAATGTGATGTTCTATGAATTGGTGTCTAATTTAAAGTTTAAGGGAAACTTGAAGATTTCCTGTTGAAGTTCTTCACTCGTGCGCTTTGGAACTCCCCTTCTAGTAGGTTCCTCCTTAAATAAGAAGAGTGTCCTATCATTGGGACCTCCAGGAATCCTCTATAATCTGTGCAGGAAGTTAGAAGCAGAGTGTTCAGTTTTCCTGCAGCTCCTCCAGAGGAGAGATGAGTAATTACACTCACTGAAATCAATAGCCTCTTTGTAATGTATGCACTTGTTGGGTTCTCCAGAGTGAGAGCGGCTCTCTGTTCTGGCTAATGCATTACTGTGCTATGCTCATTATGCCCAAACACAGGGCATACGCTGAGGAGCTGGGAGGGCAAGATGCTGGTTTGTCACGGCGGCACTTACCAGGCTCCCTCCCAGAGGAACACATGCAGCGAAGGCCGGGGCAGCACTGGACCTCTTCTGGACACCCCTGGCCTGGGGATGCTCAATAAACCGGGGAACAGGGGTTGTAGTTGTCACGGGTGACACCAATATTCTGGTACCCCCTGGCATAAACATCGGCGAGGAAATAAATGAGCCACAAACAGTAGTATAGTACCTCAGGTCCCCGGAAATGGTCAGGGCCTGGAAATAACTTTTACTTGAAGAACAACTATAGCGATACAAGGCACAAATGACAGGCTTGAAAAGTGCAAGAATTAGAGAAACATGAGTACCTCCACTCAGCGGGACCCAGACCTCAGGGCACTTGAGTGTGAATAATGACTGTAGAGTACCTCCACCGGGTGGTCCCAGACTTCAGGATTCGCGGGCGTGAAACAAATAATTGAGTATCTCTGCACTAGGCCTTGAAAGACTGCACTCGCTCACTCTCTTCGGGGGCTCACTCCATCATCATTCCTTAAACACGCACTCCGAGAAATCTCTCCTCCTCCTCCCCTCTTCTACATGAGGGCTGAAGGTACCCCCATCTAGCCGGTACTCTTTGACAGGAACCCAGAAGACATGGACCTCTTTCCGCTCTCAAGCACTCACTTTTATAACCTCTCTCATACCACGTGACAGGATAGAATGGATACATTTACAGACAGTCAGCTCACACTTTGCAGACATTAACCTCTCATTTGCTGCAGCTGTGCAACACACATAATAGAATGACAAGACATTTTTGCACAGAGCATCAACATAAGACATACATGTATGACATTATGGAGGGGGGCAGGAAAGCATGTAAAGGTAACTACAGTTCCCCCTACTAAAAAATTAGCCAACCTCCGAAGCAGAGTGTATGAATCAGGAGTCGGGTTATCTTTAGTGTGTGGCTTCCAATCCACCTGAGAGGCCTCTGCGCAGTCACGGAGTGTGCAAGGTGAAACCTATAAACACAGCTCCTACCCCCGGTTATCTATGTGAAGGATTAACCTATCCCAGGTGTCATTTCTGTGTATGGTTTTGTATTATGCAGCGTGTCAGGGACATGATTTCCAAGTACATTAGAACTACTTCTAGGCTGAGCAGAATTCAGGAACACTAGTATTGCAATGGAGCACATTAATAACTCTTCTCTCCAAAGACTAAAAGAATTGAGATAAGTGGAATGACCATCACTTTCTCTATTAAAGATGAAACACACTGTGACGAAACAACAAAAATATGAGAGGGCGACTGGCAGGAAAGAGAACAAGAGACGAGTGGAATGACCATCACTCTCCCTGTAAAAAGTAGAACTAGGTGAAAGGAAGGTCCTGCCTGCTGGGACAGACCAGACGGACAGCTAGCACTGAGACGCAACATGGGGAATGCCAGAAACATCCAGTCATACACATAAGGCATACATACCATGCACACAGCTTCATGCACATTGGCATATCTGAGCTAAAATACATTAAAGCATTTACTGACTTTGGAAGGGAAATTACTTTAAAACAATTTAGAGCATGATCACTAAAGAGAAATAACAGACGCATTTACATTACTCTCTCCTGCACAATACTGGAACGTTGCGAAACATTTTAAACTTTTCAATATGAAAAACACATATTTGTCCCATAACTATGAAATGGGATTACTTTAAAGTCCCTTTTTTAAGGGGCTTTACTGGGGGAAGCAATGCCTCCTACATAAAGAGTCTCTCTGGATAATTAGAACTTAAAACCATTCTTCATCCGCCGCACGCTACTTGTCGCTGGAATCTCCTCTTCTTTCTTCGACTCTGTGGTCCAGCCTCTGGGGTTGGGTAAGCTGCTCCGAGAGCTGATCCCCATGGAGGCGACAGATGAAGGACTGTCTGGATCCTGGACATGCCGGGTTACAGTCCTCGGCAGTGTAGCAGCATGGCAAGGCTCTTCTGTGGCAGCTGGCCTGGTGAGTGGAGGGCGCAGTTCTCTCCATAAGTGGAAATGTTCCCATGCCCTGAAGTACACTTGTACCCCCAGCTCCTTAAAATCTCGTATAAAGGGATGCCACCCCGGGGGTATGACAGCGCGGGCCACCCGGTTGGCCTCCTGAATTATAATCTAAAGAAGAGGTGGCTCCTCTGCCTCATAAGGCAGCAACCGTGGCCCCGGTCTTGACCGTAACATGTCCGTGGATAGGACTGCAAGCAGCATCACCGGCATGTTTGTCTAGCTACCAGTCCTCCGAGGCCTAGCCGGCTGGAGAGGTCCCAGGTGGCGTCACCACTTCTTCTCTGGTGTGCCCTCTGGTTTGACCGGAGCATCTTTTTTCTCCTCTTCTTGGAGATCCCCAGAGTTGCCCCAGTTAAATTGGAAGGTCGGCTTTACAACACAAAGAGGTGGTTAGGGAGAAGTTGCACAAGGAGGTGCGGTTAGGAAGAATGGTGGGCCCATTTCTTTCTCCACCATGGGGAGATTTGATTGTTTCACCGCTAGGGCTGGTGCCCAAGAAAGAGCCAAACAAGTTTCGGCTAATTCAACACTTGTCATATCCAAAAGAGGCATCGGTGAATGATGGTGGTTTATACTTCATTTGATACGGCGGTAAAATGGGTCCGAAAATAGTTGTAGGTTGTTGGGTTGTTTTTGGGATGGGATGTATTGTGTTGACAGATGCTTGCCCATGGGTTGTTCCATTTCCTGTCCATATTTTGAGGCGTTTAGCTCATTCATAGAATGAGTTGCTTGTGATATGGCAGGAGTTCGCTCAGTCATCCATTACTTGGATGACTTTTTATGTGTGAGCGTGGCAGGGTCGCCCATGTGTGCTTCGTTATTAGCAACGGTACAATGGGTGGCGAGTAATTTCTGCGTACCATTGGCTCCAGAAAAAACTAAAGGGCCGGCGACCTGCTTGATCTTTTTGGGGATCACGATTGATACTGAAGCAATGCAAGATAAGTTAGCAGGATCTGCTGGAAGCAAGAGCAGGAAGAAAAATGGCTCTGCAAAGTTTACAATCTTTATTAAGAAAGTTGAATTTTGCTTTTAGGATTATGCCCATGGGTAGGGTTTTGACGGAAGTTGGCGTGGGCTACGGCAGGGTAAGGGAGCCTCATCATTTCATTAGAATAATGGGGAGTTTGAAGACCGATTTGGATGTTTGGTTGTCATTTCTGGCAATACAATGGGAGATCTATGGTGATGGAGGAAGGGGTTGATAGTGTCGAATGCGAAGTATTTACTGATGCGGTAGGGAGTGTAGATTTTGGGGTCTTTTTTTAAAGGGTACTGGTGTGTGGAAGCATGTCCAGAGGAGTTGGTTACAGCTGGCTTGGTCAGAAATTTAGTCTTGCTGGAATTGTTCCCAATTGTGGTGGCGGTGGCAATTTGGGAAGATTGGTTTAGGAACAAGAAGGTTAGGTTTTATCGTGACAATTTGGAGGTTATACAAGCCATTAATGGGGGGTCAGCGCACTCACCACCAGTGGGTGATTTGTTGTGCCATGTGGTGTTGTTGTGTTTAGCATTGAATGCGTGGGTGGTGGCAGTGCATGACCCGGGAGTGGGAAATGATATAGCTGACTCACTTTCTCGGTCTCAGTGGGAGCGTTTTCAGACACTGGTGCCGGGAGCGGATGAGGAAGGAACAGCATGCCCTCAAGAACTATGGAGGCTGGTCAATGTGTGGCGGAGCACCTGATTCGGGGGTCGCTGGTGGCCGGCACTTGGAAAGCTTATGAAGCAGCTTGGAGTGAATGGGAACAGTGGATTGATAGGATAGGGGAGGTAATGTCAGATGAGGATAGGATAGGGGCATTGTTATGGTTGCTGAGCGAAGCTTCCAGTGAAGGGTTGGTCGGTGGCGAAGGTTGAGAGAGTGATGGCGGGGTTGGCATTTGGTTTTAAATTCCACGGTATGCAGGATATAACTAAAAGTTTTATAATAGGGCAGGCCTTGAGGGGTTTTAAGAGGAGCAGGAAGGTGAAGAATAAGGAGGCCAATCTCGTTTGCGATCCTTGAACAATTGGGGAAAGTTGTGGAGGAGGTTTGTCTGGACAGCTTGGAGGTGGTACTATTTAAATAGTTTTTTTCTTTAGCTTTCTTTCAGTGAGTTGGTGGCCCCAAGTAGGAAGAGGGGGGGGGGGGGGGGGTTGGAGAGATCAGATGTGACATTATTGAAAGATAGGGTAGAAATTTGGTTAAGGCAATCTAAGACAGATCAGTTGGCAAGAAGGAAAAGGATTATACTGGGTAGCGTGTCAGGGGCTGGGATGTGCCCGGTAAAGTGTGTGGGTAGCCTGATGGAGAGTGTACCAAGTAGCCGAGGCCCATTACTACGGCATGGCGATGGATCGTTTTTATCAAAATTTCAGTTTGGAGCAAAGCGGTGAGAGTTTTGGGCCTTGAAAATGCTGGCTACTCCTCCCATTCATTTAGGATTGGGCAGCGAGAGAGGCTGCGGAATGGAGGTTGAGCCCGGCTGTGGTGCAGACAATTGGGCGATGGACGTCACACCAGTATCAGTTGTGCGTGCGGCCCGAGGGATGGAAGCATTTACATTTGTAATTATTAAAAAACAAATGTAAGTGTTATATGATGGGCTGAACTGTTTATTTCCATGGGGTTTGGTGGTTTGACAGATAATGGACCAGCGTTGGTGTGGATTATGGGCCATTTCTTCGTTTGCTGGGCGGCTGAGCGGGCGAAGATCCGACCGGATGACCGGCAGTTAGGCATTCCAAGGAGGGAGGCTATTCTCCGGTGGATGGGTATACGGGGAATGATGTGGGGAAGGGTTTTGCCTGAAGTTACTTCGTATGCGGAACTGGATAGGGCCCCAGATATTTTAGTCTTGCATACAGGGGACAACGACCTTGGGGGGCGACCTGCAAGGGCGGTAAGGAGGGACATACAACACGACTTTTTGAGATTGCGTAGATTGTTTCTGGCCATGATCATCGTATGGTCGGAAATACTGCCCAGAAAGTCCTGGAGGATGGCTAGATCGGTGGAGAAGATAAATAAAGCCAGGAGTAAAATTAATCAACATATTTCGGCATTCGTGGTTCAGAACGGGGGGGGGGGGGGTAAAGTGAGACATGTGAATCTGGAAGGTGGAGTAGGTGGTTACTGGTTACGGGACGGAGTGCATTTAAACGGCGTGGGAATGGGCATGCGGTCTCTAGCTATACAAGAAGGAATAGAAAGGGCGTTAATTTTGTTCGGGGCGGCGCAGACTTAGGGATTAGGTTGTGCTGGCTGTGACGGGTGGGGAGGTCCTTGGAGGTGGGTTTTATATTGGGTGGAAGGAGTTATGGTGGGGGCGGCCTCACCTGGAAGAATTACCCCCCCTATTTGTATCGTGGTTGGGTCTGGTGCGTTGGGGAAGGCCAGGGAGGGGATCCTGGGTGGCCTGAAGCAAATTTTGATTTTCTACCCTCCCAGTGAAGGGGGGGGGGGGGGCTAGTGGTGTCTCCGAGCCGGGTGCACGGATGGAGGCAAGGTTCGTTTTTTATGTATTAAGCACCAGACCCTCAGTTTTGGTCGTGTCTCTAAGGGCCTCCTCTCCGTATGTTTAAAAATTGTAATATTTTTTTATTTAATAAAATGGCTGCTGTGGCCAAAATTTCCAAAGAGAAGAGGTCTCCCCTGTATTCTTGGTATTGTAAGTTGGTAGAGCCAGTGGTGAGTCTGGCATACCCTGGTCAAGTACAGGGCCGGAACCGGCCCCCCAAAAAGGGGCCCATAAGTGTAGGCCCTGCATGACAGGGTTGTCAGGGAAATGAGAGACAGAAAGGGGTTAATAGTAGGGGAGAAGGGAAGTTAGTGAAAGGGGAGTGGCCAGGTGACGTAGCAGAAGGGGATTGGTAGAGCAGTGATGGGGTGAGGGGGGAGAAAGGGTTAAAATGGGGCTGTTTAGGCGGGAGCGCCATATTTTCAAAGAAATTTAGAGAGTCCCGCCCGCCCTCCCTATAAGATAATAAGGAAAAAAGGTAGATGACAGGTAAAACTAGGAATTGAATAGGGATTTTGTAGGATTGTTTTTCATAATGTCGTGGCAGTCTGTGACGGGTGGGGGTCCTTGGAGGTTTTATATTGGGTGGAAGAAGTTATGGTGGGGGTGGCCTCACCTGGAAGAATTCCCACCCTATTTGTATCGTGGTTGGGTCTGGTGCATTGGGGAAGGCCAGGGAGGGGATCCTGTGTGGTCTGAAGCAAATTTTGATTTTCTAGCCACCCAGCGGGAAGGGGTGGGGGTGGGTTGGGAGGCAATGTTTAAAAATTGTAATATTTTATTTAATAAAATGGCTGCTGTAGCCAAAATTTCCAAAGAGAAGAGGTGTCCCATGTATTCTTGGTGTTGTAGGTTGGTAGAGTCAGTGGTGAGTCTGGCATACCCTGGGCATGGGGGCTTTACTAGAGACAGCCATCCTGCTGTGTACAATGCTGTATGCAAAGTAAAATGGCTCCTAGGCGTTAGCCAGGGGGTTGGAGAACTATTTGGGGTTTGGCTAGGGGGCTGGCTTCTTTTCCAGTCGGAGTGCGGTTTTTTCATACACGGATGATCCGCAGTGCATCCACATACGTCCGTGGGAAAAAACACAATCCATGATCTCCTGTGTGTAAAAACCAAAACAAAAGGGATTTTAAGCTCATCATCAGTATATCGCTGTGGAAATCCGCATCAAACATCTGCGTGGGCCTTATTTTTCCCGGTGGACATGAGGCCTAACTTTGGCCTGCAGGAATGCTGCCTTCCAATAGGTGGCGCCTATTCACAATGAAGATACAACTCCGCTCCTCATCTCCCCATCGTCTGGCACATGTTGCTGGCACACAACCGCCTGATAATCAGGAATCTGGGACTGGTATCAGATAAGTAATTAAATATCCCCTCTCGTTATAGGTAGAACTACAGACAGCACAGTTCTGGGGCCCAGAGGCTGAGGGGCCACTATTGTGTTCGAGTATCCGCAATCTTTAGTTGTTACTGTTATTATTATACATACCTATATTATCACATGAGAAGGTGATATATTAACCCTTACATAACAATATTATCACATGAGAAGACATATTACTAATTGTGTTAGAAAGATCTTACGTTGTTCAGGGTTTTGTGATGCGTCCGATGGGAACTACTTCCGGCTCTGCGTTTGACGGTTGGGTTTTACTTGCTTCTTGCTCTTTCTGGAACAAATGGTAAACGCAATGAAGATCAGACACCTCCCTGTAATAGCAGCACACAACCCCCAAATCAGTACATGGTATATAGAGCGATCAAGGAAAGTCAGTAATTACTTACTGGTGCCAGGAAGTCTGTAGGTCCTGGGCCCGTACCAGGGGTCAGCGGTGGTAGTCAGGGGTTGGGTAGAGTCTGCGGCTCTGGTGATGTAGAGGGTCCTGGTTTGTCGATGGTTGTAGGTCCTGGGCCCGTACCAGGGGTCTGCGGTGGTAGTCAGGGGTTGGGTGGAGTCTGCTGCTCTGGTGATGTAGAGGGTCCTGGTCTGTCGATGGTTGTAGGTCCTGGGCCCGTACCAGGGGTCAGCGGTGGTAGTCAGGGGTTGGGTGGAGTCTGCTGCTCTGGTGATGTAGAGGGTCCTGGTCGATGGTTGTAGGTCCGGTTGTGATGTCTTGGCCCATCAGAGACTCTACATGTCTTTCTTGTACAATATGGAGTCACTAATTGACCTTCCTGGGAAATGTGGTGATGTTGCCATTCTGTAGGCGGGATATTAGATGTTCTCTCATCTTATGATCATACCTCGCTGTGGGGGTCACCATTTGCCAGAAAATCAAAGGCAAATTCTAAAAGGAAATACCCCACAATCATACGTGTTTCTCTGATGATCCACTTGGAGAAACTTCATGTGTCAGAGGGGCTCGTGGACCCCTGCACTGTAGATGTTCTTAATCTGCTCCTGGATAGGTAGAGACAGATTGCAGGTCTTGATGCTGTCGGCCACGAGGATCTTGCCATCTATAAAGCAGGTTGCCACCCAATGCCCCCTTTCCTCATCGTAGTGGATTTGCATGGCTCCCTTTACTACACTGTACCCGGGCACGAGAAGAGCAGCAGTGGGCTGCAGACCATCATAGTGAGTGATCACTCAGTTCTTGAAGTGGGAAAAATGTGCCAGTTTGTGGATCTGAGTGACAAAGGCCAAATTGCCATGTGGGGACGACTTGGTCAGGGCATCTCCAGAACGGTCGGTCTTGTGGGGTGTTCCTGGTGTGTAGTTGTTAGTATCTGCAAACAATGGTTTGAGGAAGGACAACCAATGAACTGCTGACAGGGTCATGGATGGCCAAGACTCATTGATATTGGGTTGGTGCAACATCTAAGCTAAGGCTGGCACTGCTGGTACCATCTTGGTGGAGATACCACAGGACACCTCCAGGACTTGACTGGTCAGAGAGGGACCGGCAGAACATTCGTCAGGTGTTTTGCTATATAAGGCTGTGTATGTATAAGGGTGGCCATCTCTATACCCACCTCTATAACATATGGATTTCCTTACATTCCGTCTTCGTTACAGTCACACGGTCTGAAAATGGATCCCATTATTTCCATTAGAAGCTCACGGCTGTGAGATGAGGGCGATGGAGCCGGTCGTGTTTGAACCTCGTTCTCTTCCAGGTGACGTCATCGCTGTTGGTTGAGGCTTTGATCTGTGAAGCTGAGGACAAGAGCAGGTAGTTGGACATCAAAGCTCAGCAGGTCTCTGGGCTCGGCCCGGACCCCCGCAGCACAATGGCTCTGCTGTTACTTCTTGTATCATGACCAAGAATCGCTCATCGCAGGCCGACGTCACCCTCAGTAGACCAAGTAGAAAAAAACTTTTGATCTTACAGGGGAAGTAGCTAGACCCTGATCATTATTATCTGGACATTATAGAAGTACTGTTATTTAGGCGGTATATGGCGGTATAATTAGGGCGTCATGTGGCTTTATTTAGTCACTAGCATGGGGCAAAAAACAAAATTGTGACTCCCTACAGGATACGCAAATGTTGGGAACACCAGCGATCAGCTTTAATCTGCGAGGAACCCTGAGAGTGTGTACAATGCCCAGCAGCGTTCCCACAGGATAAACAAGGCATTACATGGTGTCCATTGAAATTAATAGGCTGTCGGAGTACTATATGGATTTGCCATGTCTTAACCCCCTTTACAGCCTCTCTCCATTCACTCTGCTAGGTGAGGACCACCAGCAATCAGCTATAATCATGCAGGGTTCTTAGTAGTAAGTGTTTAATTCTCCCACAGCACCTCCGCAGGAGAAATGAGGTATTGCGCACAATTGGCATGTCTGTGAAATGTTGTAATTAGAGATGAGCGAGCGAACTCGCTAAGGCAAACTACTCGAGCGAGTAGTGCCTTATGCGAGTACCTGCCCACTCGTCTCAAAAGATTCGGGTGCCGGCGGGGGGGGGCAGGTACTCGCATAAGGCACTACTCGCTCGAGTACGCTCGCTCATCTCTAGTTGTAATGCTTAGATTGGCTTGTATTCTTCTAGATTATAATACGATTTTCCATAATGGCTCCTATACAAGGCCGTACTTAAATTCTATGATTACTTTATATTTCAGAAGGAGAGGGGGTTCCAAAAATGGATCTATTAGTAAACAGTCTTCCTTTGTCAAGTGTGTGGAGTGCCTGCCGGCTATGATGCCTGAAAGGTCCCTATGTACTGTAAGAGGGCATCAGTATTGGAGAGGGAACCTATTTGGGGAGGCCAGGTATTCTTCAAGGCCCACCTCTGCTGGGAAGCAAAAGAGGAAAAAAGAACCTCACATACAGCTGAGTAAATCGGCCCTAAACGTCAGCTGAAACGTGCGGCCAAAACCCGGCTCACAATGTTGTGCTAATGTTTATGAACAAAATTCCAGAACTGCAGTGTACACTGACACAGAGGGAGAAGAAGCTGAGCAAGAATGTAAATTTGCATAACATTCGGAGAGTTATAAAGGCTTGTGGAAAGCCTTGATGTATTTGGACCAGAGGTTCCCAACCGGAATCACTCAGCTGACATTAAATGGGTTTTCCCGGCAGCGCTGCGCCTGCAATTACAAGCATTGGCCACTACCGGCACATCTCCCATTTATGGCAGTAAGGGCTGCAACTACAGTTACCAGTGCCGACCACTACACGGGGTCGGAGCAGCACTTCTGCTCGCACCCCGATGCATCCTGTGGGCGCTACCTGGGGAATCCCTTCTGGCTGGGTCCACACGGGGAATGTGCAGCGGAATCTACAGCAGCCGCAAAGTGATGAGATTTCGAAAATCTCCGAATAAATCGTGAATTCACCTCTTTTCAATGAGGGGGTGAATTCCGCACAAAAATACGCGATAAAACCAAATAGTGCAGATTTTGAGACAGACTTTCCTCTGCGGATCCGCTACAGAATGTCCGCTGCAGACGCTCCGCAACGAGTCAGCCCCATGTGACCCAGCCTTAGGGCAAACACACATGGGCGCACGCGCTACTACGCTCACTGCTACGGAACGTATTAGCGCATCAACCGGGTAAAACTCTTTTTTTTTTTGACAGTTCAAACTCTGCGCTATTGCAAGCGATTAAAAAAAAAGCCCCGCCCCATCTTTCCTCGTGCGCGGTATTAAGGCGCGGGAATCCCGATGGTGGAAGCAAAATCATTGAAATGAATAGTTTTGTTTCATTCCGTGATTTTCACAGCCGCATAATGCGACAAAAGCTCTCTCCCATGTGCTTCAGCCCTCAGGGTGCGTTTACACGTAACGGGAATGCAGAGGATTTTCCGCAATGGTCCGCAGCATTACTGCAAAAGACGCCATTGCTGCTGATCTTAGAAGATACCGCGCTCCCTGTCACCTCCAAAGTTTTAGCGCTCTCGCTGTGTTCATCAGGGACCGCTGAGTGCCTGGAATATTAGAGGTAAAAATCATATATCATGATAAGCCACGCCCCCTAGTCATCCCCTGACCACGCCCCCTTCTTGTTGGGGGTGCCCCTCAGTAACCTTTTTTATCAGGGGTGCCCCAAGGCTGAAAAAGTTGTGAAACGCTGATTTAGTGCTTATTTAGATGATCGAATGCGCAGATGCGAACGCCGCAGTGCAACGTATTAGCGCATGTACACGGTTGGATGAGGTACATTTGCGCACGACACTTTTTTTCCGCGGGTTGAAAGGCTATTTAGCCGGATGTGTTCTTTCCATTGCGGTTTTGCGCAGTGTTTCTCACTTCAGCTTCATATTTGCGCACCTTCCACAGAATTCTATGGGGCCTTTGGTGATCAAATGCGCACCCGATACCCGCACAATTGCGCTGCACGCTGCACAATTTAGTTGGGAGAAGAACACATGCGGAACTAATTACCCTAAATTGCCATTTAATTCGGGCGTGCCTCAGTGAAACGGCCCAGCCAGCACAAACAGTACAGCAATATGCGCAAAAATGTGTGCAAAAGCACGACGCTCGCGGCGCAAATTCTTTGAACTAACGCATGCGTCTTTGCGCATACACCCATGGGAAGTCGCTCTTAAGATGGATTTACACGAGTGCTAGAGATTCTCGGACACAACTCGTATTGCACAGCACCCCCCCCCCCCCTGCACTTCTGCGTCTGCGCTTTGTACGGACCGTGCAGAAACGCAGACGTGCGAGGATCTTCTCTGAGTGCTGCTGGAACGTTCTGTCCCGATTGTTGCTTGAGAGTGATTTACGGTACTTCAAGATATCGCCCGGAGGTTCGAATGTGGGGAGGGCACCTACAGAGGGCTCTTTTACAACTGGGGTCACTAAAGTGGGAACTAATACTACTGTGGCCACTATAAGGGGCACTATTATTACTAGGGTCACTAAAGGGGGTGTTATAATTATTGGGAGCATGGAGAGGTGGCCCTATTACTATAGGGGCCATTAAAGGGGCAGAATTACTACTGGGACCATTAAAGGGGGCAATATTACTACTGGTGCCACAGAGAGGAGACACTATTAAGACCACTAAAGGGGGCACTATTACTACTCGGACCACTGGAATAAAAGCTAAAACCATATATTATGATAAGCCACACCCCTAGATCATGCTGCTTTTACCGTGGCTAATATTTTTTTGTGGAAAAGATGACAACCCTACATTGCGCCCATCATATCAGCAGGGGCGCTGTCCAATCCGGGCACCTTAATAACCAAGCCAGCCCCAGCTTATTAAGATGAGCTGAGCAGCCAGCCGCTTGATGATGTCATGGGCACAGAGAGGGTCATGCCTCTGGACCTGGTGCCAGGAGTAGAGTGCTTGCCTGGCTGGCATTACTGGTTGTCACTATCTGTGTAAGAAGTAGCAGGATCAGACATGGGGGTCATTCATCATTACTCCTGCGTCACTTTATGGCAGAATGGGAAAAGTTCCTCTAAATCTGGAAATAAAGATTTTGATACACAAAGTATATTAAAAAGTTGCAGAAGTTTGCAAAGAGTTAACCGACAACTCTGGTGATCCCCTTATAGTTGGCACCATGTTGGCATCCATATTGTGTTCACTGAGACGAAGGGCTAATCTCCTCTAAATTCCCATTGTGTCAGTCAGGAGGGGAGGAATGCGGGTGAGTGGGCGGCTTTTCTTTTCACCTTGGGTTTTCCGTGTTTTCCCTTCGTGTTCGCCACGCCTTGTCATACACACAGGAATGCCGAACAAAGGAGCACCTTGTCCAGAGGAGGAGCCACCTGGGTGCAAGGAGGACATACAGGACCCTGACGGGGACAATGACACCACAGGACATACTGCAAGGTAGGGAGCAGGAAGTAGGACACGGTGACTGCAGAGGGAGCAGAGGGGAACTTGGTGCTTAACTCTTTGCAAACTTCTGCAACTTTTTAATATACTTTGTATCAAAATGTCAGTTTGTTAGTAAACACAGGATTGTTACAGATGATCTTCCCGATGCGACCCCCCCCCCCCCATAACTCCCATAACTCCCATATTATGTGATATCAATGGAAACAGAAACTCAAAAAGTTTTCATTTACCAAACTAACAGACTGTCCTTGTTGCCCCTAGCATCCAATCACAGCGCAGCTCTCATCTTACCCAACAGCTAGAAAAATGAAAGCTGCGCTGTGATTGGTCGCTCCGGGCAGCAAGGACGAATGGTAGACAGTTTTGCGAAATGAGCCCCAAAAAGTTTTATTCCGTCGTAGTCGTCGCTAGGGGGATAGGAGACAAGATGGCCGCCAACGAGGACAGGGGAGCGTTTTGTGTCCCTGATTTTCGCGTCTCCCGGTCTGTTATCGGTGTACAAAGTCACTTTCTGACAGTTTGGTGATGATCCCCCAGCGGCGCACAATGCGTAAGCGGTCCTCCGAGTTTAGGGAATACGGCTGCATCCGTAGGCGAAAATCATCCGTCCGTCCAGTAGTAAGCGTGGAAACAGCGGAGCGTCCGTGGAAACAGGAACCCCTCAGAAATCCACAGCGAGCGGAGAATTGGACGTCCGGCCGCCGACCGTGTGGGAGATTCTGCGCAGACGTTTGTGATGTCATCCCTACTGACTGTAATCGTTACCGGCGCGGAGACCGGAGGACAGAGCGGCGACGATCCTTCTGCGATGGTCTGCAGACTGACGGGAAGCGATGGAGGCTTCAGTGATGAAGCTGGGCAACAAACGTAATGTCAGAATCTGGGAGGGGATCCCACTGGTCTACGTGCAGCGTCCGCGGGACTCCCCCGCGGTGAGGGTGGTCTGCACTGTGACCTGCAGACGGTGTGCGGCCCCTTCTTCATCCAGGAGGAAACAATCCTGAGGGTCTCATACCGGGACGCTACAGATATGGCTTCACCTTCCAGCTGGACGGGACCCCTCCTCCCCCATTATCACAATGAAGCCAGAAGTGAGTGGCGCCTACCTGACAGATGGGTCGGCCGGGCCGGTGGTGATGATAGTGGCATCTTCCTCGGCCTCCATGCCCCCAGACATTACACCTTGCCATGTTTTCCTCTCCTGTAGTGTTAGGCCGGTCGCACACGAACAAGTCGGATTCCGCATGTGGATTTCCGCAGTGCAAGACCTGCGAATATTCGCAGAAAGTAATTGCGAATTGATCGTGGAAGACCGCAGACGCGAGGCTCTTCCACGTGGATGTATACTATGCGCAGCATGTCATCCACATGGATGAAGCCTCCCTCCCCTTCATTCCGGCTTCTCTATCTATTTTCCTTTGAAGTTGCGAGCGTTTCCGCCGCTCCTACGTAATGCTAATTGCGTAACGGTGACGGAGCACTCGCATCCATTGACCGTCTGTACGACATCTGCACTAAAATAGAGCATGGCGCGATTTTTCTTCCACTCATGGAATACACAATTTACATTTCAATCCCTGCGTTTTACCACAGATCGCCGGGGCGGACGCCAATCGCGGAATCGTCAATCCAAGTACACCCGACTCGGGTGTGTCTACATGCCCCCCTTACCAGCAGCCATGATGTTTCACGCCTTTAAAGCACATGTGTCAAACAAAAGGCCCGCGGGCCGAATCCGGCCCGCTGCCTCGTGTTATGTGGCCTACGGTGTGCCGACGCCGCTCACCACTGAAGCGATTACCAGCTGGGGTGCTGCAGCTCCCCACTGGTAATCGCACTGTTACCACTGATCCTGGCGCACACTGACGTCAGTGTGCAGCCAGGATCCTCCTCCCCTGAGTCCCCTGCTTATCAGTTCCGCAGGAGAGGACTTGGGGAGGAAGCGTGCTGGGCGCACACACTGACGTCAGATTGCATCTGGGCTCAGGGCAAGCAGAGAGGGAGCGGCGCTGACGGCAAGGAGCAGGTAAGTATATGGGTTGGGGGCTTATTATTACTGAGGGGGGGCTGCATATTACTGGGGGGGCTGCTTATTACTGGGGGGGTGCTTATTACTATGCTGGGGGTGTTGCTTATTACTGGGGTGGGGACTGCTTATTACTAAGGGGGCTTATTATTACTGAGGTGGGGGCTTATTACTGTGGGGGGCTTATAATTATTACTGAGGGGGGGGTAATTTTGCTATGAGGATATTACTACTGGGGGGGTTAATATTACTAATTGGGCCACTGTGGGGGGTCGTTATTTTTACCTGGGCCACTATCAGGGTCACTATTAGGGCTCATTCACACGGATGTAATTGTATATCAGTCGCACAAATACGCGGCATATTTGCGCAATCGAAAATCCCTTATGCCTGTATATTTGGGCACGCAAAAAAGAACGCAGATGGGCCCACTGAGATGGTGCGCAAATATGCAGTGAATACAGAGGTTTCCTGCGCATTCACCATGTATTTGCCCGGCCCGTTCACTTCAATGGCCTATTGGGGTGCACAGTACGTAACAGAATAGGTCCTGCTGTGTGACAATATCCATCATGTGACTGAGCTCACTGACATCAATGGCTTCTATTCACTGCATATTATGGACGCAAATACGCTGGTGTGAACGGGCCCTTACTATACGGTCTTAGGCCCCCTGTCCACGGACTCAAAATTCCGCGGCGGGATTTCCTGCAGAATTTCCGGGCCGTGGAATCAGCCATAGGATTGCGCTACAAAACGCAATCCTATGCAGACGGCCGCAATTTGTCTGCGTGAAATCTCGCAGAGCCCCGCGCAGAAATGTCACTCCCCGGCCACTGGCTCTGCTCTACGCATGCGCAGGCTGCCCGGCAGCCGGCACATCACAGAGCCGGAGCCGCGGGAGCAGGTAAGTACTGCGCTGGTTCCTGCAGGGGCTCGGGTCGGGTCCCACTGCGAGAATTCTCGCAGCAGGATCCGACCCGTCTGTCTGCAGGCGGCCTAACAATCGGCCCTTTGAAGGTCACTATAAGCCTGATGTGGCCCTCGGTGAAAATGAGTTTGGCACCCCTGGTCTAGAGGATCAGCAAGTGTTTCCCATTGCGTTCAGACCATGCGGCATGCGACGCGTTTGACTGCGTTTGATTGATAACAATGGCTGATGCGGGAAAATAGGATAATCGATCTTTTATCTCGCCGCATCGCTCTTGTGTGACTCTGTTCAAAAGAATGGCGCTGATATTTGTGCACCTTTTGTGTGTCTTGCAGCGCACAAACCTCAAGCGAGTTTGGCGCTCCTGTGAATGGCGCCTGATGACTTCTGCAGACGAACGATTTTGCGCACATTTTTGTAAACACAAAATCCCTCGCACAAAATGCAGCAAAACAGAAACCCGCAGATCGCCGCACATTATGTGTTTCCTGCACACAAAAAATGCGCAACTTGCTTTATTTTTGCGCACAGTTGTACACCAAAGGCACCATAGGAGTCTATGGGAGTGCGCAAATGTGCAACCGATCCGCGTGAAATCGTGCACTGAAGACCCAGGACTAATAAGGCTGCACAGCCTGTTAAATGGCGGCACAGAGGTTCCTGCACCAACGTGACCGCGCCCGGCAGCGCAAAAAAGTACAGCAAAAAGCGCCTACACATGCACGATCGCGCTCTCTTTACGTCACGCTATCGCTTCTACGCCTGTGCCCGTCTGCAGGAGCCCTGAGGGTGCGTTCACACATCAGCAGATTCCACCCCTTCAGGGCTTGAACTCATGGACGGGTCCCGAAACGAAACCAGTAATACGAGGTGCGGGAGAGACAGGCATTGTGCGCAATAGTTTGAATGCTTTGAAGAAAAAAAAAATCATTTCATCCGTTCATACGCTCCACAGCGCGGGATTTTACCCCAGTCGTTATAAACAGTCCGGGCCGGCTCAGCAAAGATGGGGAGCAAATCCTGCATCCAAAAAACTGTCCAAATCTGGGCCATTAGTGTGGATTGTGACAGGAAATCAGCAACGTGTCCGCAGCTTACTCCATACTATCCGGCGCTCCCCCTCACCTCCTCCGTAGGCTTCCCCCACAGTGGCCTCAGTAGTAATAGTGACCCCCCCACAATGGCGCCATTAGTGATAGTGACCCCTATAATGGTCCCAGTAGTGATAGTGACCCCCCCACAATGGCGCCATTAGTGATAGTGACCCCTATAATGGTCCCAGTAGTGATAGTGACCCCTATATCGCCCCCCCACTAGTAATAGTGTCCCCCACAGTGGCCTCAGTAGTAATAATGACCCCTTCACAATGGTGCCAGTAGTGATAGTGACCGTTATATTGATCCGAGTAGTGATAGTGACCCCTATATCGGCCCTCACTAGTAACAAGCGGATTCCATCTACGCCCGTGTGAGCCCGGCGTTATTCAGACCGCAGCCTGTAATACATAATTTACAAGGAGCCCCGGGAACGCTCGCCTTCATGCAGTCCAGGAGCAGCTTGTTGAGCGCCTTCTATGTGAGACCGCCGCACCTTATCAAGCTTACGGAGACTCACAGAGCGCCACTTTACACCCCATCCCCACCGCCGGGGTCAGGAAATACCCCCCCAAAAAACATGAGAGGACGGATACCCGGTTTTATTGTGCCTCATAGCCATCCCAACCGGCCTCCGTAATTACCCCTGTCTTCATACCACACAGTTTACATCATTACTTTAAGATTTGGGGAACGCCAAAAAGGGTGGGGGGAGGGGTGCTCGTAGGGAGTCAATTTTTTTTCTGCACGAGTGGGCAATGGGGCCTGGAATTTATTCAGTTGTGCCCTGAAATCCAACGGGCGTTCCCTCCATTATAGGCCAAGCCATGGGTCCTGTAAGTAGATTAGGGTCACAATGGGTATGTCTCTGAATACAGGATGAACAGGGGGATCCATTTTGGCATGACATATTTGCAAAAATATAAAATGTTATTTTTTCTCCTCTAAATTGCATTAAATCCTGAAAAAAACTGTGGGGTCAAAATCCTCCTGAGCCCCTCAGTGAATACATTAAGGGGTGTCGTTTCTAAAATGGGGTCAGTAATGGGGGTGTCTATCATTCTGACACCTTTGAGTCTTGGCAATCTTGGCTTGTAGGAAAACAAATTGTTCCTCAAAATGTTGATAATGAATGTTAAATTTGTACGTCCCCTAAATAGTTAAATAAACTAAAGTTTTTCAAATGTGCTTCCAGAATAAAGTAAACAGATGGAAATATATATCTTATCAAAAATTTGTACAGTATGTTTGCACATATTTCAGATATCGCAGTTGAAAAGGGTGAAAAAATAATTTTTTTTAAAAATGTTCCCAATTTTGGTACTTTTAATAAACATGCACAATTCTATTTTTACCCCCCAAATGAAGTACAATATGTGGCAAAAAAAAAACAATGTCAGAATCACTTGGATATGCAAAACCTTTACGGAGTTATGATATGTTAGTGACACACGTCAGATTTCCAAAATTTGGCTGTCATTAAGGCGCAAACAGGCTTGGTCACTAAGGGGTTAAGGTCCCATTACAGTAACAGTTGCGCCCTCTGCTGTGGAATCTCCGTAACCTTCAGCTGGTGGTGAATGCAGCTCTGTATACCCTAATAAGGCCGGGCAGGGAATAAGTACAAATCCCGGTAGAACAGGAATAACGTTGTCCTCCCAAAACTTGTTTGGCTCCTGTGTGTTTCCAAGTAGCTGCGCCCTCAGGCGATATCGTCATTATTCAGACTCCATCTATAATCACTAACTAAACACATTCTATTAAACTATTATTACCTGCATTATCGACTGCCCGCTGTCAGAATATCCATCACTTCATGTGACAAGCGGCCTCCAAATGTATAGCATTAGATGAGAAAAAGGCAAATCTGGACTGTTAGTTTAAACATTGCTACGTGTGTCAATAGTTATTCCATAAGGTCCTTTTAATGACGTTTTCCCCATAATCCCTACCCTTGGAAGCACCGATTGCACTGCTCATCCTGATCCTCCTAGTTCACAATCATGTTGACAAAATTGCAATTAAAATTGCTCATACGATGCCACACATAGAAGGCTTTTATGGGAAGTATGCGTTGGGAAATCTTCAAGATGTATTCCTTCAATGGAAGGCTTAAACATAGTAAGCACAGCGCAGCGGCCCGAAGATGTGGTATGAATGCATGTGACTGACTGCTGTGAGTCCTGTGTGTGTCACTTCAACTGCGTGAGTGACATGATTGTAAGGCTTGGGTAGATGAGGGGCACAGTTTTAGAGAGGGGAGTTGAGAAGATGTAGTCGGAGGTGTTGGACGTTCCTCACAGAGCCAGGCATAGAGTAACGGGTCTCCGGCCACTACAAAAAGAAGGGAAGCAACTTAAGAAGCCTGAGAGCCAAATACAAAAACTTGAGTGAATGCTGTTAATGAGTCGGGAGTGCAGACCCCACGGACATAACTGAGACTGAAGACGTCTAGAGTTCGGAGGGAAGAGTGTCTCCTAGAAAGCCTGTAATATTGAAGGTGTGGAAGAGAAGTGAATATCTGTAAAGAAGATTGTTATGTCTGCGCAATGTACTACTTGTTGGAGAATCCAAGATGAAGAGCTTTGAGTAAAGTACAACCGTGCTCCTTTGGTTGAGTTCCTGAAAAACTTATTAGTGGACTGTGGACTCTTAGTGGACTCTTTGCGCCATGTGAATAGCGGCCTAAAAGAGGCACTGGCGTCACGTGACATTCAGGTTCTTTAATACTACGTTTATGTACTGCGAGCAACTGGGCTGGGCCAAGCTGGCGCCACTGATGGGAGAGATCGCAGAGCCTCCCGTGACATTCCATCTTTTTTCCCCATCGCAGCGGGCCTCTGGCTCAGTTCGCCGCAGTATGCCTTGGTGTCACGAACAGGATGAAACCTCTGCGTCTGTCGTACTAGAGTGAGTGAGATTGGACTTTTCGTTGCTACAAGAATCTTATTGACTTTAATGATTATAATGACTGATACAATGCCTGTGGTTGCTAAAATGTCTTATCAGATGGAAAAGGACGGGGTGGGGCTGCTGGGAAAAGTGACTTTGTTGAACATTCACGTTATGCCGGAAAATACAGTTACTGTAATGGACACGCAGGATGGAGGCCAGCCAACGCCTTCTTCTTCTTCTCCACTGCAAAAGCCTGCCAAACTTTCCCGCCGCCTGAAGTCTGGGAGTGGTGAGAACAAAGTAAGGGGGAGGGAAGCCGCCACCGCGGAGCTGGAGGAAGGAGGAGTTAGGAGCGGCCTTGAAGAGGAGTCTGAGGTGAGCTCCACAGATGCATTGCAAGTTGTGCAGAAGTTGGAGGCAAACCTAGAGACTGAACAGATAGCAGCCAGGGGCGGAATGCAATTTGTGCCGGCTGGTTACCCTCTTGGGGACCCTCTTTGGTACTTCAGGGACGAGGAAGAACAACAGAGACTTGTATCCCAGATTTACCCGTTGCCTGCAGGATCCTCTGAGGACTTGTGTCAGACTGCTGTGGAGCCTGCCCTCCGTGCGATTATTGTGCCCAGCTGTGACCAAGCAGTGCTACAGGGGGCTTTGAAGCGTTCCCCGGAAGGGACTACAGTTTCGGCTATACAGATGCAAAAGACCTTTATGGAGCAAAGGTCCTCCCCAACCACTGTGGAATTGGCAGACGGGCAGAGAGACGGGATTGAGCCTGCCCGGGAGGAGTCAGAGGAAACCCAACCTGTCCCCGTAGCTCAAAAACTGCATGCGTTTAATTCATCAAAGGGGCTTTTAATGTCGGAGTATCCTCCCTGGATTTTGTTGCACCGGGACAATCGGGAGCCCGGCAGGCCATTCTTGCGCATCTACATTCCTTCATAAAGGAATATGGGATCAGAATTTCGCATTTGTATTCCGGGATGTACGAACTGAGAAAGAGAGAGACTGCAGAGGATCGAGAAGTTCGGGGTCTGTGGAGTCCTGGGCCGTCTGTGTGTTCGTCTATCGGGATCAGATCACGGGTAAGTGGTTCTACGCCCACCGGTTCACAACAACAGACTCTGCGACAGAGGAACCTATAGTTCCATTGAGGACTCGTAGAATGGGGTGGGCTTAAGAGGTTCCGAAAGAGACATCTGGACTGTTTGTTTTTGTTTAGAATTTGGACTTCTGAATTGAGCAAGGACTTTGGCATTTTTCCTTTGCTTTGTGTTTTTGAATGTGTCGTAATTTTGCTATGACGAGTTTGACAAAAAAAAGGTAAGAATGTGTTTATTTGCAATATAAATAAGCTTCACTGCATGAAGCTGCAAGAATCGTTAGTAACGGTTAAAGCTATTGTGCTGGAGTTGAGTGTGAGAGGAGTGTTACTGTTCAAACCAGAGGTATGCGTGCTGAGTGTGAGTGAATCTGAAGGTGAGAATCTCATTAGTGATATTGTTCGTGGTGAAGCTTCTCAACGCCCCCCCCATCTCCGTTTCTTAACAAGGGGGAGTGAAATTCATGCCGCTCTCACCTGTATTTTTCCTAACCACACACCTTTCGCTATCTCAGTGTTACCATCCGTGTACAATTCAATTTCAGACTTTGTGGAGAAGAGTGATGTAAGGGCCCCATAGTTTATGCTGTAGTATCTCAAGTTTTGCTCGACTTAGAAGAATGGAAAACTAGACTGGCCAGTCTTTATGCTCACAGTGGGCTGTCATAAAATAGAGGTCAACACTGGAAGTGCAATTCTGGAGGATCCTGGAATGGGTTTAATGCTCTACTGTATAAACCAAGAGGGGGTGTAGAGTACTGGTTCCGCCATGTTCTCACCTATCTGGATAGTGTTTACTAAAGGGTGAAACCTGCTTTTTACTGGAGTTAGTATAGACTCTCTTTACTGAGTGGTTGTAATCCTGGGGCAGAAGGTTAGTGTTCTGGAGGATTTTCACCTAGGCCATTTGTCTCTATGTTTAAAGAGCATCGAGGTTGGCTTCCTTCAAGTTGGAGGGAACTGCAGCGGCCCGAAGTGGTGGTGCGAATGTATGTGACTGACTGCTGTGGATGAGTCCTGTGTGTGTCCCTTCAACTGCGTGAGTGACATGATTGTAAGGCTTGGGTAGATGAGGGGCACAGTTTTAGAGAGTGGAGTTGAGAAGATGTAGTCTGAGGTGTTGGACGTTCCTGCGCAGAGCCAGGCATAGAGTAACGGGTCTCCTGCCACTACAAAAAGAAGGAAAGCAACTTAAGAAGCCTGAGAGCCAAATAGAAAACTTGAGTGAATGCTGTTAATGAGTCGGGAGGGCAGACCCCACGAACAGTCTGTCAGATAGCTGAGACTGAAGACGTCTAAAGTTCGGAGGGAAGAGTGTCTCCTAGAAAGCCTGTAATATTGAAGGTGTGGAAGAGAAGTGAATATCTGCAAAGAAGATTGTTATGTCTGCGCAATGTACTACTTGTTGGAGAATCCAAGATGAAGAGCTTTGAGCAAAGTACAGCCGTGCACCTCCGGTTGAGTTCCTGAAAAACTTATTAGTGGACTCTTTATTTTGCATCGTATGAATAGCGGCCTAAAAGAGGTGCTGGCGTCACGTGACATTCAGGTTCTTTACTACTACGTTTATGTACTGCAAGCAACTGGGCTGGGCCAAGCTGGCGCCACTGATGGGAGAGATTGCAGAGCCACCTGTGACATTTTATCTCGTTTCCCCGTGGTCGCCCCTGTCGTGGCAGGCTTCCTGCTCAGGTCGCTGCACACAGAACATAGGGACAAAAGGTATGCCGATACATATCAGCCTGAAATAGCATATGGTTATGATGTGATGTAAATCATTATTAACCCCTTCACTACTCTAGACCACCAGGGATGTTAACATAAACCTCTTCACTAGCCTAGACAACCAAATATGTAATTACTAAATTTCTTCACTATCCAAGAAAGACAGGCACATCACCATTAACCCATTCACCACCCTAGACCACCAGAGATGGGAATATTCACTCTTTCACTAACCTAGATCACAAAACCCCTTCACTACCCTAGACAATCAGGTATGTAACTGTTAACACTATCCTAGATAAACAGGCATGTCACCATTAACCCTTTTACCACCATAAACCACCAAGGATGGAAATGTTAATCTGTTCACTTGGTAGACCACCAGGAATGTTAACATTAACCCCTTCACTACCGTAGACAATTGAGTATATAATTGTTAACCTCCTTTGCTATCTTAGACAAACAGACATTTGACCATTAGCCCCTTCACCATCCTAGACCACCAGGGTCTCACTTTCACTAAAATCTGCTCTACATCCCAAAATGTAGATGTATGAGAGGTACCTTTGGCATCCCCTATTTAAGGCCACATTATATCATCAGACAGGGTGAAATATAATAAGACTGGGATCAGCTGAGAAAGATGTAATGCATATGGCCACCATTATAGGGAAAGGAAGCAGGAGGCTGATGACAAGGGGCTCCATTCTGTGACATGGCAGCTACTCATTGCAGTACTGTCACACCTCATCATGGCGTTGTCGCTTTTGTCTTCCCCCGACAAACAACATTAGAGCGATGCCAGTGAGAATCCTCCAGGGACCGTTCATCTGTATCTCTGTGCCATATCCATTCTTCTATGTGCTCCGTATAATGGAAATAGAGTGTAATACACCCAATAAATCCCTGGCGACTATTATACTATAATTAGAAGCTATGGAGGCGATACAAGAGGCCTTTGTCCAGGAACATGTCAGGTTAATTTAATTAAAACTCCAACCGCCTCTAACGAAATCTCTCAGCTGGTAGAAGGTTCAAAGCGTTTAATCCCCAGAGCCGGAATTTTCTATTTGAGTGTTAATTTAGTAGCGCGCGATCCGAGCGCTCATTAATGCTTTGTACAGTCGGCACGTTAAACACAAAATAGATTAGCCAGTTGGTGTTTTCGCATAATTTTCGAATCATTATTTGCAGACAATGTAAATAGCGGTGATAAGTGGTGCAGAAAGGTGGAGAGGACGCAGGGCTAAAATACGGCTTCACCCCGCTGATAATAATCCTCATTGTCACAGGAAACCAATTTGGGCGAGAATTTAAATATTTACAGTATCTTCATTTATTTTGCTGTGAATGCAATTTATTGTTATCTGTTATCAGCCATTTCAAGCCGAGGGTCCTGTTCTTCAATGGGTTGACTCAGGGGAAATCCCCAAACATATCTGATACCGTGTTCCCTACTAGTACTACAGCCCTGGTATAGCAGATTAGTTCCTTTTAGATGGATAGGTCTGAGCTGCAGTACCGGACGCAGTCCGAGGACCGAGTTGGCGCTAGTTTACTGCAACATAAAATGCTAAAAAGTTGTTGTTTTTTTTCAGGCTAAAGTGCCCATCGGAGTATTTTCATATTTTTGACATGGAGAATCTACAATCTATAGACTTTGAACAGTTAGCGGAGATCGGTAGGTACCTGGTTCCCAGGGAAGGTTTTATATGATACACTGAAGGGCCACTTTATTAGACCCCCGGCCCTCCCATGATGGGCTCTTCCCTGTATGGTAATTCTCCCTGTGAGCATAAAGTCACATGACAAGTTTCCCGTGGATCAGTTTCAGTGTGAATGCACATTAGATGGAAGATCCAGCGATCGGAGCGACTTCCAATGAGGCCGGTCATCGGTGCTGGACTAGCTGGGGCCGGGATGTCACTGCCAATCTTGTGGTTATTTCTTGTGCAGCGGTGTGGAGAGTATACAGAGAATCTGGTGATCGAGGGAAAACATCCAGCATAAGGGGATCCTGTGGACGGAAACAACTTGTCACCAAAAGGGGTCGGAGGAGGATGTCAGGAATCGTTCTGATGAACAGGCTGCACAGTCAAGGAAACTACCGTTGAATACAACGCTGGCGCACCAGTCACTGTGTCTGAACTTGCAATTTGCCATTTCTTACTTTTGATGGCCATTTGTTAATAATGATCAGTTCCAGCGCCAATAAGAGAAACAAAAAGCTACTTTAGTGGGTAAAAAAACACAAAACGTGTATCACTGAGCAGCAGAAAAACATCCCCTGGTCAGATGGGTCCAGATTTCTGTTGCTGATGGGAGGTCAGAATTTGGTACAAGCAGCATGAATCGCTGACCCCTTCCTGTCAGCCGATCAGAACATGTCAGCACCGCCATCTAATCTGCAGCAGCTATAAGAAGCTTCCTGTCCGCAGGGGCCGATATTCCTGCAGAACCATTTCATCACCATGTGGAATCTACACCATGTCAAACTGCTGCAATTTTGAAGGCCAAAGAAGGTCCAACGCCCTACTAGCTGGGGGTCTCTGATAAAGTGACTATTTGGTGTATGATAAATGTTGCTGACTGCTGACATACATTACGGGATTAATCAGTACAGGGTTGTTGGCTCGGGGTCTTGGTTGACTGTATGCAGGGTTCGAGATGTTCTTGGTCTTACATTGTCTTTCATTTGCAGAGCTTCAGAAGGATGAAGAGGAGCAGGCACAGCTGAGTGGGGATGCAGTGGATTCTCCGATGCGGGAAGCCAACGATGCCAGTATAAGTCACCCATATTACGACATCGCCCGCCATGGGATCATCCATGTGGCTGGTGAGTCCTTCATAAATTAGAAACTCTGACTAAAAGAATTTTTGATTTTGAACAAAAAAAATTTTGAAAGTATCTTGTAATTGAAGTTGGGGAAAGTAATCAGGTTGACCTGAGCATCCGGCAGAAGCCAAAGTACAATGGGCGGTGGAGATCCATGTAAATATAGGTGACAAGGACTGATAAGTGATTATCTAATCTGGTCAAGAGTGATCGGAGCGATCCTGATTCCCATTAAAGTCAATGGGAGTAAAAACTGGGTTCACTAATCTGGCCTCCGGAAAGTCCATGCCAAATGCCCCTGAACTGCATGGGCGGCGGCTGCTGCTGAATGTGGCGCAGTTGTTAGCACTGCCACCTTGTGCTAGTTTCCTAAGTTCAAATCCCATCAAGGACAATAACTATATGGACATGGAACAACTTCATGCAGATGTTACCCTCAGTTAGATTTGAACCTAAATCTTCAGCTCTGCGAGGCAGCAGCACAAACAACTGAGCCACCACACTTGTTCTTTCCTCTACAGAGATCATAAAAACTCTATATAGATGTTGTCGTTGGACAAATTTGAACCCAGAACACCAGAAACTGCAAGGTGGCAGTATGAACAACTGAGCCACCACACGTCTGCTTCCTTCTCACTTCTCCAGAAGAGGAGAAGAAGTAGAAAAAGGAAAATAAACACAATGAGAACATACAAACTCCATGTAGATGTTGTCCATAGTCAGATGTGAACCTAGAATGCCAGTGCTACAAGGCAAAAGTGCTCGGCACTGAGCCACCAAGCTTCTTCCTGCTCCTTCTTTTCTGGAGAACGAAAATGAAAAGAAGGATAAACAGGCGGTCACAGTCGTCTTATTCTCCTTCTTCTCATTATTATCATCTTCTCTTTCACCTTTTCCTTCACTTTTTTTTCTCATTTTCCTCTAGACTTTCGCCCAAACTTGGACGGGGTTGACCTGATCCAATTCTGCAAAATCTGCCTAATTTTACTTGCCAGCCAATCACGATGAGCAACCCTAGTTAATGTAGTCTAACCGCCTGGACGGGGCCCACTAGGATCCCCTCTCCATTCGTTAGACTCTCCTAATGTTTACCACCATGTCTAGGGGGAGCTTCTGAGACTGTCGCTTCTTCTTATGCCCCACGAGGGCGAGCGGTGGTCAGAAGTCATGGAGATGTCCTTTACCATGATATTCTTGTTAGCTGCTAGAGGATTTCATTAACACCGGGTGAGATTAACCCTTTTGATATACTAGTCCAGTGATGGTGAACCTTTTAGAGAGCGAGTGCCCAAACTGTGACCCAAAACCCACTTATTTATGGCAAAATGCCAACACATCGGGGGGCGGGGCTTATCATGACGTATGATTTTACCCTTGCCATTCTAAAAAAGACAGGACCGCTTCAAAATAGACAGTGTGCAGATTTTGACTGCTTTTTGGATGCAGAAATGCTGCTGAATGTCCTCAGGGGAAATTTCTATGGAAAATTCTGTAGCATTTCCGCATCCAAAAAGCAGTCAAAATCTGCACCCTGTCTATTTTGAAACAGCCCTGCCCATTTCTCCCACGTGTAAACATACCGCAGCGGTAATAGTGACACCCCCCCAGAGGCCAAGGTCGCCTGCCCCCGGAGGCGCGCACTGACCAGAGCGCCAACGACCGCCCCTACCAACCACCAGAGCGGGGGAACCCCGGACACGGCCGCCAGGTCGGGCCCCCACAGCTCCACAACGAGCGTTATGCCTCACCCAGACACCGGCACCCCTAGTGGAAACCCCATCTCTAACAGGATCCCGGCTGCGCACTGACGTCACAGTGTGGCCAGGATCAGCGCCGCTAGCAGCGCAGTGAGTAAATACCAGCAGGCAAGCCACAGCTCCCCTGCCGGTATTCACTAACTTGGTGAGCGGCCGACGGTGGCGCGTGCCACTGTACTAGGGTATTAGCAACATATTAAATGAACCTCTTCCATCCACCAGACCACCATGGATGACTACAGTAAACCCTTCCCTGTCCTAAACCAGCAGGCATGCTGACATAAATACATTATTACTATCACCAGGGATACTGCATGAACGTCTAAGTGTTATATGAAAACAGGGATGCTGATATAAACGTGTTACCACTATACTAGACCACCAGGGATGCTGACATGAGCATGTCACTACTATACTAGACCTCCAAGGATGCTAACATGAACAACTTACTATTATACTAGACCACCAGAGGTGCTGACATAAATACATTACTACTACATTAGACCACCAGGAATACTGACTTAAACACAGTACTACTACACTAGACCACCAGGGATGCTGATATGAATGTGTTACTACTATACTAGACCACCAGAGATGCTGACATGAACACATTACTACTATACTTCAGCACTAGAGGTGCTGACATGAACAACTTACTACCCTGGCTCACCAGGGATATTGACACGAACACCTTACTACCCATGACAATAAGGGATGCTGATATTAAAGAAGTTGTCCAGTTCCCCCAATAGCTGTAACTACGTTAAAATAACAAAAAGAGCAATACTTCCCTGTACTCTGCAGCGGGGATCCTGTGCTGCAGCCAATCATTGGGTGCAGGATCACCGTTCTGAGCTCCTGGCATCAAGGGGCCCAGAATGTCAGCCCTGATGCCAGGAAAATGGCTGGTGATGCTGAAGGCTCTGATTGGTTGCAGTGGTCAGGTTACTTCCTGTGATGATGTCTTTCACAACAATTGGCAGGGTGGGGGAGCTACAGCGCTGGATCCTCACTGCGGACCGGGAAGTACAACTCTTTCTGTTATTTTAACCTAGTTGTAACTATTGGGAGAATGTTGTCTGGTAACCAGACAACCCGTTTAACCACTTCACCACTCTAGACCACCAGGGATGCTGACATTCACTCGAAGTTGCTAACGTTAAAGGGTATTGCAAAATGTACTATGCCCCAAAGATCAACAGCATAGCATCACCAGTAGGGATCATCTTGTCCCGGTTTTGGCAATCGCTAGTATCCTCCTCCACTCTCAATGCTCTGCTGTTTCCTCTTCTCTTCTGCATGTTTGAGTTGTATCCTGCAGGATTAGCAGCATCTTAAATGTAATGTAATCCAAACAAGCATTCCTTTCTGGTAATGGGTTTTTGAAGTTAATTAGATTTTTTCTTTTTAGAAGAGCTCAGATCAAAGCCCAGGAACCTGCGATAAACCACAAAAAATTGTTTGATTTCATTAACCTGTTTGCTGCTGGAATGACAACAGTCTTTCATCTATTCAATACGGGGGGGGGGGGGGGGGTTGTGTAATAGACATTATAATCACAAGCATGAATGACTGTCAGAGCAGTATATGATATGAGTTGCCTCAAGAGCCAGTGTCAGTAGTGGCAGAATGGACTATTGCCCAGGATCCCCTTTCCCAAACGGACCTATGAGAACTGGACCCCAGGAGCAAGCTGAGTGTGTAAGGAGGCTTCACTCCTCTAGATCACCAGGGACTTACCATTAACCTCTTTACTGTCCTAGACCACCAGGGACTTTGCATTAATGTCTTTACTGCCATAGACCACCATAAACTTAACCTCTTTATTGCCCTATATTACCAGGGAATTTACTATTAACCTCTTTACTGCCGAGCCTGCGTGGTCAGTACTACCTTAATTTCAATGCAGCTGATGAGAAAAACAGAGCAGGTGCCGCTTAGGTATCTCAGCAGTCCCATTGTAAGTGAATGGAATGTAGTGCACTTGCACATCCAGCACTTCACCCAGTCTCCTCCTCCCTCCAAGGTTTGCAGGACATGAGACCCCCGATCTTGAGATCGGTGGGTGTCTCAGTGATGAGACGCCCCTGATCAGTAGGTTATTCCCTATCCTGCATGATGGAGATACTTTTGCAGGAGAACAAATTGATCCTCATAGCGTCTTAACCCCGCCAAAAGGAATTGTGCATCAAGTTATGTTATGCATCGTGCAAAGGACTGATCGCTGTACAGCACCTCCATTACCTGTCACTGCTGTCGTGTCATACTGCATCCAGTGTATTAGTAATCCTAGGATTTAGCAACAGACGATTCCACGGAAACTGTTTAATTGCCTACTTGTCATTAGAGCATTACTTACTGTCATTCCTTTCTTCATAAATAAGCATTGCACATTTTTGTAACTCCTTCTGCTGCATCAGATCCTGAATCTACGTTGTGAAGCCACCCACAACACAGCTACAAGAGCTGGACCTGACGGAGTCACATGTTCCGTGTGGGTCAGCGAGGATAGCCCACCATATGTCTTGGAGGCGATTCATCTGATTGCAGCATAGCGCCCCCGTTATGCCACAAGATACATGATTGCATCTCTGATAACTTTTATGGTTTTTCTGATACAATCATAACTTTTGTCTTCCAGGAGATGATAACTCTGGGAGAAAAGTGATCACATTCAGTTGCTGCCGTCTCCCTCCTTGTCATGAGATTGATCATGTCCGACTCCTGGAGTAAGTCGTAGTATGTGTAAGGCAGACAATGTAACCCGTCAGCAATAAAGAAAAATCCCCAAAGCCAGTAGATTAGTGCCATATAGTCCCACAGGTGCAGGGGGCATGGACTTCACAAGCAGAGCATTCGCTGGATGAGATGCCCCATGATCAGTAGGGGTAGGTACATCTTCCACAGAGTGTATTCACCCTTCCCCTTCCCCCCGAAAAAAAGATTCTTCATAGACGTTGTATGCATCATATCTATAATACAACTTATATAACACAGAGGTCTTGGATACAGCAGTTTAGCTCTAGTATACCTCTATATAGTGCAGTTACCATGTAATAGTCAGATTCCAGTTCTACACAATGATAGTGATTACAGTGCAGTTACCTCCAGTGATCACATGTGACATTATCTCTGATCAGTGACCTGCATTTTCACTTTTCATCTCTTCACATCATGAAGACTTCCTTCCACAACTTATCTCATCACACTCTTCCCATCCTGTTGCCATCATTGACCCCTATACAGTTATAGTGCCTCCCTTAGTGTCTCCCCTACAGTACTAGTGTCATGACACAGTAATAATCCCCCCATAGTCCCCACCACAAGAAATAATGCCATCTCTGTGCTTCACGGTCATTTGTACCCCCACAGTAATAATTCTTTATCCGCCACAAATTAATAATGCACATAAAAAGTATTACGGCCATGCCCCAAAGTAATAGTACTCCCGCTGTGGTGCCAAAAATAACAGTGCCCACTCTGCACCCCTCGAAAGTAATAGTACCACCTATGTGCCCTAATAAAGTAATAGTGCTCACTCTGTGCCCTGCAAATTAGTAATGCCTCTTTGTGCCCCCACAAATTAGTAGAGCCGATCTGTGGCCCCTGAAGTCCACGTCCCTGTCACCAACTAAAACTCTCGTCAGCAGAAGATAAACTTTGTTAAAGGGGTTTTCCAACAACTTCAGACTGCTTCACCACCCCTCTGTACTTCCTGGTTGGTGCTGACCAGGAAGTTTGACTGCTGCAGCCAATTACCGGCCACAGCAGTCACCTTCTATAGCCAGTGATTGGCTACAGCAGTCACATGTCCTGGGCAGCCGCAACTTTTAAGTAATGGGAAAATCCCTTCAATCAGACTGTTGCCTGACATAGTGCGCATCAATATTCCCCACAGGGAGTAAAGAATCCCCTTTCACAGCTGTGGCAGAGGATCGCGATGTTCTCCCATTGCTTTTTAATGGGACCGGCACTTCTGCAGCCCCATTGAAAGCAATGGGCTGCAAGCAACCCCTGCAGTGATTTTCGAGGAAGGGCTTTACATATAAGCCCTTCCCTGAAAATCATCCCTAGAATGTGTTAAAAATAAATAAATTAAAAAAAACATCCCCTCTCCTCAGCTGCTGGGGCTCAGGCGCGTCCAGCCTGTCTTCTCCCTGCGCGGCTCGGAAGCTCTTTCAGCAGGTGGAGATTTAAAAATATAAACATATATTTTATTTTTTTACACAAACTGGGATGATTTCCAGGGAAGGTCTTATATTTAAAGCCCTTCCCCGAAAATCACTGCAGGGGTTGCTTGCAATGGGGCAGTCGGCAGCAGCTTCAGCCCCCTTGAAGGCAATGGGCACGGACCTGCATTCATGCGTGTTTGTGCACATATGTGGGTGCGCACTTTTGTGCACACCTATGTACGGCACACGCTCGTGTAAATCCACCCTTAGGCCGCTTGCACAGGAGCGGAATTTCTGCTGCTGGAAGCCTTCATAGGATTGCATTAACAAACGCAATCCTATGCAGACAGCCGCAATTTGGCCGCGTGAAATATCGCGCGGCAAAGAAATCGCGGCATGCTCTATTTCTGTGCGGCGCTCTGTCACTCACCCGCCGCCGGCTCCGGTCTGCGCATGCGCCGGCTGCCCAGCAAGCCGGCACATCAAACAGCCGGAGCCGCCGGGCGTGGGTGAGTACGCGCTGGTCCCTGCAGGCGCTCGGGTCGGATCCGGCGGCGAGGATTCTCGCCGCCGGATCTGACCCGCCTGTCTGCAGGCGGCCTTAGTTGTCTTCTTGCAACTCAGTTTCTCTGGAGAGGGAAGTCTTGCACTGGTTTCTGCTGTCCAGTAAAAAAGCAGGTAGGGCCAAACATCGCTGCTCCCCCCTCTCCATGGGCTACATAGAAGCTGCTAGGTCTGCCTCTATAGTCTGTACACTTGCGTAGAGGTCAATATAAGCAAGTTCTTCCAACTCTAGAGTCCATTAATGGAATTTCAGTCAAATGCATGGCTGTTTTTTTCAAAAACAGTGCTAAGCTTGTCCACAGGTTGTATCTGGTACTACAGCTTGGGAACGGGGCGGAGCTGCAATACCGCACACAACCTGTGAGTAAGGGTGGCACTGTTTTAAGACAAAGCAGCTCCTTTAAGGTTCCTACGCACCTGTAGCTGCCACATTCCGGTGGTAGACCTCTTTGCCGCTAGTGCCAGGGATGTCCGCTATGTAAATACTACAGACGTGTCACAGGTTGGACATCCTTCAGTCCTGGCAGAGCCCAGACGCGGCGCAGATTATTGCCCGAGGCTCCGAGTAACAACCTGCAGCCTCTAATGGCTTTTATGTCCGTAGGATGTCACGGCGCATCGTACTGACTGATCTCTGTAGCACGCAGTATATGATCTGCACAGCGGGACGTTTCTGCGAAATCTCAAGCTTTTTATTCCTGAAAATTGAAAATAAGCCGATTTCTAACGTGTTTCTTGTTCCAAAATAAATTTACCCTAAAATCTAACAGAAATATCGGTTCCCAGTATTCGGCATCAGATGCAGTTCAGGTGACTGACGGCCCATAGGGAGACCCCGGACACCTGACATACGTGGGGAGCTGGGGGGTATAGTGCTGACCTGCCACAGTGGCACTTACCATGCTCCATCCCAGAGGGCCACATGCAGCCAAGGCCAGAGTAGCACTGCAGTCCATTGAAAGCAGTGGTTTCTGACAAGCCCTGCAGAATGATTATCGGAGAAGGGCTTGAAATATAAGCGCTTCCCCGATAATCATCAATAAGTGTGAAAAAAAATTTAAAAAAATCCTACTCACCTCTCCTGTGCTCAGCCGTGTCCTCTGGCTGGCTCCCAGGCACTGCTACTGAGCTCTTTCAGCAGTCGGGGATTTAAAAATCCCCGCCTCCCGAAAGGGCTGTGCAGATTGGCTGAGGGCTCAGCCAATAGCAGCTACTACTTAGCTATTGGCTGAGCGCTCAGCCAATCACACATAGCTCTTAGCTATTCATTCATGAAGGAAACTCCTGCCAGAGCTGTGGCAGAAGTCCCCGGTATTCTCCATGTCTTTTCAATGGGACTAGCGCTGCTGCCGCTGGCCCCATTGAAAAGACTGGCGATATGTCGGCGTGATGCCGATTTTTTTCTCGCACTGCGATGCGAGACTTTAACTTTAGAATCGCATCGCAGTGGAGAAAATATCGCCAGTGGGTGGGAGCCCTCAGGTTGTGAGCGAGAGCTTAAGACTGCATACTGCTGCCTGAACACCCTCTGCCACAAGAGACCCCTAATAGTTCTGTTAGTAGTGGCTCCAATAGTAATAGTGCCTTAAGCAGTGGACCCAGTAGTAATAGCGCCCCCAGTTGTGGCCCCAATAGTAACTCAGCACTCCTCAGTGGCTCCAATAGTAATATTACCCCCAGATGTGCCCCTAAGGGCAGACACTCACTAGCGATATTTTCTCTCTTGCGCTGCGAGAGCATGAGAAAATACTCGCCTCGCTGCGCAAGAAAGACGCCGAAATACAACCGGCATATCACTAGTGGTTTCAATGGGGCCGGCGACAGCAGCGCTAGCCCCATTGAAAACATAGGGAGAATGCCGCGGACTTCTGCCACAGCTGTGACAGGAGTATAGCACAAAGGGCTATACTGAGAAATAAAAGGCTTGGGTAACAGGGGTTGTTGAAAAATGTTCACATTACCTATTTTTATGCCCCTTTTGTGTTTTTCAGATATCTGCGGCACACCCTGGACCAGTATGTGGAGAACGACTACACGCTCGTCTACTTCCATTACGGTTTGAACAGTCGCAATAAACCCTCGCTGAGTTGGCTGCAGAGCGCCTATAAGGCTTTTGACCGGAAGTAAGTAACACATTGGCGCACTGTTTAACGGCTTTTACCCGCCAGCGGTTTTTTTATCGCTGCGTTATTTTCAATGAGACTTTCTAATGTTAAAATCGCATCACACAAAAGTCGCTTTTTGTTCTTTTGCCATTTCTGTGCGATTTTAACATTAGAAAGTCCTATTGAGAAAAACGCGATAGTGGCCCCCGTGGACGGCGTGGCGTCCACTGCTCCTCACTCCGGACGGCTCTGAGTGCTACAACTTATTCTCTGCTGTGTTTTATTTTGTTTTGTCCTTTCTCAGTTTGGCCATGTACGGTCACTGAGGTCCCAGGAACGAGTGCAGGCCCGCATCTATCGACGCGATCAGTCTGCCGTGTTAGGCGGGGCTCTCTCCCTCGTTTGTTACGTATTTAGGGAAAGACTTCCCATTTATTATGTCAGTTTGCTTTGGCCGCCGCACTGTGTGCAATTATTGTGCACGTCTGCAGGTGCTTGTCAGCACATCCTCTGCAGACGTAACCCTCGGCCCTTTCCTGATTGGTGCTTACCTGTATGGTAATTCTCCTGTGACCCCGGAGCGCAGCATATAATCATGTGACAAGTTAAGTGTGAATCCACATTAGATGGGAAAATCCAGCGATCTGAGTGATTCCAACGAGGCCCGGTCATCGGTGCTGGACTAGCCAGATGTCACTGCCAACCTTGTGGGGTTTCTCGTGCAGCAGTGTAGAGAGTATATAGAGAATGGCTGATCGAGAAACAACCACCTAGCGAAAGGGGATCCTGTGGACAGAAACAACTTGTTGATGAAAGGGGTCAAAGGAGGATGTCAGGAATCGCTCTGATGAACAGGTTCTGCACAGGCAAGCAAACTGCAGCTGATTACAACACTGGAGCTCCGACTAACGTTTCTGAATGTACAACAAGTCGTTCCTTAGCACAGATGCGGTATAACAGCAGACGACCAGCTCCAGCGCCATTGTGTGTAAGAGAAACAGAAAGGTGAGACTCCAGCGGGCAAAAGAGCGCAAAACTTGTATCACTGAGCAGCAGGAAAACATCTCCTGTCAGATGGAGACGGATTTGTGCTGCCCTGCGCTGTGGGCGTTTGGTGCGAGCAGCATGAACCGCTGACCCCTTCTATCAGCTGATCGGAGCACGTCAGCACCGCCATCTAATCTGCGGCGACTACAAGAAGCTGCCTGTTGGCGCTACTAGATAGTCTGTAATAAAGCGGCCACTCTGTGTATTACATGCAGTTTGGGTGGAGAGAACCTTCTTCGCCCCTCTTATGTTGCTTCTCAGTATTTCTCCCATCTAATAAGGATGCCGCTCCGTATCTGCGCGGCGTTGTGTACACAGCAGATCTATCAAACTGACTATTTCATCCTATTTGGATGGAGAACTATTAGCGTTTGCAGCATTTTCGGCGGCGGCTTTGATGGCGGCTCCGTTACACGAAATCACGGCCCTCCAGACTTCAGAGGGACTTTTGATAAAATGCCTCCAATAATTTCTCTGTCACCGTGAGACTGCGAAACCGCGAATATCAGATGTAAGGCCTTCAAAGGGAGGCGAGGATAACGGAGCAGAATGTGTCAGTCCTGCAATCAGCGGTGGGATCGTCTCCCGCACTCCATTATAGAGTGTTTGCTGTGATTTCTGGGATCGGATCGTGTGATTTTAGTTAAAGCCGTATTCCGCTTTCAGGATGATCCATTGTATGATGAAGAGCTGTATTATTTTCCAATATATACTTTGTAACATTTTCACAGCCTTTTTAAGATCTCCGCTTGCTGTCATTTAATATAGCCTTCATTGTTTACTACCAGCAGTGCCGACCCTAGGTGGTTAGGTGGCATCCTGTGCTGCCTTTTTCTTGGCCTACCCCAATCATAAGAAAAAAAGCAATGCATATGTTGCACTGAAATTCAGACTGCCTGCATTCTCCTCGTGCAGAAGACAGCAAGATAGCAGCATATCTACACCAGAACAGCTCAAGGAATAAATACTGTACCAGAACCAAGATCATAACATAAATATAGCTGCAGAACCAATCTGATAACATAAATACAGCACCAGAACTGAGCTTAGTACATAAATGCAGCACCAAAGCAAACCTCATACCATAAATACAGCACCAGAACAGGTCAGTCAATAAATACTGTATCGGAACCAAGCTTGTAGCATTCATACAACACCAGAACCAAGCTCCATACATAAATAAGCTCTTGAACCAAGCTTCTAACATAAATGCAGTACTAGTACCATGCTCATAGCATAAATACAGCAGCAGAACCAAAATCAGTACTTCAATACAACACCAGAACCAATCTCATAACATGAATTCAGCCTCAATAACCAAGATTATTCAGAACAAAAACTGAGCTCAGTACAGAAATACAACAGCAGAAACAAGCTTATAACATAAATACAGCACCAGTACCAAGCATAAGCTTGTAGCATAAATACAGCATTGGAACTGAGCTCATAACATAAATACAGCCCCGAACAAAAATCATAACATGAATGCAGTACAAACCAACCTCAATACATAGATACAATACCAGAACACAGCTCAGAACATGAAACCTTACAGAGCGAAGCAAATGTATTGCGGGGTCGCTGATGAGCTGCACCTTGGAACATCACCGTGAGGAGTAATAGCACTCTATCTGAAAAGTTAGGTTCGGACAAACTTGGTTTGAATTAGTACGAACCAAAGAAGAAGTTCACCAAAACTCCTAAAACTGGTGTGTAACCCTTTCCAAAAGCTATAAAAGCCCTGTACCACACTCTGAGTCTTATATAGGGCTTCTATAGTTCCTAGCCCGTGCTACACACCAGTGTTCAGCGAACCGATCCAGTTTTGAATAGAACTTTGATAAAAACTTGGTTTGGGTTTGTGCCAAAACTGAACTTTTTTCAATGTTCAACCCAAAACAGGGTTCTGTTGGTTGAGTTCACTGGTAACAGGCGGGGCACTTATACGGGCAGATTTGTATCCCTTGAGACAAAATAATGAAGGTTCGCACTGAATGATGGCAGGGAAAATGTATAGCTCTTAGTAATACAAAGCATAACCTTCATTTGCTAAAGCCAGAATACCCCTTTGAGGGGTGAGCTTCTCATATGTCAACATAACTCCTCGAGTCATCGCCTACGCTCAAGTGGTTGCAATAATGTATTCAGTTCTATGTTTGTGTTCCATCTGATTTGCCTTCAGGGATTCTCCTCAGCACAAGATCTGCCTAGTCACAGGTAATTACACTCACACAATTGTCTATCACAGTGTTCCAAGGACATGGCATCCATACTCATGGGAGGTGTTTTTCTATGTAAACCCCACCCATGAGTACAGACCACACCCACATAATGTCATGCTAAGGTGCTCATTAAAGGTGCTGTTTCATTAGAACAACCATTGTCCATATTTTCTATTAGGGTACATGTACTTCATAGAGTGGGATCCCCATGCTCAGTGCCCTCCTCTATTAGCAAGAGCATATTACCATTTCCATTGCATGCTATTGAAAATTGTGTCTTTGTTCTGCTAGATACAAGAAAAATCTGAAGGCTCTGTATGTGGTTCATCCAACCAACTTCATCAAGGTCCTGTGGAAGATTTTTAAGCCAGTGATAAGGTGAATATAATATACAGCTTTGTATATGAGTCAGGGTATATATAAACATTAGGCACTGCTTGAGAACTCATTAAGGGGTCCCAGAGCCAAAGTACTCCATATAAGAAATACACATCTATATACCATCAAAGAGTTTAAGGGGTTCTCCAGGATGAGCTTGATCAGTGGAGGTTTGACCTTCTAGACCCCTCCGTTCAGGACAATGAAGGGACCACGTCATTTCTGTGAGTTTGGCACACTCGTCGTTTGTCTGTATGGGACAAGGTATAGTATCAGGACAAGTTCTTGTGTCTTTGTAAACAATGAAGGGGGCTTAATGCTTGTGTCCCGGTGATTACCAAGGCTAGCCTCACTTACGAAGCATTCTGTAATCAAGAATCCTGGAACTCCAGATGACAGTCCTGATGTCCTCCTGCAGGTCGTTGCTTCTCTGAGTTGTTCTTTCTGACATCCGTAGTTCGTTGAACTCGGATCAGTGACTCCTCTAGAGACGAGGGGCGCTGTTGTGGCTTCAAGCTGTCTGCCAGTTCTCACTTGATGCTGCACCGCTTCTGCTTCTCCTCATAGAGGCTCCTGTGACTTTTTCAGGCTGTCGTATTCAGCCACACAACACCTCAGCACACACTGTAATCTCAGCCCTCGTGTGCCGGGATACTGCAAATCACTGAGTGTCTTTCTGGACATGCTCAGTTCAAACCGTTGCATAACTGTCGTATGCGACCAATTTGTTGCACGTTTTGTTGCATTTTTGTCCATCACCATGGCAACTCATTGACCTTCTATGGAAAGCCCCTTATACTTGCATTGTGTTGATTGGTGGGATCTCCGTGGTGGGACCACCACCAAACACTGATGTCCAATCTTAGGACCTCCTCTGATTCTCATGAACCTTAAGGTTGGTTCTCACTGAAGAAATCCTGCTGGTATGGAGACAGATTTTTTAAGTAATACTCCATGGGAAAGAAAGTATGCAGGTTGGCCTTCTTCCAGAAGGAAGAAACCTGTCCTAAACTAACTAAGGCTGGACACTCACTGGCGATATTTTCTTTCTTGCGCTGCGAGAGCACGAGAAAACTCTCGCCTCGCAGCACAAGAAAGACGCTGGTATAGAACCGGCATATCGCTAGTGCTTTCAATGGGGCCAGCGACAGCAGCGCTAGCCCCATTGAAAACATAGGGAGAATGCAGCGGACTTCTGCCACAGCTGTGACAACTGTGGCAGAAGTCCGCTGCATTCTATCCCATTGCATTCAATTGGATCAGCACTGCTGCCGATCCCATTGAAAGCAATGCTTTCTGCCAAGCCCCGCGGTATGATTATTGGGGAAGGGCTTGAAATATAAGGCCTTCCCCGATAATCAGCAATAAGTGTTGAAAAAAAAAAAATTACTCACCTCTCTAGCTGGCTCCTCTGCACTGCTGTCCAGCACTTTCAGCAGGCGGGGATTTAAAAATCCCCGCCTCCTGAAAGGGCTGTGCAGATTGGCTGACGGCTCAGCCAATAGCAGCTAGTGCTTAGCTATTGGCTGAGCGCTCAGCCAATGACACATAGCCCTTAGCTATTCATTCATGAATAGCAATAGCTTAGCCACCGCAGGAGAAATGTAGCATTGCATGCCAGACACCTTGTGGCGCTTTCACATACTGCAGAATATTCCGGCTCTTTGGAAAAATTTACACTAAAATCTGCATGTTAGAAAAATGGCCGTTCCTTACTGACTGAGGAGTGCATATAGATGCATCCTCCTCTCACCATGCAGGTAGCTGACTACCAAATGGAGGAGCGAATAACACCTGTGAGGACACCAATGAGACAACCACTCACACTGCCTCCTGATAATGAGGGGGGTGGCTGCTTGGTGTACACTCCCACACATAGTGGATACAGGGTGCCAGACCATTATATGTAGTTCACCTGATATATGTAGTTCACCATGCAGACCGGCAACCTATTAATGACGCCATGATAATTCGGCGGGTTGCCCTGCACTTCCATCAGTGAACCACATTGGTACTGCCACCCTGGGCTCCCCCTGGAGTCTTAATGCCACACTGCATGTGAATGATAGATAATAAATGCAAGGCATTGGTTGGATGTTGGCCAAGATACATGAGCCCACTAACCGCATCAAGGTTCCTTGCGTTGTAGCGGGTCCCTACACTAATATAAATACATCGTAGAAGGGGAAATAAAAAATTAAAAACAATCACATTGGCTCCTCCATTTGGTAGTCAGCTACCTGCATGGTGAGAGGAGGATCATTATTGCGATTCTTCAGCTCCATAGAGCCGGGTTCACATGGCCAGATGTACAGCTGGCCACAAGGCCATTTTATGCTTGCTAAAAAGCAATGGCCAGCCAATGAATGACATGTGGTCGTGTAAGAGGGTCATGAAGAGGTTGTGCCAAGAGCACAACTGTCATGGTTCACTGTCACTGCTCACTTGTTCCCAGCCAGTCCCACTCTACCTCCAGCTATTTTAGACATCCTACCCCCATAGAACATGCCTAAGCAATTGGTCCCATCAGCCATTGTGATAAAGTAAGATGTGTAATCAGATTCTGACCCTTGTGTTCCCTGACCTTGGCTCTTTATTCTGGACTATGTTATTGCTTGCTGCCAGCCCTGACCACAGCTAGTCTTCTGGATACTAACCTGTTGACACCATCAGGTACCATGCTTGAGCCCAGTGCAACGTGAGCAGCCACACTACAAGGTCTATCTGGATGAGTAATGGCTTGGGGACCCTATAGTTAAGACCATATCCTGCTTGGTGGGGTCATGGGTGAAAACCAGAGTTCCTCAAGTGCTATTTCCTCAGTCCATAGTCAAACAGATATGTGGCAAGGTAGATCCACATCCGCCTGCCTAAACGCAACCCTTGTTGATATGCCCTATTAGCTCATATGAATGTCATAGACCAGGGTCCCCCACTTAGGACCCTTTCTATGACCCGAAACAGAGAGCTGCTCAGTTAGAACATGTTAGGTAGTAACCACGACCTACACTACATATTTGTATAACAGGAGAGAGGGGAGCTGAGATGTGAATACATGACCAGACCCCAACAACAAACAAGCATAAACCAGACGTACAGACAAACACCCGCAGGCATATCAAACCCAACAAGACACCAGACGGCCTCCTGCTTACCAATGTACTAAACAATCAGACAGATGGAAATATCTGTAAGTAGGTATTGGTTTGTATTTTAGCCAAAACACGTAGCTCTCAAGGTAAAGGTAAAGGTCCTGGTTGTCTTGTGAGTCCCTACATTAACAAGACAACTACCAGAAAGGAAAGGGGGACCCTGCATAGAGGAGCAACACGTAACAGAATGGCCCTCACCCTGGCAGAACTTCCCTTGCAGCGTACGGAAATACTTGGATGGCCTTGGGTTCCACCGGTAAAATCAGCTGATTGTTTATGGTGCCAAGAGCAGAACCCAAGTCAATCGGCTGTTTGCCCCAGGCCTCACATTCAGGATGGGCTTGGGTATTTTGGCAAACCCCTTTAAGACATAATCCATCAAAGCAGGATGCAACTGTCCATTCAGGTCCAAAGAGTGGGACCCACTATGATGTCCACCCATTTCCCCAACTAAGACTTCAGATGCTTTCTTGCGCCTAAACTCCATGTATTTTGCTTCCATCATCCCTTGTTCTTGGCTGGAACCTAATCGGTTTGCAACAAACAGAGCTTTGCACAGTCCTGTCATTTGTTTTATCCCTCAGGTTTTTATGTAATTATTTTCTCTTCTGGAGCCAAGCGTTGGGTGTGATAAGATCGTCGGCGATCTCCGCGCTGCACTCAGCATTCTGGAACCATTCTGCCGCTCTCACATTTTTCATCTTTCCTCTTGCTTTTCGCTCCTCACAAATTATATTCAGCGAAAATGACAAACTCTATAGGTGCTACAAGATACAACGTGGTAATCTCCTGAGCCGACCGACCGCTGATAAATTAATCATGTTTGGAAACCTACTCTGCTCGGGGTGATAGGATTAACCCTTGATGAGGGAAGCCTCGTCTGTCAGTGGCCCGAGCTCCATAAGATTCACGAACCTCCTTAGAAAGTGACTCTTCTCTTATTTTACTCAGTCACAAGTTTGGCAAGAAGGTTCTCTACATGAATCACCTCAGTGACCTTCGGGACCATCTGCGCTTCAACCGGCTGATCATCCCACAAGACGTGTTGCAGTAAGTGGCACAATGGTTATCGTATATAGCATGAGGCCACCTCCGGACCTACAAGTATGGCTGCCTCTCACTCGAGAACATAAAGGGCTGCCAATAAATTTCATATTTTTGGCCATAATTTTTAGCAAATTATCCAAAAAATATCAAAATCCCCCCTTTAAGCTGGCCCTGTGACCAAGGTTCAGTAGTGTTACAGAAGTCGTGTCTCTGTAGCCAGGAACATACGCACTATAATGCCTCCAAATGCCCCCCATCCATAATAATGTCCATCTCACTAAGTGAAAAGGGTGAGTATAGGCTGTTTTTTCTTCTTGATTCCCAGGACATGTCTGCTGCCCCCCAGCGTGGTGGGAATACCCCAGAACTGCCCTACTGAATCTAAGGCTGTTGGGTTTTCTGGCCGTGAAAATGGGATGGACTCCAGGGCTTCTGAATGTTAGCTATTGGGCCCATCCAGGTGGAGGTACAGATCAGGAAACAGATGTAGGAAGGGAGGTAAACCCCTGTACCACATCTTATAGTCTATTCTGCCTTTGAGCTTGCCATGAGCTTTATCACATGCACCATTGGTTCGTGTGAAAATACATCCATGTGCAAAGCTTAATAGGTCTATAACATGGACAGCTAGGGTCACCAAAAACACCGGTCAATGTAAAAGGGGCGTGGCTTATTGCAATTTATAATGTTACCTCTCTTATTCCGGTGGCCCCCTATAGTAATACCGTCCTTTCTCAGTGGCCCCTATTATAGAAGCACTCCCTCTCAGTAGCCACAGTGGTAACACTGCACCTCCATCAGTGGGCCCAATAATAATAGTGTCCCTATTTGTGACCCCAATGGTAATTGTGTGCCCCCTTAGTGGCCCCAATGGCAATTGTGTACCCTCCTACTCACCCATGAGCAACAGCCATGAAAGCAAGTAGTTTACTCACTGAAGCAGTTGTGGTCCGGCCACCACGGCTGCTGGACACAGAGACCCTGCTTCCTCCCACAGCATCTACAGTACGCAGCTCACACTCCGGGGGAGGAAACAGGATCTCTGCATACATCAGATGCCGCAGCTCTTGCTCATGACCTGAAGGTTGCAAGTTCAATCCCCACATGGTCCAGGTAGCCTTCCATCCTTTACAAGGTCGGTAAAATGAATTACCTGCTGCGGAATAAGTTGGCGCTATACAAGTCCCCTTTACTTGTTGCCATGGCTGAGCATTACCAGCAATTACTATGGCCAGGAAAAATAAACACTGACCTTAGAACTTAATTAGAATTGCTAAAATATAATGTAGCAATTCTAATTATACAGGAAAATGATCTTGTTAAGACCTCTTTCACACAACAGGTATTATGGATGAGTGCCGCAGATCCACCGCGGGTCTGCTGACCCGGCCCGCAGCATCATAGATCCCCACCATGTGTGGCTTCGGTCACAGCCATATGACACTTGTATGAAAACTAGCTGAAATCGATCTGTATGCACTAAACTCTGACCTTCTGATCCCAGGCATGATGAAAAACTGCGTGTTCAACACAAAAGAAGACCCCCGCCTGCCAGTAAAGCCCCTCCGCCTCGTCCTCCGCTCCCAACACAGCAGTTCGGCGTCAGTCTTCAGTAGTAAGTTTCTCTACTTACCTAAAACAAAGTCATTGGGTCAGACTTGGGGCTTATTCACATGGGCATGTCTGCGCCGTGTAATACGCAGTGAGCCAAGCCCATAGATTTCATTGGTTCGTTTACGTGATGTTCGATTGCCTGAAAAAAATACTCCGTGTCCTTTTTTTGTGCGTATTATGCACCACTATAGGCTTTTGAAGTGAATGAAGCAGCGCAAATACATAGTAAGGCCTCCTGTCCGCGGGGACGCATGGACTCTGAGTGCATTTTTACTCACCTATCCGGATGCGGCGCAGGTCTCCTCCGTCGCGGCCGGATCTTCTTTCTTCTGCACAGCGGATGCGCTCGGCCCGCCGGCCGCCGTGCCAGCACATGCGCCATGCCTTCTTTCTTTTTTTAAATCTCTTGCTTTCCTGCGGATCCGTGGGGCCACATGTAAAAAAAATACACAAACACATTTTTTGCGCTGTCTCCGTCACCTCAGCTTTGAGGCATCCGTGATGGGGTCTTCAGCAGCGCCACCAGGGTGTCCGGCAATATGGGGAGAGGGAGCCTTCCTCTCTTCCTGCTTGCTCTTGGACACTTCACCCCAGCAGTTTGTCTGGTTCTTCATCTTGGCCCCCAGGTCTTCAGGAATGATGGTGGTCCGTCATCTCCAGCATGGGGATACAACTGCTTTACAGCCTCCTGAAAATAGCCTCGATGCTTCCAAGCCTGCTGGAGCTGCTGTGTGCCTCGGGGATTGCCCTTTATAGAATTGCTTTGGAAGCACTAGGGGAACCTGGGCGCACTATTTATACTAAGATGGCACTTCTATTATTATGGGAATAGCTAGGGCACTGTGATTATTAAGGGCACACCTGAGGGCACTATGACTATAAAGGGGACACCTAGGAGCACAATGACTATTAAAGGGACACCTGAAGGCACTATGACTATAAAGGAGACACCTGGGGGCACTATGACTATTAAAGGGACACCTGGGGGCACTATGACTATTTAAAAGGACGCCTGAAGGCACTATGACTATAAAGGGGACACCGAGGGCGCTATAACTATTAAAGGGACACCTGAGGGCACTATTTATACTAAGATGGCACTTTTATTATTATGGGGATAGCTAGGGCACTAAGACTATAAAGGAGACACCTAGGGGCACTATGACTGTAAAGGGGACACCCAGGGCACTATAACTATTATAGGGACACCTGCGCACACTATTACTACTGGCATTAAGGTAACACTTGGTTGACACTTGATTAACTACGTGTAACGTTAAGAATACTCGCAGAATGTGTCTAATAGGTTTTCAGAGGCTTGCTTTGTAAGTAGAGGTATTAATTACACTTTCATTACCTTTACTTACAAAGTGAGCGACTAAAAACCAATCTGCGGTCCCAAGAGGTTTGCCTCTCGTTAATTTTAGCCCCTACATACCGCCAAGTTGTGCAGGCCTGCTGTAAATTAACCTTTATTGAACTTTTTTATGCAATTTTTTTAGTCCTTCAAGGGAACTTGAAGATGTGATGGTTCGATCGCTAAGATAGTGCACTGCATTACTTATGTAGTGCATTCTACTGAGCCTATTACACTCTGCCGCAGACAGGGTCTAGTAGGCTGAGTTACATGGCAAACACTTAGGCCTTTGTCCGGCCTTCAAGTAACCATGGGAACCCATTGGTACCTTTGAATCACATTGCCCATTGGGGTGCCAGTGGGTGACAGAAGGACCCCTTTCCTCCTGTGATCTGCTTTGATGCTGCAGTTGCCATTGATCGTGGCATGTAACGGGTTAAACTGCTAGCATCTCCTCTCTTGCCTGTTATAGCAGGAGCCAGGCTGTCAGTGATCATCAGCCAAGCCACCTCCCTAAAAAGATGTATGTGCAGGTTAAAGCCCATTAGTAAGGTCAGTAAAAAGGCGTAGGGGTGGTCACTAAGGGGTTAAAGATATATGGATGATTTCACTTTTACCCCTTTGGATTGTAATGTGGAACTAAACAGCATCCAGGAAGAGGAACCATCATCAGAAGTAGTTCGGGTCGCTTTAACTGTTTCGTGTAAACTCCCCTCACTCATCACTATACATCAGCACAATGGTCTGCAGAGCGTCGCGCTCCGGGATTAGGGAGTAATTACCAGATATTCTTGGATAATGAAACGATAAGGTTATTCGATGGAGACGTCACATATAGATGCGGGGGGAAGAGACTTGGACACATGGCGGCTCCATGGCAGTGGGATTCTCCTTCTTCACAGCTTCATAAGGGTGTGGAGCTGAGTTACTTTGCGGGGCCCCTCCTATATAACCAGGGGAGGAATAGGGGTCGTCTCCACAAACAAGGGGTCAATTAGCCAGATCTTATTAAATCAATGAAAACCCCATTTTGAGGAATTTCTAGTTGTAAAACGCTCCCCGCTGATCTCTGCCTTCTTCACAGATGTCCCATTTCCCGGTCTCCATCCATCTTCTTCCTTCATCTGCTGATGGCTTATCCTCTATCTCAGGGGGTGATACTCATTTTCACCGAGGGCCACATCACCATTATGATTGCCTTCCAAGGGCTCATTCACACGGGCGTATTTACGCTCCGTATTAGGGTGGCACATGGCTACCAGCACTAATGTCAATACATGATGAAGGGTGGCGAGCGGGAGGAGAGGTCGGCCCTGTGCTGTGGCACGCTGAATCGGAGGAGTGATGGCACCGCCTCTTTGACTTGAGATGGCGCGTTTGCATACTGGGTGCTCAACCTTCAACGTAAGAAATTCTGGTGAAGCCAAAAGGCTCCTTTTGGGTACGACCACATGTGCCTGCTGAGTAAAGGCCCATTTGCATGGGACAAATGTTGGGCTAACGATGCCCGGCACATGCTAGCCCCTGGACGGACCTAGTATCGTTAGCTCACAGCAGGACGGCTGCAGCAGATTTCTTTCCTCGCTCCCCCGCCCCTCTCCATTGACATAATATAGCAGCCGTTCAGTACTGAACGGCTGCTATTTACACTGAGCAATCGGCATTCAACTCATGGTCCAGCGCCATATGCAGCATAAAAGATAAATGATGAGCAGATCGCTCAGTGTAAATAGCAGCCGTTCAGTACTGAACGGCCGCTAGGTTAAGTCAATGGAGAGGGGCGGGGGAGTGTGAGGAGTGAAATCTGCCACAGCCGCCCCGCTCCACTGCTGGCCGCTCTGTGAGCGAGCCAGTGCTACTAGCTCCTGTGCAGCAGCACGGGAGGGAGCGTATGTGGGGACGAGTGTGGAGCATCGTTTGCCCGACATTCGTCCTGTCTAACTGGACCCTAACACTAAGGTTGTAAGACAATTTTTCTGCTGACAGGTTCACTTTAAATTCTCAAAGTCAGGATATTTAAGCTCCACCCAAGAATACCCACTTTTAGGGTTAATTTGCATATACACACCCCTTTATGATCTGGTTTTTAGGATTTTCCAGCCAAAATTGGGACTGTTGGCACGTTTAGGTAGAAAGCCGAAGCCGGTCAATCTCCTGTCTGTCTTGTGGCTCGATCTGGGAAGTACTGGAGAAAATTTCAGCAGCCATTTTGGCCTGACGGCTTCATATTTTAGTCACTGCTTCTTGGCTCATAACCCCTTGTAAATTGAAGCCAACCCAGTGATCACTGAAGAAAGCTTCAACTAGCCATTAACTTTAGGAGCTCCGTGTCACTGTAGGATCACATGTACCGGAGGTGCGAATATCATCTCAGCTTTAATCTCACGTGAACCCAACATCTCATATAAGCGCGTAGCGCTGTCACCCCCAAAGTCGTTGGACTACCTTTACGTTTCTTGAAGCTTTCGACGATTACATTACCACGATGCCGTCATCTTCTTCGAGGACATCGTCCTCAGTGGTAGGAGAGACTCCCTCTCCTTCCACGTGGATCATCAGGCCCTCACTAAACTCTCTGCTGGGTCTCCGGTAACGGCTGCCACCACGTCCGTTGCAGCCCTGCATGCAGCACTCACATTGGTCTGGAGTATCTCTGCCTCTGTTAAGCAGCTCCTGCCACCAACACCACTCAAATCTATAGGCCATGATGGCCGCTGTGGCATTACCTGGGGGCGGGGTTTAGTCCTCATGCACAGCAGACGGAACTGGTCCTAATGACTTTCAGGACCGCTGGCAGATGTGAAGCGCCCATCAGATGGTCTGAGGCTGACTAACATACGGCACGGGAAGCCTGTCTGCGCCTTCATCTAGAGATGGGAGTCGGTGCACAGAGGTAACGGTGCCGGTTTAATCATCATTCAGTCGCTCAGGCGTCAGGTAATTGAGTTTAATAGGTGAATATTATGTGACAGCCTTCCTTTAAGAATGTTCCATGTAATGAGAGGAGGAGGAATAAACGATCCTCGTACCTATTAGCATGTCATATTCCCTAAAAATAGCAGAAATCGCGGCGAGATCCTAATTCGGTGTTTGTTTCACAGATAATTACCTTCTCGCGGCGCCGTTCGTTATCGCTGTGACAAACTCTGAGGAGTTCTTAGAAGTCACTTTGCTTTCTGGTAATTAATGCTGTTGGTTTTGTACAAAGGAAGATAAAGAGTCAGATCTTCACTTTGGACCATTTCTGGGGCTTCACTCCAGTAACACGTCTGTCTGCGGTGTATGTGAGGAAGCGGCTCAGTGGGTAAAGGTTCATTAATGGTGAGTGTGATGGAGCCGCCATCTTCCTGCATTAATTACCGCGCTGTAATGATCAGCTTAGTTAGTGGCGGCGGCTGCGCCAAATGATTGTCAACCCTAAATGGCTTAATAACCTGCAGCTCATCTCCAGATGAGTGATGGGAATAGAGGCGTGCGTTCCTGCAGCGTCTGCAGGGATGGCGATGATAAAGATGTTACTGCAGGGTTCAGAGGCAAAGACTGAAATGGCACGTGTATGAAAACATATATATATACACACACACATATATAATGTACTGAATGGCCACTTTATTAGAGACCCCCATCAAGCAGTGGTGGACTCCTTGGCGTTCAGAATTGCAGCAATTCGTTGTGGCGTACATTCCACTCAGTGATTAAATCATTATGCAGGAATATCGGCCGCATACAGTGAGTGGTGGACTGCTGGAGTGAGTGTTGGCCGGTAGAGAGAGAGTTGCTGGGAACGGGATCACACAGATAACTGGGACTGTGAATTTTCCAAGGACCCCGAGAATCCTCCCTGTCGCACCACTCTAGTTCTGCTATTTTTGGACCAAGACTGTTGAATTGGAGTTTTCCCAAGATTACAGTAAATGGACAGAACCGACCATTTCCAGTTCTCGTTCAGAAAGTTACCTTGTGTGTGGACTACTTTATTTTGTCTGGAAGATCCACGAGTGACAATTGGACTTAAGGTAACCCCCAGTAACTATCCCTTGATCTCCCCCAGCAGTAATGTGGTCGGGTCCTGAGCTACCCCCAGTGGAGGAGATGGTAGAGCTCCATGACAAGGCCTTTCTCTACCCCGCTGTCTCCTCGGCTGTGGGCCGCCTCCTTGGATGCTGCAACTGTTCATACCCATTGTGTTGAGGTTCGTTCTTGCCTGTGAGCAGACCTAGCTGTGGGCCTGATGTTGGTGTGACTAATAGTATCTGATGGCACTGCTCTTTTGTTTTTCTGTGACACTTGTTGCCTTGTGAGTTGCGATGATAGCTCTCCCTACCTCTCCATGTTAGATTGAGTACTTAATCCTCTTCCATCTCCTCTTCTTCGTCCTCCGTCTCCTGAGTGGACTCTATGTCACAGTGAGCACCGGGAGCTGCCCCTCCGTTTCCACATCCCCCTGAATACACATTGCCTGTGTTGGGCTGACCATCTGCACTGACCCACCTTCATATTCCTCTTCGGAGAACAATACGATTGGTCATCAATGTATTCAATGTCTTGGTCTTGTCCTTCTGGTTGTTTGGATTGCCCCATTGACATCCATGACACTGAATGATCAAACAGATCCTCAGGCGGATTCTTGTGGACTGCTTTGGAGGGTGCAGGGGATATGGCACGGGGGGAAGTAAAGGGGCGATACTTGAGGCATGCAGTGTGATCCAGCCAACCATCTTTCCCTTCGTGCTGCGGATGTAACACGCAGGCAGAATCAGTTCTAATTAATGCAGCAGTCTTTCTTCGCCTCCTGCAGAACGTGGACCTGTTGCGTCAGTGAGAGCCGCTTGAAGTGCCAACTTGTTCAGTCCTCTACCACCTCCACTATCACCACTGACACTTCTCTTGCTTTCTTCATGTTTCCATTTTTTTAATTTTATTTTTTAGTGTAGTTTTATGCAACTTATCAGCGAACTTTGTATTTAGTAGAATACCACTGGTAGTTGCGTAAGGCCTGCAAATAATTTGCCGTGGCTGGACTGGCGTCTCTGAACAATGTGTGAGACCACTGACACACACTGTGTGTATTTGCTGTATCCCTGTTTGGTTTTCTTTTTGTTTTATATTAACACAAAACACCATTGCCGATTTTAAAAGGTGCGATCCCTGGGAGGCACGAAATGTGAGCATAAAGGGCCACAGAGTGTAGCTCGTATCTGTCCATGTTTGGCGCAGTGTAATTGAATTTTCCAACCCCCCATTACTATCTGCGTAGGGTCTGCAAATAATTTGTAGTGGCCGCATTGGCAATTTTAAATAACGTCTGAGGCCACAGAGAACTGCAGTATTCACCATGCCAAATGGTAGTTTATCTGTCTGCTTTGCTATTATTGACAGCAGCAGAAATCTATCCTCTCCCAATGTACAGACCACATTTCATATAGGCATATAGATGTGATGCAGCTTTTTTCTCTGCTCCCCCTAATAGAACCCTGTTTAAGTTCTCTGCTGGTATATAAGCTTTCACATCCAGCGCAATATATCCTCTGTAGAGTATCTGGCCCTAACAACAGGCCATGTGTTATATAGGCAATGGATACATTGTGCCCATGTTATATGTGACTAGGTCATGTGATGCAAGCGACCAATGAAACTGCTGCCCATATGCAACATGGAGAACACATTTGTTGACATCAGCAAGGCACCCTGGCTGCTGATTGGCTGCACGCTGACCTCTGCAGCAGGCATGATGAGAAATTCAATTTTCCCACGATTTTCACTCAACTTTTTGCCAGGGTGCATAGAGTGTGATCACCCGGAGCCATGCATTCTCAAAGGTTATGCATCTTGGCACAACCCCTTTATTAACCCAGTAAGACCTACAACTCATTCATAGCATTACACAAAGATGAGAGATCCATAAACAGCAGCTTGCTGATGGTTTTCATGGGGCAAAAAAAGAATCTAATTGGATAGAAGCTACATAGTGAAGGCTAACCAAAAACCACCTGTACTCTACGGGAAGTTCCACCACTTTGCCCCTAGAGATTGAAGTTCGATTGTCCGGCCCCGAGTCAAGAATGCAAAATTTGCTTGATGAAAGTGAAGTAATTTCGCTGCCTCTAATATCCTCTGAGATTGACGGAAACCATTTTCTCTTCTGTCCTCGGAGCAGAAGTCCGTGAAGTCCATACAGATGCAATCTACGTGGCGATGAATTCCTTTTATCAGATGAGTGGGTTCCTTCAGAGGTGACACGCTCCTTCCTGTTCGAACACGGCCCGGTAATTGGATGCTTTATACCAGTTGTTGGAAACTAATAATGAAAGGTTGGAGACGTCTTCAGTCGACCCTCGGAGAAGTAAGATCAAGACTTACAGCATTTATATCATTAAAGAGCCGGATTCAACCAAGGTGATTCCCATCTACTGAAGACTTGTGGAAGGTGCCGGAGTGCGGATATTACAGCCACGCCTCGGTGATTTCCACTGGCCTGTAGAGTAATCACTGAGCTGGAAAGACTCCACAGAAGGAGCAGAAGTACTGCTTAAAGGGGCTCTACGAGAGTAGAAAACCATGGCTGCTTCCTTATGGAAACAGCGCCTTAAGCACCAGGTGCTGGCCACCAGCTTGTAGGGGGACACCAGGCAGATTTAGGCTTGGGCGATGGTCTCCCTATGGTCCACCGAGCCAGATGATATCTTCCTTCATGCGGCAGCTACATGAATCATCCTGTCTCTGGCTCTGTCTCTTCCCCTCTGATGATCTGAGGTGCTACTGTCAGCCCATCAACGCCCCCCGTAACATGATCACTTAGTTCTACTACCGTATTTATGTTATGAGCCTGTTTCTTGTATTGAGCCTGTGTACTGAGCTTGGTTCTAGTGCTATATTTATGTGCTGGGCTTGGTTGTTGTGCTGTATCTATGTACTGAGATTGGTTCTGGCGCTGTATTTATGTACTACAATTGGTTTTGGTGTTGTATTTATGCACTGAACTTGGTTTGGTTCTGGTGCTGGTTTTATGTCCTGAGTTTAGTTCTGCTTCGATATTTTTGGTATAAGCTTGGTTCTGGTGCTGTAGCTATGTTATGAGGTTGGTTCTAGAGTTCTATTTATGTACTGAGCTTGATTCTGCTGCTGCATTTATGGTATGAGGTTGGTTCTTGTGTTGTATTTATGTACTAATCTTGGTTTCACTGCTGTATTTATGGTATGAGCTTGGTTCTGGGGCTGTATTTATGCACAGAGCTTGGTTTTGATGCTGTATTTATGGTATGAGCTTTGTTGCGGTGCTCTGTTTATGTTATTAGGTTAGTTCTGGTGTTGTATTTATATACCGAACTTGGTTATGGAGCTGTATTTATGTTATGAGCTTGGTTCTGGTACAGTATTTATTCACTGATCTGTTCTGGTGTAGATATGCTGCTATCTTGCTGCTTTCAGCACAAGTAAAATACAGACTGTTTAGCAGTTCAATATATATTGTTTTATTCTTATGACAGGGGGTGCCAAAAAAAAACAACACAAGGTGTCATCTAACCTACGGCTGACACCGGCCATTGATTTCTGCATTCGCTTTCAAAAGAAGTAGTCAAAGAGGAGGAGAGAGTGTGGATTGTACATTTTTATGTTAGGACTAGGGACTGTTGTCTAAAACACGTCAGTCATAATGTATTTGTTCTGTGCCTTTAAATGGTTTTATTAAGGGTTAAAGTTTTTATCTCTACAATCTGATGTACTGAACATTTACATATATATATATATATATATATACACACACTACGTAACCCGGGTGACTAAATGACTGAAGATGTCTGCTGATACTTGGCTACTTACTGAACTCGGGGTGAAGAAGGCCCGATGAGCCCCCCCCCCCCCCCTCCGGGACACGTCTATGCACAACCCCTTTATCTGAATTAAACCATCAGACTCCTTTAAGACGGCGTTAGCCGCATCCAATCACATCCTGATTTTCCAGCTATTCTTTATGTTTCTGTCTTCTTTCTTTCCAGCCTAAAGAACAAAAACCAAGGAGCTCTGATCCCGCCGGTCATGGAGCAAACCATCTCCTATCTGAAAGCCAACGGTGAGATCTATTCTGGCGTCTTGAGTTGTTTCTCTTCAGTATTGTTAAGGTTTGGTCACCCAGTCGGATGATGCATGCTGAGGTCTCCGTCCTAGGCGGGTGCTGCTCCAGCTAAGGCCTCATGCACATACCGGTTGTAGTGCACGGCATCTGGTACCCCCATAGGGCACCAAATTGTCCCCCGGACGTTAGGACTACCTTCCTTGTACGCCATGCATTGGTGCAAGCTAAAAAAAAAATCAGTGACAACCAATGGGAAAAAAACTCTCTGGTGAACAAAGGGCCACAACTCCTTACACAGGCATAGTGGCGTTCATTTGGTAGTGGCCATGCCTGGTACTACAACTCCATGCAGCTCAGCCCTATTCGGTATGGCCACAGCTGTACGTAAGGTGATGTTCTTACAGTAGAGGGCACCAGATTCATAGTCAGGACGACTGGGGAAGAAAGGATAAGGGTAGATAGATTGGGTGGTGGTGGGTGGGGGGTAGGTAGCCCCTCCATTATGTAGTTGCTCCCAGTAGGTAATCTTCCCCCCTATTAGGCAGATAATAAAAAAACACCCAGAATGCCCCAGTAGGTAGGCAATTCCCCCCATTAAGTGGGTGCCCCCAACTGATAAACACCCATACCTATAATAAAGTGATAATTACTCCCCTATGCTGCTTTATAGGTAAGTGCAGCTCAGCCATCAAAAAGCCTGCCACACCAAATTATGGAGGTGCTGGCTGTCCTCCGACGTACTCAGTGGCCTCGGTGGGCGAAAAGATTATGGCGCCCGATGCGCTGATGGCAGCAGAGCACTGTGGCTTCACCTCCATGTTATGTTGTGGAGGCGGCCCGGGGCTTGCTACGTCACAAAGAGGACAAGTAGTTGGGGGGGGGGGGGACTCCAGGACTCCACTGCAGCGCGCCAGGGACTCCTGTCAAACTCAGTAGTCCTGCTGCTGTGACGCGGCATGTAAAGCCTCACTCAAGTTTTTACCTGCAGCAGGCCTTGCAGGCCATATTAAATGGGTTGGTGGGCCGAATTCCACCCCCAGGCCTAATATTTGACATGTGTGACTCATATGATATGCGTTCTAGACAAGTCTTTATTGTTATACTGTTACAGGTTGTTTTCTGCATCCTCTTCAGTAAAGAAAGAGTTCTAGGTATTTTCCAGGACTTCACTATTGATGACCGATCCTCAGGATAATCAGCTGATTGAAGAGGCTCTGGTGCTCAGGTCCACACCGCAGCTTCTTCTCAGGCATGTGACATCATGTCCATCGATCACATGCCCTGAGAGCAGCAAGTGATTGGCACTGAGCTGCAATACCGGGAACCACCACTATGCAATGTACATGGAATGAAGTGGCAGTGACAAGGATTCCAAGTAACATAGTAACATACCGGTAGTATGTTGGGCTGAATGAAGACAATGTCCAGCTACTTCAGCCTGTTTCCACCCTCCTTGTGGATCCAGAGGAAGGAAAAAACCCAACAATGCAGATGCCAATTAAGCCCATTTGGAGGAACAAATTCCTACCCGACTCGATGATGGCAGTCAGAATAATCCCTGGATCAACGCTTGAGTTCCTACCTGACTGTAAGACCCGGATCAACAACCCGCTGGTCACCTAATGTCTATATCCTGTAATATCATAGCAGACCCCCTTCGCTACTTAAAGGGGTTGTCCCGAGGCAGCAAGTGGGTCTATACACTTCTGTATGGCCATAATAATGCACTTTGTAATGTACATTGTGCATTAATTATGAGCCATACAGAAGTTATAAAAAGTTTTATACTTACCTGCTCCGTTGCTGGCGTCCTCGTTCCCATGGAGCCCGACTAATTTTCGGCCTCCGATGGCCAAATTAGCCGCGCTTGCGCAGTCCGGGTCTTCTGTAATCTTCTATGGAGCCGCTCGTGCCAGAGAGCGGCTCCGTGTAGCTCCGCCCCGTCACGTGCCGATTCCAGCCAATCAGGAGGCTGGAATCGGCAGTGGACCGCACAGAAGAGCTGCGGTCCACGGAGCAAGAGGTTCCCGGCGGCCATCTTCACAGGTAAGTATAGAAGTCACCGGAGCGCGGGGATTAAGGTAAGCGCTCCGGTAAGCTGTCTGTACGTCCCTGCATCGGGGTTGTCTCGCGCCGAACGGGGGGGGGGTTGAAAAAAAAAAAAACCCGTTTCGGCGCGGGACAACCCCTTTAATGCTATCTGCACTAACTCATTCCTAAGAATAGTACCCATTGCAAACTGGGTCGGGAGGGGTATCATCTCGAAGAACCTAGAAGGGGTGCGGAGACACCCGGGAGGTGAGTGAGGAGACTTACAAGGCCATGCATGCTCCTCTGGGTAATATGCAAATAAGGGAGATGGAACAATACCTGCGCAGCGCCACCTGTTGGATGGCAGCATTCCTGCAAGTCAATGTCAGACCCTTTAAACAAGTCTTTAGAGCAACGATTGAGTCACGTTTTCTGCTTCATCGAATGGATGGGCGATGGTGTGTGAGGCAAGAAACATCAGAGAACAAACACCCTGCATCCACTTATGGCAGAACACAAGCCGGTGGCGGCAGCGTTGTGGTCTGGGAAGTTTTTGGTGGCATTCTCTGGGCCACTGATCCGTGTGGAAGGCACTCTGAGGCGAATTGGTTAGGAATCCATCCTTGCACATACATGCTGTTTGTCTTTCTTGGGGCTGATGGGATCTTCCAGCAAGACAATGCGACACATCACACGGCTAGAAATGTCCGACAGCGGTTGGAAGAGCGCGACCGAGACTTCACAGTACTTCCCTGCCCCCAAATTCCCCAGACTTGAACCCAATTAAGCATCTGTGCGCCCATGTCGATTGTCAAGTAAATTATGGGCAAGCCTCTTGTGACGGTCCTGCAGCAATGCAGACATGCGTCCTGCCCGTATCCTACTGACTGTGGCATAAGTGGAACGACTAAGAAACAGCTCATAGAAGTAATTCCCATGATTACCTAGCTGGGTCATCTTCTTACATCCTCCAGTGCTGCTTCTGGCTAGAAAACTCTGAGTTCTGTTTATTCTTCCTTCACTCTTTCTCCGAGGGTGGCGACTGCTATCATGTGACTAACTGCCTGAAATAGTCACTAGAGTGTTCCAGCGACCGTCGTCCGTTCGTGTGCTTTCACAATCGTTGACCATATATCATGATGCTCATTCATCGGCCTCTTACGGGGTCTCAGGTTCTTTGCTGGGGGAGTATTTGAGGTTTTGACCCCTCCCCAACATCGTTGGCTTCCAAGTCCACTGAACGCACATAAATCTGTGTAAGTGGCCTCCAGGTGGACACTCGCTGCTTCCAGATGCTACAACACTTTCATCGAAGTCCAACCCAGCGAGAGACCAGCGAGTGTTCTTCCGGAGCCCATCAGGCTGTTCAGCTGACGATCACTCGCATGTATCGATGCGTTTCTGGGAACCAGTGAGTGTTTAGTAGGAGGGCAAAATGTTTTAATAAGGGCTGCAGACAATCATCGTCTAATGGGAGACGCTTGCGAAACTAAGCAAGTCGTGAACAAATTGTCGCCCGTCACCCGGTTGGTGGCCGTCTTTTCATGGCGCTTACATTCACTCTATCGAGCAACCTTGGACATACGTTGTAGAAGAGGACAGACTGACCTTACCGATCCCCGCTGCTCCCTGTCCTCCACTGATCTCTGTACTTCCTGGGCCCTCTTACCCCAGGTAGGTCGTTGGGCACTGAGGGCACAGCTGATGCCACCCCACACCTCACGTGGTGTCCTGGGAGGAGGCCCTCCTTCTGCCGCTCTCGTTAGCGCTGCTTGTAGATTTGCATTTTGCTGCACTCTAATTAAATAAACACTTATTACATTCCTATTAAAATTTATGCAAATTGCGGCATAAATGTTTCCACCCGTAACAGCTTAATGACCCTCCGTGACAGGAAGCATCATTGTGACTGTGTCTGATAGAGATCATAAAGGTCCGGGCCAAGAGCTCATGTGCTCCAGAGCCTCGCTCCGCTTGCTGCAAAGTGCCTGGAACAAGTATTCACCCCCCTCCCCTCTACATTTAATTGTGATGTTAAACAGTCTTTTTTTTCTGTTAATCGGAATGAGAGAAAAATGAAGGGGCTAATTAAATCCAATGAGAACAAAATACCTGTTTGCATAATTATTCACACCCTTTATCCACTACAACACATTTGAAGAGGACCTCTCCGTTCTCCTGACATTCCTGTTTTAGTAAATACTTGCAATCCCAATTACATAATAATTCTGGAGCCTCTTATTCCTACAACTCTGCATTGTGCTGTTCCTCAGTTATTCTTCCTGGAAATGTATGAATAAATTGACAAGTAGACATTAGCATTCTCCGAGACATTAGGGGGTGTCTCTGCATAGTGTGGCATTTAAAGGATGGCTTAAATAGTATCAGAGTATTTTTCTGAACCTCTTGGATACAATTCAAGAGCTGCAAAAGTCAGAAAAAAAGAGAAAGCATTCCGGGCTACCACAGGGCCTGCGGAGAGCGGAGTAACAACCACTGAGCGTATAGAGTCTCCACACAAAAGGATCATTTGGGGAATGTTTGACTTTAAAGAGGATCCGCCCTCTTGTCCTGTTGTCTGTTTTAGTAAATAAGTACATTTCCCATAAAAGACCATTTGGAGCATCTTTTCTAATAACTCTGCATTGCATTGTCCCTCTGGTACTCCTCCTGGAAATGTATGAATGAATTGACAATTGGGTGTTACCTTTGGCTGGCCTTTGTCGTAATAGCTGGCCTTAGATATGTGCAACCCATATAGTCACACAGTGCTCTAACCACCATATTGTAGGGGCACACAGAGGTTGTTTCACGCTGTATTTATGGTATGAGCTTGGTTCTGGTGCTGTATTTATGCTATGAGCTTGAGCCCAGGCTCTGCATTTATATGCTGAGCTTGGTTCTGGTGCTGTATTTATGCTGTGAGCTTGGTCCTGGTGCTGTATTTATATACTGAGCTTGGCCCTGGTGCTGTGTCTATATGCTGAGCTTGGTTCTGGTGCTGTGTCTATATGCTGAGCTTGGTTCTGGTGCTGTATTTATGCTAGAAAATTGGTTCTGTGCAGTATATATTTTTTTAGCCGTTGCGGTGTGGGTATGCTGCTTTCATGCTGCTTTCCACACAAGCAGAATACAGGCAGACTGCCTATCAGTGCAAAGTGCAATATATATGTTTTTTTCGTATGACGGAAGACACAAAAACAATTTTGGCTGTGTCAGAGTATACAGAGACATGCGACTGCCCCAACCCCCCCCCCCCCACCCCCACACAACTGGTTATACCCAATTGCCAATGTATTCATACATTTCCAGGAGTAATAACAGAGGCACAATGTTGAGTTCTAAGGCAGGATGCTGCTGAGTTTGTAAGTTCATGGGGAGTACAAGTATTTACTAAAGCCGACATGTTTGTCATATAAGAACCTCAAAGGGGGCGGGGCTTACGTAAATGGGCATTTCTTCGATGAGCAGGATCTACAAAATGGGGGTCTCAGTTTTGGGAACTGATCCTGGATAATTCAGTCACAGTGGACCCCTGAAGAAGTTGTCACCCCCTGATGTGTGGCCCCTCCAATCACCCCACAAATGTCCTTTTCTCCCCTCCAGGGCTGCGGACAGAAGGACTCTTCCGAAGATCGGTTTCCTCTCACATCATCAGAGACATCCAGAAGCGTTACAATCTGGGTGAGTACCCCCCAGTGCCCCCCAGTACCCCCCGGAGCCCCTCAGAGCCCCTGGAGCCCCCCAGAGCCCCCCAGTGCCCCCCAGTGCCCCCCGGAGCCGTGTGATGCCGGGTCTATCTGCAGCCATCATTTAATTAGTTCATCATAAAGCCATCTGTAATATCCGTGTCACGTTAACGGAGGAGCCATCAGTCACATGAACTACCCCCCACCATATGGGCGCCGCCAGGCGTGTCCTGGGACGACTTGCCCCCTGTAAGGATGGGTGACATGTCGCACCCGCTGATGATTACCGCTCACCGCCCATTACATTTTATCTTCCTCTTATTGCCCATTTTGCGCAGTGAAGTTTGTTCTGTGCGCCAATCTTGTGTGCGGCGCCGGAGGATGGCGGCGCTCCGTGATCTGCTAAAATATATATATATGGTGAGCGCTAGAGGAAAATCTCCCATTCTGAGGTCAGATGAGCGGCGCCACATACATTGGGCAGCGCTGATCTCCTGCAGAGGCACAGCTCACAAATCACTTTGTAAGGAACTACCTCCTCCTGTGTCGACCCCCGACTGACATGTAGTGCCCCCGCTTTCTTTAAGAAGAGGTTCTTCAGCAGTTGCAGTATTCAAAATACAATTGTCACAGCTGCTGCAGAACATCATACTACAGATGTCAGATGCTGCACAACCTCATAAAACACACCTCGGCTGCTGCAGAACCTCCTAACACACATCTCAGCTGCTGCAGAACCTCAGCTGTGGCAAAACATATTAGACACCTAAGCTGCTGCAGAACCTCATAATACAGATGTCAGATGCTGCTGCAGAACCACAGCTGCTGCAAAACATATCAGACACCGAAGCTGCTGCAGAACGTCACACAACACACCTAAACTGCTGCAGAACCTCCTAATACACATCTCAGCTGCTGCAGAACCTCATAATGCACACTTTAGCTGTTGTCGAACATTATTATTCACACCTCAGCTGCTGCAGAACCTCATAATATACACATCAGCTGCTGTAAAACATATTAGACACCTCAGCTGCTACAGAACCTCATAATACACATTTAAGCTGCTGCATAACATTATACTAAAGATGTCAGATGCTGCTGCAGAACCTCCGAATACACACCTCAGCTGCAGCAGGATTGGATTATCTGGTGATCCGGACTACAGGATGCCAGATTAATGGAGTTCTTCCTTTGCGTATGCAGGTGGATAGAATCCCTTCCTGTAGATACATTGTTAGTAACGCAGCCGATTAGAGATGCAGCACGGCTCCCCGTGAATCCCTCTGCGCTCCGCCGGTCTATTATCTCCCAGCCTGAATTATTTGCGTGTTCTAGATTCCGCTAAGACTCAATTACTGCTCGCAGCTTCTGTTGTATGATAAGCGGCTAAATATTAATGAGCAGAACCAATCAAACGAGTCATCTGAATCTACAGGGAAACCGGTGAATTTTGCTGAATATGGAGATGAGCATGTCCCCGCTAGCGTCCTGAAGACCTTCCTGCGGGAGCTCCCGGAGCCACTGCTGACGTTTGCCTCTTACCGGACTATCCTCGAAATCACCAGTAAGTCAACTAGAGCACTCTTTACCGCGCACAGATGCCACATGTCATACCCAACAAACAACCCACCCCAGTGGCAGCGTCCGGGCAGCCTCTTCTACTCCCTCCCACTCCCATAGCAAGTTCTAATATGTGAACTGCAGCTGCATCTCCCTCCTACCCCCTCCTTTGTGTCCATACAGGTTTTCAGGAAGCTGAAGGGGTTTGATCATTAATAGAGATTCTGTAGGCAGGACAGCTGTGTAGCTAAAGGCTCATGGTCCCTGGTGCACAGTTCAGCTTGTGGCCCCTGTAAGCCGTTGCAGCCAGTGGTGGACGCTCTGCCCTCTAAGCCGTCTCATACAGAACTGCATCAAATAAATATTACAGAACTCTAATAATTAGCTCTCAAAAGCAGCCAGATATTCAGGTCCACGTAGCCTCCAGGCAAATAATATTAAAGAGCATCCAGGTCTAGCACAGTGAAGATTATTGTCCACATCCCTAGTGGTCTGGAGCAGTGAAGGGGTTAATGTTTGTATGTGTGGTGTTCTATGGCAGTAAAAGTGTTGGTGTCAGCATTACTGGTGGCCAAGCACAATGAAAGGGTGAATGTAAATATTTTTGGTGGTCTTGGGCAGTGAACAGTGTAATGTCAGAATCCTCGGTGATCTTGGATCTAGGACAGTGAAAGGGTTAATGCCAGTAAACCTTGTGGGTTAGAACAGTGAGGGGGTTAATTTAAGATTACTGGTGGTCTAGAGCTGGAAGGAATTTATGTACTTGGTAATCTAAGGCAGTTAAAAGGCTAATGCTAGTATGCCTAGTGTTCTATTGCAGTAAAGGTTAATGTCAGCATTACTGAGGATCGAGAGCAATGAAGGTGCAACTGTAAATATTCCCAGTGGTCTAGTGCAGTGAAGGGGTTAATGTCAGAGACAACCAGGTATACTAACAGTAAGGTGGTTAATGTAAGGATCCCTGGTGGTCTAAGGCAGTGAAGGAGTTGATATCAGTATACCTGGTGGTTTAGGGCAGTGAAGGGGTTAATGTAAGGACTGCTGATGGTCTAGGGCAGTGAGGAGGTTAATGTAAGTATCCTTGGTGGTCTAGGGCCATAAATGAGTTAATGTTAGTATCCCTGGTGGTTTATAGCAGTGAGGGAGGGAATGTAGGTATCCCTGGTGGTCTAGGGCGGTGAGGCAGTTAATGTCAGTAAACCTTGTAGCCCAGTGCAGTGAGGAGGTTCACTTTACGGATCCCTGGTAGTTGTAGGAAAGTGAATAGGTAAAAATAAAAATTCCTGGTGGTCTAGGGAAGTGAAGTGATAAATATGAGGACCCCTGGTGGTCAAGGTTAGTAAAAAGATTAATCTTATGATCCCTGGTGGAGGGCAGCAAAAGAGTTAATGTAAGGATGTGTGGAGGTCATTAAAGGCTAAAATCATTATGTGGTGAGGGGGGCTTGTGGGACCCCTGGTCACAATTACAACCGCCATGATGCCTATAGCTATGAGGCAGAGGGAGAGAAAGGCACCTCCAGCCTGCTGGACGGTGATGGAGATGACGCTGCCCCTCATAGGATCCCTTACCCTGCCGGACTCATGTATGTATTGGTAATGTCTCCCTCTGGCTTCCCTTCCAGACGTGGAGAGCATCCTGCGAGTCAACAGCTGCAAGCAGATCGCGCAGCGCCTCCCCGAGCACAACTACGCCGTCCTCAAGTACCTCATGTGCTTCCTAAACATGGTGAGTCCCTCACACCTCCCAGTCAGGGCCCATTCACACAGCGAGAATCTCGCAGCGCACAGAACGCACACGAATGTGAACTCCGCGCTTTTTAATGGATTTATTCACGTCGGCCATTTTTAAGGATGACATTGGCGTCTGGTTCCCCCTCGTGGCGTCCCTCGGAGCGCCGCACACCGTGTCCATGGGACCTTAGAAGACATCGCACGGCGCTCGCATACCGCCTGATGTGCACGCAAGTGCGATGGGATGCTCTCTATTGAAATCAATGGGAAACACTAGCGATCCGGCGACGCACGAGAAACACGCGCCAAAGGGCCGCAATGTCGCAGAAGTGAATGAAAAACTCCTCACATCGGCATAAAAACTCCATGTTGACAAGCGGTCGCCCGGGGGAATGTAGCCAACTCAGTGGAAACCTGTCAGATCTGTCATGGGGCCGCGGCAGGTGGAAAGCAAGGATGTACCATAGAGATAGACTGTACGGCTGCGGTGTGGCCCGTGGAGAGAGGGGGCCGCCTAACATGGCTGGTCGTCACTATATGGAACCTGTGCGGTGACTTATGGATCTGGCTACCTGCACGTAGGGGGAACATCAGGTAAGCTGTGGCCATCACCCTCCTTAGGTCCACCAGGCCAGATAAGCATCTTACCCCGTGCGGGAGCATCTTGAGGAGCTACATAAATTTCCTCCTGCTCTGCTTCCTCCACACTGATACTCCAAAGCGTCAGCAGCCCCGAAACACAAATGTGTAGCCTACTGTCTTTATATTATGAGCTTAGTACTGGTGCTGTATTTATGTTCGGAGTATGGTGCTGATATTGTATCTATGTACTGAGCTTGATTTGTGCTGTACTTGTGTTATATCTTGGTTCTGGTGCTGTATTTATGTTATATCTTGGTTCTGGTGCTGTATTTATGTTATATCTTGGTTCTGGTGCTGTACTTATGTTATATCTTGGTTCTGGTGCTGCATTTATGTTATATCTTGGTTCTGGTGCTGTATTTATGTTATATCTTGGTTCTGGTGCTGCATTTATGTTATATCTTGGTTCCGGTGCTGTACTTATGTTATATCTTGGTTCTGGTGCTGTATTTACCCTGTTTTGCTGAAAATAAGACAGGGTCTTATATTAATTTTTGCTCCAAAAGATTTTACTTTTTTACACGTAGAACCTCACAGATCCTTAAAAATTATGCTAGGGCTTATTTTAGGTAAAATAGGGCATTCCTTGAGCTGATTTGGGATGGGAATGCTACTATATTGCAATACAGTCAGACTGCCTATCAGTGCAATATAGTAATTTATGACGGGGGGGGGGGGGGGGGGGGGGCAAAAAAAGGACGTTATGTCATCAGCTGTCAAATGTGAGAGAACCCGACAGCAAGTGTTCAAATCCCCTACAGCACCTCCACAGGAGAAGGGAAGCATGACATGTGCCCAACCACCAATGTCTATGATGAGGCAACTGCTTTAACCCCTTAACGCTACAGGACGTACGGTTAAGTCCCGTAGTTTCAGAGTTTGTATGGGGGAGGGGGGGGGGGGGTATCGCAGCTCATCGGGGCCGTTAACCCTTTAAAAGAATCTAAATAATAAAACAAAAAACCGATGCATTTGGTATCGCTGCGTCTGTAAACGTCCGATCTATCAAACTAATTTATTATTTACCGTGCGGAGAACATCGTCAGGAAAAAAGGAATGCCAGAACTGCCCTTTTTTGGTCGCCCTGTCCAAGAAAAAAAATGTTATAAAAATGGTTCCAACACAAACTGCAGGACGTCCCGCAAAACGAGCCGCGCACGACCGTGTAGACGGAAAAGTAATAAAAACGTTCTGGCGGTCAGAAGACGGGGGGGGGGGTGGGAGAATTGTAAAAATTAAATAACTTTGAAAAAAAATACAAATAGTTCAGCAAAAGAAAACCCCCTAAGTTCGGCACCGCGGTGATCGCACCGACCCGGAGAATAAAGTTATCAGGTCACTTGTGTTGCAGTGTGTGCGCCGCGGAAACAAGACGCACCGAAAGATGGCGGAATTTGGGTTTTTGTGAGACGCACAAATATAAACCCATTGGAATGGGGTCACACACGAGCGATTGTTTTTTTGTTTTTTTTTCCTGCATAGCACCGCAATGCAAGGCGAGAAACAGATCCAGCATGGTCTATCTGGCTGCGTGATCGCGCATCGCAGCCCCACGCTTATTACCATAGGAAGCAATGGAAGAACTCGGCCATCCCCTGCCGCAGCTGTGACAGCCGTGGTGGGGATTCCCCTCATCCCTGCAGCGATGCGCTTTCACATGAATCTCCGCGCGGCCCTGTGGCTTTTACATAGACACCGAACGCTATATGAGGACGAGATTCACGGCCCCCTATCCTGCTCGCCCGTGATGAGGGGCTCATCCAGTTTAGAAACCCTCTTTAGTACACCCTATTGGAGTTAATAGAGGGGCTCTCTGGAATCCTCATCTCTTGGCCAGAGAGGAGAGCAGCTACAAAGAGGGACTCCATGAAAGGACTAGTCCTGGTCTACACAGACAACACATAGATAAGAATGGCCACCGTGTCATAACTCATATGTCCTGCAGGGACTGGGGGCACTCATATCCCTTTAATCTGCTCCCTCCATGATAAAATACACTGAACCACTTATCGTTAATATAAACTTACTTTATTGCTGGCGTACACTTTGTGGGAGGCCCCAGCTTTATTTATTATTATAACATTGACCGATCTCTCCTTCTTCCCATGCCCACCAAAATACTTATTAACTCGCTAACGTTCAACTTATATCAAGGTGTGAGAAAGCCCATGATGGCCTGTAAACGCCCTCAATTCCCAGCTGGCATGGGAAGTCCACTTCTTCCGCCACGAAGGATGCAGCCTACCTACGCTGCACTCCGCCCCCCACATGCCAGCGACAGGGCCGCCTCGGCCCCGTCCTACCTTGATAGGAATGTAACCCATCCTATGTCCGTAGGTGACCGCCATCCTAACTCCACATGCCTGGCACCTTCTTCTCTCACTCCCAATGTTGAATAGCTACCCACCTATAGACTTGACCAATTTTGATATTTACAGTTCCCACTCTTCCTAACCCTCTCGCTGGCCTCCACATCGCTCGCCTCCCTAAGTCGTTACCCTCCAGCATGGATGACCAGAACCCCTTTGCCTTGGGCCACCTGCTGATGCAGACTCTCGTGAAGCAGCCTGGCCCATTGCAGTCCTCTTATACCATGAACTTTACTTGAACATCCCTCACCCCGGTTCCTGCCAATAGGCCTGGCCCCGGCTCTTCTCTCAGCCCAGTGTAATATGAATATATACTGTCTATTCCACACTGCAAAGTACTAAGAGCAACAATGCAAAATCCACGGTTAGCTTAATTCGCAACCACTTATAATACTCGCAAGTCAGGTCGGACGTACGACTTGTACGCTTCCGACCTCCAGCGGCCCACCCAATTCACTTCCTCTACCTTCAAACCGCGTGACAACGCCGACGTCGCTGCTCCGATCCTAAAGGAGCGGGTGCCAAACTCTGTAGGCTCAAAACCTAACCTCCGGAAGCATGCGCACATGACCGCACCGAACAGAAAATTAGTTTGCGGGGAGCCGGGAGAATGCATCAACAACTGACCTGTGCCGCTGAGTTTCGCCAAGAACTCTTTAACAGTAGAACCGAGTCCTGTGCTGACCCCAGGGCCGCAATGTGCAGCCATTCGCCTGCGCCCTACACGTCCGTTTTCGACTTCCAAATACATACTTTATGTCTTCTTCTGCGCACCATATGTCACGAAAGCAATCCCCAAAGCTTCCTTCTACTTGGAGCTACTAGTTCTCTTTCTTAGCGCCGCAAAAAGGGGTAGCGAAAACGCAACCCGAAAAGCAAACCTCTCCTTCTCCGTTTCAACCGCCTCCAAAACGTTCATGATGGCGTTCCATAATACCAACGTTCTCAGCCGCCTGTCGTCTCTTGACGACTTCTCCCTTTACCCTCCTTTTATAATCTGTCCGAAGACAAATTCCTTGGTCACGTCGCAGTTCCCGCGCCGGCGCAACAAAAAGGGGGATTGCCGCTCAATGTTTTCGTGCCGCGTCCGCCGATGTGCGCCGTTCTCGCAGCTTAAAACGAATGTTTTTGGACCAAATAAATATATAAACATAATATCAGTAAGGTAGATGTCGGACAGGATTTGAACAGATCCAAAGACAGCATTTTTAGCTACTATGCAAACCCGTATCCACAGTGTCAGCTCAACGTCACCTGCGCTACTTCCGGAAATAACCGGCCGACATCCATACTTTCCAAATGGAATTGTAACGCTTCCACGCCGATTCCGCAACCGAATTGCGAATCAGAGTCAGGAGCTCTCCTCTATTATTTCCATAAAAAGACGGGCAACATACCCCCTCGACATCCGCAGTCGGGTGCAGCTCCCTGAATCTCTCCATCTGGAAACAAGAAAGAGCGTCAGCAGTTCGGTTCATACTCCCGGGAACAGGTCTCGCTTCCAGCCTGATATTATTCTGCAAGCATCTTAACACCAAATGGCGTATCGCCGCCAGAACCAAAGCGATTTGATGATTGTTTTTTCTCCACTCTTACCACCAATTGGTTATGCGACCAGAAGCAACTCCTTTTGTTTTCCAGAACCGAACACCACCACGTTTGAAGGAGGGAAGTAACAATGCACCGGCTGTCGGCGGAAGGCCGACTCGATGTCAGCCTTTGCCAATAGCTCTCCGTTACTTCTCTGGCGGACCAGACAGACCGCCCTATCGAAAGAAGTATACAATACGGCCGTCTGTTCCTTTGAAATTCCGTCGTTGACTGATTCACCTGTCGGATAGGATAAGTGATGGATGAGCCAAACTTGCCTAGTTCCTTCTTAGGTACCAAAACCAACGTCGAAACTCGCAAGTTCTCGAATGGCAGCTCCTGAAAAGGACCCGCCATCCGACCTAGTTCCACCTCCTTCAGCAGCTTCCCCATCACTAACTCCTTATTCCCGTGCATATTTACATTGCAACTAAGCGTCAAAGCAGAACTTGGGGTAGCACTGCAGAATCACGAAACCTGAAGCGAAACCTGATTTAAAGGGGTTGTCCGGCCACACAGGGTAAAAATTTTTATAATGCTGCTGCTTCCCTTTCAGTAAGGATAGTAACAGACAGCATACAGGGGCTCAAACCGGCCGGCAGATCAGCTGCAATGTCAGTTTCTTACCTTAGATTCTGATCTTCACTGCAGCTTTCAAAGATGGCGCCTCTGTGCTGCCTTCCCACAGTCTCTCCCCGCCCAGGCCCCGCCCCCTGCTGCATACTATAATCAGAGGGGTTGTGGCCAGGGGAGACTGTCATGGTTCACGATAAAATCCTACCATGAGTGTAAACAGACACCACGAACACACACACACATCACTGCACCCCCCCCCCTGCACACATCCATCCATCCATCCATCTCTCCCTCTCCACCCCCCCCCTTCCCCCGGGACTTCTGACAGCCGGGTCTCCAGACACCACGAACACACACACACATCACTGCACCCCCCCCCCCCTGCACACATCCATCCATCCATCCATCTCTCCCTCTCCACCCCCCCCCCCCTTCCCCCGGGACTTCTGACAGCCGGGTCTCCAGACACCACGAACACACACACACATCACTGCACCCCCCCCCCCTGCACACACACACACACATCACTGCACCCCCCCCCCTGCACACATCCATCCATCCATCTCTCCCTCTCCACCCCCCCCCCACCCCCCCGCGAGAGCCCGCCCCTCCACTCATTCTTACCTTGGAGATGAAGAGCCAGCAGCCACGCCTCCCCTGAGCTTCCCAGCGGCTGAAGTTCTTCTGCACATGCGCAGAGCTGTGCTGGAGAAGCTTGTCCCCGTCGTTCCGACAAGAAGAGGAGAAGAGACTTGTCGGAACCCATGGCAACCGAGGAGCAACACAGGGGGGGCAGCACAAGAGGTAACTGAATAACTTCTGTTTGCCTAATTTACAATGCACAATGTATATTACAAAGTGCATTGTATTGGGCAAACAGAAGTAATGAGACCTGATGTTCATGGCCGGACAACCCCTTTAAGTAGGCTTGCTTCCTATTTCCTTTTTGACCTTTGTTAAACGACCAGCAGGACCCCGAGGGCTTGTACGCCACGGGTGCCTGCTGCCCAACTCCGATTCCCGAGGTACTACTCCGAAACAGCTTTGTCAATTTTTGCACCATGATAAACTACATTTTTAAGCATCCATCGACTTAGGAACTGAATTTTATTTTTTTTCCCCGAGATGCGACGATGAAAATCCTCGTCGTAGCGCCACCATACTCGAAAAAATAAACGCTCTTTATTGACTTGTCCGTTCTTTATTTCCTCTACCGTGTCCTCCGTGATGCCCACACCCAATGGGGCTATGCAAATTAAGGAATCAGAATACCTTAACCATCCTTCCAAGCTCTTGGCCTTTCCCGCTCGCCCCCACAGGCGAGTCCCGGGGGCGTGAGCCAAATTACCAACCTCGGGCGAGCCTCGGCTCCCCGGATGAACATAGGACACTGGTAGTCCTTTTCTTTACCAACTCTTCGCCTTTCCCGCTCGCCCCCACAGGCGAGTCCCGGGAGCGACGAAATACAGAATCCGAAAACCGTAAACCATCCTTGACCGACTCCTCGCTTCTCCCATTCGCCACCGCTGACGAGTCCCGGGTGCGTGAGTCAAATTACCAACCTTGGGCGAGCCTCGGGTCCCCGGATGACCATAACCAAGCTCTCGTTTTTTTTTTTTGGACACATAGAATCTATTCTTTATCTTTTCCACCGTGTCATCCGCGAGGCCCACTCCCAAGGGGGCTACGCCACAAATATAGAATCAGAATACGTAAACCATCCTTGACCAACTCTTCGCTTCTCCCGCTCGCCTTCTCTGACGAGTCCCGGGCGCGTGAGTTAAATTACCAACCACGGGCGAGCCTCGGCTCCCCCGATGACCAAAGGACACTGGTAGTCCTTTTCCTTATCAAAATTATTCACCAGCGCTCTCAGCGCTACCATAAAATCATTTAAATTTCCTGGCGATGTATCGCCCCACACTCAGCCACATGATGACTCACCCTCTAGTTCGTCCTCCGGACTTGCCGAGGGAAAGGACGGGTCACTTGGTCTCGACTGACGCCGCAAAGGACTAGCCACCGCATGTCGTGCCTCGTCCCTATGGCGGGTGACACCACGGGGCAACGGGCTAGCGATATATGACGCTCCTGTGGACGCGACCGGTTCGCTCTGCCTGCTGCTGCGGATGGCCCGCCTGTCATCTGCGGAGGAAGCCGGTGAAGATGGTAAAGCGTACCGCGGAGCCCAAGCCGATGCCACTTGGCTGCTACGCCTATTGCTCCTTTGCACCGCTCCCGATCGCCTGCGCTTCCCATAAAGGGAGGTCTCCTCGCGGCCCGCGCACACTTCCCTGGAATCTGCAGATGACGAGCTGCCTTGCCTAGTCACGCCATGCCTACCCTTGCCTCCTAAACTACCTTCTAACTGCCTGCGCTCTGCGCCTCTATTTGGCCTGCTGCTAGCACCCTGTCTACTGGGCACGCAGCTGTCCCCCTCCCCCCTTAGTGGCCACTCGACCGCTTTCCCCCTCTGTGTAGCAATGCGCACCCTGTGCTGGCCTTTAGTGGCCTCATAAAAACTGTGTGAAAAGCCCCTCATTTCCGGGCAAGAGCCCCGGGGCGATTTATAAGCAGCGCTGACGGCGCCTCTTGCGCATCTCCCTCCCCCTTCCCCCCGTTCCGCTCTGTTTTCCCGCCACTGACCTAACGTCCCTGCCAATCCCCCTCCTGGCTCTTTTTCTACTCTGTCCCCTCGCCGGATCGCTGCTGTCGCCTGGGCTGCTGGGGGACTCACTCCCGCAGCTCTCACTTGTCTCCCGATGCAGTCGAGTCCCGGCGCCGGAACTATTTCCGACCCGCGGATCCTTCCGCCCTCCGCCGGGACAGCGCAAGGGCCTTTCCACCTCTCCCTCCATTGATCTGCGGACAGCCACGGGGCCTCCCCTACCCGCGCTGGACTTACCCTTCCCGGATTCGCCCACACCGCTCACGGTAAGTCCCGACACCTCCGCCTCCTGCACTTCGGCGCCGCTTCCCTCCGCTCCACCGCTGTCGCTTGCTCTCGCCGGTCTTGGGCTGGACATCCGACCCCCCTTCTTCGCGGCTGGGCTTGGGCTCAGCCTGGCAGGGGGGAATCGTCTCCTCCGTGGTCTTCCGCGGGGCTCACTACAAACGGCCTGTTCAGGAAGGTCCCTTCCCGCCCCGGCTTCTCCTGCTGTCGCTGCTTCGACTTCGGCGGCCATTCTCCTCAGCCACTGCGGTCCCTGGCTGGCAACCGCCTCTTTGATCTGCTGAATGAGTTGCTCCATATCTTTTCTTCTCCAGCTGTCCTCGGCACGTCTTCTCTCTTCTTTTCTTCCACGTGGACTGACCTCTCCTCCTCTTCCTCTCTCTTCTTCCTATCACTAGCTCCTCCTACCTCCCAGGTCGCTTCCTTAACCCTTTCCTGTCCCTACACCCGCCCCCCAGTCCCTTGCTCTCTCGCTAATCGCTTTGTAGCTAGCTAGGTGCTGTGGGGAAATGAAACACTTACTGTATTGCCAGATTTCCCCCCAGATTATAGCTGATCACTTGGGGTCTCCACAAGGGGGCACGTCGTGATCGGGTTACTGTAAAAGGACTATTCTAACAGGGATTAAACAAGACCTTTAACCCCTTCTGGACCAGAAATGTATCATTATCAGAAAGTGGGGAGAAATGAAGCAAATGCAAATGTGCCATTTTTGGTGGGTTTAGTTTTTAGAGCGTTCACAGCGCAGTAACAGTGACCTATGAACTTGTTCTGTGGGTACGATTATATGGATACCAAATTTATATGTTTTTTAAATGTTTTTATATATTTAAGGCGTAATTTACACGACCATAGGCGTTTTTACATGCGCTGTAAAAACGCGTGAACGGGCACACAAGTCTAAAATTTGTGCACCCATTTAGACGGCAGGGGCATGGCGCACATACACCGAGGCCGCAATGCCGTCGGGCAGGGGAGACAGTGTAGCTCTGCTAAGCTGTTCTATCGTTTTCCTACCCTTGCCAGCTGTCTGCAAGGGGAGGGGTGGAGTGGAGGCGGGGCTAGTGTGCTAAGCTCCCTGTTGGCAGACAGCAATGGGCGGGGGCAGGCCAGTGATGAGCTGAGCTCCGCCCTCATCCCAACCCCTCCCATTGCAAACAGCCGGAGAGGAGGAGGGAAAGGGTGGGAGGTTAAACCCCCTCCCACCTCCCTTCTCCAGCTGCTGTCATTGGCTCCCATAGAAGCTTATACAGCCACCGGAGCGGTAAAAGCGCCCGATCAAAATGCCCTGTCTTGGCTGCCAAATACGCCCAAAAGGTAAATACGTTTTTCTCCTCACATATAAACTGCTTGTTCTCACCATATTCTGCGACTCATCAGTTTTCGTCATTTTTCCGCCGCTCGGGCTGCACAGGGGCTCGTGTTTGGGGAGCGAGCTGTCCTCTTTATTATCATCATTTTCGGGGCATACATCTTTTTGATCACTTTTTGATCAAAGTCTGATAGTTGGCTTTCTGTCCTTTTTTTCAGCCTTGACCATGCGGGATAAATATTGTTATATGAACTGCTCAGACTTCTAGGCAATAACAAATCTATGCGGAGGGTTTTAATTGTTTAGTTGTTTTTATAGAAAAAATGGGTAAAAGGTTTTTATTTAATTTTTTTTTTAACCCTTAAATCTTTATTTAGTCCCCACGGGTGACTTCAGCTTGTGATCACTTGATCGCCTGTGCTATACACTGCAATATTTCAGTATTGCAGTATATAGCACTTTTTGATGCTGCATTTCATGCCGTGCCTCGGGCAGCACTTGATAGGGATCTTTGCGTGGCAGCATGCTGCCATGTTAACCTATCGGCACCCTTTGATCATGCTGCAGGGGGTGAACCATAAAAGCTCTGATCAGTATGGAAATGCATTGCAATATAATAGCAGTAGACCAGTTTATGGTGTCTGGTGGCCATGGTCACCCATCGGCACACTGCGATTACATCGCGGAGTACCGATGATGTCACCGAGGGAGCGCGCTGTGGCATCCTGTGATGTTAAGGGGTTAAGAAAACCCTGGCGTCACTTGAAGAACAATGATCCCAATACGGACCCTGCACGGCGAGTGACATTTGCTCAACAGTCAATGCATCATTTCTATGCACTTGTTAAGAGGCTGGTACTTGAGGCGGTAATGAGGTGTGCGGCGGTTCTACATAACCTTCCCAGTAATTAGCCAGCAGAGCGTTGCATTATGGACAGAGCAAGCAGTACATTAATAGCGGGAGTCGTCGGCGCTCGCCATCCAGATTGCAGAATGCGGCTGCAGGAACATAACTCTACAAATGTTTGTCTTGATGTGCGCATAAATCTGATTAGTCAATTAGATAAATGATATTAGCAATTCCCCATGTGACACATTAGAGTCATTAGATTGATAATCACGCGGGCAGAACTGCATTATTATAACGGAATCTATTATGCAAACGGAAAATAAATACATATCCCACCAATTATACTGCCATTCGCATCCCGCAGAACATGCGCTAAAGTACAGCGAGACCTAGAATCCAAATATGATGGAAATTTCCATATAGTCTGATAGGGTGATCGCATCTAATTTGCATATTAAATGGCAAAGGGTGAGGTTTACACAGAGTGTCATAGGATATATAGGTGTATGAGATGGCACAAGTTTTGGATCGGGTCGCTCCCCTAACATATCTGCCCATAACATTCCTGACTTGGTTACCAGTTACATTGTATCAACAGTCCACAAGCCTTCGCTCACATCCCTATAGTGTGCATACACTAACATGTCATTGGAGCGGGCTCACGTGGCTTGTCCCTTTTTCAGATCATAGTGCCGTCATCTTTCGGGACTGAGTTCCACGCGGGTGTAGTGGCCCAGAGGGTCTTCCAGAACATAATCATTTGTCCTGTAGCATCTAGCTATGGACTCCTAGGAAACATAGAAGGCGCTGTACGTTGGAGAAACCCTAACTTCCCCCTTTCTTCTCAAAGCTAAAGCTAACTGCTTGGAAACAGCTGGCTGCTTATTGGCTGCTTGTCATGCTATCACTAATTGGTGGAGGGGGATGGAATGATAGTTCAGAGCGGGAAAATATCAGGTGAGGCAGGGTGTTAGGGGGAGGAGTAGAGAAAGTTCAGGAGTGAAACAGGAAGAGGAGGAGTTAGAGGCAGAACAATGAGGGAGTTTGGAGGAGGTATTTGTCAGAGGAGGACGTGTGAGAGGTGTTCTGCAGAGTTAGAAGAGACAATGAGTGTTCTGAGTGAGGAAGGCAGGATTCTCCAGCTTCCTTACCAACGAGCAGTTTGGAGGAGAGAATTCAGGATCGTTTTTTCCACTAAAATAGTGAGTTACTAAAACTATCCAGTGAAGTTAAAGCCAGGGAAAGTAAAAAGGGCTGTCTTATATTCTACTTTGCTACTGCGTTATAATCATCCAGTAAGCCCAACAGATAACTGGGACTGTGGGAGTCATACTAAAGAAACCTCTAGAGTCAAATAGAGAGAGCAGAAGAGTAAATTGTCTTCTATTGTTTTCAACTGTCAAGTAACGTGTCATCTCACTACCAAGTCTTAATCTTGCCAAATTACTGCAAGACTACTGTTGTGTTTCCTTTGAATGTAAAGCTTAAGTAAATCTGTGCACTTCCAGTTTACTAAAACAAAGCTACCAGGATTTGTGTATTTTATTCCGTCCTTAAGAACCAGAGTACCAAATGAATTGCTGGTGTCACGTGACAAACCACGGTTAGAAACCATAAGTTACAAAAACCCCAGGCACCTTGACGCCATTGTTGGGAGAGGTTACAGAGCCACCTGTGACAACCATCTTTCCTACCCGTGGTCTACCCCACTTTGGTACCCCGATTGGATGCTGCACAGGAAGGCTTGTTGATGTCATTGCTGTCAGCTTCAGCCCCCAGATCATCAGGGCTCTCTTGGTTTCACTCCGCCATTTGTGCCCCTGGCCTGCGCTGCTCTTGGCCTCTTCTACAAACTCTGGTGACTCAGGCCCTCTGCAGTTTTGCAGCATGGAGAACCACCTGCTGAGCTCTGTAATGGCCACCACCACTTCAGCTGGCTGCTGCTGCTGCTTGACACTTAACAAGACTGTGTCCCAGCCCTAAAATGGCCACTGGCCCTTCCGAACTGTGTCATTTGGGGCTACACAACCAATCACATCCCTTCTCTAGAAGCTTCCCAATATGGTCTCTAATAGCGCCATTGACTTCTACTAACAATATTGGAGCTCTATCTTGTGGCCAACTTTGATAGTACAGTCTGCAACTTAAATTTAGAGCTGCATCCAAAGTGCCACAGAGTGGCTGATGGATGGGACTTAGCTCACGAATGGCTGTGAGAAGCTCTAATCCATAAGAGCGAAACAGAGCACTCCTCATCCCTCTTGCATTGGCAGCACAATATGTTGGATACAACGCATGTTCAGCCGAAGGGGATTTTGGGGTATAAAGCAGTCGATCAACAGCTATCTCATGTATGGTCCACTTTAAGCCTAGTGCCTAGTAGCCTTGGGTATTCCAGATCATAGTGCTTCCCTGCTTGTTAATTATAGTTCTCCACATATTATGTATTAGTCATTACACAATTGCCTTTTTATATGTCCATCTTTGCTTTATTGGCTCCTGCTTGGCACTGAGTATTGTTTCTTGTTGTGGCAGTTGCTGTGTAACAAGGGTCAGCTGACCGCACTGCTGCAGCTCAAGCTCTTTTGGAGAAGAATTCCTTATTGGTTATTCTCTCTTTAAATATTCCTGGCTTCTGCAGTGTGCTGCTGGTTATAAGATATAAGCACTTGTATCCAGTGTTCCTTATATGCTTCTAGTATCTGATTCCTAGTCTAGCTTTGTTTTTTGTCACTGCAGTATTTTTCCTGTGGTGGTTATTTTTTAATTCAGTTCTCGCTTCTTAGCCTTGTAGTTTGTTTTGTTTTCCTGCTTGTGTAACTGGGCGGAAGGAATACCCCACGCTCCTTCCACCTATAGTCTAAGCAGCGAAACAACTTTTATAAGTGTCCTGAGTACCGTGCATAAGCCCCGTCCCCTCCAGCTAGTAATGCAGCCTTGGGGGGGGGGGGGGGGGGCAGGGAGAGGAGAAAGGCACTTTCTGTTTGGAAGCCCTGGTCCCCCTGCTAGTATAATGGCAGGGAGTGGGTGATAACACTGTGCTGACAGCAGTGGGAAGAAGAGAGGTATTGAAAGTGCCATGTAAAGGAGGATCCGCCAATATGATGTCAGTGGTAATTCAACTAGCATGTCACCACTGTGAATACTGCTCCCACGATAGGTAAGTGAATGGGGTAAAGCCCCCACTCCCAGCTCTGAACACTGGAGAATGTTCTTGGGGCTGTTGACACCTGATATAAAAAGAATATAAGCTGTGCCACAGGCTGCAGTTGAGCTCACCAGTGGAAGTGACACAGCACCAGCAAGGCATGCAGCAAAGGCTGTTAAAAGGGCTGCAGCACAAAGTCCAGCAGAGCTAAAGTGGCAGAGGCCACACAAGCTGCGAGTGCAACAGCATCCCTATTCTGGGGAGCAGCACAGAGGATAACCAGAGGGCCCTGATGACGTGGGGGCTGAAAACTGAAGAGGGGCCAGAATAGTGGGACAATGGACAGTGCAGCACATTTGAGGCCCTTCTGTAAACCCAGTGGCGCCTAGAAGATAGGCAATTTCTTTAGGTGCAGGTCAGTTCTGCTGCCTTGTGTCTAGCCGTCATTGTTACAATTTTTTGATTTTCTGCACAAGGCATCATTTTTTCAAATTAATAATAGCTTTTTTTATGCCACTTTTATCTATTACTACCTCTTGGGCTACAGTATTCCAAAGCTGGACTACTCTTACTGTAAAGAACCCTTTCCTATATTAATGACAGAAACTCCTTTTTACAGTATAGACTCCAAAATACAACATGGTCAAAATGAAGCCTTAGCAGTGATCTGTATCTGAATCACAGTTTTGTTATTATTTTTATGCACAAATTGTATCTGCTGTATCAGCTGCTGCCTGGCATTGAGTTCTAGTTCCTGTTGTTCTTTTTCTAAAGCAGCTTTTCCTCATTGAATAATATATTTTCCATTGCTGAGCTTTTCTTTTAGGTTTTTGTTCTGACCTTCAACTCTTTTAATTGACAGGTCTCTATGGAAAACATTAGCAACAAGATGACTGCTTCCAATCTGGCCTGCGTCTTCGGGGTGAATTTAGTGTGGCCACAGGAGGGCGCTCCTTCAATAAACGCCCTAGTTCCCGTTAACTTGTTTACGGAACTGATGATCGAATTCTACCCCAAAATCTTCAACTCCAGAACAATCCCTGGAGAGACTTTACCCTGAACTGCAACTCAAAAGAACTTTTCAAGACATCAAACTTCTTAAAATTCTTTATAAAAACTTGTACTTAAAAAGTCACAGAATTTATGTTGCGATTTCATAATCTGTTACAGATTCTTTTATGTTGATATTTTATTTAAAGGGTTTTATCATTAAAACAAAGCCCCGCCCCCAGCTGGGCCCTGCCCAAAATAACAAACAACTCACCTCTCCGAGGCCCAGGGATGCAGTTGACAGCCGGACTGGGTGGAAGGCCGCAGCGTCACTTCTCCAAACTCTTGGCATCATGGCAGCCATGATTCGAGCACTAATGCAAGGAGCGCTGACGGTGATGCTGCCGCCTCTGATTGGCGGCAGCACTGTCACATGCTTCAGCCTGGCTTGTCTACCTGGATGCCATCGCCGATATCAGCAGCGGCTGTCATGCACCCAGGTGCCCCAGGAAAGGAGAGTACGCTATTTGTTATTTTAAGTAGAGTCCAGCTGGGGGACAAGGTTTGGTTTTAATGACAAAAACCCTTTAACCCCTTGAGTGGCAGGTTTCCTATCACCCTGTCGTGCCCACCAGGGCAGGTTTTTTAAAATGGTCTAATCATTGAATTTCAACTAGTTTTGCAGTTGCGTCTCAAGAGCCATAACTTTTTCATTTTTCCATTGACATGGCCATATAAGGGCTTGTTTTTTGCGGGACAAGTTGTGATTTTTTAAACAGGGGGGAGGAAAAAAAGAAATGGGGAAAAAAGAAAAAAGGGGCCATGTCATTAAGGGGTTAAATAATGTATTAACTTCCTTCTCTGGGTCATTACGACGCACATGGATACCACATGTGTGATTGTATTTTTGATTTTTTACAAAGTAAAGGGAGACAAGTGTTTTTTTTATTTTTTTAATAATTTTTTTACTTTTTTTTTTTTTTATTTAAAAATGTTTTTTTTTTTTTTGTCCTTTTAGGGGACTTCCACAGGGACCCATCAGGACCCCTGATCACATTCCAGGGGTCCGATGGTGACAGCCCTTTACATGCTGCAGTGGCAGCCCTTTACATGCTGCAGTCACATAGACTGCAGCATGTAAAGGGTTAACACAGCAGAGATCGGAGGTTTTCTCTGATCTCTGCTGTAAGAGCTAGTACCTAGCTGTCCTCTGACAGCTAACAATCAGCTCTCCCTGCCACAGAGACCATCGGCTTGCTTCTGACAAGCCGATGGTCTCTATGGCAACCTGTAAACAAAGCAGGACATTGCCGACATGTCGGCAATATCTTCTGCTGGTTTTTCAAAGCCCTTGCTTTGTTCTCTGTGGGACTGTGCAGGCAGAGCACACTGTCACAGCTTGTGGCATTGTGCTCTGCAGCTCCCATAGTGATACATAGCCCGGAAATCTTCCGGGCTATGTTGCTATGAGCAGTGGAGCTCGTCACGGAACTTTTCCGGGCGTGCCACTCAAGGGGTTAAAGGAAAAGTACAGCATATATATATATAATATAGTAATTTTTTTCGAATATCCACTGAACTTTGCATATCTTCAGTAGGTCAAGAAAAGTTTGTGCCCCGTTACCCAGAGCAGCCAATTACAGTTCACTTTCAATTTTTAAGTACAGGTCAGATTGAACAGGAAGTGACCGGATTGGTCGCATTGAGTAACTCCTCCCCCTTTTCTCTGCATTTGTTTTTATACATGAGTCTCATTGCTATCTCTAAATAAGACAGCTCATATTTGTCTAGCTTATACAGTATTTTAATATATTTTGGACATTGTATGAAGCCGATGTGTAGAGTTAAGGACATTGTACTGTCTATAAAAATGGTTACAATGAAGGGATTATTTGCTACATTTGTAAGAAGGTTTCGCATTGTAATGGACACTTCTGTATACTGTTCTCGTACATATTATTGGATTGTAACATTTGGTTTGAAACTGTGCTCCCTGAGAGCTGGGAAGGGCAACCCGTGCCTGGTGCAATATGCCAAATGATCCCCATGACCCTGGCAACCAGGACGTGGTATATATTGAAGGGCAGTGACTGCCCCCTAGCAGAGAGAGTCAGGGTAGAGTAATTGAAAGTAGTCTGTGTGAGACAACGGAGTGCAGAGCCTAAGGCCTACAAGCTAGAGAAGGTGCACTGATTGGAGAAAGCTCCGCATAACGTTAATAAACTGGTTGAATAGGATAACGAATGTCTCTTCGTTCCTTCCCGCAGTACTGGGACCGAGTCTGGAGGCCAGAAGGAGAACCGGTTGGTTACAGATGAGACACTGCCGTGTCTGAGAGGTCGATCCTGAGCAGCCAGAGGGATCGACCTGATCATATCCGTGAGGGAAGATGAAATTCTGAACCTAAGGCCCCTGGATTTATCCACAGACCTTAACCCGGCTTCTGCGCACACGCCTGTCACCAAAATGGCAAACACATACGCAAAAGCCGCAGATTGCCCAGGTAATTTAAAATCTCCCTGCTCCTGGCTACCAAACGTAGCCAAGAGCCTGGAGATTTCATAGAGGGCTGTGGTCCCTAGTCACGTGATCGCCGCTATCCAATGGATAATGGCGATCAAGTAAAAGTAAAAAAAATTAACATTTCACCTCTACGGATCTGATTCATGATGGAAAGTGAAATTACTTACCTACGGCCTCCGTAGATGTCCCCCGATGGGATCTTTATCTGCAGCCCTTTCCCACAAAACGGCGGACATAAGCGCAGAAGCTGGGGAGGGCCCAGAAAATTTAAAATCTCCCTGTTCCTGGCTACTAAAAGTAGCTGAGAGCCTGAGCAGTGACCGAGGGCCGCGGTGAGCGGTTACCTGGTCATGTGATCACTGTTATCTAATGGATAATGCTGATCACGTAAAAGTTTAAAACAGTTGAAGTATAATGCTCCTTTCGATTTGGGCCCCGTTGCACGTACGGACAGAAGATTAGGGCCACAATGGGTATATTTCTGAGCACGGGACAAACAGGGGGATCCATTTTGGGGTGAAAGTCTTCATTCCTATGTGTGCTGGACAAAAAAACTGTTTTTTAAATGACACAATTGCCAGAAAAATGAAAATCGTATTTTTTTTCTTCTGCTTTGCTTCGATTCATTCAAAAACTGTGGGGTCAAAATACGCAGTACACCCCTAGATGAATTCGTTAAGGGGTCTAGTTTTCAAAATGGGGTCATTTGTGGGGAATATCTGTCGTTTTGGCCGCTCAAGAGCTCTATAGGTGTGCAATGGGGCCTAAATCACCATGAAGCAAAATGTCTGTTCTGAAAGCCTCCGGCTGCTCCTTTCGGTTTGGACCTTGTTGTGCATCCAGACATAAGATTAGGGCCACAATGGGAATGTCTCTGAACACAGGACAAACAGGGGGAACTATTTGGGGTGTAATTCCTCATTTTCATGTGCACTATGGGAAAAAAAGTTTTTAAAATTACATATTTGCAAAAATATGAAATTTTATTTTTTTTCTCCTCTAAATTGCATTAATTCCTGAAAAAAAACTGTGGGGAAAAAATACTCCTGACCTGAGAGGAGCGAGCACACACTGGTCCGAGCATTAGGGTACTCGAGATGAACACCACGCGGTACTCAAGTCAATTGCATTTCCTTCCCCGCATGTTTAGCGCCATTTTCTACCCAATAGACATGCAGGGAAGGCATTACCACTTCCTGCTGTGATGTGCCAGCCCTCTCCCACCCCACAGTAGTGAGTGGCTGGCGAGATCAGGTGACCACCGAGTACTTAAAGCGGTCCCGCCCGCGGCTCGCTTCACACACACACTGGGAGAGATTAGGCAAAGTGCTGATGCTAACATAGGGAAAGTGTTAGTGTAGGATCCTGTCATCAATAACCCCAACGATCCTTCTTAGGGCTAATCCTCATAGTGTACATTACTGTTGTGGCTGGCTGGGAGCAGTAGTGCACCATTTTTTTTTATCATCTTGGGCTGTGCAGGCCATTACAGATATACTGTTCTGTGTCTGCAGTGCATAACGCTGAGTTTAGGGACACAACCACTTCTATAGGGAAAGTTATACAGTCCTGATCCTCCGTACAAGAACCCCAACACTCCTTCTTAGGGCTACATCTGACCGTGTGCTTTACAGTTGTGGCTGGCTGGGAGCAGTAGTGCACCAACTTTTGTATGACGCATCTAGGCCTGTTCCCAGCATGTCAGTAATAGCGTTCTCAGGCTGCAGTGCCGTACAACCAGCTCTCACCGTGAAATTGCTCTCTAACATCTCCTGGCCTACTGCAAACGACTTCAGTTATACCGTTCTGTGTCTGCAGTGCATTAGACCGCGGTCTCACGGCTAAACAGTACTGTAATATTACCGGGGCCACTGCAGAGTATTTAAGCTCTGCCCCTGTGCAGAGCGTCTCACAATACCCTTTCCTTGGTGGGGTTGAGATCGCCGCAGTTACCAGCACTATCCACTGGCTTTACAGTCTTCTCCCACTCCACACAGCCTCTATTATCTACAAGTCTGGGGACACTAAAACTAACGTATGCGCTTCCTTATTATAAAACATATCATCAGACTTCTTGCTGTAAAATCGTGGGGTAGGCCACAGCTTTATTAAATATTTTGAATATATTAACTCTTTAATAACTTTAAATTATCAACAACCCTTTCCATGCCGTAAACCGTTATAATTATGAGTCCGCAACAGACCAACGGACGTTCTTAAGCCACGATCTCCTTCAGGCTTGCCAACCTTCTTCGATTTTCCCGTAGCCAGCATGGAAAGCTCCAGGCCTCTTGCCAACAGCTGTGACAACTTCCGAAAAACCTTGCGTCCTTTCAAATCCTTGTAACCATAATTGCCCTAACCCTCCGGGTGGGTGGGCGGGCGTCTTGTTCAGCTCCATCTTCCCTTCTTCACCGCGTTGCTCCTCTGTCCTCTTCTCCCTAAGCTCTCCCTCACCCCTCTAGTTCCTGTCCTAACTCCACCCCTTCCCAGCTAAGTTCGCTCCCCCTCTTAACCCTTCATGTCCCTGTCCCCAGTCACTTGCAGCCACATTAATCATTTTGCTGCATGTAAGTCTCTGCGAGCGGTAAATTACCCCTAAGATCACAGCATAAAGCCTCCGCTATCTACAAGTCTCTGTGTGCGGTGAATTAGCCACAGTTGTCAGTGCTGTACAGTGGGGTAATTTATTTGGGCCCTGCTCTATTCGTAATCCTCCATGATGAGGGGTAGGGGTCGAGGACGTGGACACGGAGGTCCAAGTGAGGATGTGGGCACAGGCCGAGTTCCTGGTCCAGGTGAATCACAGCCAGCTGCTGCGGGATTAGGAGAGAGGCAAGTTTCTGGGCTCCCCAGCTTCATATCACAATTTATGGGTCCACGTGGTAGACCTTTATTACAAACAGAGCAGTGTGAGCAGGCCCTGTCGTGGATGGCAGAAAATGCGTCCAGCAATGTATCGGCCACCCAGTCTTCTACGCCGTCCCCTGCTGCAACTCTGAATCCTCTGGCTGCTCCTCCTTCCCTCCAGCCTCCTCACTCCATGAAAATGACACATTCTGATGAGCAGGCAGACTCCCAGGAACTGTTCTCGGGTCCCTGCCATGAGTGGGAAAAAATGGTTCCTCTCTCACCTGAGGAGTTTGTTGTGACCGATGCCCAAGCTTTGGAAAGTTCCCGGTGTCAGGGTGATGAGGCTGGGGACTTCCGGCAACTGTCTCAAGAGCTTTTTGTGGATGAGGATGATGAGACACAGTTGTCTGTCAGTGAGGTAGCAGTAAGGGCAGTAAGTCCGAGGGAGGAGCGCACGGAGGATTCGGAGGAAGAGCAGTTGGACGATGAGGTGACTGACCCCACCTGGTTTGCTAAGCCTACTGAGGACAGGGCTTCAGAGGGGGAGGCAAGGGCAGCAGCAGGGCAGGTTGGAAGAGGCAGTGGAGTGGCCAGAGATAGAGGGAGGGCCAGAGCAAAGAATCCCCCAACTGTTTCCCACAGCACTCCCTCGCAGCAAGCCTCCGTACAGAGGGCTAGGTGTTCAAAGGTGTGGATGTTTTTTAGTGAGAGCGCGGACGACCGACGAACAGTGGTGTGCAACCTGTGCCACACCAAGATCAGCCGGGGAGCCACCACTACCAGCCTGACCACCAATAGCATGCGCAGGCATATGATGGCCAAGCACCCCACAAGGTGGGACGAAGGCCGTTCACCGCCTCCGATTTGCACCGCTGCCTCTCCCCCTGTGCCCCAACCTGCCACACAGATCCAATCCCCCTCCCAGGACACAGGCATGAGCGCCTCCCGGCCTGCACCAAGAGACAGCTGGCCACACTGCAGAGTGTACCCATGTGCTTGCCTCTCATCTGTTCAGCATGTATGGGCTAAAGAGGAGGAGCAGGAAGATCCTGAAAGTCATCTTCCTAGCTAGGACAGTGATGTGTTGTGTACTGGGACTCTGGCACACATGGTTGACTTCATGTTAGGCTGCCTTTGCCGTGACCCTCGCATCAGACGCATTCCGACCAACACGGATTACTGGGTGTACACACTGCTCGACCCACGGTATAAGGAGAACCTTTCCACTCTCATTCCCGAAGAGGAAACGGATACGAGAGTGATGCTATACCACAGGGCCCTGGTGGAAAAAGTGATGCTAAAGTTCCCATCTGACAGCGTTAGTGGCAGAAGACACAGTTCAGAGAGCCAAGTAGCAGAGAAGGAGCAGGGATCAGGCAGCATGTCCAGCGCAGGCAGGGGAACACTCTCCAAGGCCTTTGCCAGCTTTATGGCTCCCCAGCAAGGCTGTGTCGGAGGGAGCACTGTAAAAGGATGGTGAGGGAGTACGTAGCCGATCGCACGACCGTCCTCCATGATGCCTCTGCTCCACACAACTATTGGGTGTCAAAGCTGGACATGTGATTGTTCCCAGCAAGAGAAACCAGGTAATCTTGTAGATATGATACCATTTAATGCCTTCAGGCCTGAAGAAGAACCCAGCATTGGTTCGCAAGCTCGCTATTATTACATCATGTATTTTTGTTAGCTACTAAAAGCTATCATATCTACAAGATTACGTCATTTCTCTTGCTGCGAACAATCACATTTTGCTCTACTGGCTAACACGGTACCAGATCTTTGTTTTCATTATAGCTGGACACGTGGCATGAACTTGCGCTGTATGCCCTGGAAGTGCTTGCCTGACCTGCCTATACTCTTGCTACAGAAATGTTACTTGGGGTCTGCCTATACCTTTTCTACTGAATGGTTTGAGGGGTCCACCTATACTTTTGCTACAGAAACGTTACTGCGGTCTGTCTATACACTTGCAATAGAAATGTTACATGGGTCCGCCTATACTCTTGCTACAGAAATGTTACTTGGGGTCAGCCTATATACTTGCTACTGAAAGGTTTGAGGGGCTCGTCTATACTCTTGCTACGTAAATATTGCAGGGGTTCCCCTATACTTTTGCTACAGAAATGTTACTGGGGTCTGCTAATTTTGTGGGTGCACAAAGACTTCCCATTGCGGTGTTTTACCTATCTGGCACAAATACACTGACTGACTAGGGTAGAAATGTGGGCCGAGGTCCTTGGCGGGGTGAAACTCTGCCATGTTTGGGCACTCTGATTTCTTCCTGTGTAATACCATTTTGTGCACCGACAGCATAGGCAAGCCCAAGGAACTCAAAGACTTCCCATTGCGGTGTTGAGCTATCTGACACCTACACAGAAAGAATTATGTGAGGACACATGGATTTCCCATTGCTATGTAACTCGCAGCACCTTGGGTCACACAAGGTGGAGGCTGGGACCGAGCCTGACCCTGGGCCCGCTCACGTGCTTCCCAAACACAGAGTATTGCTGCTTTGTGGAGATGTGTAGATGTACTGGCACCTGAGTCCCCTTTATGCCCACATTTGCGGCTCCTGACAATTTTGTGACAGGTGGCATGGGATTGGAATGATGATCGTACATCAATTTATCATCAATTCTCAACAGCATTGTGGGCTATCGCCAACACTTTCACAGAGGGTCGCTGCCTGGCCCTCCCAACCCTCTGCAGTGTGTGCCTCCAGTTCCTCCTGATCGCGGACACACTTATAAATAGACATGAGGGTGGTGTGGCTATGAAGCGAGCGTGTGGCATGAGGGCAGCTGAACGCTGCGCAGGGAAAATTTTGTGTGCGCTGTGGACGCAGGGTCGTGCGGGGGGGTTGGACTGCAATGCCAGCATGTAACCCAGGAGAAGAGGCAGCGGTGTCACCCGCAGGCAGTGATTGTCCTTGGTTGCAGGAAGTGTGGTGCTTAGCTAAGGTGTGCCAGCGCGTGTAAATTGTTAGGGGGGTGACCGCCAGACTCTTGCCCCCATTTTGGCTTAATAGTGGGACCTGGGAGCCTGAGATGCAGCCATTCATGCTGCCCCTGCCCTTCCCTATCCGTTTCTGTGGTGTTTCCATAACTTTCTGATGTTTTCTGGTGCTTGACAAGTCATCAGCTATGCGGAGCATCGGTCATATACAAAAATGCTCGAGTCGCCCATTGACTTCAATGGGGTTCGTTACTCGAAACGAGCTCTCGAGCATTACAAAAAGTTCGACTCGAGCAACGAGCACCCGAGCATTTTGGTGTTCGCTCATCTCTACTCTTGACCCCCCCTTAGTGAATATATTAAGGGGTGTAGTTTATAAAATGGGGTCATTTGTGAGAGTATCTATCATTCTGACACCCATGAGCCTTTGCAATCTTGGCTTGGTGTAGGAAAACAAAGTGTTCTGAAAATGTTGATAATCAATGTTAAATTTGTACGTCTCCTAAATGGTTAAAAAAAACTAAAGTTTTTTAAATGTGCTTCCAGAATAAAGTAAACAGATGGAAATACATATTTTATCAAAAATTTGCACAGTATGCTTGCACATATTTGTGATATTACAAGTGAAAATGTGACAAAATAAAATTTTCCCAATTTTGGCGCTTTTAATAAATATACACAAATTCTATTGGTCTAAGTACACTATGTGGCGAAAAAACACTGTCAGAATCACTTGGATATGCAAAATCTTCACGGAGTTATTCTATGTTAAAGTGACACGTCAGATTTCCAAAATATGGCTCCGTCACTAAGGCGCAAACAGGCTTGGTCACTAAGGGGTTAATGAAGAAGATCAATGATAATAAAGTACTCATTTACCCTTTAATCTTCATAATTTGTGCTGCTATGTACAGTACTAGAACTGAGCTTACAACACAGATACAATACCAGAACTAAGGTACGTTCAATCATATGTTAGCAGAACCGAGCTTACATAGATGAGATACCAGAATTAAACTTACTACACAGTTACAACAGGACCAAACTAACTATGTTGCTACTGTACCAAAATCATTGGCGTACCACCAGGGTTCACAGGGGTCACAATCACCACCCAGCCCATTAGCGAATGGCAGCCTGTGGGTGGCACCCAGGGAGAGGAGGTACTGTTACCTGGGGACCCGGCCGCCTGTTACAGGCTGCAGACTCCCCTGGGCGTGCGCTCCTCCTCTCTATTGAGAGACTGCGGTTGTGATTGTTCACAACTGTAGTCTATCAGTGCGCAGACGGCCGGGTGATTGGTCTGGCAAACGGCTCACTGAAAGAAGCAAACTGAGTCGTTGGATATGCGGTACAATGAGGTATGTATCGCATGTAATCATGTATGTATAGCTGGTATAAGTTATACCAGCTGTACACAAGGAGATATCAGGTTATATCAGCATGGTACATATCACTATATACAGGGGGATGTGTATTTTCTGTACATAGTGATATGGAGAATGCTGGTATAACCTGGGTATCTCCTGTATATAATTATATATGTGCAGCTGGTATAAGTTATACATCCTGTATGTAGTGATATGGAGCATGCTGGTATAACCTGGGTATCTGCTGTATATAATTATATATATACAGCTGGTATATGTTATACATCCCCTGTATATAGTGATATGGAGCATGCTGGTATAACCTGGGTATCTCCTGTATATAATTATATATGTGCAGCTGGTATAAGTTATACATCCTGTATGTAGTGATATGGAGCATGCTGGTATAACCTGGGTATCTCCTGTATATAATTATATATGTGCAGCTGGTATAAGTTATACATCCTGTATGTAGTGATATGGAGCATGCTGGTATAACCTGGGTATCTCTTGTATATAATTATATATATACAGCTGGTATAAGTTATACATCCTGTATGTAGTGATATGGAGCATGCTGGTATAACCTGGGTATCTCTTGTATATAATTATATATGTACAGCTGGTATAAGTTATACATTCTATATGTAGTGATATGGAGCATGCTGGTATATCACTATCTATAGGGAGATGTATAACTTATACCAGTAGCACATATATAATTATATAGAAGACATACCCAGGTTATACCAGCATGCTCCATATCACTATATACAGGGAATTGAGGATCCCACTTTTCTGTACCATTCGGGGAGCAGGAAAGGGGAATCCCCATGACTTAACGGATCAGTCTTTGGATGGAACTAACAACGTCAGACATACCCAATTGACTATAATGGGGTCCACAGGAATAGTAACTGGGGTTTACCTTAAGTCCAATTGTCACTCGTGACCCCACTGCTCCTTCTTCTGGAATGGATCTTGTAGACGCATGAAATAGTCCCACACCAGAAGAGCATATTTTGGAACAAAACCAGGAACAGTCGATCTTGTCCATTTACATGAACTTCTTGTTATATAACAGTCTTACTACAACAGTATACAAGACTACTTTACGGTGGAGCTCACGGGGTATTGGAAGAGTCCACAGGCCAAGTTATCTGCAGGTCCTTTCACTCCCGGCAATCACTTTCTCCACCGCCAACAACACTCTTACTTTCTTCTCGCCAATAAGCGGTTCCTTTCTCTCGGTACTCATCAGTTGTCCGAGGCTCTCGGGGCTGAACATCAGGCAATGGCTTGGCCTCCCCCATACTCCATGCAGGGACCCACCTGACAGCCTCTCTGTATCAGACTCTCACTGACAAACTCTCCGGATCAGCTCTCCAACTAACCATGCCTTGCCTTCTTGCAAACACATATATCAAGCATCATGACTTGTTCACAAAGATACATACAAAATGATACATTTTCCAGACGGGACATATGAGACATTAAAGGGGTTGTCCCGCGCCGAAACGGTTTTTTTTTTTTTTCAATAGCCCCCCCGTTCGGCGCAAGACAAACCCGATGCAGGAATAAAAAAAAAAAACGGCCAGTACTTACCCGAATCCCCACGCTCCGGCGACTTCTTACTTACCTAAGTAAGATGGCCGCCGGGATCTTCACCCTCGGTGGACCGCAGGTCTTCTGTGCGGTCCATTGCCGATTCCAGCCTCCTGATTGGCTGGAATCGGCATGTGACGGGGCGGAGCTACGAGGAGCCGCTCTCCGGCACGAGCGGCCCCATTCAGAAAGGAAGAAGACCGGACTGCGCAAGCGCGTCTAATCGGGCGATTAGACGCTGAAAATTAGACGGCACCATGGAGGCGGGGACGCTAGCAACGGAGCAGGTAAGTGAATAACTTCTGTATGGCTCATAATTAATGCACAATGTACATTACAAAGTGCATTAATATGGCCATACAGAAGTGTATAGACCCACTTGCTGCCGCGAGACAACCCCTTTAACCCTGTCAGTCCTGCAAACATCCAATACACATAAATCTAGTGCACTCCACAAACAAGACACTGACAAGACTTTGCCATGAGACAAACATAGAGCATTCTGGAGGGACCCCACTGACTCTGGGTCACTGCACCATCCTTACACCAGTGTGGTCTATATCGCTGTATACAGGAGATGTACATAGAATATAGTATATGAAGCATGCCGGTATCTCCTGTATATAGTGATATGGAGCATGCTGGTGTAATACGCTTGTCACGAGCTTTATATATATATATATATATATATATGTCCATAGTCTTTATATGATGTAACATTATTTTATATTCATTGTTACTTTTTTTTTAACTTTAAAATTAGAAGTCAATAAAAAAATTTTTTAAATGCATCAAAAACCTGCATGCGGTTTAAAGTTAAAATGCGCGTAAATCCCCAGCGGTTTATAATAGTGAATGCAGTTTCTTAGAATCGTTTGTGGTTTTGATTATCGCTTGCAGTTTTTTAATGTGTCTTTTTTAAAACTGTGGTTCAATAATGAAACAAAGAACATGAAAACAGCCCAATGCCGGGTCACTCGGCCGTAAGCGGAAAGCGCTGCATGGGTCGCGCACTGGTTTACCGCTGTGTAGCCGCTGGTGACCCAGCCAATCATTGTGTACCGCAGGAACATTATACTGCGCATGGCGGTGTATCTCACGCACGCGGTCATGTGCGGCTCACCTGTTTGTGTTTTGTTTATATTTTCTGCGCCATTGTAATACACAATGGAATTATATATGGGTGGTGTTGATTAAACGTCTAGAGAACAATGGGCTCACTCGCATGTAACACGCCGCAAGATGGAACATGCTGCGCTCTTTTTTGCGCCTGTACATTACGCAATTCCTACATGCCAATGGGAGCGGAACTCGTATGGCAATGTATTTGATTGCCAGCGAATTACCGGGTATCAAATGCACATAAAACGCATGCGTAACACGTGGTAATCATACGCTCATATGAGCCCGGCCACAAACAAATTTCCACATAGTCCAGGAAATGCGTCATGTATGGAAAGCTTCTGCAAAGTGGCTAGAACATGTATGTCAATTTGTTTTACAGCTGTATGCTGCGCGGTTTAGGTATGGGTACGGGCACGGAGTGGGGATGGGGGAGTTTGTGCCTGAGCTGTACTTTTGCAACCGACCCCTGAGCCTTTAGTTACGCCACTGACCAGAATCAAAGTTACTACATAGATATGGTACCAGAACCAAGCTTAAATATGCCTCTGTCAGAATACTTATTATATATATACATATACAAACACTCACAATATCAGGCACCTATGGTATCCTGCAGCATATCGCTCCACAAATGGTATTCTAGCGTATTTGCTGTCACTGGGCCTCTAGATCGTGCAGACCTGTAGGCTATCCAAGTTGGTGTCCAGATGGTCCTATATATATTCTATTGGTGATATATCTGTTGATCGGGCAGCCACGGCAGTGTGACAATGTTGTGGGGGCTCCTGGGACCCCCTTGTGTGTGCGGCGAGCATTATCCTGCTGGAAGAGAGGAACACATGTGGCTGCAGGATGTCCTGAACATATCGCTGAGCTGTCATTGTCCCTTGTACCACCACTAGGGGGGACCGACTGTCATATGTGATGACCCCCCCCCCCCCCCCCCCCAGATCACACCAGGAGGGGGCAGTGTGCCACTCCACAGCAAAGGCAGGATTTAGGAGCTCACTTCAAGGTCTCCGGACACGAACACAGCCATTGTCAGCATACGGGGATGAAGCTGTTAACCCTTTAAATTAAAATTCTGACAGCAGCAGTTAAATTCCCCCACCAATGTTCGGGGCTCCCATATGGCCCCCGCGCAGTGAGATCGTGGGTTGCCGTGCGGGTGTCATGGCAGCCGGGGGCCTTCTGAAAGGCCCCAGGGCTATCATTGCAGAATGCCTATCAAGCAGTGCCTATGGCATGACTTGATAGAATACCTCTCAGATTGCATTATAATGGAATGCTATGGCATTACATTATACTGCAGGAGCGATCAAAGCAGTGAAAGTTCTTGTCCCCTCCGATGACTAAAAAATTAATTTAAAAAAGTTTTACTATTTATTAAAAAACTTAAAAATAAAAAGTAATTAAAAAAACCTTTTGCTATATTTACAAAAAATAATCTAAATAATAAAACAAAAACACATATTTGGTATCGCTGCATCTGTAAAAGTCCGATCCGTCCCAGTAATGCATTATTTACCCCACAAGGTGAACATCGTCAGAAAAATAAATAAAGAACGCCAGAATTGTGCTTCCTTTTGGTCCCCCTGCCTCCGAGATAAAATGTAATAAAAAGTGATCAAAAAGTAGTATGTATTACAAGGTGGTACCAACGGAAACTACGGGACGTCCTGCACAAAACGAGCTGCACAACGATGACGACAGAAAAATAAAAAAGGTTATTGCGCGCAGAAGATGGCGGAAAATGATTTAAAATAGCTAAATATTCTTGATAAAAAAAAATACAAGCAGTACAGCAAAAAAAAAACTCCACAAGTTTGGTGTCGCAGTAATCGCACCGACCCGTAGAATAAAGCTATCAGCTCATTTTGTTGCAGTTTGTGCGCCGTAGAAAAAATGACGCACTGAAAGATGGAGGAATGTCGTTTTTTTTCCATTTCACTCCACTTAATTTTTTTTAAGGTCTTTCATTACATTATATGGTAGATGAAATAGTCCCGCACAATACCACCCTCATACAGCGACGGCGACGGATAAAAAAAGAGTTATAATTTTTTAAAAGGGGGGAGGAAAAACGAAAATGGAAGAAAAAAAAATGGGGTTAAAGGGCCAGCACACTTTCAGTATTCATCTTCTTTCCTTTTCTGTAGTTGAGGGACAGTTTGGGGTCAGTTTCACTCTCTTTGGCCATGAGTCTCGCTGTCTCCATCTTTGCTGCTTTCATCTGATTTTACATGATTTATTCTTTCCTTATAGGTTTTCAGTTCTTCCTCGCTGCCTTCTTATTTTAGTAGTATAAACGCTTTCTTTTTGCTCTTTATTGCCCCTTTACACCCTTATTGAGCCACGTTGGGTTTTTTCCCATTCCTAACCTTTTTATTCTGGTATGGTGTGAATGGCTGATGCTGCGTGGACTGGGCAGACATGCAACAAACTCATTAATGGCTGTGCGCTCCTTAATAAATTTGCCATACCGCACATAAGGGCACCATTTACTAAGACATGTTGGATGTAACAGCAGTCTAACTCCACCACTCCGAGGAGAACCGAACATAGCCAATTATACACATCGCTCAAGTAAGCGCTTTTCCGCCTTTTTTAGCTGATGATTGGCGGTCCCCGCACCCGAACACCACTGATCATATCTTGTGTTGATACATTTACTCCCAGCATTTGTATGGATGGAGCTTTTTACCTCTTAACTGTTATACCCCAATGGACCATTAGGTGTCAGTAGAAACTCAATGCGAAGCCCCTCCAAGCCCCTGTGACATTTATTAACGCCGCCGTGAATGACATGATTTTTATTACAGAGGGAGAACGCGCCGCATAGGTCCTACGAGTGGAACTAAACCGGCGTCCTCCATTGCCTTATTTGTTTTATTCGACCCTTTTCATGAAGGATTGTTAAACTTCCGCCTCGCAAGCTCTTGTGATTAATGGTAAACTGCAGAGTTAATGTGTATATCCAGCCAATTCCTGGCAGATCCGTACTCGCTGCACTCGGCAAACAATGGTTTCAATTACTTTCAACTTTATGGTTTATGTAAATTTAGGTCAATAAAGAAAGACGCTTGAGAAGTGGAAAGCGGAGAAGGAGCCTTGGGGCTTATCTTTGCCCCCTTTCCGGCCATTATTGGAGGTCAAACATCTATTCTCAAGGTCATTTTTGTCAGTAAATGTGTCTTACAAGCTATTACAAGATATGCAAATTAGTTCTGCTTCCATGAATGGTGTGACACTGGAGAAACAGTTTCTCTTCTTCCTGGAAGGAGAGTTAATTTGCATACCTTTTTTCCCAGGAATCATTGCATAGCCTCTAAGACTCCTTATGCCAACTTGCTGCTCTCCACAAGGAGAAACAGTACGAGTCCAGACCAAAGCGATTAGAAGGAGATCTGTGGAGCCTTCAAGGATCTAAACTCATTTTCTGATCACTAAAGATGTTTTTAAACTGAGATTCGGCATCATCTCTTCAATCCTGAGCATCTATGGAGATGTAATGTGGGGGCGGGGTTGTGGTAGATTTAGCAGCAGAGAGACTTCTTGTTACATCCTGGTCACTCTATGGGGGCGGTGGATCATATCAGTTACATTGCAAAAAGTCCTGAACAATTTCTGTAACACCTGCTGTCTACACTACAGTCCCACAGCAAGACGTGGACTTAGTGCCTTAGTGGACAACTGTATACAAGAGCATCAAAGTCTCTCACTTGTCCCATAGCAAGATCCTGCTGATACAAGACCTCCCATAGCAGTTCCTTAGTCTTTACTTTGGTGACAAGCAGAGGGCAATGCTGACCAATCAGAGCGGCAAGGAATGTCCTAGATCACCAATGTACAGAGTGCATTGGGTTGTCCAATAAGGGAGATGGAATAATACCTCCACAGTTCCACCTATTGGAAGGCAGCATTCCTTCAAGACAAAGAAGCAGTGCAGAAATCTTGCATCGCTGGAATGAAGGGGTGGCCCGAGGTGTAGGCTGGGAAATCTGTCCTGGCTTGTGATGGGCCAGGTTGGCCTTCACAGATTTGGTGGGAAGCAGGCTGACGTCAGTCTGTAACACAGTGGGCATTATAGTAGTTTTGTCAGCCATAGTCGGCAACTGGGACATTACCCCGTCATGACTGGGGTCAGGCTACAAGAGTTTAAGTACCAGTTGATGAATCTTCTATTTGATGTGACTCAATGGAAGCGGTAACAGTGGGATCGTCAGTGGAAATAGTTACACTAAGTGGGCCAATCCGGCCGTTGTATCACCGTAGAGGAAACAGTATTGTAAGGGGGTAGCGCAGAATAGCAGCCAACGACAGCAGCAGCTGACCCTCCCCATCCAAGATGCAGCCAAGAGAAGAGGGGCGGGGAGCAGCAGAAGGCGCTTGCCAGTGCTTGTGTTGTCAGCACTGTGTGAAGCTCGCCTCCGCCAGCCAGAGCCATGGCCATGGAGGGGGATAGAAGAGGGTGCATGGTGCCATTTTGTACAAGCTGAGATGTAGTGAGAGGCTTCCGCCCTCTTCCTGATGCAGCCATGTTGCACATCGCTGCCAGAGGCACGGCTCCCGATAGGAATAGTGAATGAGGCTATGCCCCTGCTAGAGCTGACCCCACCAAGGATGCGGCTGGTGGCAGGTAGCTTGGCTTTATGAAAGGAATTACTGCTGCGCCATGAAGGCAGTGCAGCAGGCGCAGCTTCAGGTGCCAGCAGTACTGTGTGTTGCTTGGCACAGAGAAGGGCCCCAAGACTGTAAGAAGGGGAGCAGTACAGAGACAGCAGAGATATGGCAGTTGCTATGGATACAGAGGGTAGTGTGGCGCTGTCTTGTTCCCATCCTGAGGGACAGTGTAGCAGAAGGCCAAGAGACCATATTGTGAAAGGGCCTGATGAACCAGGGGCCGAATATGACGACAAGCCGCGTTAAAGGCGAAGGAGACTCACTTCCTGCAGGAGACTTCGTCTCCGAAGTAGACAACAGCGAGGAAGATCCAATAACATGGAACAAGCTGCAGGATTACATAAAACCAGTCTAATAAGACGTTAGTTTGCACACATTAGGGACATTGCCTAGGACAGAGAGGCTCGGACTGGGGGACTACCTCCCTGAGGGGGCTGTGATTAGTGGGCAATTGTGACCGGCTCTAGGAGTTTGACATTTGTGGTGAATATACAATGTGATGTAACATGAAGAAACGACGTACCGGGGGACAAAGTACTTCAGGGAAAAGATATTAGGTGCCAGTTTAAGAAGATGTGAAAGTGCACGTGAGATGTCGTGTCGCACTTAAGGTGCGTTGCGTCAGCAATGACACGGGACTGCGAGATTTACTGATGTACTCTATGGTGCGTGAGGTCGCGAGGTAGACATGCCGTGGACCTTAGAGATATAATATAGACTATGAGAATGAAATACAAAGTATGACTATGTGTGTGGAGTAGTACAGGAGGAGCGATTAGTGTTGGCAGAGAGTCAAAGTGCCTCGACCTGCCAAAAGTCATCCCATCATATGGATATGAAAATAGGTATGTTACAAGGGAGAATTCTGGTTAAAGAAAAATGTCGTCACTTTTAAAGTCCCTGTGCCCTCCTATGAAGTGTTAGCACTTAATTAGCTTGTTCGTTAGTAAAGTTAATTTTTTTTAACAAGAAATGTACTGCTTTCGCCTCGGTCTGTCACTGCCGCGCCATACAGAACACCATCTGCTTCAGTATCATGAAACAAGGCCGTGCTCAACCACAGTTCATAGTATAATAAAGCCTGTGTAACGAGTCCTTATACGCAGACGCGCAAGAATCCAAAAGAGTCGGTGTAGTCACGGAACTAGCAGGTATCAATCCTTCTTATAGGTCGGTTATCAGCCGTGAGCAACTGAGGTGGCTGCAGAAGTAATCAGGAATGACTGCTCCATCTCTTAGGTGCCGGCTAGGCGGTGCTTCTATCTGCATACCCTAGGTCCTGTGCTGCTGGTCACTCGTAGGAGCTAGTCGTAGGAGCAATCTAGGAGAGCTTCCTCACTTGCTTCCTCAGAAGTCTGCCAAACTCTGCCCCCTTCAGGAAGTCAGAGATATGACAGAGTGAGAGGAGCGGCCACACCCCATAGTCCCTCTCTATGTCACTGCTACACACTCTACGGGTTTAAAAAGTTACACTTTCAACAAACTTCACAAAACGTGAAAACTAGACCTGTATAACACAGGTACTGCGTTACAGGATGAAGGCCCCAGAAACGGGGGATTGTCGGCTGTGCGGGAATAAAGAAGGGCTCCAGGTAATATAACCGCCTTCTGGTCCCAGGATTGGAGGTTAGCTTTAAAAAAGTAGTCCAGGAATAGAAGAAAATAGCTGCTGTCAGTGCAGCCTGTGAACACCCATCCTAGGATGGGAGAATTCATGGGCAGATTGGACGGAGAAGTGGAGGGTTCCGAACGGTGCAGCATTAGGTTCCACCCACCATGGCACTACCCAAGCTCAACTCCTTCCCCTTTGGTCTCCACATGAATTCCCCTGTCACTGTAGCATTAGCGTCAAGCCGTGGCCTCATTCCCTTCCCTCCCTCTCTACTCCTAGACAATCCCTTTAAAAAGGGTTGTCCAAGTTCTAGGTTCTGTGTAAAATCCCATCCCCAAGCAGTAAGATAACAAATCGTCAGATACTTACCTCTACCCACTCCCACTGCATCAGCATCACCGCTCCATCTCTCCTCTGACGTCACTTTCACAGGCTGTCCCGGCCTCCATTATTGGCTGATGTCCCGTAAACCGGGCAGGACTGTAGCCTGTAGCCAACATCAGGAACAAAACTGAGCGGTAGCACAGGACACATCGGGAGCGGGGAGAGGTGAGTATATAATGATTTGTTATGTTACCACTTAATGATGGGATTTGACACAGGACCTAGAACTTGGAGAACCTCTTAATGGTGCCTATACACTAAAGTTTCTGAATAACGGTCTGTAAAGGTTGTCTTCTGGATGACAGTGCCATACTTACTCTGCGACCTGGGCTGCTCTTATATTGACTAGGGTGAGAAAGCTTTTTGTAGACTCATCTGTCCGTTGATACGAATGATTTTCCAGTTACGGCTTTTACCCAACAATGACCAAAAAATTCAACGTGGCAGATTGACTTTTACACAGATCTGCCCTCTATTGGCACCTGCCACACTATTTCATGCCAAGAGTTGACAGAAATTGGTCAAATTGCCTGATTCATCCCAACTGACTCTTCTTCAGTTTACAGCAGGCTTAAAATAAGCATATTCAAAAAGTTGAGCTCGTTAAATCAACCCAGTCTGACTTTAAGGTTCTATAACAAACCCTTGTTTAAAAGAAAAATAAAGGAATCAAGATCCTTTCAAGAATTTCCTTCCAGCGTTGGTGAGGTTATCGATGGAACTGAATCAACTCTCATACATAATTCAGAAAGTTTTACAGAGAAGATTCATGTTGTTTGCGATGCTGTGAGGGAGAGAGGAGCCGTGCCGATCGTCCCCCGCAGAGTCTCTGATAACAGTTTCTCTTTACAAATGATAATTGTGCGATAGCGGCGCTCCTCCACCAACTCCTCGAAAAGCATCTTCCCCGCATCAAAAGACAATTTTCAGATCATCTCTTCAGCTATCGAGAAAGTGATTACAGCAAAAAGTTCCACCGAGATGTGTCTGCCAATAACGTCTTCATTCCTATCAATCAGGTGGAATTTTTGAAGAAAGGACTTGGCTGTTCGAGTTCTCGGATTGGTGGCGCCAATTCTGCAATGACATTGAATATCCTTTTTGTTTTTGTGAGTTCTATATCGTAATAGTGTTATATCTGCCTGCTGGGAGGATTTATATCCAGCTAGATGATGGAACATTGGCTTTCTAAGCAGAAAATGATACGGTAGGTAATAATGACTGGAACTTTTTTTTTTGTTATTTTATATTACGCTAGAAACATAAAAAGTTTATGGCAGAAAAAGAGCACATGGTCCATCCAGCAGACCCTTATATGATGTCCTCTTTATGTATCTCTTGGAATAGATCTACGCTTCTACCAGGCAGCTTGAATTCATATATTGTTCATTTTCAAACACATCAACTACCGTGTTTCCCTGAAAATAAGACCTTGTCTTATATTAATTTTTGCCCCAAAAGAGGCGCTATGTCTTATTTTCGTGACATTTCTTATTATACTTACCTAGCAGGCTCAGTCCACGCCCCGCCCCTCACCCTCTGGAGCTTTGGCAGGCTTCTGGCAGTCCTCGACCGCCCATAGAAGATTGCTTCCTGGCTACGGGATTCATAAATTCCGCCTCCAGGAAGCGATGGCTCTGATTAGTACTCACGCACTGCTGAGCCAATCAGTGCATCACTCGATGAAGCAATGCTGTGGCTGTGATTGGTTCATCCAGCTCTGCATTGATTGGTTGAGTAGCGCTCGAGAACCAATCATAGCCATCGCGTTGTGGAGGCGGGATTTATGAATGGGCTGAGCTGCGACATTGATTGGCCAATTCATAAATCCCCCTTCCACAAGACGATGGCTGTGATTGGTTTATGAACATTGCTCAGCCAGTCAATGCAGTGCTCGATGTACCAATCACAGCCATCACATTGGTTCATCAAGCGCTGCATTGATTGGCTGAGCAGTGCTTGAGAAGCAATCAGAGCCATCGCTTCCTGGGGGTGGGATTTATGAATTCTGTAACAAAGAAGCGATCTTCTGTGAGAAGCCGAGGACCGCAGAAAGCCTGCTGGAGCACCGGAGAGCAGTGGGAGGGACGTGGACCGAGCCTGCTGGGTAATGTATTGCTTTTTTTTATGTAATGCAGCTAGAACTTATTTTTGGTGTAGAGCTTATATTTCAAGCCTCCCTGAAAATAGTGAAAAATCAGGATAGCACTTATTTTTTGGGGTAGGTCTTATTTTCAGGGAAACGGGGTAGAAGTTTGTAATAAGTATCTACTACTCTTTCAGTAATATAATATTTCATGACATTGCTTGAGATTTCCCCCCAACTAATCTCAGATTGTGCCCCCTTTTCTAGTATTTAGCTTCCTATTAAAATCACTTGCCACCTGAACGTTATTTATACCTTTAATATATTTACATGTATAAAGGTTTCCATCATGTCCCCCTCTCCCTTCTCTCTCCTGTAACATATATAAAGGTTTCCATCATGTCCCCCTCTCCCTTCTCTCCTCCTGTAATATATATATCTATATATATACACTACCGTTCAAAAGTTTGGGGTCACCCAAACAATTTTGTGTTTTCCATGAAAAGTCCCACTTATTCACCACCATGCGTTGTGAAATGAATAGACAATAGAGCCAAGACATTGACAAGGTTAGAAATAATGATTTGTATCTGAAATAACATTGTTTTTACATCAAACTTTGCTTTCGTCAAAGAATCCTCCTTTTGCAGCAATTCCAGCATTGCACACCTTTGACATTCTAGCTGTTAATTTGTTGAGGTAAGCTTGTGAAATTGCACCCCACGCTTCTAGAAGCATCTCCCACAAGTTGGATTGGTTGGATGGGCACTTCTGGCGTACCATACGGTCAAGCTGCTCCCACAACAGCTCAATGGGGTTCAGATCTGGTGACTGCGCTGGCCACTCCATTACCGATAGAATACCAGCTGCCTGCTTCTGCTGTAAAGAGTTCTTGCACAATTTGGAGGTGTGTTTAGGGTCATTGTCCTGTTGTAGGATGAAATTGGTTCCAATCAAGCGCTGTCCACTGCGTATGGCATGGCGTTGCAAAATGGAGTGATAGCCTTCCTTATTCAGAATCCCTTTTACCCTGTACAAATCTCCCACCTTACCAGCACCAAAGCAACCCCAGACCATCACATTACCTCCACCATGCTTAAAGGGGTTGTCCCGCGCCGAAACGGGTTTTTTTTTTCAACACCCCCCCCCCCCCCCCCCAGTTCGGCGCGAGAAAACCCCGATGCAGGGGTTAAAAAAGAACACCGCACAGCGATTACCTGAATCCCCGCGCTCCGGTGACTTCTTACTTACCTGCTGAAGATGGCCGCCGGGATCTTCTCCCTCGGTGGACCGCAGGGCTTCTGTGTGGTCCATTGCCGATTCCAGCCTCCTGATTTGCTGGAATCGGCACGTGACGGGGCGGAGCTACACGGAGCCGGCATCCTGCACGAGCGGCCCCATTGAGAAAAGAAGAAGACCCGGACTGTGCAAGCGCGTCTAATTTGGCCATTAGACACCGAAAATTAGACGGGCTCCATGGAAACGAGGACGCTAGCAACGGAGCAGGTAAGTGAAAAACTTCTTATAACTTCTGTATGGCTCATAATTAATGCACAATGTACATTACAAAGTGCATTAATATGGCCATACAGAAGTGTATAGACCCACTTGCTGCCGCAGGACAACCCCTTTAACAGATGGCGTCAGGCATTCTTCCAGCATCTTTTCATTTGTTCTGCGTCTCACAAACGTTCTTCTTTGTCATCCAAACACCTCAAACTTGGATTCATCCGTCCACAACACTTTTTTCCAGTCTTCCTCTGTCCAATGTCTGTGTTCTTTTGCCCATCTTAATCTTTTTCTTTTATTGGCCAGTCTCAGATATGGCTTTTTCTTTGCCACTCTGCCCTGAAGCCCAAAATCCCGCAGCCGCCTCTTCACTGTAGATGTTGACACTGGTGTTTTGTGGGTACTATTTAATGAAGATGCCAGTTGGGTACCTGTGAGGCGTCTGTTTCTCAAACTAAAACAAAGATCTGGTACCGTGTTAGCCAGTAGAGCAAAATGTGATTGTTCTCAGCAAGAGAAACGACGTAATCTTGTAGATATGATACCTTTTAATGGCTAACAAAAATACATGATGTAATAATAGCGAGCTTTCGTACCAACGCAGGGTACTTCTTCCGGCTTAAATGGATTGGATCTGAAGAGGCATGCATATTTATACACACTTATAACATACATACTTATGACAAGGCACAGATATGGATGTGATTGGTTCGCACTTAAAAGGAATTCTGCAAACCAGAAAACAAACTTTTTTTGTCTAGGCACTGATAGCAGAGTGAAAGTTTTATGGTCTCTAAATTACTGTTGGAGGGGGGGAAAAAGGTCAACAGGCTTGAATTGTTATAAGAGATACACAAACATTTTTAGCTAAATACTGATAAGGGAGTGAAAGTTTATGGTCCCTGAATTACTGTTGATGGGGGTCTTATCTGTGCAATCAAGCCTCACACTTCCCATTCACGCATAAATCCTGGGGAATAATTTAACCCAGTATTCAGCGTGTCAAAGGTTGTTATCAATTTATACTCCCAAATTCTTCTGTGGTTTTGTGACTTGAAACCACCCTTCAATATCAAAACTCTCATATCTCCTATGTCATGTCCATGGCTAGAGAAGTGTTCGGCCACAGGTAATTCTCTTCTTCTGTGTTCAATCGTGTGGCGATGAGATCTCATCCTGGCTTTCAGTTTCTGTCCTGTTTCCCCAACATAAAGCCCCCCAACAGGACATTTGCTGCACATGATCAGGTACACAACATTGGACGAGGAACATATGCTGCTCCAACCCAACAGACAGAGAGGAACATTTGTACCATCTTAAAAGAACATTTATAAATCAGGGCTACCATCCCACCTCAATTGATGACCAAATCACCAGAGCCACCAGGATACCCAGAAGTCAACTACTCCAATACAAGGAGAAGGAAAGAAACAATCGTGTGCCTCTAGTAGTGACCTACAATCCGCAACTAGAGGTACTGAGGAAAACCGCAAGAAAACTCCACCATACCCTGCACAAGGATGACCGTCTGAAAACCATATTCCTGGACCCTCCGCTTCTGTGTTACAGGCAACCTCCTAACTTGAGGAACTTTATAATCAGGAGTGCATTACCCTCTGACACACAAAAAGGAACTTATCCCTGTAATGTAAGGAGCTGTAAGACCTGCTCACATGTACTGACTGCGGACAGGATACGGATCCCCAACACACAGCAGGACTATAAGATCCAGGGGACATTCACATGTTCCTCGTCCAATGTTGTGTACCTGATCATGTGCAGCAAATGTCCTGTTGGGGGGCTTTATGTTGGGGAAACAGGACAGAAACTGAAAGCCAGGATGAGATCTCATCGCCACACGATTGAACACAGAAGAAGAGAATTACCTGTGGCCGAACACTTCTCTAGCCATGGACATGACATAGGAGATATGAGAGTTTTGATATTGAAGGGTGGTTTCAAGTCACAAAACCACAGAAGAATTTGGGAGTATAAATTGATAACAACCTTTGACACGCTGAATACTGGGTTAAATTATTCCCCAGGATTTATGCGTGAATGGGAAGTGTGAGGCTTGATTGCACAGATAAGACCCCCATCAACAGTAATTCAGGGACCATAAACTTTCACTCCCTTATCAGTATTTAGCTAAAAATGTTTGTGTATCTCTTATAACAATTCAAGCCTGTTGACCTTTTTCCCCCCCTCCAACAGTAATTTAGAGACCATAAAACTTTCACTCTGCTATCAGTGCCTAGACAAAAAAAGTTTGTTTTCTGGTTTGCAGAATTCCTTTTAAGTGCGAACCAATCACATCCATATCTGTGCCTTGTCATAAGTATGTATGTTATAAGTGTGTATAAATATGCATGCCTCTTCAGATCCAATCCATTTAAGCCGGAAGAAGTACCCTGCGTTGGTACGAAAGCTCGCTATTATTACATCATGTATTTTTGTTAGCCATTAAAAGGTATCATATCTACAAGATTACGTCGTTTCTCTTGCTGAGAACAATCACATTTTTCTCAAACTAGAGACTCTAATGTGCTTATCTTCTTGCTTAGTTGTGCAACGCGGCCTCCCACTTCTTTTTCTACTCTGGTTAGAGCCTGTTTGTGCTGTCCTCTGAAGGGAGTAGTACACACCGTTGTAGGAAATCTTCAATTTCTTAGCAATTTCTCGTATGGAATAGCCTTCATTTCTAAGAACAAGAATAGACTGTCGAGTTTCAGATGAAAGTTCTCTTTTTCTGGCCATTTTGAGCGTTTAATTGACCCCACAAATGTGATGCTCCAGAAACTCAATCTGCTCACAGGAAGGTCAGTTTTGTAGCTTCTGTAATGAGCTAGACTGTTTTCAGATGTGTGAACATGATTGCACAAGGGTTTTCTAATCATCAATTAGCCTTCTGAGCCAATGAGCAAACACATTGTACCATTAGAACACTGGAGTGATAGTTGCTGGAAATGGGTCTCTATTCACCTTTGTAGATTTTGCACAAAAAAACAGGCATTTGCAGCTAGAATAGTCATTTACCACATTAGCAATGTATAGAGTGCATTTGTTTAAAGTTAGGACTAGTTTAAAGTTATCTTCATTGAAAAGTACAGTGCTTTTCCTTAAAAAATAAGGACATTTCAATGTGACCCCAAACTTTTGAACGGTAGTGTATATAAATGATATATAAAGGTTTCCATCATGTCCTCCTCTCCCTTCTCTCCTCCTGTAACATATATAATGGTTTCCATCATGTCCTCCTCTCCTCCTGTAACATATATAAAGGTTTCCATCATGTCCTCCTCTCCCTTCTCTCCTCCTGTAACATATATAATGGTTTCCATCATGTCCTCCTCTCCCTTCTCTTTTCCTGTAACTTATATAAAGGTTTCCATCATGTCCTCCTCTCCCTTCTCTCCTCCTATAACATATATAAAGGTTTCCATCATGTCCTCCTCTCCCTTCTCTCCTCCTATAACATATATAAAGGTTTCCATCATGTCCCCATCTCCCTTCTCTCCTCCTGTATCATATATAAAGGTTTCCATCATGTCCCTCCTCTCCCTTCTCTCCTCCTGTAACATATATAAAGGTTTCCATCATGTCCTCCTCTCCCTTCTCTCCTCCTGTCAAATATATAAAGGTTTCCATCATGTCCCCCTCTCCCTTCTCTCATCCTGTAACATATATAAAGGTTTCCATCATGTCCCTCCTCTCCCTTCTCTCCTCCTGTAACATATATAAAGGTTTCCATCATGTCCCCCTCTCCCTTCTCTCATCCTGTAACATATATAAAGGTTTCCATCATGTCCCTCCTCTCCCTTCTCTCCTCCTGTAACATATATAAAGGTTTCCATCATGGCCCCCTCTCCCTTCTCTCCTCCTGTCACATAGATAAAGGTTTCCATCATGTCCTCCTCTCCCTTCTCTCCTCCTGTAACATATATAAAGGTTTCCATCATGTCGCCCCTCTCCTCCTGTAACATATATAAAGGTTTCCATCATGGCCCCCACTCCCTTCTCTCCTCCTGTCAAATATATAAAGGTTTCCATCATGTCCTCCTCTCCCTTCTCTCATCCTGTAACATATATAAAGGTTTCCATCATCTCCTCCTCTCCCTTCTCTCATCCTGTAACATATATAAAGGTTTCCATCATCTCCTCCTCTCCCTTCTCTCATCCTGTAACATATATAAAGGTTTCCATCATGTCCTCCTCTTCCATCTCTCCTCCTGTAACATATATAAAGGTTCCATCATGTCCTCCCTCTCCCTTCTCTCCTCCTGTAACATATATAAAGGTTTCCATCATGTCCCCCTCTCCCTTCTCTCATCCTGTAACATATATAAAGGTTTCCATCATCTCCTCCTCTCCCTTCTCTCATCCTGTAACATATATAAAGGTTTCCATCATGTCCTCCTCTTCCATCTCTCCTCCTGTAACATATATAAAGGTTCCATCATGTCCTCCCTCTCCCTTCTCTCCTCCTGTAACATATATAAAGGTTTCCATCATGTCCTCCCTCTCCCTTCTCTCCTCCTGTAACATATATAAAGGTTTCCATCATGTCCCCCTCTCCCTTCTCTCCTGTAACATATATAAAGGTTTCCATTATGTCCCCCTCTCCCTTCTCTCATCCTGTAACATATATAAAGGTTTCCATATTGTCCCCCTCTCCCTTCTCTCCTGTAACATATATAAAGGTTTCCATCATGTCCCTCCTCTCCTCCTGTAGCATATATAATGGTTTTCATCGTGTCCTCCTCTCCCTTCTTGCCTCCTGTAACATATATAAAGGTTTCCATGTTGTCCTCCTCTCCCTTCTCTCATCCTGTAACATGTATAAAGGTTTTCATCATGTCCTCCTGTCCCTTCTCTCCTCCTGTAACATAAATAAAGGTTTCCATCATGTCCTTCTCTCCCTTCTCTCCCCCTGTAACATATATAAAGGTTTCCATCATGTCCTCCTCTCCCTTCTCTCCTCCTGTAACATCTATGAAGGTTTCCATCATGTCCTCCTCTCCCTTCTCTCATCCTGTAACATATATAAAGGTTTCCATCATGTCCTCCCTCTCCCTTCTCTCCTCCTGTAACATATATAAAGGTTTCCATCATGTCCTCCTCTCCCTTCTCTCCTGTAACATATATAAAGGTTTCCATCATGTCCCCCTCTCCCTTCTTGCCTCCTGTAACATATATAAAGGTTTCCATATTGTCCTCCTCTCCCTTCTCTCATCCTGTAACATGTATAAAGGTTTCCATCATGTCCTCCTCTCCCTTCTCTCCTGTAACATATATAAAGGTTTCCATCATGTCCCCCTCTCCCTTCTCTCCTCCTGTAACATATATAAAGGTTTCCATCATGTCTCCCTCTCCCTTCTCTCATCCTGTTACATATATAAAGGTTTCCATCATATCCTCCTCTCTCTTCTCTCTTCCTGTAACATACACTACCGTTCAAAAGTTTGGGGTCACCCAAACAATTTTGTGTTTTCCATGAAAAGTCACACTTATTCACCACCATGCGTTGTGAAATGAATAGACAATAGAGCCAAGACATTGACAAGGTTAGAAATAATGATTTGTATGTGAAATAACATTGTTTTTACATCAAACTTTGCTTTCGTCAAAGAATCCTCCTTTTGCAGCAATTACAGCATTGCACACCTTTGACATTCTAGCTGTTAATTTGTTGAGGTAAGCTTGAGAAATTGCACCCCACGCTTCTAGAAGCATCTCCCACAAGTTGGATTGGTTGGATGGGCACTTCTGGCGTACCATACGGTCAAGCTGCTCCCACAACAGCTCAATGGGGTTCAGATCTGGTGACTGCGCTGGCCACTCCATTACCGATAGAATACCAGCTGCCTGCTTCTGCTGTAAATAGTTCTTGCACAATTTGGAGGTGTGTTTAGGGTCATTGTCCTGTTGTAGGACGAAATTGGTTCCAATCAAGCGCTGTCCACTGGGTATGGCATGGCGTTGCAAAATGGAGTGATAGCCTTCCTTCTTCAGAATCCCTTTTACCCTGTACAAATCTCCCACCTTACCAGCACCAAAGCAACCCCAGACCATCACATTACCTCCACCATGCTTAACAGATGGCGTCAGGCATTCTTCCAGCATCTTTTCATTTGTTCTGCGTCTCACAAACGTTCTTCTTTGTCATCCAAACACCTCAAACTTGGATTCATCCGTCCACAACTCTTTTTTCCAGTCTTCCTCTGTCCAATGTCTGTGTTCTTTTGCCCATCTTAATCTTTTTCTTTTATTGGCCAGTCTCAGATATGGCTTTTTCTTTGCCACTCTGCCCTGAAGCCCAAAATCCCGCAGCCGCCTCTTCACTGTAGATGTTGACACTGGTGTTTTGTGGGTACTATTTAATGAAGATGCCAGTTGGGTACCTGTGAGGCGTCTGTTTCTCAAACTAGAGACTCTAATGTGCTTATCTTCTTGCTTAGTTGTGCAACGCGGCCTCCCACTTCTTTTTCTACTCTGGTTAGAGCCTGTTTGTGCTGTCCTCTGAAGGGAGTAGTACACACCGTTGTAGGAAATCTTCAATTTCTTAGCAATTTCTCGTATGGAATAGCCTTCATTTCTAAGAACAAGAATAGACTGTCGAGTTTCAGATGAAAGTTCTCTTTTTCTGGCCATTTTGAGCGTTTAATTGACCCCACAAATGTGATGCTCCAGAAACTCAATCTGCTCACAGGAAGGTCAGTTTTGTAGCTTCTGTAATGAGCTAGACTGTTTTCAGATGTGTGAACATGATTGCACAAGGGTTTTCTAATCATCAATTAGCCTTCTGAGCCAATGAGCAAACACATTGTACCATTAGAACACTGGAGTGATAGTTGCTGGAAATGGGCCTCTATTCACCTTTGTAGATTTTGCACAAAAAAACAGGCATTTGCAGCTAGAATAGTCATTTACCACATTAGCAATGTATAGAGTGCATTTGTTTAAAGTTAGGACTAGTTTAAAGTTATCTTCATTGAAAAGTACAGTGCTTTTCCTTCAAAAATAAGGACATTTCAATGTGACCCCAAACTTTTGAACGGTAGTGTATATAAATGATATATAAAGGTTTCCATCATGTCCTCCTCTCCCTTCTCTCCTCCTGTAACATAAATAAAGGTTTCCATCATGTCCCTCCTCTCCCTTCTCTCCTCCTGTAACATATATAATGGTTTCCATCATGTCCTCCTCTCCTCCTGTAACATATATAAAGGTTTCCATCATGTCCTCCTCTCCCTTCTCTCCTCCTGTAACATATATAATGGTTTCCATCATGTCCTCCTCTCCCTTCTCTTTTCCTGTAACTTATATAAAGGTTTCCATCATGTCCTCCTCTCCCTTCTCTCCTCCTATAACATATATAAAGGTTTCCATCATGTCCTCCTCTCCCTTCTCTCCTCCTATAACATATATAAAGGTTTCCATCATGTCCCCATCTCCCTTCTCTCCTCCTGTATCATATATAAAGGTTTCCATCATGTCCCCCTCTCTCTTCTCTCCTCCTGTAACACATATAAAGGTTTCCATCATGCCCTCCCTCTCCCTTCTCTCCTCCTGTAACATATATAAAGGTTTCCATCATGTCCTCCTCTCCCTTCTCTCCTCCTGTAATATATATAAAGCTTTCCATCATGTCCTCCTCTCCCTTCTCTCATCCTGTAACATATATAAAGGTTTCCATCATGTCCCTCCTCTCCCTTCTCTCCTCCTGTAACATATATAAAGGTTTCCATCATGTCCTCCTCTCCCTTCTCTCCTCCTGTCAAATATATAAAGGTTTCCATCATGTCCCCCTCTCCCTTCTCTCATCCTGTAACATATATAAAGGTTTCCATCATGTCCCTCCTCTCCCTTCTCTCCTCCTGTAACATATATAAAGGTTTCCATCATGGCCCCCTCTCCCTTCTCTCCTCCTGTCACATAGATAAAGGTTTCCATCATGTCCTCCTCTCCCTTCTCTCCTCCTGTAACATATATAAAGGTTTCCATCATGTCGCCCCTCTCCTCCTGTAACATATATAAAGGTTTCCATCATGGCCCCCTCTCCCTTCTCTCCTCCTGTCAAATATATAAAGGTTTCCATCATGTCCTCCTCTCCCTTCTCTCATCCTGTAACATATATAAAGGTTTCCATCATGTCCTCCTCTTCCATCTCTCCTCCTGTAACATATATAAAGGTTCCATCATGTCCTCCCTCTCCCTTCTCTCCTCCTGTAACATATATAAAGGTTTCCATCATGTCCTCCCTCTCCCTTCTCTCCTCCTGTAACATATATAAAGGTTTCCATCATATCCCCCTCTCCCTTCTCTCCTCCTATAACATATATAAAGGTTTCCATCATGTCCTCCTCTCCCTTCTTGCCTCCTGTAACATATATAAAGGTTTCCATGTTGTCCTCCTCTCCCTTCTCTCCTCCTGTAACATATATAAAGGTTTCCATCATGTCCTTCTCTCCCTTCTCTCCCCCTGTAACATATATAAAGGTTTCCATCATATCCTCCTCTCCCTTCTCTCCTCCTGTAACATCTATAAAGGTTTCCATCATGTCCTCCTCTCCTTTCTCTCCTCCTGTAACATATATAAAGGTTTCCATCATGCCCTCCTCTCCCTTCTTGCCTCCTGTAACATATATAAAGGTTTCCATCATGTCCTCCTCTCCCTTCTCTCCTGTAACATATATAAAGGTTTCCATCATGTCCCCCTCTCCCTTCTCTCATCCTGTAACATGTATAAAGGTTTCCATCATGTCCTCCTCTCCCTTCTCTCCTGTAACATATATAAAGGTTTCCATCATGTCCTCCTCTCCCTTCTTGCCTCCTGTAACATATATAAAGGTTTCCATGTTGTCCTCCTCTCCCTTCTCTCATCCTGTAACATATATAAAGGTTTCCATCATGTCCTCCTCTCCCTTCTCTCCTCCTGTAATATATACAAAGGTTTCCATCATGTCCTTCTCTCCCTTCTTTCCCCCTGTAACATATATAAAGATTTCCATCATGTCCTCCTCTCCCTTCTCTCCTCCTGTAACATCTATAAAGGTTTCCATCATGTCCTTCTCTCCCTTCTCTCATCCTTTAACATATATAAAGGTTTCCATCATGTCCTCCTCTCCCTTCTCTCCTGTAACATATATAAAGGTTTTCATCATGTCCCCCTCTCCTTTCTCTCATCCTGTAACATCTATAATGGTTTCCATCATATCCTCCTCTCTCTTCTCTCCTCCTGTAACATATATAAAGGTTTCCATCATATCCCCCTCTCCCTTCCCTCCTCCTGTAACATATATAAAGGTTTCCATCATGTCCTCCTCTCCCTTCTCTCCTCCTGTAACATATATAAAGGTTTCCATCGTGTCCTCCTCTCCCTTCTCTCCTCCTGTAACATATATAAAGGCTTCCATCATGTCCTCCTCTCCCTTTTGCCTCCTGTAACATATATAATGGTTTCCATCATGTCCTCCTCTCCCTTCTCTCCTCCTGTAACATCTATAAAGGTTTCCATCTTGTCCTCCTCTCCCTTCTCTCCTCCTGTAACATCTATAAAGGTTTCCATCATGTCCTCCTCTCCCTTCTTGCCTCCTGTAACATATATAATGGTTTCCATCATGTCCTCCTCTCCCTTCTCTCATCCTGTAACATGTATAAAGGTTTCCATCATGTCCTCCTCTCCCTTCTCTCCTGTAACATATATAAAGGTTTCCATCATGTCCCCCTCTCCCTTCTCTCATCCTGTAACATATATAAAGGTTTCCATCATGTCCCCCTCTCCCTTCTTGCCTCCTGTAACATATATAAAGGTTTCCATGTTGTCCTCCTCTCCCTTCTCTCATCCTGTAACATGTATAAAGGTTTTCATCATGTCCTCCTCTCCCTTCTCTCCTCCTGTAACATAAATAAAGGTTTCCATCATGTCCTTCTCTCCCTTCTCTCCCCCTGTAACATATATAAAGGTTTCCATCATGTCCTCCTCTCCCTTCTCTCCTCCTGTAACATCTATAAAGGTTTCCATCATGTCCTCCTCTCCCTTCTCTCATCCTGTAACATATATAAAGGTTTCCATCATGTCCTCCCTCTCCCTTCTCTCCTCCTGTAACATATATAAAGGTTTCCATCATGTCCTCCTCTCCCTTCTCTCCTGTAACATATATAAAGGTTTCCATCATGTCCCCCTCTCCCTTCTCTCCTCCTGTAACATATATAAAGGTTTCCATCATGTCTCACTCTCCCTTCTCTCATCCTGTAACATATATAAAGGTTTCCATCATATCCTCCTCTCTCTTCTCTCTTCCTGTAACATATATAAAGGTTTCCATCATATCCCCCTCTCCCTTCTCTCCTCCTATAACATATATAAAGGTTTCCATCATGTCCTCCTCTCCCTTCTTGCCTCCTGTAACATATATAAAGGTTTCCATGTTGTCCTCCTCTCCCTTCTCTCCTCCTGTAACATATATAAAGGTTTCCATCATGTCCTTCTCTCCCTTCTCTCCTCCTGTAACATCTATAAAGGTTTCCATCATGTCCTCCCTCTCCCTTCTTGCCTCCTGTAACATATATAAAGGTTTCCATCATGTCCTCCTCTCCCTTCTCTCATCCTGTCACATGTATAAAGGTTTCCATCATGTCCTCCTCTCCCTTCTCTCCTGTAACATATATAAAGGTTTCCATCATGTCCCCCTCTCCCTTCTCTCATCCTGTAACATATATAAAGGTTTCCATCATATCCCCCTCTCCCTTCTCTCCTCCTATAACATATATAAAGGTTTCCATCATGTCCTCCTCTCCCTTCTTGCCTCCTGTAACATATATAAAGGTTTCCATGTTGTCCTCCTCTCCCTTCTCTCATCCTGTACCATGTATAAAGGTTTCCATCATGTCCTCCTCTCCCTTCTCTCCTCCTGTAACATATATAAAGGTTTCCATCATGTCCTTCTCTCCCTTCTTTCCCCCTGTAACATATATAAAGATTTCCATCATGTCCTCCTCTCCCTTCTCTCCTCCTGTAACATCTATAAAGGTTTCCATCATGTCCTTCTCTCCCTTCTCTCATCCTTTAACATATATAAAGGTTTCCATCATGTACTCCCTCTCCCTTCTCTCCTCCTGTAACATATATAAAGGTTTCCATCATGTCGCCTCTCCCTTCTCTCCTCCATGTAACATATATAAAGGTTTTCATCATGTCCTCCTCTCCCTTCTCTCCTCCTGTAACATATATAAAGGTTTTCATCATGTCCCCCTCTCCCTTCTCTCATCCTGTAACATCTATAATGGTTTCCATCATGTCCTCCTCTCCCTTTTGCCTCCTGTAACATATATAATGGTTTCCATCATGTCCTCCTCTCCCTTCTCTCCTCCTGTAACATCTATAAAGGTTTCCATCATGTCCTCCTCTCCCTTCTTGCCTCCTGTAACATATATAATGGTTTCCATCATGTCCTCCTCTCCCTTCTCTCATGCTGTAACATGTATAAAGGTTTCCATCATGCCCTCCTCTCCCTTCTCTCCTGTAACATATATAAAGGTTTCCATTATGTCCCCCTCTCCCTTCTCTCATCCTGTAACATATATAAAGGTTTCCATATTGTCCTCCTCTCCCTTCTCTCATCCTGTAACATATATAAAGGTTTCCATCATGTCCTCCTCTCTCTTCTCTCCTCCTGTAACATATATAAAGGTTTCCATCATATCCCCCTCTCCCTTCTCTCCTCCTATAACATATATAAAGGTTTCCATCATGTCCTCCTCTCCCTTCTTGCCTCCTGTAACATATATAAAGGTTTCCATGTTGTCCTCCTCTCCCTTCTCTCCTCCTGTAACAGATATAAAGGTTTCCGTCATGTCGCCCCTTTCCCTTCTCTCTTCCTGTAACATATATAAAGGTTTCCATCATGTCCTCCTCTCCCTTCTCTCCTCCTGTAAGAGATATAAAGGTTTACATCATGTCGCCCCTTTCCCTTCTTTCCTCCTGTAACATATATAAAGGTTTCCATCATGTCCCCCTCTACCTTCTCTCCTCCTATAACATATATAAAGGTTTCCATCATGTCCTCCTCTCCCTTCTCTCCTCCTGTAACTTATATAAAGGTTTCCATCATGTCCTCCTCTCCCTTCTCTCCTCCTATAACATATATAAAGGTTTCCATAATGTCCCCCTCTCCCTTCTCCCCTCCTGTAACATATATAAAGGTTTCCATCATATCCTCCTCTCCCTTCTCTCCTCCAGTAACATATATAAAGGTTTTCATCATGTCCCCCTCTCCCTTCTCTCATCCTGTAACATATATAAAGGTTTCCATCATGTCCCCCTTCTCCCTTCTCTCCTCCAGTAACATATATAAAGGTTTCCATCATATCCTCCTCTCCCTTCTCTCCTCCTATAACATATATAAAGGTTTCCATCATGTCCTCCTCTCCCTTCTTGCCTCCTGTAACATATATAAAGGTTTCCATGTTGTCCTCCTCTCCCTTCTCTCCTCCTGTAACATATATATAGGTTTCCATCATGTCCCCCTCTCCCTCCTCTCCTCCTGTAACATATATAAAGGTTTCCATCATGTCCGCCTCTCCCTCCTCTTCTCCTGTAACATATATAAAGGTTTCCATATTGTCCTCCTCTCCCTTCTCTCCTCCTGTAACATATATAAAGGTTTCCATCATGTCCCCCTCTCCCTTCTCTCCTCTTGTAACATCTATAAAGGTTTCCATCATGTCCTTCTCTCCCTTCTCTCCTCTTGTAACATCTATTAAGGTTTCCATCATGTCCTTCTCTCCCTCCTCTCCTCCTGTAACATATATAAAGGTTTCTATCATGTCCCCTCTTTTAGAATATGTTCCTCTCATGAGACCTTCCACCATCCTTGTAGCCTGGCTTTGGACTCGTTGGCTTTCTATAGATGAGGTCTCCAGAACTGAACCCAGTATTCCAGATTTGCTTTCACCAGAGCTCTAAACAGCAGGATCACAATCCCCCTCCTTCTACTGGTAATACCTGTAGCTATGTACCCGAGCATCCCACTTGATTCCTTTGCTGCCTGACTGCACTGTTGACTCATTTTGAAGCTAAAGGCCCATTTACACGGGACAAACTGTCAGGCAGATTATTTATCCTGCCTGCAGTATCAGTTGATGCATTTTTGGCTTCTTTTTCTGTGAGTTATGTCTTTGCACATTTTTTTCTCTAACCGCTGTGATTTTATTTAGCTATTAGTAAGATAGCGTAGGTTCTGATGGGCGTGTGGTGGCCTTGCCGTGACCTGCTAGCTTTCGTGTTTTGGCCAAAATGCAAGCTAACCCCCGCGTTTATTAATGGGTTTTAGCAAGCAGTGTGCTATAGATGCTGGGGCACACCAGGAAGCCCTGCCAGTGTGGTGCACTGTGGTGATACAGGGTAATTCACTGCTTTGCCAGTAGGGGTTGTATTCCTGTATAGTGTGGCACACTTATCTATGGCTGACATCCTTATATCAGTTCATATGTGCAGACTATGTTGTCTGCAGTCACCCCTTCCCCAATCTTGGGTTGAGTGGCAGCACATTACTCTGCACTGAATATTTAGCTCCCTCATATTGTAATCTGTCTGTCTGCATGCTACTATGGCATATGGTGATTGAGCCGCCCTGCAGTATCAGCTGATCCATATTTGGCTTCTTGTGCTGTTACACAGGCGTGAGTACAGTTGGCATTGCTGAAAGCACTGCCAGCATGGAGGCTGGGCAGTTGGGGAGCTCCTTCCCGCGCGCTCGCCTCCATTCACTGTAAGTAGGCAGTCGTTCAGAACTGAACAGCTAGTTGTTCAGTTTTCTGCATGCATTTACACGGGACGACTATCATTCAAACTCCCATGAGAGCGCAGGGATTCGAACAGCTCTGAACGATAATCTTCCCGTGTAAATGGGCCCTAACAGAAATCAGAACCCTTAAATCCTTCTCTTCTGAAGTCCTGGATGACTTAGAAGACCTTTTGTTTTGGCACCTCACCTAGCATAAGAAACTAGATGATGCGGTGTAATGGATTGCTGGCAGCAGTATACCGGTTGGGGTCACAATTGTGACCTTGCATGCGGTCATGCGCTGTCCACCTGGTTTTGTTTTGTTCGTATTTCCTGACCCGTTGCAGGTCCAGATGATTGAGGCACCATTGCTCTTGGCAGTCATACAGCTCTAAATCAACCGAAGACATAATCAAGAAAGTATAAAACCCAAAGGTCTCTAGGGCGTAGGGGTCATACATTCCTTGGGAATATTTGGGGGTATTTTTGTTGGCAAATTGAAGGGGCCCTTTTTTACATGCCGCGTCTTTTATTTACAGCCCACATGCCCCAGAGCAAAATCACTAGAATTATAGAATACCTAGAGAATCCCCATCTTGCTGCTACCTCTGCCTTTTCATTTCCCCTTCCCCACACGCAGTAAAAATCCCCCCTTTGTGCCACCACAAAGTAATAATGCCCCCAGCTTTCCACAGTTATAGTGCCCTCTTTGTGCCCTCAAATATAATAGTGCTCCCATGTTCCCCCCAAGGTAATACTGCTCCCTTTGTGCCCACATAACGTAATAGTGCTGCTTTTTTTTGCTTAAGGTAATAGTGCCTCCTTTATAGTCATCATATCACCATAAGGTACTAATGCCCCTTTTGTGCCCTTACAGGGTATTAATGCCACCTTAGTGCTCCCATAAGGTGATAGTACCTCCTTTGTGCTTCAATTTGGTAATAGTGCTCCCTTATGCCCCTATTAAGTAATAGTGCTCTCTTTGCCCCCATGTTAGTAATAGTGCACAATCTATGCCCCTGATAGATAATACTGCCCACACAAAGTAATAGTGCCTATACTGTACCCAAAAAATAATAGTTCCCACTTTATGTCTCGTTAGGTAATAGTGCCTGCTTTGTGCCCCTGCTAGATAACAGTGCCCACTTAGTTCTCCCATTAGGTAGCAGTGCCCATCTTTGTGCCGTAGTCCCTCTCTGACTGCGCTACTTACCTTATCCATGGTCTCCTTTCCTCCGCGCAGCATCTTCATCGGCATTTTGACTTCTCCTCCTCCCGGCTCTGTTTATTCTCTCTGATATTCTGATCCTGCAGAGGCAGCGATCGAGCTGGAAGGATGATCAGTCAAGATGCCCATGCCATACGGAGGAAAGGAAGCCATGGTTTAAGCAATTCCAGTGGTGCAGTGCCCCGGAGAGCTGCCACCTTTCCCAGGAGCCTCTCTTGGGTTCCAGGTGATTGGTGACGTGTAATAAATGGTGACAATTACATTAATGGACATATTTAGAATATCGTGAAACGCGTTTCAGTCATTTTGTAAAGTCCACAATGAATTATTAACAATCCCCCTTATTCGCGACGCTGTGAAGTCTGCAGGTTTTATTTCCTGTGGACTGTTTTATGCCAGTCTTGATTTTCTCGGGGAAAACACATCAAAGACAATAGATGGGATGGGAGATGAAAGAAGGAAAGAAGAAAGCGCGTGGTGTCGCCTCATACATAGACAAATACTCTACACGGTATATAATCCATTACTACCTAGGAGGGAACCATAAGGGCGAGGCTTGTGGATTTAGGCAAATTATACGGCTCCATAAATGCTGCAGGCTCCTAAGTCTAAGAGCTATCAAATTCAATATGAATGCAATCTATTGTACACTGTTGTCAGCCATTTTAGTCTGCCACATATCTGACTGTAATGTTGTTCAATATGATAATGCACGGGCTTTCCTGGGGTCTAAAGAAGCGATGCACAATAGAGAAATGGCTAAACTCCTGGGGTGAAGCGTGGGAGGAGAGGGAGTCCCCTGCCCGCAGTGCAGGACGCCGCGGCAGCGGTGCAGAGGAGCATGCACAATGGATGCTGCAGGAGAGGAGCAAAACGACCGGTGAAAGGTGTATTGAGAAAGTGTTAGTGGACTACAACCCCTGGGACAGGGTGGGGGTGATGAAGATGGCGCCATAGCTAGAGTTTTATTGCAAGGCCTTGCTGGGAAATAGTTTGTGATAGGGTCCGGGTGGGACATATATGAGGTTATGCTGAAGTGTAATGTCTACGCTGTGTGTCCATGATGCAGTATATGGGATGGTGCAGTAAGGCAGATGTCATGCAGTTGTAGTACAGATTCTAGTACGGTACTGTTAGCGCAAAATTCGCTATTATAGATATACCGTGTGTTCCAAATTAAATAATATGTGTACAGGCCTGGAGAGCCTTCAAAGACCACAAGCCTACATCATGTGTTCCCAAAAGAGTCTCTAGCTTTATTAAGCGTGGGTAAAACTTAAATAAGTTTCAACACAGGAAGTATACAGTTACATCATTTAGCGTGCTGATTGGTCGTTTTCAGAGGGAGGTATTTGTGAGGTAGCTTGTGATGTCATCCATCTGGGAGGAACTTCGGTGAGCACGCTCAGTTCATTCTTGAATTTGGTCTCATGAGAAGAACATCCTGTGTCTCCTCTCTGCTTGACCAAGATAAAGACAAACCTAGATAGGTTTTTGCCAGTTAGAACCGGTTTGACCAGTATTGGGACAATAGGCACTGCTCCTTAAATTCTTGTGGAGGTGGGGGGGTGATGTTCCCTTCCCCCAGAGGTTCAGACCGGAAACACAACATAGCATCTTCACAGTTGACAAAAATACAGAAAATACATATAGGATATCTCCCACAGTACCATGGGGTATTGAAACGCCAGTGTGATGTGACGGCCTCCGGAGATGTAAGCAACGTCTACGATGTGTGTAAGCATTAGAGGTCAGGGACTCTGGAATTACACTTTTTGGGTCACCCCATCTCCAAGCAAAAATGTAATAAAAAGCAATCCAAAAGTTGGATGTTTTCCCAAAATGGTGCCAATAGAAACTACAGGACGTCCTGCAAAAACTGAGCCCTCAAACCATGTCGACGGAAAGAAGATGGCGGCAGAAAGGTAATTTTTTAAAAACAGAACATCAAAAAAAAATGATATAAATTTGGTATGGCTGTAATCCTGCCGACCCCCAGAATAAAGTTATCAGGTCATTTTTGCCACATTGTGTACACCATAAAAACAAGACCTGCTTAAAGATGGCGGAATTGTTTTTTTTTTCCCATTTCGCTACACTTTTTATGTAGCTTATTTGGTACATTAAATAGCACCATTGAAAAACAACGGTCCCGCAAAAAACAACCAGATAGATAAGTTGATGGATAGATAAAAAAGTTATGATTTTTTGAAAATGGGGAGGAAAAAAAGAAAAATGAAAAAAGGGTCTGTCCTTAAGGGGTTAAATTCCGGCTCACGCAGCGATTTGGAACTCGGTATCAGAACAGTGATATTTCCAACTGCTACAAAGATATACAATTAGAACACAATTTTGGAGCTAAGATAAAGGTAAGCTGGGAAGGTGTTCTTCATGGCATAGCGTGGGACTGTTATTACGGGGCAGTGTTATGGCAACGCTACTCCTTCTCTAAAATGGTAATGGACCTTTACCTGGCCACACATCTGTCAGAGGAGATAAGCAACTCCGCTGAAAACCCTTTTGGCCGTCATTTGTGTTGTTCGTTATTGTCCACCATATGGGCTGGGAAAGTGAAAAGAAAATGTGAAGCACGAAGTGCCGACTCCAGAGGCTCCCAACTTGTGGACATACAAGTCTGCTGTTTATGCTGGCAGCCTAATGGCCAGTCATCACTCAATATTGTTTTAACTGCATCAATCAAAACCTGCAGAGAAACGGCCCAAAAGAAGCCGTTAAGACTAATTAGAGGATAGTTAAAGGTAATTATCTTTTACTAAACAAAACCTGTGCAGACAGCGGGAGATAAGCTGCACTCCGAGGGGCTGCCGGTCGCATGCAGCAAGAACGATCTAAAATATCAACATGAATTTCAACTGAATTGGGTCCGGCTCCAGTTTACAAAACTCTGCAGTTGTGAAAAACACATATTTACAAATGTTTTGGGCAAAGTTGTTCATAAAGGTGCCCTCTAGGTGGTCCGGAAGTGACACCTTGTACCTGCAAGGAGGCCAAAGACAAGTCTGCAAGTTACGAAAAGCAGGACTGTATTTTTTATTATTATGTAAAGGGTGTGTATACTTTTGCAACTTCACTTTTATTACTGCAATATATCTAAAATAAAATACAAAACAACTTAGTGCAGCGTCCCAGTAGGGGGCGCCAAAGTGAGGAGACCATCGGGAAGAAAGATGGTTGTCACGGGTGGCTCTGCAATGACAAGGGTGGCAAAGGGGCTGGCTCGGTCACTGCACAGTGGCAAAAGGGTTTTCTAATGTATAGTTTCAATGGTGGTTTGTCACGTGACGCCAGCACTCCATCCGAGACTCCAATAGTTAATGGTGAAATAACTGGCATGAATCCTGGTAGCTTTGATTTAGTAAACTGGAAGTTTCACTTCATCTTGTTGTGTAATGCAACAATAACAACAATGGCGGTCTTGCAGAAGTTAGCAGAGATATTACTTTGTAGCAGAAAAAACATTGATGCACAGTTGAATTCAATATGGCACAATGTAACCTTCAACGCTCTCTCTCTGTTTGACTTGAGAGGTTACTCAGTAGAATTCCCACAGTCCTAGTTATCTGTTGGGCTACAGGAAGATTATAACATAGTTAAAGAAGTAGACTTTAAAATGGGCTTCGTTACTTTTCCTGGCTTCACCGGGCTTTGTGTAACTCACTGTTTTAGTGGAACAGGTCCCAAATTTTTTCCTCCACACTGCTGCTGCTCTCACTGCAGACCTCCTCCTTTACGTCCTCCGATGATGACTGACTCCTCCCAACTGTCCTCTCCAACCGACTTCTCTTCCTGTCTCACTTCTGCACTTTCTGTCTTATCCTCCCCCTAACATCCTGCCCCACCCTGATATTTCCCCACTTTGAACTATCACACTATCCCCCTCCACCAATCAATGGTAGAATGACAAGCAGCCAATAAGTAGCCAGCTGTTGCCAAGCAGTTAGCTTCAGCTTATAGAAGAACGGGGGAAACAGGGTTTCTCCAACATACAGAACTTTCTATGTCTCCCATAGCTAGGTGTTATAGGACAAAGGGTTGTGTGGCTATACAGGAGGAACTTCCAGCCACTACATTTGCAATTAGTTTTGATTAAACATCTTATACCGTTTTGTGTCTACAGCTCCAGAGCACTCCAATACATGGTCTAGTCAAAAAGACTGGTCTCCCTGTACATCTCAATACAGGTGTCCTATATTACGCTATACAATAGTATAGTGCATGGGGGCCCTGGAACATGGATTTCAATTTTGAGTTGTAGCCCCTTGAAGAGAGTGATAAAGTGAAAACTAATTGCAAACTTGAAAAGTAGCATCTTAGAAGCAGAAATCCCTTTACTGTGTTTCTCTAAGTCCCGTGGGACCACTGGTGTGACTGAAGTGAAGACGCGTGGACAGGTAATATTTCTTCCCATTCACTCTAACCTCCATAATCGCCATTCTATTGATATCCAATTTAGCTGTAACTGGCCCAGTGGCTTTACGTTTGCAGGACTGGTCCGGGCTTCATCCCACTCCATCATCTCAAAACCTCTTCCATGTTTCTTGATTGACGTCTCCAGCTCCCTTGAGCTGGAGACACCATGTATTCCACTCACTGCGCATGTGGAACACTTTTGCAATTAACGCATGTGCATTGACATTACCTGCTGTAATCATCGTCCTCGCTCCCCAATATTGCAACTCAGCTTTACTCCCTTTGATCATGCGGAATCCAGAAGTTCGATATATGCTCAGTGAGTGGAATATACGGCATCTCTAGTTCAAGGGGGCCGAGGAAGTGTCCTTTTAGTTGATGGAAGCAGAGAGAATCCAGACAATTTCCACAAATGAATGGCCCATTGGACCAGTTAGAGCTAATTTGCATAGAAACTGTGCTGCACGAAAACAGCAATTTAGGAGGATCGGAGCACCTGAAATAAGAAGAAATTTGCGGTTAGAACTGTCTGTTTCTTCCATATATTTGGGTAGGTTTGGTTTTGAGTGGTAAATTTTAAGTTACAGTCTTTCTAAATTCCTAGTAACGCAGCGGTCATGGATGCACATGTAGTAGTCCAGTACATGCTTTCCTGGCCCCCTCCATAATGTCATACATGTATGTCTTATGTAGATGCTCTGTGCAAAGCTGTCTTGTCATTCTGTTATGTGTATTGCACAGCTGCAGCAAATGAGAGGTTAATGTCTGCAAAGTGTGAGCTGACTGTCTGTAAATGTATCAATTTATGCCCTGTTACGTGGTATGAGTGAAGGTATACATGTGAGTTCTTGAGAGCACAAAATGAGTTCAAGGGTCTTCCATCTTGGCTTCCACCTAAAGCAAAGAGGCACATGGGGGCACCTTCAGCCCTCATGTGCTGAAGATGGAAGAGGAGAAGAGATTTCCCGAGCGCAAGGATCAGCATGGGCAGTAAGTGAGCCCCAGAGAGGGAGCGTGAGCCAGTCCTAAGTTTTTCCTGCTCAAGGCCCATTGCAGAGGTACTCTTCTTCTCAATTGTTCATGCCCAAGAGTCCGGAAGTCTGGATCGCTGGGTGGAGATACGTGTCTACAATTGTCACACATGCAGGCGCCCTGAAGTCTGGGATCGCTGTGTGGAGGTACTCATCTTCAAGTCTGAATATTTATATATATATCCCTAATTCTGCCTGCACGTAGAATACTGTCTACTGTTGTCTTGTATCTGTGGAATTGTTATTCAGTAAAGTTATTCTAAGCCCTGACTGTTCCCAGGTATCTGAGGTACTATAACATTGTCTGTTGTTCATTTATTTCCCCGTTGATGTTCATGCCAGTGGGTGCCGAAACGGTGGCATCACCTGTGACAACCCCTTCACCTGTCCTAATGTTTATTAGGCTGCGTGCATCCCTCCAGGAGGGATCATGGTAAGTGCTGCCATGACAAGCCAGCATCTTGCTCTGCCAGCTCCTCAGCATATGCCATGTTTCTGGGGTCACCCAACGGGACGCTGCACACTGTGCTACTGACTGATTTGGTTTTGGACTACTTCTGAGGGCTGCTCTAAGGAGATCCCTGTTTTTCACCCTTTAAACCCTTCTTGAGGGATCTGGTCTTCGCTGCATGGAATCCCCATATCATGTTACCAAGGGGATAGGAAAGGACTGAGTCTGGACAGTCAAAGTTCATAAAATACAGACAATCAGGTAAAACATAGAAAGCAGGTCAGGACACACAGAGTTTGAGAAAGCTGGGTACACAAACAGGGAGTGAAACTAAGAACTGAGCAGCATACAGGTACAGCTTCAGTAGGAACCTTATTGCTCGGGCACATTCATGTAGGGGAGGGTGCCTTAAATAACCTGGGAATCATCTGGATGGACTGGGGACAGGAAAGGTGAGTACATTCGCCCTACGGGTATAGGAGACAGCAGGGGGAGTAGTGCAGACATGGCTGGCCTTAGCTACGGATGGTCCCTGTGGTCACGCAGCACGTCGGCCACCTACTTGTAGAGGAAGCACCAGATGGGTGTAGGCCATAGGTGGCCTCCCTCCTTACGTCCACCAGACCAGATGATCTTCTTCTATGCTGCAGTGTCTTATGGAGCTACATGAATCATCCTCCTACTGGCTCTATCTCCTCCCCTCTGATCTCTGGAGGTGCTGCTGCTAGCGCATCAGCACCCCTGCAACATAATTGCTTAGTTCTGCTACTGTATTTCTGTTATGAGTTTGGTTCTGGTATTGTATTTATCTACTTAGGTTTGTTCATACTGTATTAATGTTATGAGCTTAGTTCAGGTACAGTATTTATGTACTGTGTTTGGTTTTGCAGCTTTTTTTTATTGTCTTAAGCTTGGTTCTAGTGCCGTATTTATGTTATAAGCTTGGTTCTAGGACAAAAGGATCTTACTGCTTTCTGCACTAGCAGAATACAGGCAGGCTACCTGTCAGTGCAATATGTTTGGTTTTTTTGTTATGACTGGGGACACCAAAAACAAAATTCTACAAATAGCGCCATTTCCCCTAAGGCCGGTAATAAGTGCAGCGTCTCCACACAGAAGAGTCGGAGAGTGCCGAGAGCCGAGACTGGCAGGAGGGGTAGGTGAGGAAAGGCACCATCAGCCATAACACCCTTTACATAGAGCTTTAGACTTGAGTGTGGATTCGATATTTTGGGCTTCATCTCTTGAATATTAGTGTTTGTAACGGCAGTCTCCATGGTGACATCACTATATGTGTGGGATTTTGACAGTGATCCTAATGATATAGTTGCCAAAATGATAAAGTAATTTGCAAAGAGACTTTAATGCTCAGTCAGGGTATGCGAGTCTGCCGTGTGTAAGGCAACCAAGCAATTAGGAAATCTCTTATCGTCACTTACTTGATATAACAAATGTATCAGCTTTAATAGTGTTGTTGGATGTGTACAGATGATGAGATGGGAAGATCATCTCAGTGAAGATCTCTTAATTAAATCTCAGAGAATCCTCCAAGACTCAGACTAGAAAATATTAGAGATAGGAGTCTATATTCAACTGTATCAAACTTCCCATATTTTCTGGAATATCTGGGAGGCTCCAAGAAAAGGTGGAGATCTTCCGGACTTCCAGAAGAGCAGCAAATATCCTGGGTGCCACATCATAAATACTTACCTCTCCTCAATCCAGTAGATCCCTCAACGCCCGGTACTGCTGCAGGCAACATCCTGACATCAGGGCATTGTCTGCGGTGGTACCCTGGAATGAAGAGAACTGCAGGAATGAGGAGAATTAGGTAATTACAATATCTGATTTGGGGCCTTTATTAAATAAAGTGACCCTCCAGTGTGTGGTCAAAATTCCGTCTTGGGACCAGAAGGTGGAGTAGGTATATTACCTGTAGTTGACCTGTGTTGGCCAGTGCTGATTACATGAGCAGCGCTGGTCGATCGTAGAGCAGGTTTACTGCATTGGTACTTCTAACACTCCTAATGCAGTATAGACGATTAGGTAATCTAAAGATGGCAGCAGCCTGAAAAAAAGGACTCCGAACTGGGGGAACAACATTGGCCAACAAAATCTACCACTGATAACATACCCATCCTTTGGGTCTAGAATCTAATTGTGTTCTAAAACTAGAGGGTTGCTTTAAGGGAGTCTGGTTTGGGGTCTGTTTGAGTTCACAGGTCTGTATCTCTTTAGGGGGCTGTTTGAGGTCTATGTTTATTTAGGGATCTGGTCTGAGGTCTATTGGTCTGGTCTGGGGTCTGTACTTATTTAGGGGTTCTTGGCTGGGGTTTGTATTAGTTTTGGAGGTCTAGTCTAGCCTCTGTTTTAGTTTAGGGAGTCTGGTTTCAGGGTCTCAATTTACGTAAGAGTCTGGTCAGAGGTCTGTATTAGGTTAGAGAATCTGGTCTGGGATTGTAATAGGCTAGAAGGTCTAGTCTGAGGTCTGTATTTATTTAGGAGCTTTGGGATTTCTATTAGATTACGAGGTCATAGATACGTAGTTATTCTAGGGCTTGGATTATTTCAGGGGGTCTGGAGTCTTTATTAGGTTAGGGAGTCTAGTCTGAGGGTCTATTTAGGGCCTGTGGTCTAGGGTCTGTATTCATTTTCGGTTGTGATGATGGGGGTCATATTATATTGACCCAGAACTGTGTCACTACATGATAATATTGACATTTCTGGGACTATGTCTGTATTTGTGCTTTTAAATGTGTTATACATTGTATTGACGTCTTGTCTTGAAGATGGTGGCTTGAAGAGTATATGCAACGGACAACAAGCAGGTCACTACATATATTGCACAGAGACCGAATAGCCAAGTGACTCTTAATGAGAGTGCCACTTAATGCCACTTAATGAGCAGGCAATCAGCACTAAGCAGTAGGAGGAAAAAAAGTTATAAACGATCTTGAAACCTTTTAGAGGATTCAAAAGAAGAGAGTAGAGTGCAATGTAAACTAGCAAGCTGGTTTAAGAAAAAGGAGCCCACAGCCATTCTTGGATCTGGTGCCTACAGGAAAAGTAGTGTATTGGGAAAGCTGCAGCCTCTGTGGCCTGTAGTTGGAAATCAACATCCTCAGTATGGAATTATGGCCTGGCTACAAATTCCGGGGCCATGATACAACCCACATCATCCGTATGGAGAAGAAAAGGTAGCAATTGCTTAAGCCACCATCCTCAGGACTGGACTCTGAAATTGGATTACAAAGTTTTGTGCCTCCATCGATTTCTTGTTGGACTGTTGTGTTTTTGGATCAATTTAAAGTGATTCACACTATTTTCCTCATCCTGACTATCTGGACTCTCCTTTTCATTGGAAAAGGGGAGTAATTGCACTACACCATAACAGCATACCAGGGAGCAGAAACCAGCCCTTTTTCCATCGATCCCCACATTTCATTGCAAACAGCTGGTTGGGGAGTAAGATACCAACTTTCCCATCCTAGTTACCACAATTTGCACTACTTGTGATTCCGTACGTTAAGGAGTTAAGGGATGTCCTATGTAAATGTGTAGAATATAAGTTACATATGTCAGAAATGCATCACATTTCTTAATCTTCCTGATGCCCCTTCTGAGAAGCTGGCAAGTATGAATTCTATATAGGACATACATGACTACTCAATGATGGCAGCCGGGGACAGCATTCGTCCTTGCTGCCTGTGCAATTCAGGGTTCGACCTCTTAGAGCACAATGAGCCTGTCTAAACAATGAAAGGCATGATATGGGCATCCAGAAGGTCAGACCCCCACCCATCAAACCTAAGGATATACCATCAATATGAGATCCCACGGAAACCCTCTAAGCCAACAGCTGCTTGCTTTATCTGTCATTCCTCTTATACCTCAATATGCCTTGTGAGACGAGAACATCAAGCAGGTCTGCCTACATGGAGAGGAATGCATTGTGTGTTTAGTAACAAGCGCTGAGGCCGCGGCCAGGAAGTGAGGGATGCAAGGTAAGAGGTATTGGTAAAGTTCCGGTTATGTTCAAACCAATTTGGACTGAACCAAACTTTTTGCCCAAATTCACTAGAACCTAACTTTTGAAACATTCACTCATCACTAGTCACTATTGAAGGGGATACCATTGGCTCTGGGCACCAAGAATTTGTACCCCTAATGCCACATCTGTTGCCCAAAACCATGGGAAAAAAAACTGAAATGTGTGAAAACAGCACCCAACCCCGTCTTTCCCAAGTCATTATAATTAGACCATATAGCCTGTTATGCTACAACTCTGAATCACTTGGAGACTCACACCCAAAATAGTGTATCTGTTAGTGTTTGGACCCATCCCAAAGCATGATCACCATGACATGGAGGATGGGCCCACATACTTTGATCAAATTATTTGCTACGAACCTCGCATTTTACATGGTTAGTATTTTATAACAGTTATGCCATTTTTTCCAAATATTATATGTGCATGCGTTCTGTTTCCATGTGTCTCTGCTTGGACCGTGTTGTCACAATCATGGCTTAAGTGCATCTGCACATCTGATTTACTGTATTTGTTGGAAGTGCTGACCTTGTGTTTTCTGTTGCAAAACCATGGGAATAGCATCTGCACAGGATGGAGCGCCACTCATTAGCTTATTAATTTGGCGGTATAATATGAGCACTGTGTGACCGTATGATTTGTGTCCTGTTGGATGGGATAACGATGGGATCACACTAGGCCAGTGCTGGCTATACGGATGTAGTTACTGCAATGATTGCTTACAGAACTTTAGAAGTCATTGCCCGTGGGTGATAATCTTGCCATAGTGGTTGACCCCTAGAAAATAATAAGCACGGTGATAGGGTCAGTGTCTGCGGCATGCTGATAATACACATAACATATGGCTGTATACAGACTGGGAACGCTCCTACAGCAGAGATACATTCTACAACCTACAGCAGATGGGACCTCCAGAACAAATGCCTGCAGGATAAGACAAGACCTCCCAGAATTTATGGGTCATCGAGGGAAACGTTTGTATTCTGAGATTAAAGAGACAAAATTAAAAATCCACCGAGAGTCCGAATTTCATTTCAACCTCAACTGCATGCGCAGTGATTCTTATTCCAGCAGATCCCTTTAAATATAAAAGTTCCACAAATCATCCAAACTCTTTTAATCAATTCCAACCCAAAAACTTTTGACGTTTTTAGGGTAAAAAATTTAAAGGGGATTTCCGAGTTAAATAATTTTTTTTATATTCTCCCCTCCAAATAATACCCTTTAAAAGGCTCACAGTGGTGTCATAGCGCCATTTCTGTGCCCCATCATGTGACCCATGGGTCAGCAGGTCCTCTGGCCCCGGTGACATCCCTTACATGTACTTCTCATGAGGATGCCCTGGCGTGTTTATGGGAAGTCATTGATGTGAAACGGGTAAGGTGAGCACATGGCAGGTTACACGATGGCACGGCGGCTGACAGATGGACATGGAGCAGACGTAGGGTTCCTAACTACAATAAACCTACTGAACAGGTAGCGCGGTCTCAGCTCATTCCACGGGACGGCCGGATTAGTTACACATCTCAATTTTAACAGGATTGACGCTTACGTTTCTATGATTTCTGGAATGGCCGGGCACTTTGTCTTCATTCATAACCATCATCATACTCTACTTTCGCAGGCCCACGGTATAACACCAACATCAAGCCTAATGCACCATCAGTGCAAAGCTACATCATAACCCCAGAATGCGGATCCTGACTCCCATCTCATGTGATTTCTTAATCTATGTATAATTCTATTGCAAAGCGCATTATCGCGATACAAATACCTGCCTCTCCCAGCCACTCCGTCCACAGGAAAACATGGTCTTTGCCGCTTTTTTTAATATGTGGCCTCCACCACAAGTACTGCTGCTTACTGCATCACACTGAACATGGTTGTGTCACAGTCCCACGGTCCATCATCCACTATGTCTCATGGGGCTACAGATCCCTTTTCTGGAAGCTTCCCAATGTCCATATTCTCTAATAGCTCCATTGACCTCTATCTGCAATGTTGGAGCTGCCTTTTGAGACCAACCTTGATAGTGCAGTCTGCATCATTTGTAACTCAGTCTGGAGTGCCGCAGAGAGGCCGTGCTCACCGCTCTTACAGATGACATCCTGATTTGGGTTTTCCTGTTGGCTGCAGTGGTCACATGATCACTGCAGCTAATGTACATAATGACCGGCTGAAGGAAGTGAGTGGCAGCGGGGAGCAGCAGGTCAGTGGACAGGTAGTATTTTTTGTACAGTCCAATGCTTTGTAAAATTGGGCAACCCCTTTAATAGGGCCTGCGGTGAATGCTGGACTTAAAAAACGTAGATATGACCATAACAGTCTCTATACACTTAAGGCTCTAATGCCTGGTTCATTTCCTTACTCGATCATCAGGCCAAGGGGCAATAATGTTCTCTGAAGTCAATAAGAGCGATGCCTTCTATCACACTCCCAACTTCACATCGGGGACAGAGTCAAAAATGTAATTCAAGACATCCCATTGATTTCAATGGGACCGAAACCTTTGTATTACACTTCAGGCTCTGACCCTGATGACAATGTCTGGCCCCACTGTACTAGCAGCGAGCCAGAAAATCAGCTGATCGAGAGGATCATGAGTGGTGTATCTCTGCCAATCAACTATTCATAACCTATCCTGATGATAGGTCATCACTAGTAAATGCCCGGAAAACCGCTTTAAGGGCATTGGCATATGTCGGCTGCTAAAAGTAGCAGCAAATTTTGTACAATGCAATACCAGAAATCCCAATATTTCAGAAAAGAAATTCAGGACATCTTTACGTATCCTTAGGATAAGCTAATAATGTCTGATTAAAGGGGGCTGAACCCTGGGACATCACCAATCAGAAGAACAACGGGTCATGGTACTTCATACATTTACTTGAATGGGGCTGGGCTGCAGTACCAGGCTCAGCCTCATGTGGGAGTTCAGGAGTCTGACATCCACCGATCACACATTGGCGGCCTACCCTGATGGACAATTTACACTATGCAATTTGCTGCAGATGATGAGTGATGATCGACAAAATCGATGCTATAGGATGCTTACAGGATGAAAATGGTGAATTGGTTAAGAATGATGTTGAGAAGCCCGAACTTTTAAACTCCTAGTTTGTATCTGTTTTCTCTCAGAAAGTAGATGTAACATCAGTTGATCTTCCCTGTGCTATTGGGGGAATAAAAGAATGCAGGCTATACATAAGGAACACTTAGCTAACTTACATGAATTCAAGTCTCAAGGTCCAGATGAATTACATCCTAGGATACTAAAGGCAGCAGCGGAGGTCATTGCTGAACCCCTCGCCATAATCTTTGAATATTCTTGGAGAACAGAAGTCCCAGAAGATGGAAAAGGGCAATTGTTGTCCCTATCTTCAAAAAAAGGAAGACGGTGGATCCAGGACACTACAGGCCTGTGAGCCTGACTTCTATACCGGGAAAGATCTTTGAACAAATTATAATACAGCATGTATGCAAGTACTTGGATGAGAATGGAGTAATTAACCAGAGCCAGCATGGGTTTGTAATAAACAAGTCATGCCAGACGAATCTAATTTCCTTCTATGATAGTGTCTTTGACTGGATTAAACAGGGAAATGTGGCGGATATAGTTTATCTTGAGTTTAGTAAAGCATTTGACAAAGTATCTCATTCCATACTTATTGAGAAAATGACCAAATCTGGGATTGCCAAGGCAACTGTTAGATGGATTCACAACTGGCTGAGTGATCATACTCAAAGAGTGGTCATAAATGGCTGCACATCCAAGTGGGAGAATGTATCAAGTGGGGACCACAAGGCTCTGTCCTGGGCCCAGTGTTGTTCAACAGTTAAATGATCTGGAGGAGGGAATTGAGGGGAAACTGATCAAATTTGGTGACAACACAAAGCTAGGAGGGATAGCTAACACTAGGGAAGAGAGAGAGAGTATTCAAAAAGATCTAGAAAAGCTTGCACAGTGGTCGGCGACTAACAGAATGGTATTTAACAAGGAGAAATGCAAAGTCCTACATCTGGGCAAGGAAAATGAAAAAAGCCCATACAGAATGGGAGGAATTGGGCTAAGCAGCAGCACATGTGAAAAAGACGGGTGTACTAATAGATCATAGACTGAACATGAGTCAACAATGTGATGCAGCAGCCAAAAAGGCAAACACAATTCTGGGATGTATTAAAGGGGTTGTCCGGCCACACAGGGTAATTTTCTTTTTATAAAAATGCTGCTTCCATTTCAGTAACCATGGTAACACACAGTATATAGGGGTCAGACCGCAAGCAGATCAGCTGGAATGTCAGTTTCTTACTTTGTAATCTCATGTTCAATGCAGCTTTTAAAGATGGCGCCTCGGTGCTGCCTTCCCACAATGCCCTGCGCTCTCCTTCCTCTGTCTGCACGCTCCCGATGGCATATATCTATATTCCACAATACTTCTGCTCGATTCACAACCTGATTGGCAGCAAGAGGAATGAAAAAGCAGGATTTCCTGGCCTCGCTCAGCTCCCGTCCTAGCCCCACCCATGACACGCCCACCTCTATTGAGTTGATCTACAGTCTCTCCCCACCTAGGCCCCGCCCCCTCTACAGTACAGCATGTTCTCCTGCTATACACTGTACTTAGAGGGGGCGGGGCCAGCAGAGACTGTGTTATACACTCATGGTTCAGGATAAAATCCTACCATGACAGTAAACAGCAGTACTGTGTAAAGTGAATGGAGAGGGGCGGGGGAGAGCGAAGAGAGAACTCTCCTGCAGCCCCCGCCCCCACTGTAAAACAAGGCTACCTGTATGACAGGTGCCCCCCTGCCCACACCACAAGTAACACAGACAGCCCCCCTTCCCCGTGACAACTCTCGTATGAGAGTTGTCTCCTCTCAGTGTAATCCGGCCTGTGCAGGGAGAGGAGGAGGTGAGCTGTGACTGTGAGCTGTGACTATACTGAATGTTGGATCCTGTGTTATATATATAGAGTTGTCTCCTCTCAGTGTAATCCGGCCTGTGCAGGGAGGGGATGAGGTGAACACAGGATCCACTATTTACAATAGTCACAGCTCCCCTCCTCCCCTCCCTGCACAGACAGGATTACATTGAGAGGAGATGCCTATATACAGATAACACAACAGCTACCATTCAGAATAGTCACAGCTCACCTCCTCCCCTTCCTGCACAGGCCGGTTTACACTGAGAGGAGACAACAAATCCCCCCCCCACTGATGTAATGTGACAGCCCCCTCCGCTTGTGTAATGTTACAGCACCCCCCCGCTTTAGTATAATGTGACAGCATCCCCTTCTTCCTACCCCCCCCCAACCCCCCACTGGTGTAATATGACAGAACCCACCCCTCCCCCCTTGAGCAATTGTAATGTGACAGCCCCTCCCCCAGTACTATAATGTGACAGCACCCCCCCCTGCTGCTGGTGTACTGTGACAGCAACCCCTGCCCCCACCCATCCCGGCTACTATAATGTGACAGCAACAACCCACCCAATCCTCCACCCCTGCTGGTGTAATGTGAAAGCACAAACCCACATTCCCCCCGGCAAGTGGAATATCATAACACCCCCAAAGAAGTAACACTCACCCTCCGCTGAGTACCAGTAGACACTCCGTCACTCCTCCCCTACCTGCAGCGTCCCGAGGCAGATTAACTTTTTCCACAACACTTCTACCCTATTCAGCAACTCCAGCAACCTGATTGGTTGTTTGGGTTGGCTGATTCACCAAACAACCAATCAGGTTGCTGGAATTGCTGAATAGGTCAGAAGTGTTGTGGAAAAAGTTAATATGTGTTCCCGAACCGGCAGGTCCTACTGCGCATGCGTGAGGACACTGAAGCGCCGTCACGTCCCGACAAGAAGACAGAAAAAAGAAATTTGTCGTAACCAGGGACAACGGAATGGTAAGCATGGGGGGGGGGGCACTCTTCTTGGTAAGTATATATCTTCTGTTTGGCTCATTTACAATGTACATTGTATATTACTAAGTGCATTGTAATGACCAAACAGAAGTACATACATACACTTGCTATGGCCGGACAACCCCTTTAAGAGAAGCACAGAGTCTAGATCACGTGAGGTCATTATCCCCCTCTACTCTTCCTTAGTCAGACCCCATCTGGAATACTGCGTCCAGTTCTGGGCACCCACCATAAAAAAGACATAGACAAACTGGAGCAAGTTCAGAGAAGAGTTACCAAGATGGTGAGCGGTCTGCAAATCATGTCCTATGAGGAACGGTTAAAGGATCTGGGAATGTTTAGCAGAAGAGAAGGCTGAGAGGAGACTTAATAGCTGTCTACAAATATCTGAAGGGCTGTCACAGTGCAGAGGGATCAGCCCTATTCTCATCTGTACAAGGAAAGACTAGAAGCAATGGGATGAAACTGAAAGGGAGGAGACACAGATTAGATATTAGATAGTGAGGGGATCAATGAGTGGAACAGGCTGCCACAGGAGGTGGGGAGTTCTCCTTCAATGGAAGTGTTCAAACAAAGGCTGTACAGACATCAGTCTGGGATAATTTAGTGATCCTGCACTGAGCAGGGGGTCGGACCTGATGACCCTGGGGGTCCCTTCCAACTCTACCATTCTAGGATTCTATGGTTCTATGCTTGTTTACTGGGTTTTTAGACAAGTGGATTCAGAGTCTATTGGGGTGGAATCATCATTCACCTGATTGTTCATTCCCTGTAGTCTTCATTGTTATCATCAGTATGTCGTGTACACGAGGAGATATGCATTGACAACAATTATTTTTTGTGCAGCATGAAACGTGATCATTGACAAACGAGCATTTGCTTGTTCATTGGGTGATTGGAAGCGCCTTCACATGGCAAGATGATTGAGCAAATGACCGTTCCTAGGAATGTTCTTGCCTGATCATCAGGTTTCATATCATGGCTTTAAAGGGGTTGTCTTCCCTCTTTTTTGATGACGAACTACCTTTTTGGATAGGCCATAAGTAGATGTTAGACAGGGTCTGCCACTCAGGGTCCCTGTTCATCAGCCGATAGTCCAGCCGCTGTCAGCGCAGTAGACCGGACATTGTCATTAGTTGTCAACACAGGAAGTGCATGCGTCAGTTTCACTCCGATGGAAATCAATGGGAGAGATGCTTTGCTACTCCACTTCCTGCTTCTCTGTTGGTCGGGACATCCAGTCCTTAAGAGGAAAGGAGCAGGAAGTGTTGTAGCAATATGGCTCTCCCATTGACTTCAATGGGAGTAAGATCGGTGCATGCACTTCCACCCCTGTCCGCCGATGACAACATCCGTTGCAGCATGCCGAATGATCAGATAATGGGTGGGAGTCCCAAGCTGTAGACTCCCATCCAGGGGCATAACTACAGAGGGTGCAGGGGATGCGGTTGCACCCGGGCCCAGGAGCCTTAGGGGGCCCATAAGGCCTCTCTTCTCCATATAGGGAGCCCAGTACTATGAATAAAGCATTATAGTTGGGGGCCCTGTTACAGGTTATGCATTGGGGCCCAGAAGCTTCAAGTTATGTCTCTGTGCAGCATGGTTTAGTTATGGGTACGAGTACAGATAGAGGGGGTGGGGGGGGGGGGGCAGCTCACCTTTTGCATCAGGGCCCCTGAGCCTTTAGTTACGCCCCTGCTCCTATCCATCAATTACAGATGACCTATCCACTAGTTAGGTCATCAGTAAAAAAAGAAGGCAGACAACCCCTTCTTTGAGCCCAGAAACGCCCCGAAAAGTGTAAATCCTATTTGAAGACTCATATTCAGGACAATCATACAAAAAGCGGGACTCCTGGGAGATAAGCTTATATACTGTAATGTGAAGCAATACAAACCCTTCATTTCCTTAAGCAGGCATAAAGTAAGTTTCATGGCCTGATAGAATGAAAATCCCGTCCGGTGCCACACGCCACTCTTTCATCTGGCATCACACAGAACATGCCCTAGCCGAAAAATTATACGACAGGCTGCCAGCAAAGCCTGGAAATTAGATGATAAACAGGGCAGAAAATTGGCCCTTTTGAAATTCAATTTTCAGAACGAATCCCAATGAGGTGATTGTGGGTTTCGGAAAAAAAAAAATTGACTCCACACTGAAAGCATTTGGGAATTGTTTGTTATTAAAACCTCCTCCCAAAACAATGCTAAAAAGTTCACCGGGGGTCAAAAACAATAAAAACAGCATCTACAAAAATGTTATCCCGGAGACGGACGGCTCCCATCATAAGGCTTTGTTATTACTAATGCGGAGCTCCTCGCTGTAAGCAGAATGTTAGATCCAAGACTGTCAAAAAGAAAGTGACCCCTCCTGAGCGCAGGAAAAAAACGGGAAATATTTGGAGAGATTAAAGCCCAGCGTAAGTCTACATCTTCTTGGATCCACATTAATTATTGAGGCCCCCCGCTGGGCCATGTAATTGGCTGCTGTCTGTTAGCCGAGTGCCGAGTTTTTTAGGTTAACGTTACAAATCTTTTTTGATTTTCATTAAAAACGACTCCGGTTTTATAGAGATTATTTTAATGAATACACACGACGGCGGCGGCGCGGCCGGCATCGACTCGCTCACAGCTGTCAGGGGGTTTTTTCTTTGGTCTCTGCTGGTCCAGCAAAAACAAAGTGAGGAAAATGCTGCCACAGCTTCTATAGGGAAGTCAATGTCTCCCCCGAAACACTACTCTTGCCAAAAGGGAACTAAAACTCACATGTGCGCTCGGCTGGTAGCTGTGATCAAAGTGCGGCTAAATCCTATTGTCAGGAGCCGCTTTGTCCCAACTTTTTTCAATATTTGATATTTTTCTTTAATGCTGTCAATGGCAGTGATACAGTCTTTCATTTGGTTATGGTTTTACTACAACCGGATATGGTGGGCATAACATGGACCATTTAAGTATTTCATTACCAACCAGGATAGGGGAGGTTCCTCAACATGGAAAAATGGTTTCCATGGGTTCCCATATGCTAAACAGGTAAAGAACCACTGAACTAGTTACTAGTGATATCGCCGAGGCCTGGGATGTAACTAGAAGCTTCTTGGCCCCAATACAACATTTTCAACAGGGCGCAGACCTGTGGTGCATCCTGATGTCCCAGAGGGGCCTTTAGGGATCCTCAGACATCAAAGTCCAAGTTCAACTAATCCTTTTCTACCCCCTATACCTACGGCTCTGAGTGAAATACATCATACAACTTAGTGGTGCAATATGGGCTCTCAAGGCATCCTTACACCTTCACCAGCTGTTGACCGAATGCTTGTTTGACAGCTACTTCTTTTGACTCCCCTATACTCATGAACGAGGGAGAACCAGATGAACGATCACCTTAATTCAATGGGGAGAGTGGAGAACGTTGCGGTTGTCCACCTTTGGTGACGTCTTATCTCCAGGAAGAATAAAAGGATTCGCATTGACATTCAACTTGCTAAATCTTTCTTTTCCTCAACATCATCTGTCAAAGGAGAGTTGGTCGGCCCCCATACAATAATTTGAGGGTTCAGACAACTTTTCCCTAATGTCTTTGGTGCTTTTCACTGTTGACAGAGTCCATAGTAATAAGAGATTTGAACCCCCCTTTTGGTACATACATACCTTCTCCCACCACTTTCAAATTGATCATCATGAGTATGTTCTAGTCCTATACCACCACAGCCCGCTGTTACCAACAAGAAATGTCAGGCTCATTAGCATCGGGTGCCTTTAGATCTGCAAAAATGAGTCAGAAGTAGGCTTACCTTCACCTTGGGCGAACATTAAGTTTGCTGCCCTAGCACAGTACTTCATTACCCACGTCTTCCCCAACACCTAGCATCCGGGCATGTTCCCCACCAGTCCCATCCCTAGATATCGCCCTAAGTATGCAAATTGTTCTGCACTTCATTCTACAAAGTGATGCCATCAGGAATGATTGATACTACAAGTGTTAACCTAAAGACGTTGTAACAAGTTAAAAATTATCTCTATCCACAGGATAAGGGGAAAAGTATTTTATTGCTGGGATCCAACCACTAGTACCCGCACCCATCGTGGGAATAGGTTCCTGTGTCCTGGAAAGTTGAATGAAGGAGCCGTGCCAGTTGATTCATTTCTATAGGGCTACCGGAGATAGGAGTACACTGATGGGCTACCTCCAGTAGTTCCATAGTTATGAGTCTCCACTCATATGCATGACCTCCATTGCATTGAGACAGGGGAAGACGGGGCCCCCATTCTCATACCGCAGTTAGCAATCAAATACTTAATGGAGTTTTTTGGGCAAATCCTATTGAAGACTTGTCCTCAGAATAGGTAATCAATAGTTCATTGCCAGAGACCCATCGCTTGGGATCCCTGTCGATCAGCTGATAGAATGGTTGGCTTTCAGCCCAGTGGGGTCAATTGTCGTCATCAAGGTTAGAAGCGAAAGCATCATAGAAGGCTTCACTCCCGGGGTCAAACACAGAAGTGTAATAGGAGGTAGCGCTTCCGTTAATTTCAATAGGAGTGAAGCTTCCTATGATGCTTCTGCCACCGATCCTGGTGACAACAGACGACCACACTATACTAATCGCCAGCTAGATCATCAGCTGATTACTGGGGATTCCAATTGGTGGGTCCCCAGTGATCAACTATTATTGGATAGGTCATCAACAGGATTTGCCTGGAAAACCCTTCAACCCCTATCCTCTAAACAGCAAATACATTTTAAACTTGGCCAAGCCCTTTACAGCAGTTGTCCATTTTGGACAATCCACTTTTGCTTGAAATCTTCCCTGACAAGAAGCTGATTATTGGAAGTGATCATCAGCAACCAATGGGTGAATCCGGCAGCAAGTCTTCGATTTCTCTGCAGTGCCTCCAGAGGTCAAATGAAGCATTACACAGTTCCCAATTGAATTAATGGACTAGCAGTAAAACTGTACAGAGCTGCAGTCAGCCCATGTACCACCCTATGATGCCTTTGTACAGCACTGGATTCTATCTTATGACGCATAAGGAAAATATACAGAACGGGCCCGCAACTTTATAAATGCACCATTGTATACAATGTTACCATTTCATCCTATTATTTATACACACACACCATTAAATTGTCAATCAAGTTTTAATGCATCATAGAGAAGTAAAACTACATTGGAATATTTAGGACAAACACTTTTTTTTCTATGCACACTAAATGGACTGTCCCTTTAAATTAAAGCGAAAATAAATACTCCTACTTTTAACAGTCCGATACATTTCTCCATCCATCCGCTCACAGTTTATTTATTTTTTTCTATCTGCACGTTGTAAATTTTTATTCAAGAATAAAATAACTTAAAAAACCCTTTAAACCTAAAAAAACTACATTGCAAGCCGTATCTGAATGCGTAGATTGGCGTAAAACAACCAATGTAGAACAACTGTGATCTTTTTTTTTTTTACTTTTTTTTTTTAAGTCAAGTTTGTTTTTGTTCATCAGTAAAAGAATATAAAATCTTGGTCACCCATGGTTACGTGTATTAAAATAGATCTGTATAGTACTGCACAGTTTCTCCCGGAGTTGTGAGAATGGTGGTAAGGGACTATTCATCGGCCATCAACCCCCTTTGTTCAATGTGTTCGACATTCCCAACCGTGTGAGATGCGGATGTACAGCCGAGCTGCCTGGTTCATGTAGTCTTCATAATGCAAATATTCTCTCAATATGAGATTCGTGTGATATGACATAAGCAGCCTGTAATGTCCGAAGCATGTATCTCAAAGTCCGGTATAAAAAGAACTCTAGTATGTGAGAACGAGCGAGGAACCCGAGTACAAACGCACAGACCCCATTAGGACTACTTCGGAAAAAAGAAGAAAAAGTTTAGTAACACTGATAAGTAACAGCCAGCTCTTCAGGTAAAGCTCCCGCAGCTGGGATATAAAAAAATAAAAGTAAATGGTAAAATTGTAGTAAAATACAATTAATTTCTATATATTTTTTTTAAAGGTGCTGATGTGTTTTGGATCTTGTAAATTCTTCCAATAAACAGGGTAAGGCAAAAGTCTGAACACGCACGTATATGTGGGGTAATACTGAGAAAATGGACCTCCATTGTGTGAAAGTAACACCTAGGAGGGAGGTTGCGTTTTCTGGTGGAGGAAATATTGTTGGCGGCCATTTTGAACTCCGCCATATTGAATTCAGCCCGGGTTTTTGAAATGGGAAGGGGGTCATGTGATATATCAATCTTGGCTTGATTTAACTCAAAAACACACTGGAAGGGTCAGTTTTGCCCTATCTTTGCCCACACTTAAGACCTCCTAAACAAGTAATGTACACAAATGCTTTACAGGTCATGTTTGAAGTGTCCACCATTTACTTGGTAAAATCTGTAGGATTCACAGTTTCAAGTCAACCATATTGTGTATTTTTTCTGCATATACAAGGGACTTGAAATGGGCACAGAGATAAAAGTCAAAAGACATTAAGTCTGGCAACCTTGGTGTCCATTCCACCAAACCTCAACACCCACGTGACCAGCATTTACACATCCACTCATCTGCATAGAGCCACAGCAAAGTGAAGGGGTGCGCCATTCTGTTGAAAGTGACGTGGGAACTTGGTGTTCTCATTGAGCACAGATGCGAATATGGTGTCCAGACTTTTGCCTCAGCCTGTACTGTATATTATTCTGTCTTAAAGGAAGTCTATCACAGAAAAACAGCCGATAAACCAATGCCAGCGCTACGTTGGTGATATGGTCCTATGCACCGCCACTTCTCCTGCAAGTGCAACTGTTTGGAAACTATGAAGTTTCACAGGTTCACACTCCGCTTAAATCAGCGGCAATCCATTCAGTTGACTGTCTTGCAGGTCCTTCTGGTCCCGGCTGTCGGCCACTCGCTCAGTCCCTGCCCTTATCGATGAATGAACATGTAGATGTCAATCATTAGACAAGGGGAAGGGCTAAGGAGGACCAAGTGGCAGACAGCTTGGACCAGAACAAGTTGCACGCCCACCAATTGGACTCCCGGATGGCTGCCCTTCCAGGAAAAGAGGCAGTACAAGCTGCATAGGACGGTATCGCCCCTGCATTGTTGGCATTGGGTTATTGGCTGACTTCCTATAAAGGACATCTGTCATCTTATCCCTAGTATTCCCAAGTAATCTTATGATGAAGTCTAGGATTCACAGATGAAGCTAACTCTACCTTTATTTCTGCTTCCTAGAGGCCAAGCCAGAAGTATCTTCTTATGGTCAGAGCTCAAACGCACCCATCATGATGTTGATTGATGCCTCCAGCTCATGGAGGTTGAGATGCCATGCGCTTCAGACAGACTATGCCAGTGCCACACTTCAGGACTCGGCACATGCACAGTTACATACCTTCATCTGTTCATCATGCTTAATGCCTCATGCGCATGCGCCTTCCTCTATGCGGTACAGGCGCAGTCAACCTGGGATACAAGGCATCTCCAGCAACATGCGCTGGCCATATCAAGTCCCTTTCCTTCCCCTAAATATCGCGGAGGAAGCTCGGAAGAGAAGGTATTTGGGGATTGGACTCTATGTAGAATAGATTAAGGGGCAGTTAGTTTTGTCTATAGGCTCCCCATTTTATGATAGGATTATTGGGAATACTGGATTGAGCTGACAGACTTACATTAGAGTAGGGAGCGACACATAGTCTATGCTCCAATAATACTGAAACGTCCAAATATAGTCCACAGATACTGAAAGTATCCAGCTTCAGAAAAACAGGGCTGATTTCTTTCTGAAACAGTGCCGCATCTGTCCACAGGTTGTGTGTGGTACTGTAGCTCAGCTCCATTGTAGTGAATGGCGTTGCATTACCACTTACAGCCTGTTTAAAGATGTGGCGCTGTTTTGGAAAAGAGCAGCCATGTTTTTCTAGTACCGGACAACCCTTTTTAAAGGAACTCTGTCACCCGTTTCGCCCCCTCTATGAATCCTATCCAGAGTTAAGGAATGAAGAACTTCTTATCCATACCTTTGCTTTTATTCTGAGCGGCTCCATAACCCCAAAGTCAGCATCTTTCACATCACTTGGTGTGTTAATTAGGACTCTACCGTCCAATAGATGGTTCAGTCCTCGGCACTGGTTTGGCTTTTTCCCTCTCTTTTCATAAAAATCCCACCCATTGGTAATTGACGCCTCCAGCATCGCACTTCTGGAAAAGCTTTATGACTTACCTGCTGCCATTGTGGGACTGCACATGCGCATGTCCTAAAACTGAGGCGCATGCGCAGTGTCAAGAATGCACTACGTCTCCTGAAGATGATAATCAATTAAAAGGGTTGTCAAGTTGTAAAACATCAATGGGCGATCTGTAGAATGGGCCATCAATAGTCAATCAGAGGGGGTCTGCTGCTTGGGAAGCCCGCCAATCAGCTGTTCAGTAGCCCAATGCACTTGTGCACTGAGCTGATTTCTACATGGAACACATAGCTCCGTTCTCACTACAGTGGCCCGGCTTGATATTGCAAGCAAAGATCCCATTGGAGTGAATGGGAACTTTATGTGTAATACCAAGTCTGGCCACTGCAATGGGAACGTTGCTGTCTACTTCCTGCAGAAATCAGGCAACCTGGCAATCATCTGATCAATTTACTATTGACGGCCCAACCTGAGGATAGGTTATCAATAGTCTACAAGTAGACAACCCTTTTAACAGCGGGCAGGGTTACTGCACAAGGAGGGGAAGGAAGCTGAATTAGTGTCAAGGACTAAACTACCCATCGGAAAGTCCTAATTACCGTATGGCACTAGAAGGAAAAAAAAAAGCTGATTTTGGTGGCATGGAGCTGCTGAAAATAAAGCAATAAGTATGGACAGAATGTTCTTTATTCATCCCATCTATAGACAGGATTTCTAGATGGAGTGGGGGAGGGGCGGGGTGTAAAGGGTGACAGTCTTCCTTTTAGGCTAAGCTGACCAGGAGGACCGGCTAATGATAGAAATAGATGAATTAATCGTATTTTATCTTTTTTAGGAGTTTTAAACAATAATACACGTCTCCTCCGATCCCGTCTCCCATCTATAGACTAAATAGAAGAAAAAAACAAAAAAACATCATAATTTAAAAAAAACATGATCTATCAGATATGAGAAACTCCACTTGAGGCAGTTTTTTTCCTGTACCATAGAGCAGATACTTCTGCAGGCATAACATAAAACGCATATTGTTCCTTTCACATATTTTACAATAAAAATGCAGTACAAAAAGGTTAAGTTTTTTGGCATATTGTCTGTACTGGCGAAATAAAAAAAAGGCAAAAAATACTTAGAATAAAAAAAAGTTAGTTTGTTTTGTTTACCAAAGTGTAAATCACAGCGACCCGCGTCGTCAGAAAAAAAGCTCAATGAGAAAAAACATCGAAACAAGAACAAAAACCTGCAAAGAAGGACGGGAGGCGCCGCACGGTCGTACTGTGTTACATAGTTCAGCGTATACACAAGCGTTAGCATGAAATACTCCAATGTCCACTAGAGAGGCTACCTTTATACATCTGTCTTTAAATATAGCTGCGGACCCCGAATGTGTAATACTGGGGGGAAAAACAGAAAAAAAATGAAAAAAAACAGAAAAATCAAAAAATTCAGCATTTGTCCGAAGGCTCTGAGTATTCACTAACATAACCCTTGTCATAACAGCCCCAGTGAAAAAATAAACCTGAAGTCATGTGGCAGATTTTGACTTGAAAGGGCTAAAAACTAGTCCAAAAATAATAGAAAAAAAACATTTTCTTCCATTTTTTTCTTCCCATCTCCCAAAATAAAGTTAGGAATCGTTTTTTCTACGAACGCCACAATAATTCCATCCTCTAGACGAATGAATGAAAGGTGAATGTTAAAGCAGAATCCGACGGCCCCGTCTCTGGGCTCCTCGCTTAATTTGGCCCTTTATCCAAGTTTTTTTATAATTTTTTCTTTTTTTGCAATTTTTATTTCAGTTTTCCAATGTTTTTGTTTTTTTTTTAAGGCCAAAGTAAAAAATGAAGTGAAAATAAACCGTATAAGCGCTGAGGGTGTCACACGTGACGCAGTACTACCGCCGCCATATTTTTTTCGTACGTCAATGCCACTTGTGTAGATTAGAAAAAAGAGAAAAAAAATTAAAAAAAGACAGAATGTTCTTTCTTCCTCCTTCTTGGCAAAATTTGCTTAAAGTTATTGTTCCATCTGCCCGTGTCAATTGTTGCTCTGAGACTGCTGCAGGCCTTTGTGAATTGTAGGGGTGGCAGATGAAGGTTTGATCCAGGGGACCGTCAGCAATGAAGCGGTGGCGGTGGTCGTCATGGTAACCTGAAGCATCTGTTCGTTCTGAATCAGTCTAATGAGAGTTTTGAGACGTTCCAAAGATGACTGAGTTCCTCTCTGCTGGGCCAGCAAGCTATTCTTTAGCTCTAAGCATTTCTGTCACATAGGGAAAGAATAAAGTATGACGGTTATATTGAAATCTGTCGCTTTGCATGAATGGATAACACACAACCGCGGACGGAGAGAACGTCCCCTGTAGGCCTTGTTCTAGTAAATAGTACCCCATACCAGCGGGCACGGTCATACAACAGGCCAAATCCACCTCTCAGAGCGTCACTTACTTCAGCAGTGACATTTTTTATAGATTTTTTATCTCTTTTAGCCTAAATTAACCAGTGATAATTATCAAAAAACTAATAAAAAAGGTTTATGGCCCCAAGTAACATGTCCATGGGATCACATAGTCCAAATTCAGGGCGTCCCTACCCTGAGGCAACCTGAGACTACTGCCTCAGGCGGCGGGCTGCAGGACCTCGGAGAGGCGGCGGGTTTACCAAGCCCTGCGTGGCGCACAGTGTTAGGGCAGCGGAAGTGCAGTTCTAAGCTCTCGCTCACAACCTGAGGGTTGTGGGTTCACTTCACACTTGGTAGGTGGCTCAAGGTTGACTCAGCCTCCCATCCTTCCGATGTTGGTAAAATGAGTTCCCAGCTGGGATAAAAGATAACTTGGGAAGGCAATGGCAGCGAAAACAGGGCGAATGTCATGACTCCAGGGGACTTCACCTTTACCTAATGGTCAGTAAAAAATAATTGCTGGCTGAGCAATAACCCTGGCAAGCAATGGATTTTGTGATTTCTCCCCCCGGTGTCTGGGTTTCAGCACTCAGACACCGGCCTGTACACAGTGCAGATGTACAGGGAGAGAGGTCAGGGGTCACAGCAATCACCGGTGGAATGGAGCTGCATGTTGCGTGAGTGAATTGCTTGTTGGGTTGCTGCTGGGCACTTCTGCTACTGGGGTTACTGTGGAGATCACTATTACCACTAGGGACACTATTACTACTGGAACCACTACTGGGATTACTATTACTATTGGTGGTACTATTACTACTAGGGCACTATTACTATTGGGACACCCCTGACCACACTAAATTAACAAATAACTCTATTGATCAGCTGAAACCTATCAACTAATGTTCCATTTGCCTGCAGCGCCACCACAGGACAAATGAAGTATTACATAATACCCATTGACATCAATGGGTTATTTATGTAAAACACAGATGTGCCGGATCCTCCAAATAGAGATATTTTAGCAGACTGACAGTCCAAATCAGAAACCTAAACTTTCTTTACTAATGCATAATGCATTAAACTAGTCATTAAAGCGACCCTGCTGTTTCAGGACAAAATTCTGTCCGGAGGGAGCAGACAGTCTATCAGCTGCAGCTGCTCTTCTCTGCTAGTCCTCACCCACCAGTTCGGGATCTCATTTTCAGACATTTAGGATAGTCCATTCAATCTTCAGACTACCTAATCCCCCACAACGCATTGGTAGTTTTAGGCTAGCAATGAACTATGCCTGATGGACCACGGCTGCTCATGTGATCATTGCTGGCCAATCAGAGAGCAGTGCACAGTGTGCAATAGGTAGCTAGGAAATTGTGGTGGCCATCTGGGAATGTGGTGGCCAGAACTGGTGGGTCAGAGGGACAGCAAAAAAGTGGAACTGCAGGTAATATAATTCTATCCCTCCAGTCTGGGGACAGAAGTATTTCCCAAAACTGGAGGGCCACTTTAACTAAAACATGGCTTGATCCCAACAGGCGATGCTTCTACAGATGAATATAAGGAGTCCCGACCTTTATAGCGTTGTTCAGGAATCTTTCTTGATCTTCCAGCTGTCTCTGTTCATGTTTTAATTCATTGCCTTTCTTCAATAATTTCCTCTTTTCTTCCTCTTTCACTGCGAAACAAGAAAAGAAAGTCAGTAGGGCATCAAATAGGTGACTCTATGGTGACTCTATGGGGTATGAGTATGGTGACTCTATGGGGACTCTATGGTGACACTATGGTGACTCTATGGGGACTCTATGGTGACACTATGGTGACTCTATGGTGACTCTATGGGGTATGAGTATGGTGACTCTATGGTAAATATATGGTGACTCTATGGGGTATGAATATGGTGACTCTATGGGGTATGAGTATGGTGACTCTATGGTAAATATATGGTGACTCTATGGGGTATGAATATGGTGACTCTATGGGGTATGAGTATGGTGACTCTATGGTAAATATATGGTGACTCTATGGGGTATGAGTATGGTGACTCTATGGTGACTATATGGTAAGTATATGGGGACTCTATGGTGACTATATGGTAAGTATATGGGGACTCTATGGGGTATGAGTATGGGGACTCTATGGGGTATGAGTATGGGGACTCTATGGGGACTCTATGGGGACTCTATGGGGTATGAGTATGGTCTGCTCCCTTAGGACAGTGGTAACCACACTAGCCATAGATCAGTGGTTTCAGACCTCTGGCACTCTTGCTAATCTACAAGTCCCAGCATGCCTGGAAGCTGTCAAGGAATGCTGGGGTATTTAGTTCTGCAACACCCAGCGCCACAAGTTGGACACTACTGCATCACATACAAGAAGTAAGATGCCCCTCGCAGACGGTTTGTGTTACCACAGAAGTCAAACCTTTTTATCTAGTTATAACAGTAAGGTCCCCACCAGATTTATGTGTCACGTAAGACTGAACGATGGCGAGCGCCCCGCTCCATGGCACTGTTTCCTTCTTTAAAACCTAAAAGATAATAAGAGAAACACCAACAAGTTATGGGGTTCAGGTTAGAGGATTTAATGTGGGGATTAAAAGAAGTGAACTAAAAAATAGTCAAAAATAAAGAATAGTGAAAATTCTGACGCCAAAGTTAAGAAACTTATAGTGGCTTAAAGGAACCTCGTATCATGTTTGATCCGCATGAACTACATTATGGCGCTCAAAGATGAGGGAATGGGGATCCGAGGGAGCCGTGTCTCATACTCAACAGGTGCCCCGTTCCTGTGCTGTGTGCCCGCGAAGTTGGCACACACATAGCTTGACTCTTTTCAGATGGCTCTATGCATGTGCGCTCCCATTAATCTCTATGCATAACATAGTTTATGGAGCTCAAAGGTGATGTTAGGTTCCCTTTAAAACAAGCAGTGGAGTAGTTACACAACAGTTAAGGTCCATCAAAAGGCCCAAGAGGCTACCTGATGGCAAGTTCTGCCCAGGACAGAAGAAACTCAGCTGGTATACCAATGGAACTCAAGTTGGCCCCAAACACTTGTTTTATTACCAAACCCCTGGGACTCTCTAACATTCTAGGTTGGGTGACCCTCAGGTTCATTAACCCTCTGCAATATTTGGCTCCTCTTTCTTAAGGAGAAACCTGGTTGTCAAAAAGCACAAGAGGCACCCAAGCAAAACCCAGAGCATAGAATGCCTCCCTAAGCTTCACCAAAGGGAAGTATGTACTGGTCTTTGACCGCTATGGGGTGTTTTGGCTCAGGAAGGTCAGCTGATGTCAATAACCGCCATTTGGCAACAAATCCTAGAGGGATACTTGTGGGATACTTTTGGGCCATTGTATGGAGTCTAGAGCAGTTCTTAAGAAGAAGAAGAAGACATAAGATCTTATAGTCCTGACAACACAAAGTCAACTAGTTTTAACCAAAGATTTCATAGTCACCGATTTGGATTTCTTCTCACCTTCTGTTGGCACTTTGGACACATGCAGACTCCTTTGGGTGCTATCTTCACTGGTGAATCTAAGCAGTCTAGATGGTAAGCTCTTGGGCAAGTCCCACACGGCTGTAAATTGTTACCATGTTTGCACGCTGAGCAATGTTCATCATGAATGATCTCATCCTAAGGAGGAAAACAAGAGCATGTTTACAGTCACCTGCAAGTTAATAAAACGAGCAAAAATGTCATGGCAGCCACTGTCTATACATCAGGGGTAACGTCATCGGCTCAGTCAACGTCCATAAACAATCTGACATCACCCAGCACCCATGCTCAGGACAAAAAGGTGACCCCCATATTGTGTGAATGGACAAGAAGAACAACTGATGTCATCCTATAGAAGGCCCATCTACAGATACAACAACCATGGCGAATATAAAAGACTTGGTCTCGAATCACACCAACCCTCTGCGAGAGATGGTAGGGCTGCTTGGGCAAAGAGGGGGCATCAGACCCTCCCAATACCAAGAAAGAGGCCCATTCTGATTCTTGTCATGTCATGGACTCCCCTTTCTTTTATAAATGACCCTTCAGAAGAGAAATTGGCCAGGGGTGTCATGGTGGCCATAGTTTCATCCCACATGACTTTCGAGGGGAAATGATGGACTAATTATACGATTATTTCACATCCAAGTCATGAGAATGAGGTTTATTTTTGTGCTTTGGATGTGAAATGCTGATGGGTTTAACACATTAGTTGTTGAGTTAATGCCAGATTACATTACACATAACAACACTTATAAAATAAAGTAATAATATGAAGAAAGAAATGAAAAAACCACGCCCCCCCCCCCCCCCCCCACACACACACCAATCCATGACCCTGTGAAATGAGTTTTTTTTATTTTTAGCCCCATCTGGATCTCAGGTTTAAAAAAATGGAGTGTGCAGCTATTATGAGATACCCCCCCCTACTTAATTATGTAGTTGAGTAAGTAGACCTCCGGCTCTTCACCCTACTCTGCACCCACATCTCACCCTTCTGGGCTAACCCTCCATTTGTCAAGCCTTGGTGGTAAGCCTAGGTGACAGACAGGCTCTGACTCCAGAGCACAGAATGCTACCCTAAGCCTTAGCAAGGGGAGGTAAGTACTAATCTTTGTGTCCTGCAAGGTATTTTGGCTTGGAGAATGCTGGGAGCCCTTCTATTTTTGGTTAGGGCCTTTATTGTACATTAAGTGATAAAACACTTGATCTGGAAGTGTGTCTGGGAAGGTTGGGGTCGTGATCTGGAACTAGGGCCTGAGATTAAAACGGTTTTCCAGGACTAAAATATTGATCAGATTGGTGGAGGTCCAACGTCCCGGCACCACCGCCATTTAGCTGTTGAAGAGGTCACAGCATTCAGGTGAGCTCTACGGTCTCTGCCCTATATACCAGGCACAGATCCGTTTATTTCGTACCAGTGGTGCTTGGTATTGCAGTACGATGCCATTGCTTTAATGGGACTGACCTGCACATAGGTCATGTGACCAAAGGACATGACATCACACACCGGAGAAGAGGATGCAGCGCTCCCCCAAACACCGAGGTCTCTTCAAATAGCTGTCTGTGGGGGTGCAAGGGGTTGGTCCCCTTAAAGGGAATAACACCTATAGGTGAGCTATCGATGAGGATAGGCTATCAGTATTTTAGTCCAGGGAAACCCCTTTAAATCCATCTCTTCCTCTTTTAGTCCGATTCCGTTATTGTGAGGAGTCCGGGGTATTACCGAGAGATGATTAACTCTGTCCTCAACGCACTGAACTAAATGGGAATCACTGCAGATATCTTATGTCAACCTTAGATTGAGCCTTGGAATATGACCTTGGTGAAGATGTGATGAGTTTCCATTGAGTTACATTCTGGACTTCCAATACTTTTAATGTGATGATGAGAGGCGGTGTACATGCCGACATACCTTCCAATAGGAATCCGTAATCGCTAGTACATGAAGAAGGGCAAAAATAGGTTAGTGGTCAGAAGTCATCATATAAATGCAGTTAACGGAGAGGGGTATATATGAGTACATCACAAAAGCATTAATTATGGTGGGATTACTCCTGGAGGGATCGGTCAGACGAGCGCAAAATAAACGCGTCTAAAAAACCAATGGGTTCCTATAGAAGCGTTCATATTCGAGGAATTAGAGGCACATAACGGCGTGCACCTAAGAAGGACGGAACATGCACTATCTTTGGAGCGCGCCGAGCAGGAGGTTCCATTAACTCCCATGGGAGCAGGAGTTAATGGAAACCCAGAAGCACTTTTTAAACTCCTGTTAATCCCTGCAGGGATGCGTGGATTCCCCAAGGGTTCCATTAATCCCGATGAGGACTAACAGGATTTTACAATGGGACATTTAAAAGGTGCTTCTGGGCAGCACCTTTTAAATGCCCTGCTGTAAACTGTGGGGTATTCCTCCTGACCCCCTACTGGGAAATTCCCCAGCAGCGGGGGCAGTAGGGGATTCCCTCCATTTCTCTTCCCAAGGGAATACCCTATAGCAGGGAGAGAGAGGGGGTTGGCTTGCAGGGTTTTCCCCAGGGCTTTCCTCAAGAGCGATGAAGGAGGGGCAGGACTAGAGGGATCCACCTCTAGCCCCGCCCCTCTATGGTTTGCTATGGGGAATTTCTGGGGAAATCCCTATAGCCCCTTCCCCTTTCTCTATGCTATGGAGATCTCCCTCGGGGATCCCCATAGCAGGGTAGACAGAATGGGACTACGGATTTCCCCACAGCAGGGAGAGAGAGCAGAGCTATGGGGGATTAAACCATAGTCCCGCTCCGTCTCCTCCTGCTATGGAGAAATCCCAAAGCCCTGCGGGGCTCCTTCTCTCTCTTCCTGGAGCTGCTACCCTTCTCCAAGCACAGCAGCTCCAGTGAAGGACAATGTCTCATCCACTGCGCATATGAAACATTGCTCGTTCACGTGTTTTCAGCACATGCGAGCGGCGTTCGTCTGACCAAGCCCTTAACTGTACATGCTACATTAGTAATGTCTATGAATGCACTATGGACATTCTACAATACAAATAGGCGGGGGTAATGCCGGAAGACATGTTAATGAGGGTGCAGTCTATTATGTTTTTGTGGAAGGGTGGTCAATGCCTAATGGGGGTCACATAATAAGGGGTGAAGAAGACATGATCATTCATGAAGTAGGGTAGGTGTTGCCCTCAGCAATCACGATCCAGTTTAGTCAATGTGCAAACTGTCAAAGAATCTGACTGGTTGCTATGGACATAGCCGAAAGAAATCTAGTTACTATGGACATAACTTGAACGCGAGGGGTTACGATGGATATAACATCAATGCAACGGGTTGCTATGGACACAACTTGAATGGGTCTGGTTGCTCCTGGTGGAACCTGAAACTAATTAGTTGCTATGAGCATAGCTGGGATGTTGTCGGTTGCTATGGGCACAGATGAAATGTCATTGGCTGTTATGGTCACAATTTGATTCTAGGTGGTAGCTTTGGGCAACACCTACATTTTTATGTTATGTTATTTTCACATATAACCCCGTTACTATAGATGGTACGCAGCGTTTCTCATCATGTAATGCTCAGCACAAGAGGGTTTCTATTAAAGGTGTTGTCCGGTTGTAAACTATTGATGATCTATCCTAAGGATAAGTCATCATTAGTAAATTGGCGAGGGTCTGCTGCAGGGGATCCTCACCAACGAGCTGTTCTTTGGGCTTTTGAGCTTGTACACTGAGCTAATATCTGCAGAAAGCAGACAGCTCCATTCGAACTGTAGTGGCCAGGCTTGGTATTGCAGACTGATATAAATGGGAACTTTGCCTGCAATACCAAGCTCGGCCACTGCAGTGGAAACAGAGCTGTCTGCTTCCTGCTGAAATTGTCTCAGTGCATGAGCGCAACGGCTCAGAGAACAGCAGATCAGAAGGCATCCCTGGTGGCAGGCACCCAACAATTTACTATTGGTGGCCTATCCTGATGATACACCTTCAATAGTTTACAACTAGACAACCCCTTTAATCAAAGCGGTGTAGTGTCTTAGACTAATGATGCATACTAATACACAGTGTGCACCAGGCAGTAAGAGAAGCTGGTGTGGCCATCTTTGTTTCTCCAGGGCCTGAGGGTCTCTTATGTCCACCCAACTACGTCCATTGCTCTTTCATGGTGAGAATAATGTATACTTCTATTAGAATTCATTGGGATTAATTGAGATAATCTCGACAGACCAGTCATGGATTCTGTAAACATGGAAGCCATGACCTCTGTGTGAACAGTGCCTTGTATGGGGGCAGACGAAGTCCCACCCAAAGACCCTCACTACTGCTTGTAGCACTATATGCTGCTTCCACAAGGCACCGTCCCAATGGCAGGCTGTGGGTGCTTTATGACATCGCTGATCCATATTTATGGCCGATCGCACAAACCCTTACCAGATATGACTTCATGCATTAAGGATCTCCTGGCTTTTAGTGAAGGAACAGACTACATTATAACACTTGTCCCGCGTACAAGAGAATCGCCCTTTGAAGTGTAAATCGCTCTTTGAGGGGGTTTGATCTTTTGAGTGTAAAGGCACCAAATAAGTTCTATGGTGTAAATTAAATATCTGCAGGGTGACGGTGGATACAGGAAACATTTCTGGGATCCACACTTAAGTGAACATTTAAACTGCCCATGTCCCCATACAGAACACTCATGTTGACCCTTTACAGTCTAGAAAAACAGCTGCTAAGCATATCTTGGGCTGAACACGGGCCAATTTACCAAATTCAACCCCCTGACAATGGTCATTGAGAGGTCTGTTGGGCATATAAGTTCCCATGACTATCGCCCCTGTGCTTTCTCTTCTAGCTGCTCACCTCCATTCACTGCAAACAGGCAGTCATTGATAGATGGACAACTGCCTGTTTACACAGGCTTATAGTCACTTGTTTTTAGGTGAGCTAAAAACCAAGAGACTTCGGCGGCCGTGTGCCAGTCGGCGGCCGTATGCCAGTCGGCTGCTGTGTGCCTGTTGGCAGCCGTGTGCCAGTTGGCAGCTGTGTGCCAGTCGGCGACTGTGTGCCTGTTGGCGGCTGTGTGCCAGTCAGCGACTGTGTACCTGTTGGCAGCTGTGTGCCTGTTGGCGGCTGTGTGCCTGTCGGCGGCCGTGTGCCAGTTGGCGGCTGTGTGCCAGTTGGCGGCTGTGTGCCAGTCAGCGGCTGTGCGCCTGTTGGCAGCCGTGTGCCAGTCGGCGACTGTGTGCCTGTTGGCGGCTGTGTGCCAGTTGGCGGCTGTGTGCCAGTCAGCGGATGTGTGCCTGTTGGCGGCCGTGTGCCAGTCGGCGGCTGTGTGCCTGTTGGCAGCCGTGTGCCAGTCGGCAGCTGTGTGCCTGTTGGCGGCGTTGTGCCATAAGCGGCCGTGTGCATACGGCACGACTATTGCCCAAATTCAATGTTTCCAACGATTATTCGGGTGATAATCGTTCCATATAAAGGTACCTTAATGCATATTTGCCAACTCTTCTTGACCTTCCGGGAGGACCCTCGAAGAAAAAGGATTCACCTCCCAGAAGAGTTGGCAAGTCTCTTGGGGATCATAGAAGCCTATCGGAAGGCAGCACTCTATAAAGTTCACTGTGGTGATGTCAGGCTACTGCTCCAGCATCAAAACCCCATTTAGAAGGGTATAGATGTGCAAATAAGTCAACTGGACAAACTCTAGAATCTCCCAGTAGAAGATTTCAAAAAGTTGGCAAATACGTTCTAATGTCAGTGGCCATCATAAAGGCCCATTAACAATATAGGGGCATCAAGTTCTGATCCACTACATTGGGGGTTACATCTAACAGGTGGATTAATACACGTACATGCATCGGGGGGGACATAGCTAACATTTGGTTTAATCCCCGACGGATGATATTATTACGACTCCTCATCAATGTTTTGTTGCTTTAGACAGCCAATTATCATTAAGGAAGCCTGTAATTCTGCAGATCTCATTGGCCGTCCCTACTGGGGACGGCCTCCATGTCTGCTATCTGAACCCATGTAGATAGAATAAAGGCTCTATCTGCATATTATGGACTAATGAGGACGCCGCATGCTGTGCGAGACGGTCCAAGGTCACCGTATCGATCACACGGGGTGTTGACTTTCAATGACATTCAACTGGTAATATGAGTTACCTAAAAATATCCTATTTTGTGATTAGCAACTAATCAATTTGCTCATGAAGCGGCTCAAGGAACATTAATCATAAGTCTCAGTCCTATTAACTCGGGGATATTAGTTCATAAAACCCAATAGACTGTTTAATGCTTGCTAGGAAAATAGTTATGAGATCCGTCATCCAAATGAAGGGATGATAGAAGATATTCAAAGGGTTTAGAGAATAGCAGAACATGGATATTTTAGTGGGAGCACACCTCCCTGAAGGTATTGCTTCACCCATTCACGGTCCAAGAATCATGACTGCTCATCAGGTGAGTTGGGCCAGTTAACAATGTTTTGAGTTGTTTCCTGAATAGAGTTTTCCCTTATGATGATCTGATTACAGGTAGTCCCACAGCAGTTAGCTGTAAGTTGTGCTCAATTCTCCTGTAGCACCCCCAGAGGAGGAATGAAGTATTACACAGTTCTCATTGAAATCAATGGGCTGTCCATATACTTGATAGACATGCTGGGTCCTCCAGAGCAAGATATGCTCTTACTCATTGTGAGTATGCCATCCTCTAGTCACCACATGACACGGGTGACATCTATGTCCTTAAAATATGTAGCTTTTGCATTTAGGGGGATTACATTTTATTTGTATCATCGTTCTATGCTGATGTCACAACATGCCAACTAGACAGGAGTGATGAGCGCCATATAGGTGCCACACATCTTCCCTGTAGAAGGTACTCCAACCATCACCGATAACGTCTACCAGGAGATACAGGAAGAGGCTACAAGTGAGTAACTGCTGCAGGGGATGTCCAAAAATGGGATAACATGGCTGCTGTCAGTGTAGCCTGTGGAAATCGGGAGAATGCATGTGTAAACCAAAAGGGAAGTGGCGGTGGATGGGGCAGAGCATAGCAGTATGCTGACATAGATCATGAGAGGGAGGGTACTGGGGGCAAGGACAGGGCCTAATGCTACACAGTTCAGAACAGGCTCCACCCCCTGCTGCTCCACCCTCTTCCATTTTGGGCGGCACGTGAATTTTTAAGTGCACTGGTGGCTTCCGCCGCTGCCTGAGGCTTCGCCTCCTCGCCATCCTAGGACAGGTTTCCACTGACTGCACTGACAGCGGTCATTTTATACCATTCCCAGATGACTCCTTTCACAAAATCATCAAACTACCGCTGGCTGGAGCTCCTGTTTTGGTTTGGGGGCTACACTGCGGCTGGAACTGCTGTCTGGCCCATTTGGAGCTCCCTCTTTTGGCTGATGGACTTCTCTGGACATGGCCATACTTTGTGGCTACCACTCCATAAAGGGGCAGCATTGAGGGGGATACTAGTCGGTGCTCTAGAGGCAAGACTACTTTATAGGGACAGCAAAAGAGGCAAATGCCCTGTTGCCTCCATGATCTAGAGAACTTCACTGCCACCCTAAGGACAACTATTTGGGAGTTATATCATGGCGTCATTTGGGCACTACCTGGCACTGGTGTTGGTGCGTTTCATGCCAGTCTTGGAAGGATTGTGGTTGTGATTCTGATGCTGTTTGTAATCTTTTCACATTTTGTATCCATTGTTTCTATAATGTATTTGTCGCCTGACTTTTCTAAACTTTGTCTTTTCCCTCCAACATAATATATGGGGGCCTCTGACCAGTGTTTTGCCCAGGGTCTCCTCGGACCTTGATCTGGCTCTGTGTATGGGGAGGTACCATGACCAGCATTACATGGGGGTGACTTTTAGGGGGGCACTGTATCTGGCATAGTTTCAGTTGCGATGTGACTGCCACTGTAGTAAAAACTTTTCAGTGGTCCCAGAACTGCTCTGTGACCTCTCATGTTTATTAGAAAGGGTGGTAGAATATCTCTCATATAGTCATCCCAAAGGGGTTGTCTGGTTGTAAACTATCAATGGGCTTTCCTCAGAACAGGCAGTAGATTTGCAGGGGCGCGTTGCCAGGGACCCCCACCGATCAGCTGTTTGCATTGAGTTGATTTTTGCAGGAAGCAGACAGCTCCATTCACACTGCAGTGGCCAGGCTTGGTATTGCAGACAGTATTATCAGTGAATGAGAACTTTGCCGGCAATACAAGGTCTGGCCACTGCAGTGCGAATAGAGCTATCTGCTTCTTGTAACAATCAGTTCAGTGTATGAGCACAGTGGCCTGCTGAACAGCTGCACAGAAGGGGTTCTGCGTGATGGACCCCCCACCTGTCTACTATTCATGACTTATCCTGAGAATAAGCCAATACTAGTTTACAACTGGACAACCCCTTTAAGTAATATGCATATGGAGTTGGGAGGGATAGGTGGCGATCAAACGATTATTCAACCAGTAGCTATTACTTCCCTCTGACAATGAAAACGCACACTCGACTCGTTCGAGCAGGCATGTGTCCTCAATGGGGAGGGGGGTAAGCCGTTGTCAGACTCCTCTAACAGCAACTTATTTCTCCAAGAACTAAAAGTTTTGGCATGTTGAAGCCCAACTGCCTGATTCTTCTCTCTCTTCAGCCAGCGGGGTAGAGTTGAGAACCCCCGGGCACATTACAGGGTTGGCCGATCCTGAGGCTGTAGGTTTGGCCAACATTAATCTAATGCCCATGGGGAGCTTTACATCTGGGGGTAGGTGAGACCATAAAGCAGATATATACATATACATGTCATAGCATGAACTGTGGCCATGGGGTCGTCCACACAACCTGCAATAACTGGAAACATGGCGGTGCCAACCGCACACAGTATTTAACTGGACATACAGTATATAGCAGGCGGCAACTTACCTTTCCCTGATAAGAACGGGTTACTCAAATAGTTTGAAGCAAGGCGTTTCCGCTGAAGACACAATAAGAGCGCCGTGAGACACAAAGACGGAGACATCTGGCATTACACTCAATAACTAATGCCGACAAATCACATTGATCAATCAATAACAGATAATTAGAAGGGGTTTTCCGGGACCTTTAATATTGATGACGTCATCAGGACGGTCATCCATAGCTGATCGTCAGGGGCCACCGATTAGCTGATCGACAGGGGCCACCGATTAGCTGATCCTTTGGCCCACTGTTAGTGCAGTGGGCCGGATATTGTCATCGTCGGATTCACTCCCATTGACATCAATGGCAGTGGGCCCCATCAATCAACTATTGGGGACCGATGCAGAGGATTGGCTATTAGTAGTTCAAGTCCCAGAATATCCCTTTAAAGAAAATAGCGGCAAAGCAACAGAGAAAATAAAAAATGTAGGGTTGGTGGTGGTGGTGGTGGGGGGGGGGGGGGGTACTCACCAGTCTTAAAATGAAAAAAAGTCAAAATAAAAAAATTTAAGAAAAAACCCTATTCCTCAGGCCTCATTCACAGAGTGCAATTTCAGTGCAGTTTTAACACAGATTCATATAAAGGAGGAAGAAATGTAAAAGAGAAACAATTATTAAATGCCGTCCCTGCTACATTAAAAATGTAAATTAAAAATTCCCCGTGTGAATGAGGCCTAAGGGCTCAGTCAGAAGAGCATTTTTTCCACGCATGTTAGGTGTGTTTGCGATTTGTATCTATTACAACCAATGCTTCCCCATGACAGCGGTCACATGTCCGATTTTTACATGCAAATAAAATGTGCACCTGCAAAAAAATAGGACAGCAATTCGCACGCGATCCTAAAATTCGCACATGTAGTGCGGCCCCATTGAAAGCAATGGGACAGGATCGCTATTCCCTACTGCGGCTGTGACAGCTGCAGGTGTTGACTTAGCCTCTGATTGGCTGAGAGCTGTGACCAATCAGAGGCAGCGTTCAGCTGTCATTCAATAAATGGCTGAGTGCTGCCTTTTATTGGTCACAGCGCTTAGCCAATCAGAGGCAGTGCTTTCAGGAGGCGGGGATTTTTCAATTCCCAGCCAGAAGAAGAGCAGTGTGGGGACCAGGAAGAAGACGCCGAAGATGACAGCGCTTCTAAGGTGATGTATATATTTTTTTTTCTGCAGCTAGGGAAGGGAAGGGCTTATGTTTAAAACCCTTCACCAAAAATCCCTGCGGCTGTCGCCTTCATCCCATTGCTCACAATGGGGCAGCAGCAGCACTGGCCCCATTGAAAGCAAAGGGACAACATTGTGCTCCTCTGCTACAGCTGTGACAGCTGTGGCAGGGAATTCTTCATTCCCCGCGGGGAGTCCCCTTGTCACTGAACACTGTGACCATGCTGTCACAGTGTTCAATGATGAGGGGACTCCCAGCGGAGATGAAGCATTCCCTGCCACAGCTGTCACAGCTGTAGCAGAGGATCGCGATGTTCTCTATGTGTCTATGTGGCCGCCGCTGCCAGCCCCATTGACCACAGGTGAAGCCCTGGATGTGACAGCATCCAGGGGTTTCACATCCAAGGAATCCCCTGCTGCAGCTGTCACAGCTGCAGCAGGGGATAGCGGGCAGCGCGCTTTATGTGTGACTTTTGTTATAGTGTGACCGCACAATATGTGCTAATTTTAAAAAACGTCTGCTGCTTTGGTCACGCGAATCTTAAACGTGCGTTTTGCGAAGGCGTTTCCTGCACCTAAATGCGAATCACAAAAACACTGGTCTGATTGAGCCCTGGAGGTGTTTTTATAAATGCCAGTTTTATCATGTTATTGAAGGTACTTTTATTAATATTTAATTTTGTGGCACTTTTAAAAAAGTCTTTACAGAAGACTTGATTTTTACAAAAGATTACACAAAACCGCGCCAATAATTGGATGACATATAAGCGCTATCCAACAGAAATGATTAGACGCCAAGAGCAAGAATCAAAAGTAGTCATTATTTCCATATGTTAATACTTCCTGGGGCTCCTTTGGCCCTAATGACATGGGATACTCTCCTTGGCATACTTTCTACTAACTTCTGATTCACCTCAGCTGGTAGTTCCCCCTATTCATCCTGCAAATGTCTGGCATCTTCTCACAGAGAAGATGCATCAACCCATTTAAAATGGTGCAAGGAGCGTCGTCATTGGAGAGTTGAACAATGGAAGAACCTTCTATGGAGTGACGAATAACACTACTCCATCTACAAATCCGATGGAGGTGCCGGGGTGCGGAGGATCCTGGGGAATGCCCTCTGCCTGAGTGTGTTGTGCCAACAGTGAAGTACAGTGGAGGTTCTGTTATGGTCTCGGGATGTGTTATGTGGCATAGTCTCCGTCCGTTAATTGTAGGGACAAGAACAATGAGCACGGAGATGACCCTGACATTCTAGACAATATTCTGCTGCTGACAATGTGACAATTCTCTGGGAATGGTCGGCCATACTTCCAACAAGACAACGCGCCTTGTCAGTAATCCAACGTTGCTTTACATTAGTTTGAGGATATGGATGTTCGACGACTGTACTGGCTGACTGACCTGAACCCTACTGAACATATGAACAGCGTTGATCTTATTTAAGAGAACTGACCAGACATTTGCAGAATGAATGGAGGGAAATACCAGCTGAAGTGTATCAGATGTTAATAGAAAGTATGCCAGGGAGACTATCCAATGTCATTAGGGCCAGAGGAGCCCCAGGAAGTGTTATCACATGGGAATAAATACTACTTGTGATTCTTCCTCAGATGTCCAATTACATTTGGTTACATTTGGATAGTATGTCTATGTGTGTATACTCATTTGTATTTTTATGGGTTGTCTATGTGTGTATACTCATTTGTATTTTTATGGGTTGTCTATGTGTGTATACTCATTTGTATTTTTATGGGTTTGCCGTGTTTTTTTTTTACGATTTTACATCTTTCAAAACGTCTAAAAGAATAAAATAGAAAAAAGAATCAGGGATTTTGTTTTCTGGCCGCTGTTTTGACAAGTAAAAAGCAAAAATGACAATAGAAAGAATGACACATAAAAGATGTAAAAAGGTAAAAAAAAAAAAGCACGGCAAACCTGGGCATAACATAAACATAAAAATCCCTCTAGTTTCCAATGTTATAAATATAGATGGAAGTTTCTTAAACAAATAAAAAATTCAAATTTTTTAAAAATGTTTTTGAAAAAAATTCAACGTGTTTTGATCCTAATAATGGACAACCGCAAAAAGGATGGGATGTTAGAGGCTTAGAGCCGGGTCTATACCATTTATATATAATGCCTATCCTGTCAGTAATGACTCCCAACCCCTGCCTGTTGTCCGCTCAGCACTTCTCCCTGCTTACTCATCAATGATTCTATGCTTTTTAGCGCACACTAGTTTTGATCCTCGATCCCTTCTGATAGAAACATCCAATTTGATTATTCAGCATTTCAGGGGGTAAAAGTTGCTGCGTTGAGTAATCCTTCCAGTACGGAATATAAAACCGCGCTGCACATTATACATCATAGCTGACTGTCACAAAACACAAAGCAATTACATTGGCTCCCATTCATTTGCCAATTAATTCTCCAAATGTCAGAAGTCTGCGCCCCTCTCCTCCTCGGGGCTCTGAATATGCATGAGCTGATCATACAATTCATTCTGGTCCCCCCCCCCCATTCCATAATACACGCCAACAACTGCCGGCCGATCCCACTGAATGAGTTTCATTTATTTGCTCCTGACGTTTAGGTAAAGCGGGACTCTGGGAAGGCGCGACGTTCTATAATTATGGATGAAGAGGTCGCCGTACCTCGGGTTCCAGGAGGCCGCTGTAAGCCGGATTGGCCGTACTTCTCCTTTTTCTCTCGTGACGTTTGCTTTGGATCTCTGTAACCGTGGAAACACATTTACATTAGTATTCCCTATAAGAAGTCAAGGGCAGGGGTAGATGTTACACTACATATAATAAATGCCATCAGTCGAGGGAAAACAAAGTCAAAGTGGAGTGAAATGCGCTGGTTAGGGGGAAAAGGAAGTAGACGAGGCCGGAAATGGAGGAAGGCTTATGAAACCCACGAGGGAATGAAAAGTTACACTAAAAAGGAAGGCTTGCCATAAAAATATAAACTTGTAGTCTGCAAAGCCTAATCTGCATCGTTCCATCATGGGTATATAGTAGAGGCAGCCTCGGCAACTTCTATGGGCTACTGGTAAAGAAGCCCAATGTCAAACTGGCCCTTGGGTCTCCTAGAGCTGGCACAGCCGTGTGGACAGACTATGTGGGTCAGTATAAGGAGTCTCTGATGGTCCTTCTACATGAGCCGAATTCTTGTTACAATGTAACGAACTCTGATCAGCATGCATGTTGATCAATGCTCTTTTACATGGGCCAAGAATCAGCTGATGGGTGGGAATGCGAACAATCGCTCATCCCGGAGGCCGGCTGTACATCTTCCTGTTCACGTGCGGAGATGTACCATCAATCAACAAGCATTTTATGCTCATATACAAACGAGCCGATCATCTGATGACCCAGTGTTTGCTAATTCGTTGGTTGATCATTGGCCCAATGCAAGTCAATTGATGCCCACTGCATTTTTTGGGAGGGCCAAGAATCAGCTTATTGGTATGAATGCGAATAATGACTAATACAACCGTTATTCTCCATAGAATGGCGGTACATCGCCCGGTTCACATGGGGAAGCGCACCGTCCATCAATGAGCATCAGCCGATCATCTGATGAAGCAGCTCATTCGTTGGCTGATCACCCGTCCCTTTACACAGCCCAAATGTCAGGTGACAACGGGGAATGCTCGGTCCAGATAGCTGACCAGTGTATAAGGACCATAAGGGTTTGTATTCTAGGCCCTTAAGCAGGCACTGCTGGTGGTCCTGCTCTTAGGGGCGCTAGAGAGTTCATCTAAAAAACAGGGCCTACACCTAGCTGTGTCACCCGCCGCCCACTAATCCCACCCAGTGAATGGCATGTACAGATTATATCTTCCATCTTGCATTCCTTTTTATAGGCGCTCACAAATAACGAAAACCCTTTTCCTTATTCCTGACTGTTTGACCGTATTGGCCCATCTGTTTATGAGTCCCATATTCTGGATCTGTACAGGTGACAAAAGTCTGATCTGTGGGGGTCTCACCACTGAGACCCTCACTGATCCGGAAAGCAAGGGTCTTGTATTCCCCTCTCCTCTTCATTGCAGACTTGCATGTGTGTCATCACTCCAGTCATTTTCAATGGGGCTGCTGGAAATTCCCATCAGCCCAATGGTAATGAATAGAGTGGCGCTGCACATGCAGCCCACAGTGACTAAAAGAGGGGGACACTGGGCACCCATTCTCAGGACTGGTGGGGGTCTCAGCAGTAAGACCCCCACTGATCAGACTTTTATAGATAAAGGGGTTGTACCACAATTATCACTTAAGTCCTTACTGTACTGAAGATGGAAAAGGATGTTGCCATGTCCTCATTTTCTAGACGCAGGTTCAGGTAGTAAGAACACACACCACAACCAGGAACCTATTTCTACCTACTACGCTATTCCAGTATGATGTGTCAGGTCTCGCCTGAAGAAGAAATCTGCTCAGCGCTGTTGTGGCTTCCCTTCCCTACTCTCCTTAGTAGCTCCTCCGAAGGTATGATGAGAGCAATCAATAAGTTTTTAGCAACACTTATACTTAAAATGTCTCCACAAGTTAAAGGGGAAGAAGACGTTACATTAAAATGTACTGCATAAAAACATTAAGAAAAGCCATTATGACCTGGCCTGATCCCCGCTGTTACCGTTCTGACAATACCCGGCTCCCCGCTGTACTCTTCTTCCAGCTGCACTAATGATGTCCCATCACAGGGACATGTGACCACTGCAGCCAATTACCAGCTGCATGTAGATCGGAGTCAGCCATTAATTGGTTGCAGTGGTCACATGACCTTTTTACAGGACATCATCACTGGAACTGGGAGAAGATGGCAGCAGAAGACCAGGCACCATCGGAGCCGCCGGGGATCGGGGGAGGGGAGTAGGACTTCTTTTATGTTTTTATACGGCGCTGAACAGATGCCAATTTAATCCCCCCCCCAGATTACCCCGTTAAACTTGTGTTTTGGTACTTTTACTTTTGAGCCATAGTCCTCAGGATAGGTATTCAATACTGATCAGCGCCAGCCGAGATTCACACCTATTAACTTACCACGCGGCACACCGTAAGTGCGAATTGCCCTGAAATCCGCTCTGCCCATACTGCAGCAGCTTGGTCTGGTACTACAGGCACTGCCCCCATTGAATACAGTGGGGAGTGTGCCTGCAGTACCAAGCCAGGCTGCTGCAATGCTGACCACGCTATCTTCTTCTAATGGTTTCCACACTGACAGCGGGCCCGGTGATCGCCTGATCAGTGAGGCTCCGGAGCCATATTGATCGAGGCAAAAATCCCTGAACAACCCCTTTAAGTTGTGAATATTCATCAAACCATCAATGTCGCAATCTGTAGGGTCTGGAACTGAACTCTTTATAAAACCTCCATGCTCCGGGGCTCCAATCTGCCCCCCCCCCCCCCCCCCACTATACCCATCATGTGCCAGTTATAATACCACTGCCTTCATATATGGCAGAGGGCCCTATAGGCCTCCTCACTAGGGCTGACTGCTTCTCCTCTTCATGTAACCCCTGGAGCTTATGCCCCTGCTTACATGTAAATTGCACCATCGAGCCGCATGATTTAATGTATAGCAAATCGAAAAAGTTGAACCATCAGCAAAAAACTTGAAATGAGCAAATGCATCAAAGCCGTCCGGAATGCGGGGAGGGCTTGATGTATGCGTAGACATTATGCTAATGAGACGGAGCGTGGTAAAGAATGCGTTCTAGCTTGGCCTGGAACAGAAGTGATGGCACTGTGGGCTGCATCTGCTGTCTGTACATGGAGGGGCCGTGTATCAGGATGAGGACATGCCGCTAAACAGCTATTAATGGAAATTGCGGATAATTTTTATGACTAGTGGAAGGCAGATGTCAGTCTGCAGCTGCTGGAGGAACGGGACGGGACTGAATACCATTTACTGCAGATTAACGCGTTTCGGTTTTTTTTCCTTTCATGTTTTCTTTTTGCTTTGGAGAGTAATGTTCATTTAGAGTGGGTAACGTCGTCATTAATGGCTCCCCAGGTAACGATCCTCGCTGCCGGCAGCAGATGGGTAATGGCATGAGCCGTTTTACAGGTATCTGCTGCATCCTACATGACTTTTCTCACGTGCCTCTGATATACCATGTGGTACTCAGCTTTCCCAGGCTCCTGAAAACCAACCTGCTTGGATATACATTGGCACTGCTGGCACTGCTGCCTATCCAGTCAGATCTGCCACTCTGGATTTTGGAAAAGCTGCGTAACATCGTCAAAAGGACGTCTCCAGCGCTATATCTCATACTGGTGCTGTATACTAGCAATGGCCAACTTGAATAGTAAGGTGTGGATGTGCTGCACGATGACGTGGTGCCCGGGCCACAGGGGGCCCCCAGGACATGAACTTCAATTTTGTGTTGTGGCCCCTGTAGGAGATGGAGAGTGAAACCCAATTGCAAAGCTGAAGAGTGGCATGTGAGAAGCAGGAATCGGCTTTGTGGGTCCCTCTGAGTCCCGTGGGACCGCTGCTGTGACTGAAGTAAGGAAAGTGGACTCGACGTGGGCTCCTTCGAACCGGTGTTCATTCCAGGGACTCTCAACGTGAATCGGTACCTGAATATCCTGCGACAACAGTGGGTGACTTCATGGATGACCCACCGTAGCAGAAGGAGGCCACGTCGAGTACGCTGTCCGTGCTTCAGTCATAGCAGCGGTCCCACGGGACGTAGAGAGACCTGTAGATTCCTACCTCTCACATGCTACTCTTCAACTTTACTCTGTATCTCTTATAGGGACCACAACACAAGAGCGATACAACACCAGATCGGGCTGTTTGACTGCCCCCTGTATAGCATCGTCCATAGGGGCCGTCACCCAACGTTTTATATGCCTTGATATCCATGAACCTGCAGGCATAGATTATCGGACTTCTTAGATTCTGCCCATTAAAGCAGTTGTAGGAAAGTAGACTTATAATAATAAGTATTTGTATAGCGCCAACATATTCCGCAGCGCTTACATAGACAGGGGGAATACAGAAAGACAAAAATTACAGAACCACGGTTACATAGTAATCAGCTGATGGAGACAATAGGGGTGAGGGTCCTGCTCCAACGAGCTTACATACTACAAGTAATGGGGGGATACAGAAGGTAAAGGGCTGGAGATGGGCACGGTATGGGGGGGTGGAGATGTGCACTGTATGGCGGGGTGGAGATGGGCACGGTATGGGGGGGTGGAGATGTGCACGGTATGGGGGGGTGGAGATGTGCACGGTATGGCGGGGTGGAGATGGGCACGGTATGGCGGGGTGGAGATGTGCACGGTATGGGGGGGTGGAGATGTGCACGGTATGGGGGGGTGGAGATGTGCACGGTATGGGGGGGTGGAGATGTGCACTGTATGGTGGGGTGGAGATGTGCACGGTATGGGGGGGTGGAGATGTGCACTGTATGGTGGGGTGGAGATGTGCACGGTATGGCGGGGTGGAGATGGGCACGGTATGGCGGGGTGGAGATGGGCACGGTATGGCGGGGTGGAGATGGGCACGGTATGGCGGGGTGGAGATGTGCACGGTATGGCGGGCTGGAGATGTGCACAGTATGGCGAGGTGGAGAGTGAGCGATGTTATACACATAGACAATGGTCAGACATTTAGCCGTGTGACGGCAGAATCGGTATGACTGCAGGAGCGGTTTATGATGGCTAGCAGGGATTGCAGTCAGTAGGTCAGGGAGCATGTTATCAGGCGGAGTACAGAGGGGTTTGTTTAGGGAATGCGGTATGCCTCCCTGAAGAGGTGCGTTTTTAGAGCACGCCTGAAGTTCTGCAAGTCCTGGATTGCCCGGGTAGCCTTTGGTAACACGTTCCAGAGGACCGGTGCTGCTCTGGAGAAGTCTTGGAGGCGGGAATGAGAGGTTCAAATTAAAGGGGCGCTCAGTCTAGTTTTGTTAGCAGAGCAAGAGCCCAGGCTGGGTGATGGATTGAGATGAGGGAGGCGCTGTGCTGTGGAGGGCTTTATGGATGAGGGGTACAATATAGGGGGCGCTGCGCTGTGGATGAGGGATACAATATAGGGGGCGCTGTGCTGTGGAGGGCTTTGTGGATATAGGATACAATATAGGGGGCGCTGTGCTGTGGAGGGCTTTGTGGATGAGGGATACAATATAGGGGGCGCTGCGCTGTGGATGAGGGATACAATATAGGGGGCGCTGTGCTGTGGAGGGCTTTGTGGATGAGGGATACAATATAGGGGGCGCTGCACTGTGGATGAGGGATACAATATAGGGGGGCGCTGTGCTGTGGAGGGCTTTATGGATATAGGATACAATATAGGGGGCGCTGCGCTGTGGATGAGGGATACAATATAGGGGGCGCTGCGCTGTGGATGAGGGATACAATATAGGGGGGCGCTGCGCTGTGGAGGGCTTTATGGATGAAGGTAGCGAGTTTAAATTGAATTCTGTATTTAACGGGCGGCCAGTGCAGTGACCGGCACAGGGCAGAGGCGTCCGAGTAGCGGCTGGACAGGAAGATGAGCCTGGCTGCCGCATTCAGGATGGATTGGAGAGGGTAGAATCTGGTGCAGGGGGCCGATCAGCAGCGGGTTGCAATAATCGAGCCGGGAGTGGATGAGGGCAACAGTGAGCAATCCATAGAATAGATGCTAAACGTATGATCGGTGGGGGGAGGGAGGTGGGGGCACTTACTTTTGAAACCCCACAGATCCCAAGATCGGGGATCACTTCACTCATCTTCAGTGATGTCAGATTGAATGGAGCTGCGATGGCACATGTGCAGAGAAACTCCATTCATTTCAATAGGGCTAACAGGAATAGCTATTGAATGAATGGAGTGGCACGGCGCATGTGTGACCGCGGCTCCATCCAATCTCCTCCTCATCTGGGGGATGCAGCGATCCTGCAGTGAAGAGGACAGGGGGACACAGGACCCCGTTCTCAGCATCCAGCGGTGACACCGCCACCAATGAGACTTCCTAGCGCAGGTGATATTAGTCTATTCTGGTACAACCCCTTTAAGTAAGCCCCACATTACGCTGAGCCTCCTATGTGACCTTCCTCATGTGCCTCCCACCCTGCAGTACCTAATTAACATATAAATACACATAATTTGCATATGAATAGACGCTGTTCATGATAGATATATGCAGATTTTCTTTTCAGTCTCTGCCCCTGTCCTAAGGGTACATTTGGCCCTATAATACTATCACTGCTTACCCAGATACATTGGCTCTTTAAGTGACTCCAGTGACTGAGGAGCCTGAGTAGTAATATCGAATAGCCAATACTCTAGTATCCCCTGTTATCGGTCTCAGGAGGTAACAGCCATTTCAGGACCTCACAAACAGAACGCGCTCATATGGTCGCTAACCTTTCAACAAACTTTCCAAAAAATGTTTCTTCCCACTTATCCTGCTGCTTTCCTTATCACTTCCTCCTAAACTGTCCACTCTGAAAAACTGCTAAAATCCTTCTTGATTGGCAAGACGACTAACGGATCACTGACAGATCAGATAATGTGCTGCCCATAGACGTCTATGAAGAGGAAGGAGGAGCCGTGTGATAGAGAAGCAGAGAGCAAGACATAGGGCTGCTGCTGCTGCTAATGGTAAGTGTTTTACTGTCTAACAGCTACTGGAATCACAGCTCCACTGCTCAGTACTTCTAGAATGTCCTCCATGCTGCTGCTGCTTTCTCAGTATATGAGGTATAATTATAGGGGAGCGGGATCTTCTCTATGTTCGCAGTGTGTGGGAGATGACATAGCAGCTAGCCTACACTAGGTGAAGAAGGTTTATGGTGTCTATTAACTTGTTTTATGACGTTCGAGCAAAGAGCCCTTGTACTGCTGGTGGGTTGTAACTCTGAGTGTCTCTTAGGTAGGTACGTTAGTGAGGAAAGTTTATGGTCTTTTTTTCTACGTTTCTATTTGCTTTGGAGAGTAATGTTGATTTAAGGTGGGTAACATTGTCATTCATGACTCCCGCGGTAATGATCCGCCCTGTCTTTGCGAAGTGGCGTTGTGGTTTCTGCGAAAGGACACGTTCGATATAAAAGTTGAGATGTTGTGCCACTATGGGGGAGACACGGAGCTTTTGTTAAGTGGTTCTGCCACAGAGAGCTGTGGGATTCAATGGCCGCAGATGCTTGTTAAGTGACACGATCACGGTGGGTCAACCGGACATACAGCCTGGTGTCTGGGCTTTTAATGAATCTCCCAGATAACAGAGCGCTGAGAACATACATAGACTCGGGCTGTTCATCTGTTTGCTAATAAAGAAGTTCTGAGCATGTAGAATGCAAGTGCCTCCTCCTCTCAGTGAGTCCCCTGGTATTTGGCACGCGACCACATTTCATTATGGGTGGCAAGGCGCTCACCATTATTGCCAATGGGCTCTTCCAGAGTTTGCTGTGAGTTCTACCATCGACCACCCAGAGAAAGGTACTCCCATGTCCACGGCTGCATTTACACCCTCTGAGCCTATCCTGCACTGGGCAGACCTAGCACAAGCTGCCCCGGGGACTTATACACACACAACTAAGAGATAGAGAAGAGATCCTGCTCTCCTATGTATGCAGTGTATGGAGACATCATAGCAGCAGTCTACACCCACCAGCTCAGAGATAGAGAAGAGATCCTGCTCTCCTATGTGTACAGTGTATGGAGACATCATAGCAGCAGTCTACACCCACCAGCTCAGAGAGAGAGAAGAGATCCTGCTCCCCTATGTATACAGTGTATGGAGACATCATAGCAGCAGTCTACACCCACCAGCTCAGAGAGAGAGAAGAGGTCCTGCTCTCCTATGTGTACAGTGTATGGAGACATCATAGCAGCAGTCTACACCCACCAGCTCAGAGATGGAGAAGAGGTCCTGCTCCCCTATGTGTACAGTGTATGGAGACATCATAGCAGCAGTCTACACCCACCAGCTCAGAGGTAGAGAAGAGATCCTGCTCTCCTATGTGTACAGTGTATGGAGACATCATAGCAGCAGTCTACACCCACCAGCTCAGAGATAGAGATGAGATCCTGCTCTCCTATGTGTACAGTGTATAGAGACATCATAGCAGCAGTCTACACCCACCAGCTCAGAGAGAGAAGAGATCCTGCTCTCCTATGTGTACAGTGTATAGAAGACATCATAGCAGCAGTCTACACCCACCAGCTCAGAGATAGAGAAGAGATCCTGCTCTCCTATGTGTGCAGTGTATGGAGACATTATAGCAGCAGTCTACACCCACCAGCTCAGAGATAAAGAAGAGATCCTGCTCTCCTATGTGTACAGTGTATGGAGACATCATAGCAGCAGTCTACACCCACCAGCTCAGAGATAGAGAAGAGATCCTGCTCTCCTATGTGTACAGTGTAGGGAGACATCATAGCAGCAGTCTACACCCACCAGCTCAGAGATAGAGAAGAGATCCTGCTCTCCTATGTGTGTAGTGTATTGAGATCTCATAGCAGCAGTCTATACCCACCAGCTCAGAGATAGAGAAGAGATCCTGCTCCCCTATGTGTACAGTGTATGGAGACATCATAGCAGCAGTCTCGCCTACCAGCTCAGAGATGGAGAAGAGATCCTGCTCTCCTATGTGTACAGTGTATGGAGACATCATAGCAGCAGTCTACACCCACCAGCTCAGAGATGGAGAAGAGATCCTGCTCTCCTATGTGTACAGTGTATGGAGACATCATAGCAGCAGTCTACACCCACCAGCTCAGAGATAGAGAAGAGATCCTGCTCTCCTATGTGTACAGTGTATGGAGACATCATAGCAGCAGTCTACACCCACCAGCTCAGAGATAGAGAAGAGATCCTGCTCCCCTATGTGTACAGTGTATGGAGACATCATAGCAGCAGTCTACACCCACCAGCTCAGGGATAGAGAAGAGATCCTGCTCTCCTATGTGTACAGTGTATGGAGAAATCATAACAGACTACACCCACCAGCTCAGAGATAGAGAAGAGATCCTGCTCTCCTATGTGTACAGTGTATGGAGACATCATAGCAGCAGTCTACACCCACCAGCTCAGGGATAGAGAGAGATCCTGCTCTCCTATATGTACAGTGTATGGAGACATCATAGCAGCAGTCTACACCCACCAGCTCAGGGAAGAATGAGAATTAGAGATGCACCTTACAGAAGGGAAACTAGTGGTGATCAATGCAGGATCCAAGTCATATAATGAGCTGATATATTGTTATTGCCTATATACACATACAGCAGCGCATTCTGAAGTCATCTGAAAGTGCAAGAAGGCTTTAAAGAATATTAAAGATTATACACAAAAGTCACAAAGTGTCACTCACCTTCCAAGTGTTCTGTGGTAACAAGGCCGAGCGCTACCATGAAGGCGATTTTCTGCAGAAAGGGAAGAAAACAAAATGATCGAAGATTAATAGAGAGGGATATAAAAACAGTTAAAACACATCCAAATGACCCTCATTAGAAAAAAGTAATATGTTATTTACGCATCTATTGTTTTCTCCTATCAGCCAGTCTGGCTAAATGATATTGAAGGAGAGTGCTGATGGGAAGGCTGTGGGCATACAGTACATATTGAAGGGGTTGTAGAAGATTAGGAAGGCATGGCTGCAGTGCCAGAGCTGTGATTGGTGCTGCAGCTTGGCTTCATTGGAGTGATCGGGGCTAAGATGCAACACCCATGATTTTCTTAGAAAGCAGCCATGTTTTTCTAATTCTGTACAATCCCTTTAATTTTTACTAACTGCCCCTTTGGTTTCCACCAGCCTTTCTCAAATGTATTAGAGAGAGATGTTCACATGACTCAATCTCATGAAATTTTTTAATTAAAGGGGTCTACCTAAGCTGAACAGGGGGTATCCTGCTGCTGGGGCAGCAATCAGCTGTCATTTGAAGAGGAATCCAGAAAAATCATTCAATGCCCCTGCAGCGCCACCACAGGTCAGAAGAAGCATTCCTAAGTTCCTACTGAAGTCAATGGACTGTCTATATAATACTCAAACAGGTCAGGTCATCCAGAGAGAGAGACAGACGAGAGATGTTGTCCTGTTCATAAAGTAGACTCAACACCCCTTTGTTGTGGAGCCATCTTAAGCACTGAACACCAAGCCGAAAGGCCCTTTTACACACAACAGTTATAATCCAACAATTAAAAGCCATCTTTTGAGCGATATTCTTTGCGTGTAAACGTGCGCCCATTGAGCACTTACTGCGCACTTTTCGTCCATCGCTGAGTTCAGGTCAGCATGAAATCCGTCGTCCCTGATAAGAGGGACCGCACGCTGAGTTCTCCATGGGCAGCGCTGATGACATTCTTTCAGCTGCTGTCCCCCTGGAGGATAATAGTGGTGTATTTAGAGAACAGACCACCCGCGGTTCTCTAAATACATACAAATGAAGCTAGTCACCTACTAATGGGCTGATTAGCCCATTAATAGCTAATGCAAAATGATCGCTCAGAACTGTCAGTTTCTGATGAATTTTGAGCGATCGTCTGTGTGTGTAGAAGGGGCTTAGTCTTACCTCTGGATTTTCCTCCTTTTTCTTTTTGGTAGCTGGGGGTCCCTGAGGAGGTGCTGCACAAGGTTTCTTAATTTCAGTCTTCTTGATCTCTGGTTGACTCTGAACTTGAGGTTGTATGATGATTACCTAAAAGACATATGAGAAATTGGAGTTCTTCAATCATCAATGAGAAAACTGACCAAGGCATCTACTCAGATCTTGGATAACTGACTTCAATGAAGAACCTGGGTGCTACCGATGAAGAACTTTCAGATTCCTTGTTTTACCTAGACAACCCTCAGCAAGTCCTGAAGGCTGCAGACTGTCACGGCATTTTGGGAGTTACAGCTTTGCAATAGCTGAAGAGCCGCAGGCTGGAGACCACTGACCTAGACCATCAAAGAGAGTCTACTTTAGACAGGATCATTAATAGAATCTTATAGCTTCCTTTAAGGGAGCCCAAAGGGGAGGTCCGGGGGCAGTTGATTGGCCAAGACCTCAGATCCAAACAAAGACAAAGAAGTTTTGGTTGTTTTGACCCACTGCTTGAGCAGCCTATAGTCAATAGACCTGATCTAGTCATAGGTTTGATTGCAGATCTCAAAGAAAGCTCTGAAAACCATCCATAGTAGCTTGTATATGGGGCAATGCCATGAAAGGAAGCTTGAGAAATAATAGGTTAAAAAGACCTATATGCGCCTATGCGGGCAGAGATATTCATAACTCATAGAAGATGACACTTACTTTTAGGGCGGGGGGGGGGGGGGGGGGTTGCCTTTAAACTCTGTATCAGAGAGGACTGCCCTCCCATAAAAACAGGAAAGCCTTGAATATTCCTTCAGGCAATCCTCTCTGGTACGGAGTTTAAAGCCCCCCCCCCCCCACCGACCTAGAGGTAGGTGGCATCTTCTATGATTTATGAATATCTCGGCCCACATGACTCCACCCCCCTCATACACGTTGGGGTCTATTTTTTCTTATTGCTGCTCTCGGATTTATTGCGGTGGAAGAGAAAAGTATCTGTGATGACCTGGAATTACCCCTTTGGGAGAAAACAATCCTTGGTTACCCACTTACATCTTTATAGGCGCAGTCCCTCCACAACCTTTTCTCTCTATGAAAGTAGGCTTAGGACTGTGGCACTAAAGCAACAATCTTGTGGTGTAGTAGAGTTCCCTACGTGGGTCCCCCTCACTATCATGGCTGGCCTTAGCTACATGTCATCCATGTGATAACGCAGGGTGCAGCCACAAGGTTGGGTGGGTGGTGCAACAGACAGATGTAGGCTGAGGGTAATTGCCTCCCTTAGATCCACCTGGCCAGATGATGTCCTTTATTTGTGCTGTGGCATCTTGTAGATGAACCATCCTCCTCCCGGCTCTGGCTCCTCTCATGTTCTGATGCACTACTGTCAGCCTGTCGGTGCCCCTGCAACACAATTACTTAGTTCTGCTACCGTATTTATGTTATGAGCTTTGTTTCGGTATTGTATATATGTACTGAACTTAGTTCTGGTGCTGTTTTTATATACCGAACTTGGTACTATATTTATGAATTGAGCTTGGTTATGGTGCTGTATTTGTGTTTCAAGCTTGGTTCTGTATGTACTAAGCTTTTTTCTGGTGCTGTACTTATATTATGAGTTTGGTTCTGGTGCTGTATTTATGTACTGAGCTTGGTTCTGGTGCTGTATTTATGTACTGAGCTTGGTTCTGGTGCTGTACTTATATTATGAGTTTGGTTCTGGTGCTGTATTTATGTACTGAGCTGTTCTGGTGTGGGTATGCTGTTAAATTGCTGCTTCCTGCACAAGCAGAATACAGGCAGACTGCTTATTAGTAGAGATGAGCGAACGTACTCGTTTCGAGTAATTACTCGATCGAGCACTTCTGTACTCGGGTGAAAAGATTCGGGGGGTGCCGGGGGGGCGGGGGGAGGCGTGGTGGAGCGGGGGTTAGCAGCGGGGAACAGGGGGGAGCCCTCTCTCTCTCCCTCTCCCCCCCCCACTCCCCGCTGCAACCCCCCACTCACCCACGGCAACCCCCGAATCTTTTCGCCCGAGTACGGAAGTACTCGAAAATCACGGCGCTCGGGCGAAAAAGGGGCGTGGCCGAGTAGGTTCGCTCATCTCTACTTATTAGTGCAATATATATAGTTTTTGTTTCCTATGATGGGGTGCCAAAAACGTTCTGCACAGCGTGCCATCCAACCTAAGGCCGGCCCAGCGCACAATTAACTGGAGGCAGGGGCATACGCAGAAAAGCGGGGTCCCATAGCAAAGATAATTAGCAATGAACTATAGCAACAGGCCAAGAAAGGAAGATCTGCTCCTTCCACACCCTCAGACAAATCCCCCATTGACTTGATGCTGACAGTTCCTCTGCATAGATGAATCTTGCACAGATTCTTGCCAACTAATAGGGGAACAAGAGCAAAACCGTGCTGGGTCCCCTCTTACCAAGGGCCCCAAAGCAACCACCATGGTATGCTCACGACTGGCTGGGGCCATTAGGGGTTTAGACTAAACATTTTCACACTCGTTCAGCTTACCTTGCTGTCGGCGCTGATCAGAAGCGGTTGAACTTTGATGCCGTCGTTCATCATAGTAACATTGCTGGTGTTCATGGCATTTGCATTGCTTGGCGAGGTGGATATAATGGCGTAGGCCACCCCTCCGCTGCCTAGAGGCGAAGAAAGTGTTGGTTCCAATAAGCTCTGAGATTTGCTGTTGGAAGCCTGGAGGTGGCTGACGGTGTTGTTGGCAGTGGGAAGCGCCGGGCTGGGATTTTTGATACTGACCACTGTGGCCTTTTGAAATGTAGGGGGTTGCTTTGAAGGCTGTTCTCTGCAGGGGGAGATGGGAAGGCTTTCTGGAATCAGAGTCTTTGGCCTAACCTGTAAGAAAACACCAATACATTAGTTTTTATGATAAGCCTAGAAATGTTGAGATCCGATCACATGGACTCATTGGGTTGGATTATTCCCATTAAGAATAGGCAACAGTGTGAACCGGCAGAGTAAAAACAAAACAGGGCCATTCTCTTCCTGGAGCAGGTCATCAATCTGACACACATAAGGAACTGGCCCCTGTTTGTACTCCCATAATATGTCTCCTTTTCTAAATGCAGCAGTACTGGTGGACTGCTCTAAGGGATCTCCTGGTTTTCACCCTTTAACCCTCTTCTGAGGGATCTGGTGTTTGTTGCAGGGAGCCCTCAGGTCATTTTCCCAGGAGAAGTCGCAATACAATGGCAGCTGACCCGGGTGGGATAAAGGGCCATACCATGGTATTAAAGAGACATGCAAGGACATAGACAGTATAGCAGGCCGAGGTCAAGACAGGTGGAGGTCATTCAATACAGAAAATTAGGCTGGAGGTCAAGGAAGCGGAAATCAGGCAAAACGTAGACAGAAATCAAGTTGAGGTCTGGACAGGTAGAGTTTGGGTGTGCTGGGTATATAGATAGGGGTCAAAACTTGAGAGCAAGCAGAAAACAGGAGCATCTTCACCTGGAACTCTAGAAACCTTTTGCTCAGGCACATTCCATTGAGGAAGGAGCCTTAAATAGCCAGGAAAAGGCCAGGAGAGGCTGAGGGCAGGAAAGCTGGGTGCATGCACAGGCTTTTTCAGAGGCTAGCCATGCATGTGCACTTGCCCTATGGGTAGAGATAGCATCCGGGGGAATGGTTTGGCAACTGCAGAGCAGGAGGATGCCGATGGCCATGACTGGCATTAACTGGCCGCAACTGCCAGCTACAGCATTTATGTTTTTTCCTTAATGGGGTTATTTGTGATTTATTTTCCAGAAATAGCGCCGCTTTAGTCCACAGGCTTTGTCTGATATTACAGCTTAACACCATTGAACCCGCAGTACCAGATACATCCTATGAACTAGAGCGGTGCTGTTCCTAGAGAAAAGGCATGTCCTTTTTTCTAATCCTTGAAAAAAAATAAGTACATGCCATATAGTATACAAGAACAAACCTGTACTATAAGCCTCGGCACGCCACCGCTGCTACAAACGGTCACATGCAATCTAAAACAGCTAAAGATCTGCAGGTTTCCTAGACTCCCACAACAGATAATTATTTTCCTCAAGGACAAAAATGTGTGTTTTAGTATAAAAACAGCAATTTTCAGAAAATGATACTAAAAATGGTTCCAAATATTGAGCTTGAGATCTAAACATGCAGCCAAACAGCATTTAGTCATATAGAAAATGTAACAAACACGAAGCAGCATAAACCTGGCAAATAATTCTCATTTTCCTCATAGGGGGTAATGCTGAGGCATAGAACGAAAAATAAAATCGCTTTTAAAACGGCCGTCCGTAATAATTTATAGACTTCACAAAAGCATTTTATAGGACACTGGGATGTGGAGCAACAAAAATCACCATCCGAGAGCAATAATCCCAATGGATGGCGTTCAGCCTTCATGATATAATTAAAGGAACAGCGGGCCTAGGAACAAGTGAGGGAAACTTGTGGAGTCTGGAGTCTTCTAGTAGTGTTACAAGTAATACATGGATTCATTTCATCCCGATCCCCATTTTCCTTTGCCAGATAGCTGAAGGTTAGGCTTCACTAAATGGGTGGGGGTCGGGGTGCCTGGTCTGCTCCTACAAACAGATCAGTGGGGGAGGATCCTGCTGCAGCCAGTTGCCTTACAGTTAGGAGGAGCCTGATTCAAGGGTTGTGAGAAGTAGAGGAAAATGAATAGTGATGAGCCACCTTTTCAAAAGTTCGGTTCGACCGGTTAGTTCAATTTCGGGAAAAAGTTCAGTTTAGTCAAAATTAGTTTGAACCGAACCGGAACTTCACTAGTAGCCCTAAAACTGTTATATAACACTAAGAGCCATACAAGCCCTGCATAACACTCTTTGGTCACCTAGGAGGGCATCTTAAATTGTTTTTAAGGCAAAGTTAATAAAGAACAAAAGGAAGGCGAGGAGGAAAAAGAGGATTATTACGGTGGGTTCAGCTGAGATGAACCGTTCAAGGTTCAGGTTTGTGCTAAACCAAACTTTTAGCCAATCGCATTCACTAAAATGGAACTGAAATAACTATGGAAGGGCAACGTGACCAATGAATGTGATGTCAGAAGCCGAGGAAGAGGCCAGGCTGCTCAGTCGGGCATGGCGGTCTCTTCAAACAGCTGATCAGTGGGAGTGCCCGGAGCTGGCCTCTAATCCGATCTGATATTCATGATCTATCCTAAGTTATCAATATCTGAGTCTCTCTTTAAGGGGTTGTACCAAAACAGAGTTTTATGACCTATAGGATCGGTGGGAGTCTCACCACTGAGATCCCCACCGATCCAGAGAACGGGAGTCCCTGCTCTTCTTCACGGTTGGCTTACTACACCCACCCCCACAGTGAGTAGAAGATTGACTTGATTGGTTGCAGGATGTCATGTGGTGAGGAAGCGAAGACGTGCCACTGTAATGGGGTATAAAACAGCCATGGGCACCAAGAAGTGGGCACTCAATGGGAGATTTGTATGTCAGAGAGGAACCTCTATCCCAGATCCCTCCTCACAAGCAACGCGGTCACCCAGTCTCTGGTGGCAGCACCGTACAATAGTCTCTACCAGTGTTCTCCAAGTAAAGTTGAAGAACCTGCTTTTAAACCAGCATCTGTTAGTCGAGGAGGTGGCATCTGCTACCACGGCAGCCCGCCCGCTCCTCGTTCCTCCTTGCTCCTGCCTGTTTTGGCTCCCTTGTCGATTGAAGGTTCAAGTTCCAAGTATGAAGGAGCTGTGTTCTTATATCGATGTCTCTTGCAGGTAAACTGCTGCCCCCCTACAACAAGGCCCACTATGCTCAGCCCCGACTGACCCCAGGTACCTACTTGGACTCTCCCAGGGACTCTGCAGACCCCCATTGGAAGACCACTAAAGCAGCAATAGTCTTGTTCACTTTAAGCATAAAATAAAGAATTAGACCATAGAGTAAGACCTAACGCTACTCCAAATTGTATTTATTTCTATGATATTAATGTATTTAACACTAATTACAAGGCATGGATTGAATACTAATGGCTAATGCGCGGTTCAGCGCCGCGGTTGCTAGCTATTGCCGCATTGGTCTTAAGTTGTTAATTCTTGATTAGGGCGCAGTCTTTGTTCGAGACATTTGCAGTGTTGGCAAGCTTGTCATTAGAATGCTCACGGCTCTCGTCCTTGGGAGTCGGAACAAGTGGCTGACTGCCTAAATGAGGAGCGAAAGTAATAATTGTCTCTACGCCTTAATTTGAATTCTAATGGAATACACCTAGCAATTATACAGGGAGGCTGCGCTTCACCTCTGTGCAGGAGCTTCAGCGAGACGCCCAACCAACGAGGAAATAATCGGCCTTCTCAGGAATCGCATTTAGGTGGGAAAGAAAAGCTTTTAGTGACCAAGACAAATGATCAAACGGAGGACATATGCCCGTGTCTGCATCCTTGGCACAATGGTGCCCATTGAGGGTGGGTATTGATCCACCAACACAGTCAGTATAATGAGGCTCTCCTCAATGGGTTGGCCAAATAAGTGGATTTAAAGGGAAGAAACTAACAATTCACATTATTAAAGGGAAGGTCCCACATATTGGGGCGGCCATACTGAGGCACCACCTTCCTCCATGTATTGTCAGTATATATGATTGCAGTGTAAGGGGGCATATAGTTTTCTTCACGGTTGCACTACGGTTTTATTCTTTACCCATGTGGTGCTTTTACTGACCAATTTTTTTTCTTCAGCTACCAAAAATATTTTTTGCAGGGTTTTTCTCCAGCGTCACAGAGGGCTCTTTTTTATATCTTTTTTTCACTGCCTTTTTTTCAGTTTTTTAGTTTTATTAGAGGTAAAAAGCTAAAAAAAAAAGGTGTGTTTTTTTTATTTATTTTTAAAATCAGTGTATTTATGCTTAAATAAAGTACAGGGACAGCTGCCTCATTCTGAGATATAATTTGTATAGTTTTGGGTTACAGGGATAGTATGGCAGCGGTTTGGGTTGGCGGCGGGTCATTTTCTTTTTTAGATTAATATATTTTTATTTAATTCTGTAATTTTTTAAACTTATTTTTGTAACAATTTTTTAACAACTGTGTCCACCATGACATCATATAAGACTAATGGGGGTCATTCACATTGTTTTTTTCATACTTCCCCACTGTAGCTGGGGCATCCATAGGAGCCCCAGTTACAGGGGAAAATCTTCCCCCTGTAGTGACAGTAGTCACTAACAGAGCTGATCAGGGTCTGCTAGGACCCGGCAGCTCTGCTGTGACAGAGGGCAGTTGGTGATCACATGATCGCCGGGTCACATAGTGGAACTAGCACTTCCATTTTCCTTTTATTATTACATTTATTTATTACATTTCCCCCTAATGAAGCTCCTCTGCACCATGGAGCGCTCTTCTTATTGCTTTAAGAACTTGGTAAAGTCCATTGTATGGGAGTAAACTATTAAAAAGGACTGTTCAGGAAATCCGTTACATGGAAACCTGAAGATGGAAATCGGACTATTATCTTTATTCTTCCAGTTAATTAAAGTTCCCGATTATAGCAGCATGTTGACTCTTAGGTCCTTCACAACGACATGTTGACTCCTAGGTCCTTCACAACGAAGCCTCATGGTAACGCTGAAAGAACTGGGCCTGGCCCTCCTGGTCCCAGAACCTGCACAGCTTACAGACCACGAGACTAACATACCAGGGCCTCCAGAGAAAAGGTGAGACCCCAAGTCTGAACTTTGTGCCCTTTCACAGCAGCACGCTGTGTGCGCTTTATGGCAGCTGCAATGGTATAGAAAAAAATTATAATCTCTAGGAAGTGATGGAGGACGGCCCTTCCCACAGCAACCAGAAAACTGCGTAGAGAGCTTTATCTATGTGCATGGCTTTACTGTCCTGCCTTATCTAGTATAATAGTGATCATTCAATGGGTCATACTCACCCAGTCTAGCAGTGTTGGAAACTCCACTTCTGCTTCCGTTCGAGTATGACCCTTCCATGATGTAATCGCACTGGCCTGGCTGTTTGGCTCATTTCAATAATTAACCCTCTGTTTGTGCATTGGACAAGATAGAAAAGGGTCTGGCTCCATTATTGAAATGAACTGAACAGCGAGCCCCTGCAATAACATCACATGCAATGGAAGGGCATACCATGTGACCAGGCCAGAAGTGGAGGATCCAACACCACTGGATGATATATTCCCCTCCCAGGACAACCTTTGTAGCTCATAGTTTGTCTAATAGTAATGAGATGACTCTGCTCATCCTGACACAGCCTATAAAGTAGAGCTAACAAGTAAGGTGCAGAAAACAGCAATGTCAGTCTAATGAGACTAATCTAATAGCCATTGTGAAAAGTGGAATATTTCAAGATTTTTTTTTATGTGCACAGCCATGTGAAAAAAAACACCAAAGTATGGCTGGCTGCCCGCGGGTGATTTGTCATAGCGTGATCCGCAGCGATAAATCCCACGCAGAGCACACATGGCATACGTCCCATAGGATAACTATGGAAAGCGCAGCCCAATGTACACGAGCGAAAAATGGGTTCATCGCGGAAAATCGCGGTGACATTAGTGTTCCCCCGCGGTGGACTATCGCTCGCAATATTCCGTCCGCCCGTGAACACTCAGCCTGACAATTATAACATTATATTCTGAAGCCAGTTTGAATAATTATTCCAATTAGAGGTGTAGCTTGACTTTCTCATGTTGCTATGTAAAGGCTGCATCAGTCTCCGGCCCACCTTGTGTCTGCTTATATGGTAGAGAGGCTTTTGCTCCCACTCCCCCCCAGGTACCAGGACCGAGGCTACCTGTACACCTCCTCCAACTACAGCCCTGATTCCAACCCATATCAGTTTAGTATTGTCCCTCTATATGGCACTCTTATCTTTTTTTTGCCATGGTGTCACTTTATGAAGCTCGTGATCAATTTTGGAACCCTAAGGCCTCCTTCACACGGACGACACGGCATCGCCACAAGGAAATCACACCGATATCGCATCACTGGTCCGTGTGATATCGCTGCATCTTCTTGCAGCAATACCGCGATTTTGTAGCGCTATAGTCGATTTTGTAGCACCACATGCGAGGATTTTTGGGTGGTGGGCTTGAAATATAAGCCCTACCCTGAAAATAAGCCCTAACTACAGAAAAAAAGTATATTTTACATAGAAGCGCTGTCCGGCTTCACTGCAGCTTCTTCTTGGTCCCCAGCACTGGTCTTCTTCCTCTCTTCTGGCCAGGGAGTGAAAAATCTCCGCCTCCTGGAAACACTGGCTGTGATTGGCTGACGCTTAGCCAATCAAAGCCTGCGCTTGATAAATGGCTGTGATTGGTTCAATCCTTGGGAGAGAAGAGATGAAGGAGAATAGTGCTAAGGACACGGGGAGAAGTTGCGGTCGTGCTGACAGTGCCTCTACGGTGATGTATACTGTTTTTATTATTTTTTCCTGCAGCTAGGTCTTTGACAGTAGGATTCCTTACTGTCAAAGTTGTATCGCACCGCACGAAAAACGCGATGCAACAGAGAGGAAGGTTCCAGAGGGAAGCATGGGCTACAAAACCTCACGAGTCGCGTGCGGATCGCCGGACCCTCAAGGTTTTTGCGTTGGGATGTTGCATGCTACAAAACTTTGCATGTGTGAAGGAGCCCATAGGAAAGCACGGGCTTCACATACATGCGATTCGTAGCATTGTAGCAATGCGACAAAATCCCCCGTGTGAAGGAGGCCTTATAGTCACACTCTGTCTCTTACTGCTGCTCTTGATGTGACACTTTGGGTATATTGAAGGTAAGCTTGACCCCCCTGAGCTACATAGTCATTAACCCATCTTCGGGAAAAAAATGAAAAAAATAAATGGGTAGTTGCTGTAGTTACCTGAGGTAGCACTGCGGGTCCATGTCCTGCCAATCTGTGCAAGGAGCTGACCTGAGGGACTTTAATTGGCACTGCAGTTATGGTACCCAATGTCTGTGTAAGCAAAGACAAGAAAGAACAATTGATTAGTCAGAGGTTGCCCACATGTGGGGACGCCATAGAAGGAGATACAAAGAAACACACATGTTACAGTTGGTAAAGTGAAACTGATTAGTCTGACCTCAAATCAAATCGGTTGTTCAAGTTCACTTTTTGGTCAACTCCTTTGGTCATCCTAAAGGGGAATACCCCCTTTTGAGACTTCTCCAGGAAAAGCAGGTACCCTGTTTATAAAACGGCTTGACTATGTTAATGGAAAAAGTAGAAATAGAAAGGGAATCTCTGCACTGAACAGTCTGTTCATATTGGAAAGGTCTCCTGCTGATAAACTAATTTACAAGGTGTCCCACTGCTGGGACCTCCAGTGATCAGCTGTAATCTGTGAAGGAATCTGGTAGCAACTGTTTGATTTCACTGCAGCACCACCACAGGAGAAATAAAGCATTACACTGGGTCCTCCAGAGCGAGAGATGCTGTGCAGGCTATGTAATAGATGATTCCTGCACGAGGAACACTTCTATTAACTTAAAATGACCTAAAAGGGTATTTGGTAATGAATTTGCTAATAGAGTCGCCCACTTTGAATACCCTTTCTCAGTCTATAAAACCTATTATGCCTCAGTCAGGAGTCTGAAGAAGCTCCCGCTATTATGGATGCAATAGAAATTTCATGGATGAAAAAGTAATAAATGACTTTCTTCTTGTGTCTGAGAGGCGGAGAGAGCAATAATGTTAGGGATTTTGTCAGACTCTGGGACATTTAATGTTTTTATTCTCCATTTGCAGAGATTAGAAATGTCAGCCATAGGACATCGCCGCACAAAGGCAAACCAACGGACATGTGTAAAATAAAGAAACTAGTATGAAAAGTCACAAATACACAGAGCCGTGCCTAGAGTTAGATTACAGCGAACTACTGCATAGTGCTTCGAAATCTGTAATTGTGGCAAGTCAGTCAAAAATGCCAAATTAAGGCCACAGTAGTGCTAGGGTTAACCCTACCCCTACCTTCTACTCTGTGTATATAGACTCATAGAATGGTAGAGTTGGAAGGGACCTCCTGGGTCATCAGGTCCTCCAGGGTCATCGGGACCTCCAGGGTCATCAGGTCCTCCAGGGTCATCGGGACCTCCAGGGTCATCGGTTCCGACCCCCAGCTTAGTGCAGGATCACTAAATCATCCCAGACAGATATATAGACTGCATACGTCTAACGATACAAGCGATGCAACCCTGGACAGGTACACATTCCTACATAGGGGTACAATCCAGCACGGATTTCCAGAAAAAGTGTAAAATGTCAGATTTCAGTTACTTCAGGTCAGGGTACGGCTTGGCAAGGTTGGGAAAGTGACTTCTTGGCTAAATAATTAGTCTTCAGAACACAATCCATAGGTTCATTGAGAACTACTGACATTAGTGATATGAAATTGGAGCTATCGCTTTAATTCTGAAATGGGGAGATGTCATTATGAGGCCCCTGGGGACCCACGCTTTATGTGACGCACGCAGTAACACAGAATACACCGATTCCTTAGAAATAATAAACATATTAGCAGAAAAAACATTTTATCTTTAAAGGATTTTAAGAAATGCAAAATGGCAACTTGAACCGCATTAACACCGATATTAAACATCAGCGGCTCTTTTTGCCATTTCTTTGAGCCTTTTTATGGTAATTTCCTTTTGAATAGCGTGTTAAGAAAGGAGAAAAAAAAAAAGCCTGGGAACGCTTGCCCTTTAAATACGTAAATTGAGAGCGGCAGAAACAATAACTGTGAAAGGTTACAGTGTGAGCCGAGCCGATTATATGACTACAATCACTGCGTAAAGCATCGTAATAAGGAGGCGGCAGTAATGCAGAGATACAGCACACCGTATCGATCTCATCTACTTGGCTCTCTCAAAGGGAAGGGAATCTTGAAGGCTGCAGTCAAGGTTCTTTACTGATCCCGTCGTATCCGGAGACGTCGTGTAAACACTACTGGTACTGATGTATTATAACATGAGCATTATGATAAAGCCAGAGGGGACGATGTATATTGGAGGCAGTCACTATGGATGTTAGGAGACCCGCAGGAGGGGGTGTCTGCCATCAGGAAGGAAAGGGGCTTTATTTTTCTAGAAACGGCACCAACTTTGCTATACATTGCATATTATCGTGCACCTCAGCAGAGGCGAAACTTGAAGCTCCCGGGCCCCAATGCAAAACCTGTAACAGGGCCCCAACTATAAGGCTTTACTCATAGTACTGGGCTCCCTATATGGAGAAGAGAGGCCTTGTGGGCCCCCTAAGGCTCCTGGGCCAAAGTGCAACCGCATCCCCTATAGTTACGCCCCTCAACCTCAGAACTTGATGGGATCTGGAAAAGCTGGTGGGGAGGGGGGTATTAACTCCAGACAAATCCCTTGATGTTGGCTAGATTCCTTAGAGTTGTGGCCTGTGCGAATCAGAGAAAGTTGTCTGCTCCACATATGAAACAGATATATACTGTAGATACTGGTAGCTGGAAAGATATAGATGTACTGTAGATATTATATATATGAAATAGATAGATGATAGATAGATAGATAGATAGATAGATAGATAGATAGATAGATAGATAGATAGATAGATAGATATGAGATAGATAGATATGAGATAGATAGAGAGGAGATAGATAGAGAGGAGATAGATAGAGAGGAGATAGATAGAGAGGAGATAGATAGAGGAGATAGATAGATAGATAGATAGATAGATAGATAGATAGATAGGAGATAGATAGATAGATAGATAGATAGATAGATAGATAGATAGATAGATAGATAGATATGAGATAGATAGATAGATATGAGATAGATAGATATGAGATAGATAGATAGATAGATAGATAGGAGATAGATAGATAGATAGATAGATAGATAGATAGATAGATAGATGGGAGATAGATAGATATGAGATAGATAGATAGATATGAGATAGATAGATAGATAGATAGATATGAGATAGATAGATATGAGATAGATATGAGATAGATAGATATGAGATAGATAGATAGATAGATAGATAGATAGATAGGAGATAGATAGATAGATAGATAGGAGATAGATAGGTAGATAGATAGATAGATAGATAGATAGATAGATAGATAGATAGATAGGAGATAGATAGATAATAGATAGATAGATAGGAGATAGATAGATATGAGATAGATAGGATAGATAGGATAGGATAGATAGATAGATAGATAGATAGATAGGAGATAGATAGATAGGAGATAGATAGATAGATATGAGATAGATAGATAGATAGATAGATAGATAGATAGATAGGAGATAGATAGATAGATAGATAGATAGATAGATAGATATGAGATAGATAGATAGATATGAGATAGATAGATATGAGATAGATAGATAGATAGATAGATAGGAGATAGATAGATAGATAGATAGATAGATAGGAGATAGATAGATAATAGATAGATAGATAGGAGATAGATAGATATGAGATAGATAGGATAGATAGGATAGGATAGATAGATAGATAGATAGATAGATATGAGATAGATAGATAGATAGATAGATAGATAGGAGATAGATAGATAGATAGATAGATAGATAGATAGATAGATAGATAGATAGATAGATGATAGATAGGAGATAGATAGATAGGAGATAGATAGATAGATAGATAGAAAGATAGATAGATATGAGATAGATAGATAGATATGAGATAGATAGATAGATAGATAGATAGATAGATATGAGATAGATAGATAGATATGAGATAGATAGATAGATATGGGATAGATAGATAGATAGATAGATAGATAGATAGATAGATATGGGATAAAGAGATAGATATGAGATAGATAGATAGATAGATAGATAGATAGATAGATAGATAGATAGATAGGAGATAGATAGATAGATAGATAGATAGATAGGAGATAGATAGATAGATAGATAGATATGAGATAGATAGATAGATAGGAGATAGATAGATATGGGATAGAGAGATAGATAGATAGATAGATAGATATGGGATAGAGAGATAGAAAGATAGATATGAGATAGATACATAGATATGAGATAGATACATAGATATGAGATAGATAGATAGATAGGAGATAGATAGATAGATAGGAGATAAAGAGATAGATATGAGATAGATAGATAGATAGATAGATAGATAGATAGATAGATATGAGATAGATAGGTAGGAGATAGATAGATAGATAGATAGGAGATAGATAGATATGAGATAGATAGATAGATAGATAGATAGATAGATAAGAGATAGATAGATAGATAGATAGATAGATAGAGATAGGAGTTAGATAGATAGATATGAGATAGATAGATATGAGATAGATAGATAGATAGATAGATAGGAGATAGATAGATATGAGATAGATAGATAGATAGATATGGGATAGATAGATATGAGATAGATAGATAGGAAATAAATAGAAAAGGGATAGATAGATATGAAATAGATAGATAGATAGATAGATAGATAGATAGATAGATAGATAGATAGATAGGAGATAGATAGAGAGGAGATAGATAGAGAGGAGATAAATAGAAAAGGGATAGATAGATAGATAGATAGATAGAAGATAGATAGATAGATAGGAGATAGATAGGAGATAGATAAATAGATATGAGATAGATAGATATGAGATAGATAGATAGATAGATAGATAGATAGATAGATAGATAGATAGATAGATAGATAGGAGATAGATAGATAGGAGATAGATAGATATTAGATAGATAGATATGAGATAGATAGATAGATAGATAGATAGATAGATAGATAGATATGAGATAGATAGGGGATAGATAGATATATAGATAGATAGATATAAGATAGATAGAAGATAGATAGATAGAAGATAGATATGAGATAGATATGAGATAGATAGATAGATAGATAGATAGATAGATAGATAGATAGATAGGAGATAGATATGAGATAGATAGATAGATAGATATTAGATAGATAGATAGATAGATATATATGAGATAGATAGATAGATAGAAGATAGATAGAAGATAGATAGATAGATAGGAGATAGATAGGAGATAGATAGATATGAGATAGATAGATAGATAGAAGATAGATAGAAGATAGATAGATAGATAGGAGATAGATAGGAGATAGATAGATAGGAGATAGATAGATAGATAGATAGATAGATAGATAGATAGATAGATAGATAGGAGATAGATAGGTAGATAAGAGATAGATAGATAGATAGATAGATAGGAGATAGATAGATAGATAGATAGATAGATAGATAGATAGGAGATAGATAGATAGATAGAAGATAGATAGAAGATAGATAGAAGATAGATAGATAGATAGATAGATAGGTAGATAGGAGATAGATAGATAGGAGTTAGATAGATAGATATGAGATAGATAGATATGAGATAGATAGATAGATAGGAGATAGATAGATATGAGATAGATAGATAGATAGATATGGGATAGATAGATATGAGATAGATAGATAGGAAATAAATAGAAAAGGGATAGATAGATATGAAATAGATAGATAGATAGATAGATAGATAGATAGATAGATAGATAGATAGATAGATAGAAGATAGATAGATAGGAGATAGATAGAGAGGAGATAGATAGAGAGGAGATAAATAGAAAAGGGATAGATAGATAGATAGATAGATAGATAGATAGATAGATAGAAGATAGATAGATAGATAGATAGGAGATAGATAGGAGATAGATAAATAGATATGAGATAGATAGATAGATAGATAGATAGATAGATAGATAGATAGATAGATAGATAGGAGATAGATAGATAGGAGATAGATAGATATTAGATAGATAGATATGAGATAGATAGATAGATATGAGATAGATAGGGGATAGATAGATATATAGATAGATAGATATAAGATAGATAGAAGATAGATATGAGATAGATATGAGATAGTGATAAGGGCCAATAGGGGCTGTAAAGAAATTAATAAATGTCGCTTATCAAAAATAGTATATATGCTTATCAATCTATTTTAGCAAAAAGAATATTTTAGCAATATATTGTATGTGTAACAGAAGTCATGACTGATTTTGAGGAAGTAACCTGTGGGTTTCTGTCTACACTGAAGGTCTACGTCTGACCTATTGGAATCAGGAAGTTCTAAGGCCAGATGTCTCGGGATGTAGCAAGACAGGGCCTAACCGCAAAGAGTTTTCATCTCTCTCTGTCTAAAATTAATATGTTGTCTGAAAGTCATGTGAAATCAGCAATTTCTTAAAGATGTGTTTGTCTGAGTCATATATCACACGTCTAAAGTTTATTGAATAATTATGTCATTGTAAGATATAGAAGTCATGTGTTTTTATCAGATGAATGTATGTATCATGAGGTTACTCCTTGTATTACCAGAGGTCGCATCCCTGCGTGGGCGATCTTCTATAAATACCAAGAGATGCAGATAATAAAATAGAGTCACTTGTTTCAAACCATATACTGTGTGTATAGGTCTGTGCATGGTCTCTCAAAGGAGCGCTCCTCCTGCTTAGGTCAATTTGGAACCGACAACATAACTGACCAGTCTGTTTGAACAAATTAACCCTCGACAGTTCTTGGCGCCCAACGTGGGGCGGGGCTTACCTTTACGGGACATCGCAACCAGTAGACTGAAACAAACTCCTGGCCCGTTGACGTGGATACTGGATTCGGAGACCCCAGACTGCAAACACCGGTGTAACAGGTAAGAGCTTATCTTACTATTATACAGTCTGGATTCTTTTGATCTGTGTGTCTCTAACGGACTAGAGGTATGTTGTTGCCTGTTTCCTATATTTTCTGCCCCGTCCATATTTTAGAGTGAATAAGTTCATTTAACTGTCCTAGACGGAAGAACTCACTCATTGGGACTTAAAGAGTCATGTTGTCTGTATTGGAGATTGAAATAATTGTTATTGTTATAGTCTCATTTCTGGCAGTCATATTGTTACTCTGGATCTGTTATAATATTACTAAAAGTTCCCTAAGAGGCGAAGTCTGGTCTCCCCTGAATCCTAGTGTTTGAAGTTGACCACGTTTTAGTTCTGTAAATCTATTCCGGGACAGGGAACTGTGTGTTCCCAGATAGTCTCAGTGATTATCTTAGTTTACTGTGTGAAATATACGTCCTGTATACTTAGTGAAGAATAGTCGGAAGTGGTCAAGATGGGGTCTGAACAATCTAAGATATATCAGACTCCTATTGAGATAATTAAAGATAGAGAAGGGGAGGACATTTGCAGACAAGCCTATAAAGTTTACAAACGTATAGGCCTTAAGAAGGCGGGAACATTCAATTATGAATTTTGGTCACAATATGAGGATAAGCATAGAAAGGAAATAAGAAAAAAGGGTTTGGAAAAAGGCATGAAGGCTATTCTGGACTGCTCTAAAACAGCAGAAGACGAACACTGGGACTCCGAATCCCGAGGCGAGGGCATTTTAGTTTATTGTCCTATGCCCCGGCCACCAATAGACGTTCCCATGGAAACCCCTACGGTTCCATTAGTCTCTCCTGTCGTCCCGGCCGTTCCACCAATGTCTCCTAATAATCCCTTTAATTCTCTGTATCCCAATTTGCCACCCTTGCCTCCTACGTATCCACAGGCTACTGCCCAGATGGATACACCTCCCTACAGCCCTCAATCAGGATCCCCGGGCCCTGAAGTAAATAGAGGTCCGGCTTGGGATTGTCCACGTTGTGGTCAACAGAATGCCTGTTTTAAAGAAATCTGTACGGTATGTGGGACTCCACGTCCCAGGGATCAGTGTAGACAACCGATTCCCTTATTCCCAGTTACAACCTCCACTACCCATTATAGAGAACCAAACAGACCGAGTCCACCATTGGGCACGGTCAGACAAGAGGACACTGACAGACCATCGTCTTCTAATGACAGACCTACGGACGCACATAGACCAACTCCCGGGTCTACAGTCACTACATGGCGACCCTGGAGCGCCACAGACCAGATGGCACTGTGTCAGCAACTGCCTGATCCCCAGACAGAGCCAGCAGCTTTCCATAGAAAGTTGGAAGTCATACAGAAAAACTACTCTGCCACTTGGACAGATATGGAATGTCTTATGAATGTAAAATGTCCTCTGGGCCTTTACAATAGTATTGCTCAATTTTGTGGTCTTGAAGATCGCCCAGATGACCCCCAGACATTACTTAGTGGTACTCAATATGTTGACAAGGTTAAGACCTGGTTTAAGGATAAAGCCCAAGAGAGACGTACAGCCCTAACCCAGTGTAGACAGAACAAGGGCGAGTCTATTGAATGTTACTTTGGCCGTTTAGAGGAAGTTGGCAGAGATCTGGGTTTATATGATTGTCCAAAAGCAATACGTAATGCTGCTTTTTGTGAAGCCTTTATGCAAGGAATAGATAAGCGCCTGTCTGAACGCGTTAAAGCATGTACCCCCGATTGGCGACAGGCCAAACCGCGTGATCTATATAAGAAAGCTGTAGGATTTGTCATGGACACAGAAGACCACGCAAAGGGTGTTATGGTTAAACATTACACCATGGAGGGGGACACAGTCCGACTTAACGACCCCAGGCGGGAGACCCGTAAGTGTTATAACTGCGGGAAGACTGGACACTTGGCCCGTAATTGTAGAGCCCCTAAACGCCCTAGACAGAACATGTCAGACGAAAGGGGGCAACAGGGAAGTACGGCCAATACCACATCATCCCGCCCACAGGGAAATAACGGGTATACCAATTACCAATGAAGGTCTGGCACTCCTTCCCCCGTGTCCCTTATAGTTACTGACGCACGTGGGCCACAAATTTTTCAGCCTCTAAAAATCCAGGGGAAGGAGGTGCCCTTTTTAATTGACACAGGAAGCTTTTGACGCCGAGCACCAGCATGACTGTGCTGCTCTGATGGAGCAGGAGACAGCTGGATTTGCTCATGTCACAGATAAGCCTCTCCTGAACCCCCACCTTGAAATGTTTGTGGATGGATCACGATACCAGAATGAGATGGGCAGATTTGTGACAGGGTTTGCTGTAGTATCAATGAATGAAGTACTGATAGGCCGCGCCATGCCCCCACATATGTCAGCACAGGAAGCGGAGCTGTGCGCTCTGACCGAGGCCTGCAAGTTAGCCCGGGGAGTCACTGCTAATATCTACACGGACTCCAGGTACGCGTTTGGCGTTGCGCATGACTATGGGCCGATTTGGCGCGCGCGGAGCTTCCTAACAGCTCAAGGCAGACCGATAAAGAATGGTGAGGCAGTAAGTAATTTAATGTCAGCTATCATGCTCCCGAAGCAGGTAGCCATAATAAAGGTAAAGGCACACACCCAAGGGGACTCCTTGGAAAGCAGAGGCAACGAGAAGGCAGACGGAGCAGCAAAGGCTGCAGCCCTGCTGGACTGGAGGGCACCCGTGTGCAGAGTTCAGACCAGGTCCTGCCCAGCGGAGGAGGATCCTGATCCCCCTGCCGAGGACCAGACCCTCTCTGTCCCACCACAGAAGGAGGTGGACCTACTCCCCTCAGGGCAAGAGCAGGAGCGCTGGGCAAGTGCAGGGGCAGTAAAAGGAAATGAAGGTTGGATGATGGGTTTCCGTATGTGTTTACCTGCGGCTGCCTATCCTAGTATGGCCCTTTTGGCTCATGGAAAGGTGCACGCTTCTCGTAATGCCATGGTAGCCCTGGTGGAGAAAATGTGGTACGCTCCGGGATTTGACAGGATGGCAAAGGCATACGTCAAGGCTTGTGAAATCTGTGCACTACACAACCCCGGTCAAGTAGTAAAGACCCCTCGGAAGTGCACTCCGCGACCTTTGTACCCCTTCCAGAGACTACAGATAGATTACATCCAGCTGCCCAGGTCAGGAAGGTATGAGTATGTCTTGGTATGCATTGACCTCTTTTCTGGGTGGGCTGAGGCCTACCCGGTCACGAAGGCCACTGCCCAGGCCACTGCAAAAAAACTTGTGTCAGAGTTAGTGTGCAGATTTGGGGTACCAGAGACCATTGAGAGCGACCGTGGTACTCACTTCACTGGTGAGGTAATGAAGGAAGTCATGTCCGCCTTAGGAGTAGAACAGGCCTTTCACACCCCCTATCATCCGCAGAGCTCCGGAAAAGTAGAAAGACTCAATGGCACCCTCAAACTTAAGATACAGAAAGCCATGGTTGAAACAGGAAAACCTTGGCCCGAGTGCCTACCTCTGGCCCTCTACTCAGTACGGACCACACCAAATAGGAAAACAGGACTGTCTCCTTATGAGATTCTCTTTGGCTCCGTGCCCAGGTTAGGACTGTATCACCCCCAAGCTCTATCCCTGGGTCATGATAAAGTTACTTCCTTTGTGCAGGACTTATGCCAAAAGCTAAAAATAACACACGACCTAGTCTTCTCTTCTATTCCAGACCCTGATAGTTTGGAAGGATCCCACTCTCTGAATCCCGGAGATTGGGTGGTGGTAAAGAGACACGTCAGAAAGACTTTGGAACCTCGCTTTGACGGACCATACCAAGTGCTGTTAACCACTCCCACCTCGGTCAAGCTAGAAGGCAAACCCACTTGGATCCATGCCTCACACTGCAAGAAAGTTCCAACGCCTCAGCACCACGAGGGGGGTGGAGAGTAAGCCCAACCCAGGGTGGGGGAGGAGGATGGCAACCTGGACACCAGCATTGATAGTCTGGATAGGTGTATTATTTACCCTTTGTTTTCTTGGACTACTCTCTTTTCGGGACAATTCTTCATCAACTGTCGATGTAAGAAGAAGATGGACTGTTTGGGCGGAAGGACACCCCAACATGTGGGAATACTTTGCAAAAGACGTACTGAATATTTCCCACATGTGCATGCCCAACCTGCGGAGTGGGGAAGATATTTTACGGACTTGCTTACTGTCTATCCCCACTCCAATAAAGACACTTCGCGATATATATTCAATAGTGCATAACGATAGTGATGTGGAAGAGAGCCATGTTTTCCAGGAGAATACCTTTCTTAATGTATATGAATATTGCTCCACTGTAATGCGGTCAAACATACACTTTATGTTTCACATAAATGATAAGAGATTTGTTTAGATTCATGGAAACAATAATACATTTTAAAAAAAGTCAGATGTCGGCTGTGATCTTGGGACTTGTTCCGATCGCCATATTTGGGGTCAGGAAGGAATTTTTCCCTTTTATACAAGGATAATTGGCTTTTTCCTAAAAGGGTTTTCGCCTTCCTCTGGATCAACTCAGCCTCAAAATTCCCCATAATTGTCATTCCTGTGTGTGACTTCCTGATGTCCAAAATGGGGGAATGATAAGGGCCAATAGGGGCTGTAAAGAAATTAATAAATGTCGCTTATCAAAAATAGTATATATGCTTATCAATCTATTTTAGCAAAAAGAATATTTTAGCAATATATTGTATGTGTAACAGAAGTCATGACTGATTTTGAGGAAGTAACCTGTGGGTTTCTGTCTACACTGAAGGTCTACGTCTGACCTATTGGAATCAGGAAGTTCTAAGGCCAGATGTCTCGGGATGTAGCAAGACAGGGCCTAACCGCAAAGAGTTTTCATCTCTCTCTGTCTAAAATTAATATGTTGTCTGAAAGTCATGTGAAATCAGCAATTTCTTAAAGATGTGTTTGTCTGAGTCATATATCACACGTCTAAAGTTTATTGAATAATTATGTCATTGTAAGATATAGAAGTCATGTGTTTTTATCAGATGAATGTATGTATCATGAGGTTACTCCTTGTATTACCAGAGGTCGCATCCCTGCGTGGGCGATCTTCTATAAATACCAAGAGATGCAGATAATAAAATAGAGTCACTTGTTTCAAACCATATACTGTGTGTATAGGTCTGTGCATGGTCTCTCAAAGGAGCGCTCCTCCTGCTTAGGTCAATTTGGAACCGACAACATAACTGACCAGTCTGTTTGAACAAATTAACCCTCGACAATAGATAGATAGATAGATAGGAGATAGATAGGAGATAGATAGATAGATATTAGATAGATAGATAGATAGATATGAGATAGATAGATAGATAGATAGAAGATAGATAGAAGATAGATAGATAGATAGGAGATAGATAGGAGATAGATAGATATGAGATAGATAGATAGATAGAAGATAGATAGAAGATAGATAGATAGATAGGAGATAGATAGGAGATAGATAGATAGGAGATAGATAGATAGATAGATAGGAGATAGATAGGTAGATAAGAGATAGATAGATAGATAGATAGATAGGAGATAGATAGATAGATAGATAGATAGATAGGAGATAGATAGATAGATAGAAGATAGATAGAAGATAGATAGATAGATAGGTAGATAGGAGATAGATAGATAGGAGTTAGATAGATAGATAGGAGATAGATAGATATGAGATAGATAGATAGATAGGAGATAGATAGATATGAGATAGATAGATAGATATGGGATAGATAGATATGAGATAGATAGATAGGAAATAAATAGAAAAGGGATAGATAGATATGAAATAGATAGATAGATAGATAGATAGAAGATAGATAGATAGGAGATAGATAGAGAGGAGATAGATAGAGAGGAGATAAATAGAAAAGGGATAGATAGATAGATAGATAGATAGATAGATAGATAGATAGATAGATAGATAGATAGAAGATAGATAGATAGATAGGAGATAGATAGGAGATAGATAAATAGATATGAGATAGATAGATAGATAGATAGGAGATAGATAGATATGAGATAGATAGATATTAGATAGATAGATATGAGATAGATAGATAGATAGATAGATAGATAGATAGATATGAGATAGATAGGGGATAGATAGATATATAGATAGATAGATATAAGATAGATAGAAGATAGATAGATAGAAGATAGATATGAGATAGATATGAGATAGATAGATAGATAGATAGATAGGAGATAGATATGAGATAGATAGATAGATATTAGATAGATAGATAGATATATATGAGATAGATAGATAGATAGAAGATAGATAGAAGATAGATAGATAGATAGGAGATAGATAGGAGATAGATAGATATGAGATAGATAGATAGATAGATAGATAGAAGATAGATAGGAGATAGATAGATAGGAGATAGATAGGAGATAGATAGATAGGAGATAGATAGATAGATAGATAGATAGATAGATAGATAGATAGATAGATAGGAGATAGATAGGTAGATAGGAGATAGATAGATAGATAGATAGATAGATAGATAGATAGATAGATAGGAGATAGATAGATAGAAGATAGATATGAGATAGATAGGAGATAGATAGATAGATAGATAGATAGATAGATAGGAGATAGATATGAGATAGATAGATAGATATTAGATAGATAGATAGATATATATGAGATAGATAGATAGATAGAAGATAGATAGAAGATAGATAGATATGAGATAGATAGATAGATAGAAGATAGATAGATAGGAGATAGATAGGAGATAGATAGATAGGAGATAGATAGATAGGAGATAGATAGATAGATAGATAGATAGATAGATAGATAGATAGGAGATAGATAGGTAGATAGGAGATAGATAGATAGATAGATAGGAGATAGATAGATAGATAGATAGATAGATAGATAGATAGATAGATAGATAGATAGATAGATAGGAGATAGATAGATAGATAGATAGATAGAAGATAGATAGAAGATAGATAGATAGATAGATAGATAGATAGATAGGTAGATAGGAGATAGATAGATAGATAGATAGGAGATAGATAGATAGATAGATAGATAGATAGATAGATAGATAGAAGATAGATAGATAGATAGATAGATAGATAGATAGATAGATAGATAGGTAGGAGATAGATAGATAGATAGATAGATAGGAGATAGATAGATAGATAGATAGGAGATAGATAGATAGATAGATAGATAGATAGATAGATAGATAGATAGATAGATAGATAGATAGAATCACCAGCATTCTGGTTTAGTTCAGGTTTTTCATGTTCGATATCCATCTGTAATGTCACTTGTGAAGCAGTCATATCTGCGGTGCTGAAAGACTAGTAAAGGGCACAAATGAATCTATTGAATCTCAAATGACTTATATTCAAAGTTAATGGCGGAGTAGCGATGCATTGTGGGAGCGGAGCGTAATATATTGTTTTTATGACTGTAATAGGCTGCACTGTATGTAATGCTTCCATGTAAATTTCTGCGAGTTACTCCAATAAAGTGACAAGGTATTAGCCGCGCTCGGATTGTCACAATACCAGCGTGTTCTACATTAAATTCATCTTTTTTTTTCTGCTCCGCTGTTGTTTATTCAATATTAAAGACGTGAGAGTTGTAATGTAGCAGAGCTGGAATGCCATGGCAACTGGCGGATGACAATGTGAATATGAATGGATATTTACTAAAGTCATTTCAACATTCATTTTTCTGCCTGAATGTTGTGTTTAACCTTGAGCTCAGCTACAATAGCGCCGGCGTTCGCCACATCCCCCTATATTTTAGGCCTTTTTGTAGACAACAATGCTCGCTACAGAACAGCAAATTAAGTGATGTGTTCTTACAAAGATAGAAATATACAGGAGTGGGGGATGCGGAATGCACAAGTCAAACACTGCAACGTCTAAGTCAAGCCTGTCACTTACATGCGGCAGGCAGCCATAATGTATGCCACACTTTATAGATTAGTACACAAGGCTGATAGCTATAGATACATGTACACATCTACATATAAGTATAGAAATCGGGGTGTAAACAGGTGGAAGAAACATCAACAATCTCCGTTATGCAGATGACACAACTCTGCTTGTAGAAACAGAAGCCGGTCTGAAGCCGCTGATATGGAACATTAAAACTGGAAGGGAAAAAATTGGCCTCTACCTGAATGTAAAGACTAAAATTATGACAACTGCAAAAAATGGCCAAATTCAAAATCAAAATGACACTCATGACAATGAGGTTGTAGAGACTTTATCTTCCTTGGCTCAGAAGTTGACCAGGCCGGAGAATCTAACTAAAACATAGGATTGAGGTGAAGTGCGATGCTAAACATGGACAAAATCTGGAAAAGTAGGGATATTGGTATAGAAACTAAATGCAGGATAGTGCAAACCATTGTTTTCTCCAGAGCCGTGTATGGATGTGAGAGCGGGACTGCAATGGAAGCTGATAGGAGGAGGACTGATGCGTTTGAGCTGTGATGCTGGCGAAAGCTGCTGCGTATACCCTGGACGGCGAGAGTAACAAACAGAGAAGTCCTGAATCGTATAAGACCCAATATATCACTGGAGGGGAAGATGGCCAGACTCAGACTCACTAGAGGACAAGATGACCAGACTCAGACTGATGGAGGACAAGATGACCAGACTCAGACTGATGGAGGACAAAATGACCAGACTCAGACTGATGGAGGACAAGATGACCAGACTCAGACTGATGGAGGACAAGATGGCCAGACTCAGACTGATGGAGGACAAGATGGCCAGACTCAGACTGATGGAGGACAAGATGGCCAGACTCAGACTGATGGAGGACAAGATGACCAGACTCAGACTGATGGAGGACAAGATGGCCAGACTCAGACTGATGGAGGACAAGATGACCAGACTCAGACTGATGGAGGACAAGATGACCAGACTCAGACTGATGGAGGACAAGATGACAAGACTCAGACTGATGGAGGACAAGATGACCAGACTCAGACTGATGGAGGACAAGATGACCAGACTCAAACTGATGGAGGACAAGATGACCGGACTCAAACTGATGGAGGACAAGATGACCGGACTCAAACTGATGGAGGACAAGATGACCGGACTCAGACTCACTGGAGGACAAGATCAGCGGACTCAGACTGATGGAGGACAAGATGACCGGACTCAGACTGACGGAAGACAAGATGACCAGACGCAGACTGACAGAGGATAGGATGACCAGGCTCAGACTGACTGAGGACAAGATGACCAGGCTAGACTGACGGAGGACAAGATGTCCAGACTCAGACTCACTGGAGGACAAGATGACCAGACTCAGACTGATGGAGGACAAGATGACCGGACTCAGACTCACTGGAGGACAAGATGACCGGACTCAGACTCATGAAGAATAAGATGACTGGACTCAGACTCAGTGGAGGACAAGATGACCGGACTCAGACTCACTAGAGGACAAGATGACCGGACTCAAACTCAGTGGAGGACAAGATGACCAGACTCAGACTGATGGAAAACAAGATGACTGGACTCAGACTCAGTGGAGGACAAGATGACCGGACTCAGACTCACTGGAGAACAAGATGACCAGACTCAGACTGATTCAGGACAAGATGACTGGACTCAGACTCACTGGAGAACAAGATGACCAGACTCAGACTGATTCAGGACAAGATGACTGGACTCAGACTCACTGGAGGACAAGATGACCAGACTCAGACTCATGGATTTTGGCCATGTAATGCGAGCAGAGTAGCTAGAAAAATCTATAATGCTCAGACAGATCAGTGGCAACCGAAGACCCGGACGCCAGAGAACACGATGGCTGATACTGTCTGAGCTGATACTGGCATGGATATCACACAACTGAAAGAAGCAAAACCGAAAAACATGGAGGGAGCTCGCGGGTCGTGAACGGCAAAGTGGCTAACAACAACAACAAAATATAGATATACTATCTGCAGGACGGGTCATCAATAACACATCGGCAGGGTCCGCCGCCCAGGACCCCCACTGCTCAGCTGTTTGCTAGGCTAGAGTAGCAATTGTAATTTAGTCATTTATACCTCTGCTCATTCTGAGCTGAACAGTCCAGTGGGCGGAGCTATCAGTGATCGGCAGCTATCCTTGTAGGTACAGTCATACACAGCTGTCAATCACTGAAGCTCCACCCATTGGACTATTCAGCTCAGAATGAGCAGAGGTGTAAATGAATACAAGTTCTACTGAATCGTTTCCCATAAACTATATATCAATCTGCCCCGCTCCTCCTATAACCCCGTGCCAGCAGTATGGACAGCGTGTTCCAGGGGACAGACCCTTTATATGTTTTTAACGTTTTGTAATACATTACTGTTACATTAAATAGTGCTGCTAAAACAATAAAAGTCGTCCGGCAGAAAACAAACCCACATATAGTAAGCCGACTAAACAATGGAAGAAGGCATGGCTCCTGAAAGGGGGGCTGAGAAAAAAGAAAAATCATAAAAAACCTGCATTATTATGTTTGGAGCCCCAATATGGAGCCGATACATATCTTTGTATCTTTTCACACCGACGGATTCTTCACAGGCTTTTTTATGCAGCGTGATTATTGTTTTGCCCCCATATTGCAATTATCTTCTATTGGGACAATGTGGACCAGCAGAAAATAACAACAACATGAAGGCGAACAGCGCTGGGCGACGGCCGTAAGGTCGCCTGTAACGTGTCAGTGATACGGACCCTGCTACGGACAGATTTAAGTACGCTCGTGTGAATGCGCCCTTGGGCCCCCGGCACACTTGCGTTTTCTCCATCAGTGCGGGGTCTGTTAATAAACGGACTACACGCGGGCAGCATACAGGACCGTATCATTCTATGGTGCAGAAGACGCAGACTGAGTGACAAAACGCACCCCTCGCACTATTCTGACCCGCTTTACGGCCGAGAGTCGCCCAGTCAAGTCAATGAGTAGAGAAAAAAATGTCCAGCACATGGCTGCCATCTGTATGCAGTCCGTATGGCGTCCGTATAATCAGAAATATGCAGAAAAAAAGACTTGGACTTGTTTTAGTTTTTTGCGGATGTGAAGCACATGGAGTGGACAGAGGACGCGGCTTGTAGAAGCGGGATGTGAAAATGGAACTGCTAGAAACTGCAGCATTCTGCTGCTAAGAATTAATGCGCCTCGTCTGTATATAAGAACAGTCTGGGGTGGGTAATGCCGTCCATAAGAGGAGAACGGGTAACCAGCTGCATTATGGCGCTGCACATCACTTTATGGCGCTGCACATCACTTTATGACGCTGTACATCACTTTATGGCGCTGTACATGACTTTATGGCGCTGCACATCACTTTATGGCGCTGCACATCACTTTATGGCGCTGCACATCACTTTATGGCGCTGTACATCACTTTATGGCGCTGTAAAGTGTCAATCAGAATTCCTGCCCCATTGATCCTTCTTCCCACCATTTGGATGAATGAATGGGATGTGGTGACAATGATGAGCAGCTGTACGGGAGCATCATGGTCTGTTGAGTCTGAATAACTGGCCTGATGGACTATTAGCCCCCTCCCGTACACGCAGGGACCTACATAGGTCAGAAGTCACTGTCATTTTGCCGGGATCCCGGTATTGCCACAACTGGTGCGTGGACAGCTGGATAGGCCTCCCAGTATATAATTTATGTAGTAGGCCGGTCAACTAGACAAAAACAGGGCAGGCGGAGGAGACGCTCTGGAGAACTTCATCCGTAAGTTTACTATGTGTTTAGAATAAACTTGGGTTCTTGAATCCAAAATGGCGGCCTGTGGTAAGTAAAGCTCCCATAGATGGTAGATCGTTGTGGTTGTCCTTGTGGACTTGTCAAATCATCTCAATGCAAAACAAGGACCAGAAAGGTTGCATCTCACCCTCTACATCCCTATTGCTTTCCTCGCGATCAGTAAGGGGGTGTTTGGCAGCTGATTATCCCCTTCGCCCTACTGAAAAGCCAGTCCGGCATGTTTATGGGGATGTCAGGGCTGATAGCTAAGCAATCATATACTTCAAGTGACCGTATGCTTTGGGGGCCTAGTTCTGTCCTGGCCCGGAGGTGGGGCTATATTACTTGCTGTTGTTCGCTGCCAATCCGCTGGCTCCGGATCTTGTTTTCAAAGATAGCCATTCAAAATAGCTGCTGCAATTTTCTAGCTACCTAACGCACACCGTGCTCTGCTCTCTGATTGGCCAGCAATGATCACGTGAGCAAGTTATCTCCTAGGATAAGGCATAACTTGCCAATCAGTGGGGTCTGAATGTTGGGCCCCCCACCAATCCAGAGTTATTGCCCCTGGCAGTTTGAACATTTTTGACAATGGTGGTGCCCATGCGGGCCTCTACTGCATTCACTTCAATGGAAATGTCAAGTACTCAGCAATCTCCAACAGTCCCATTGAAGTGAATGCTGGACATAGCCAAGCGCTTGAACCCAGTTATCTTCAACAGCGCCCACTGGAGAAGAGGAATGAATGTGTGGCCACTGTTGCCAGTTTACTCAGGATCAGTGGGATCCCAGCAGTTGGACTCCGACCGATTGGTTTAGTGGAGAACTTGCCAAGATGGGAATATCCCTTTAAGCACAAAATGATTCTCTTTTGTGTTACAGGGGTTTGACCTTTTATTAGAAGGGTTCCAAGACAATTCTAGTGGTGGGATCCTAGGCGATCAGATGTAATGCAGCAAGTGTCTAATTATCCTGCAGCGCCACCACAGGGGACATGAAGTATTACACAATTATCATTGAAAATAATGGACTGTCTGCAATGCACTAATTTGTCGGCTCCTCCAGAGCAAGCGATTCTCTTTGCAGCTACTCTATTCTCCAGCTAATAGATAGGGAAACTTGAAGAGCGGCCCCTCGTCTGTAAACACAGGACTCTCTTATAGGGTATTTGGTCCTGAATGCCCAGGGCCCCAAATATATACAAAGAAGCAAAATACATCAATTCATAGAAGCTACAAACAGAATGAGAAAACCCATCTGTCCTTTGCAATCATAATTCACATTAAGAATCTGCTTATTGCTGAAATGTCCATTAAAGTCGTGTAAATTGATTCCATATCTATTCAGTTATATCGCGCATTAGCATGGATATTACTGCAGCGCCGCATAACATATGCTTCAGATAGAGCGTAATATAATATCATCTCTGAATGATTAAATGATGGTGACTGGATTCTTATTAATCAGCTGATGTCATTGGAGAGATATGAGGGGGGGGGGGGTTATCACTTTGTCAATGGGACTGTTATTGGAGAGCCGGGTATTATCTATCACTGACAATGCACCAAATACCCAAGTATCCCGTTACTGGGTCATGGATGCTGGGAGGTCCTGTTGGTACATGGCAACTGGCATGTTATGTGGTCAGGGATTGACATGCAGTGCTATACGTTTATCACTCTGATATGCTAGTCAGAAGTCAAAAGCAGAAGTGAGAAGCCAGCCTCCTGCTATGTCCTAAAAATCAGGGGTGATGTGCGCCCCTTCTCTGCTGGCATAGTTTGGGGTATGCACGCCATAAAAAAAGGAGCTTAAGCCTAAATATACTGCAATAGTGCTGTAGAGATAAGCAGTGCGGCATAGGGCCAGGTAAAGAAACCTATTGCATGCTAATAAAGAGTGCATACCAGTGGTGTAACCTGAAGCTCCCGGGCCCCAATGCAAAACCTGTAACACGGCCCCCAATTATAATGCTTTACTCATACTACTAGGCTTACTAAATGGAGAAGATGGGCCTTATGGGCCCCTTAAGGCTCCTGGGCCCGGGAGCATCCGCATCCCCAATAGTTACACCCCTGGTGCATATTGACTCTGATATACATACAATGCCATACAGATAAATAGTACAACTAGCACAGGGTTATTACCAATGATCTTCCCAATTGGTGACCCCCATAACTCCTGTTTAATAACACTAAGGTACATACATTTGATATTGATGAAAACAAAAACTCACATCATCAAGTATGTTTCCCCCATTAGAGGTGATCAGTGGGACCCCTTTGTTACTCCACACATGGAGCCTGTAGTCAAATACACGTTGTAGCGGATCATGACTAACTGATGCAAGGACTTCTGGGAGGCATGTAGACTCTAACACTACCAGAGAGAAAAAATCACCAGGTATAAGGTCCAGGAAATGTGGAGGCCAAGGAAGACGTCACTATCATCACCGCCGGCATGGCCAATCCATCTGTCTGGTAGTCGCCGCTCATTTCTGACTTCATTGTGAAAATGGGTGGGGGGGCAGGATCCGGCCGCACGGTTCATACTATCACGTGATTTCATACGGGAGCTCTGGATCCAATATACAAAGAGATCCAAGATCTCAATCCAATAGGAGTATTTGTATGTATACTTCTGGTGGGACAATACTATTCTTCCCTCCCCTTTTACCCTCCCCTATTCCCTCCCCCCACTCCACCCCCATAGTCACTCTTCATTAGGCGAAAGATATATAACCTATACTCTGAGCTTGTTGATTATTCTTGATAAAGGAGGCTATTTGCATAGCTCCGAAATGCGTTACATCTGCTACTACATTACATAGTAATATAGTATGTAAGGCCGAATGAAGACAATGTCCATCTAGTCCAGCCTGTCCATCCTCCTGCGTCTGTCCAGATTGTTTGTCCATATATTTCTGCCATCTTTGAATAAACCAAAAATTAGAGTTCCATAACCGTTCATTGGATCTTCAGGGACCTGCTTGGATTTAGAGGAGTCCAGTCCTAGAAGTAAGTGCATGATATATATATATATTTTCCATGCTGTCAGCAGCGCAGGGATTTAATTATAATTTTTCTCTTAGAAGGTGAATCCCGGGACTTCCTGTCCCGCTGCGGCAGAAGCCATATGGGTAGCGTCCCGGGATGAGATCCCTGGTATGGTTTCCTCCTGGATGAAGAAGGGGCCGCACACCGCCTGCAGGTTACAGACCACCCTCACCGCGGGGAGTCCTGCAGACGCTGCACATAGACCGGTGGGATTCCCTCCCAGATTCTGGCATTAGGTTTGTTGCCCGGAAGGTGGAAGGCGGCTTCATCACTGAACACTGAAGACTCCATCGCTTCCCGTCAGTCTGCAGACCATCGCAGAAGGAACGTCGCCGCGCTTTGTAGTCCGGTTTCAGCGCCGGTAACAATTACAATCAGTAGGGATAACGTCACAAACATTTGCGCAGAATTGTTCTCCAGCGCAGCCAATCACAGCGCAGCTTTAATCCCACCTCAGCAGAGTCATTAAACGTCAGTTATGGGGGTTTCCATTTGGGAAGATCATTTGTAATAGCCCTGTACATTACCCGGGAAAGTAGTGTAACACAGTGGGAAAGAACTGACTACATGTGGCGGTGCCATATAGTAACGGATATACAGCGCATCATCCAAATAAATAGTGCCATGTGGTGCCGAGACAAATAGTCCATATATCGAACAATGTCATACAATGGGCAAATAAATGGTGCCTACATCATGTGATAGTGCTGTAAAGAGGCGACTAACATATACATTATGCAAACAATAGTGTCATACAGTGCCCAGATAACTAATGATTGTGCAATGTGCCTCAGCCAAACAGGGCCTAGAATAGCAGTGTCTGCAGCGGGTATAAATAGTGGCCACATCATGGTACAGCGTCAGGGATAGATATAATACACATTGTCCAAACAAACAGTGCCATATAATGTCAAGATAAATACAAGGCACAGATAATGTCATACCGTGCGCTCATAAGTTGAGAGAATGTAATGCAAAGGCCTGGTGTCCTCTAGAGTACAGTAAGTCACACAGTGCTTAGTAAAATATCATCTACATTGTGAAGATAATCACAGCAGCACATGTGAAAAAGACTTGGGTATACTAATAGATCATAGACTGAACATGAGTCAACAGTGTGATGCAGCAGCCAAAAAGGCAAACACAGTTCTGGGATGTATTAAGAGAAGCATAGAGTCTAGATCACGTGAGGTCATTATCCCCTCTACTCTTCCTTAGTCAGACCTCATCTGGAATACTGGGTCCAGTTCTGGGCACCCCACTTTAAAAGAGACATAGACAAACTGGAGCAAGTTCAGAGAAGAGTCACCAAGATGGTGAGCGGTCTGCAAATCATGTCCTATGAGGAACGGTTAAAGGATCTGGGAATGTTTAGCAGAAGAGAAGGCTGAGAGGAGACTTAATAGCGGTCTACAAATATCTGAAGGCCTGTCACAGTGCAGAGGGATCAGCCCTATTCTCATCTGTACAAGGAAAGACTAGAAGCCATGGGATGAAACTGAGAGGGAGGAGACACAGATTAGATATTAGACAGTGAGGGGATCAATGAGTGGAACAGGTTGCCACGGGAGGTGGGAGTTCTCCTTCAATGGAAGTGTTCAAACAAAGCTGGACAGACATCAGTCTGGGATGATTTAGTGATCCTGCACTGAGCAGGGAGTCGGACCAGATGACCCTGGAGAACCTGATGACCCTGGAGGACCTGATGACCCTGGAAGTGCCTGCCAACTCTACCAATCTAGGATTCTATTCAGTGCCAACATAAATAATGCCTACATCAGTGTCATACAGCCAAGAGTATAATAAACATTGTCCATATAGTGCCATATAATGTTAAGATAACCAGTACATACATATCACATTGCCCAAATAAATAGTGCTATAAAGTCCCCAGGTAAAAAGTACACACACTGCCCGGATAGTGCCATACAGTGCCCAGATAGTGCCATACAGTGCCCGGATAGTGCCATACAGTGCCCAGATAGTGCCATACAGTGCCCAGATAGTGCCATACACTGCCCAGATAGTGCCATACACTGCCCAGATAGTGCCATACAGTGCCCGGATAGTGCCATGCAGTGCCCAGATAGTGCCGTACAGTGCCCAGATAGTGCCATGCACTGCCCGGATAGTGCCATACAGTGCCCAGATAGTGCCATACAGTGCCCAGATAGTGCCATACAGTGCCCAGATAGTGCCATACAGTGCCCAGATAGTGCCATACACTGCCCAGATAGTGCCATACAGTGCCCAGATAGTGCCATACACTGCCCAGATAGTGCCATACACTGCCCAGATAGTGCCATACACTGCCCAGATAGTGCCATACACTGCCCAGATAGTGCCATACACTGCCCAGACAGTGCTTCTATGTCATGTTATGCATTTCTCTGGATCTGACATCACTTGAACCTGCGGAGCTGAGGACAATGTGCAATGCTGAGGTTCTCTGCAGTATTATAGGAATGACCCGGTCTGATGGGTCACTTCGCCCCTCACACAACAAGCCAGAAGGGCTAATACACAGTCACATTCCACAAGCCAATAGCTGCCGGATGTCCAGAATGCGCCTACTACACAGGAATCACCTGGATGTGGAGGGGAGCGCTCCGGAACGCTTCATATTCTCTCATTATTAATGAACGGCTTTCAGCGCTGGCCCCCCTCCAAATCCCTTCATTTCCCAAATTAGAGTCTTTATTATAGAAATGGAGAATTTAGTTAAGTGCTTGTTTTTTTTTCTCTTTTAAATAAATGTCAAATAATTTATAAGTTCTACTAAAAGCATTTCTTGTTGGAGGGAATCGCATCTTCCTGTAAGATAGGAAAGAAGAATGCTGCAAAAATGGAGCAGCGACTCGGCAACAGTTGTACACGAGGGCTTAAAGGGCAACTCCATTCACATGCAGACCCTCAGACAGTCACTAGGGGGTCAGGATCTGTACATTGACTGTTACACTATAGTGTCTACATGGGAGCAGCCAGTGACTGTTACACTATAGTGTCTACATGGGAGCAGCCAGTGACTGTTACACTATAGTGACTACATGGGAGCAGCCAGTGACTGTTACACTATAGTGTCTACATGGGAGCAGCCAGTGACTGTTACACTATAGTGTCTACATGGGAGCAGCCCGTGACTGTTACACTATAGTGTCTACATGGGAGCAGCCAGTGACTGTTACACTATAGTGTCTACATGGGAGCAGCCAGTGACTGTTACACTATAGTGTCTACATGGGAGCAGCCAGTGACTGTTACACTATAGTGACTACATGGGAGCAGCCAGTGACTGTTACACTATAGTGTCTACATGGGAGCAGCCAGTGACTGTTACACTATAGTGTCTACATGGGAGCAGCCAGTGACTGTTACACTATAGTGTCTACATGGGAGCAGCCAGTGACTGTTACACTATAGTGTCTACATGGGAGCAGCCAGTGACTGTTACACTATAGTGACTACATGGGAGCAGCCAGTGACTGTTACACTATAGTGACTACATGGGAGCAGCCAGTGACTGTTACACTATAGTGTCTACATGGGAGCAGCCAGTGACTGTTACACTATAGTGACTACATGGGAGCAGCCAGTGACTGTTACACTATAGTGTCTACATGGGAGCAGCCCGTGACTGTTACACTATAGTGACTACATGGGAGCAGCCAGTGACTGTTACACTATAGTGTCTACATGGGAGCAGCCCGTGACTGTTACACTATAGTGTCTACATGGGAGCAGCCAGTGACTGTTACACTATAGTGTCTACATGGGAGCAGCCAGTGACTGTTACACTATAGTGACTACATGGGAGCAGCCAGTGACTGTTACACTATAGTGTCTACATGGGAGCAGCCAGTGACTGTTACACTATAGTGTCTACATGGGAGCAGCCCGTGACTGTTACACTATAGTGTCTACATGGGAGCAGCCAGTGACTGTTACACTATAGTGACTACATGGGAGCAGCCCGTGACTGTTACACTATAGTGTCTACATGGGAGCAGCCAGTGACTGTTACACTATAGTGTCTACATGGGAGCAGCCAGTGACTGTTACACTATAGTGTCTACATGGGAGCAGCCAGTGACTGTTACACTATAGTGTCTACATGGGAGCAGCCAGTGACTGTTACACTATAGTGTCTACATGGGAGCAGCCAGTGACTGTTACATTATAGTGTCTACATGGGAGCAGCCAGTGACTGTTACACTATAGTGTCTACATGGGAGCAGCCAGTGACTGTTACACTATAGTGTCTACATGGGAGCAGCCAGTGACTGTTACATTATAGTGTCTACATGGGAGCAGCCAGTGACTGTTACACTATAGTGTCTACATGGGAGCAGCCAGTGACTGTTACACTATAGTGTCTACATGGGAGCAGCCAGTGACTGTTACACTATAGTGTCTACATGGGAGCAGCCAGTGACTGTTACACTATAGTGTCTACATGGGAGCAGCCAGTGACTGTTACACTATAGTGACTACATGGGAGCAGCCAGTGACTGTTACACTATAGTGTCTACATGGGAGCAGCCCGTGACTGTTACACTATAGTGTCTACATGGGAGCAGCCAGTGACTGTTACACTATAGTGTCTACATGGGAGCAGCCAGTGACTGTTACACTATAGTGTCTACATGGGAGCAGCCAGTGACTGTTACACTATAGTGTCTACATGGGAGCAGCCAGTGACTGTTACACTATAGTGACTACATGGGAGCAGCCAGTGACTGTTACACTATAGTGTCTACATGGGAGCAGCCAGTGACTGTTACACTATAGTGTCTACATGGGAGCAGCCAGTGACTGTTACACTATAGTGTCTACATGGGAGCAGCCAGTGACTGTTACACTATAGTGTCTACATGGGAGCAGCCAGTGACTGTTACACTATAGTGACTACATGGGAGCAGCCAGTGACTGTTACACTATAGTGACTACATGGGAGCAGCCAGTGACTGTTACACTATAGTGTCTACATGGGAGCAGCCCGTGACTGTTACACTATAGTGTCTACATGGGAGCAGCCAGTGACTGTTACACTATAGTGACTACATGGGAGCAGCCCGTGACTGTTACACTATAGTGTCTACATGGGAGCAGCCAGTGACTGTTACACTATAGTGTCTACATGGGAGCAGCCAGTGACTGTTACACTATAGTGACTACATGGGAGCAGCCAGTGACTGTTACACTATAGTGTCTACATGGGAGCAGCCAGTGACTGTTACACTATAGTGTCTACATGGGAGCAGCCAGTGACTGTTACACTATAGTGTCTACATGGGAGCAGCCAGTGACTGTTACACTATAGAGTCTACATGGGAGCAGCCAGTGACTGTTACACTATAGTGTCTACATGGGAGCAGCCAGTGACTGTTGGCTCCATTTCATAGTATTCCCACACTGGTGCCCAACAAAAAGAGGGACAACTGTAGTAGCGCACATAATGCACCAAAGCAAATGTTTCTGACAGACTACACCCCTTATAGGCAAAGCCATACCCACACTCTGTATCCATAATAGTGACCGCCTCAGAGTACAAGTGACCCCAGTAGTATCAGTGATCTAGTGATCATCATAGTGGCCCAAGTAGTAACAGAGCCCCTGTTAGTGGCCCCAGTAGTTATATGGCACCCACTAGGGGCCTTAGTAGTAACTGCGCCCCTGTTAGTGGCCTCATTTGTAATAGTGCCCCCCTTAAAGGCTCCAGTATTAACAGTGCCCCCCTTAAAGGCTCCAGTATTAACAGTGCCCCCCTTAAAGGCTCCAGTATTAACAGTGCCCCCATAGTAGCCCTAGTAATAATAGTGACGCTGTTATTATTCTTGATTCTGCTTTCCCCAAACAGCTAAATCTGGATATGTTCTCTGACCCGTCCCGTTCTTGTCTACTGCAGTCTGACCCAACTTTTCAATTTCAAAAACTTATTTATTTTTGTGGTAGATGAGGGCTGTAGTCGGGGTGTTCTCACACCCACATAGGTAGATGGCATTAAAGTACAACATCCTATACTGCTAACTTTCCATTCAGCATGTGAAATCCACAAACCTGTTTTCCCTCCTCCCTTTTGTCCAATAGTTGCCCGCATTGGCTGTCCCAATGAGCCCCTGTGTGGTTGGTGGATGGGCTCTTACAACCTCCCATCCCCAATATCCCTGGTTACGTTGAGGATTCACCTACAGTGTTTTTCCTGGCAGTGCCGTTATATGTGGCTAACGGCTGATGTACGCCCTCTACATACTCAGTCCTCATTATTTGGCATTGGAGTGGTCTTTGGAGGTATACAGCAACCTTACCTGTGATTAGAAATGCTTTCCTTATACAATTAGTTTGCTACCTACTTGGCCACAATGTTTGCAGCTTGAATAACAGTAAAGGAACCACATTTTCCCATCCATCACATCATTTTTATGGCTTGGTGGGAACGACCCTCCTTTTTTGCAATGACGCCCCCTTTAGTGCAGTTCCTGCCTGGTACGGCCGCTACATGGATGACGTGTAAAACATTTGGTCTGGAGATGCGGCGCCCGACCTCAGCTGGAGCTGCAGCCCAATAATAATTCTCTATCTGTTATCTAGAGTTACCGTTGGGCGCTGACCTTGATCATCAGCAGGTGAATACGATGACATACCGAAAGAAACCGGCGGCAACATGGCGTTACGTGCTTCATCATTTCACCCCACTCACACCCTCAGGAGTGTCCCCTCAGGGGAGGTGCTTGGTGTAGAATGTAGCTGTTCTATCACTAACCAATCAATACTACTTGTTGCATCCTGGAGCCATAACTTTTTGATTTTTCCGTTGCCATTACCACATGAGAGCTTTATTTTTGCGGGACAAGTTGTATTTTTTAATCATTTTTGGGTGGATACAATGTACTGTGTAACTTTTATTAACCTTTGGAGAAAAAAAAAAGTAATTAGTTTTTTTAGATGTCCTATTTACAGAGTCAATATGTGTGCAGTAATGTGCTGCCCTCCTCCGGGTCGGCACTATTCTGACGGCACAAAGTTTATAAAGTTTTTTTTATGTTTTGCTATTTTTGGACACAAAAAATACTTTTTTAAAAATGATTTGCCTTTGTGTCGCCGCATTCTACGAGCCATAACACTTTTATTTCTCCATCCATGCAGCTCTATGGGGGCTTGTTTATTGCGGGATGAACTCCGGTCTTCATTGGCTGATTGTTGGGAACATGTAACATTTTGATTGCTTTTTCTTCTTTTTTTCTAGAGGTAAGATGATCCAAATCTGTGATTCTGACCTGTTTTTAAAGTTTATTTCAACCAGCCTTCACTGTATAATATAAGCGATATGTTGGATTCGTTCAGCCGGCCGCTACAATTCTGTCAATACCAAAGTTATATGGGTCTTTTTTTTTGCAACTTTTTCACACTTTAAAAAAATATATTTTTTGTTTATCGCTGCATTCAAAGACTTCTAACAATTTTCTTTTTTCCGCGACGCTGTTATGTTGGGTTTTTTTTCTGGATGAGTTGTACGCTTTACTACTACCATTTGTTGCTCATGCAACATTCTGATCACTTTCTATCCTGTTTTTTGTAAGGTGACACAGCCAAATTAGCTATTTTCGCCAAGTTTATAGTATTTTTTTTCATGGCCTGTAACGTGCGGCTTAAATAATGTACTAACTTTTTTCTCTGGGACATTATGAATGCCGCAATACCGAATATGTGCTTTTTTTACTTAATTTTTTTTTAATATACCGTAGTAATGAGGGAAAGGTGGGGTTTTGATGTATTTTTTTTAAAGAGTAGTATTTTTTTTTGGTAGTGTATTAGAAAGCCTATAGGTTCAGCCAAGGGCTAAGCCTCATAGGCCCCCGTTGCTGGTAGAACCGGAGGCTATATCCAAGTTCCCTCCCTATGTCATCCTTTTACATGCCACAGCCGCACTGACCGCGGCATGTAAACAGTTAAACACTGGGGATCCAAAGTTTTTGGACAATTCTTATCACCCTGTCTGACCATGTTGGTCCATCGGCCGCCTTCCTCACGCATCCTGGGCATTCACATGCGGACATTCCCATTGTGGGTGTTATTCGGTTCTGCTTATCACTAAAGCCTTTATTTCTTGTGCCACTGGAAGTTCATGGATATTAGACACTGTATTAATAGTAACCCCCCTTATGTATTTGATCACTTGTGTCTCATGTCGGCCGCACGGCTTGCAGATTAAAAAAACACGTATCAGACGTCATATCTCTGATATATCCAATATGGCATCCAGGAATGTTTCTGCGCATTTGTTCCGCATACATGTTGACAGTCTATGTGCGTTGCAGGCATTGAACGGGTCAGTCGCCCCATTAGGGGCGGTGACCACAATCACAAATTACTTAATAAAGAAACATAGCGGATCTTTCATTTGAAAACCAGCGCCCCCTTTGGTTTAAATAAGAGCACTGACCTGATTTTGCACTACTAAGGGCTAATTGTCAGGTGTATTATCTCCCCCCCCCCCGCCCCCTCTTAGTCACATGATCACTTTTTTAGTTAGTTTATTTGTCGTATGTTACTTTTTAAACTGAGCGGGGGCGCCATGTTCTGATGTTAGGACTAATAGCTGATGTGACAGAAACGCGTCGGCATCGCGCCATTGTACGTTCTTCATGGTGAGATTTTAATGTGTCTCAAAAAACTTTGATTCTATGGATGCCGGATGCTTTTCTTGCTGTCTTCTGCAATTGACTCCGGTCATGTCCGTGCGTCCTGCTGCTGATCTGGTTCATTTACTCCGTAGCGACTAGTTTTAGGTGAACTGCAAGGAAGTGACTAGTGGATGACTTCTTGCCCATCATCTGGTTGGTGCCCGTGTTCACACAGTACAACTCTTGTCTACATTGTTAGACTATTCGGATAATTGTTACCCCTTGTGGAGACAATCAGCTGCCACTTTGTTCGGCCTATCTCGGTGAGAGAGCAAGGTCTGATTGGTTAGCCTCACTGTAAAGGAAAACTGCATTATGGGGTTCAAAGGTGATGGAAGGGGGAGCCCAGGAGGCTGTTTTTCTCATCCACCAGGTGCCCGGTTCCTGCACTGTGTCCCCATGAGGTTGGTGTGCACATCCACTTTGTGGGGACGCAGCACTGGAACAGGGTACCTGGTGAGTATGAAACACAACTCCCTGGACCCCCCTCACCTTTCAGCCACATAGTGCAGTTTATAGGACTCGAAGGTGATGACAGGTTCCCTTTAAGTATCTTTTGTTTTGTCAGTGTGGTGCAGCTGATAGCTGTGACAACATTGATTATCCAGTATTGCTTGTTCTCTAGTTTGTCCAGTCAGTATGGTCTTATTCTTTGGTTTTCTAGTCCAGTCTGTTTCTACAGGAACGCACGGTTTCCCATTGCAGAATCCAGCAGCGGATTTCTGCCGTGCCCGCAGACATGAGGCCAAAAAGTATATTTACTCACCTGTCCGGATGTGGCACGGGTCTGCTCCGTCGCGGCCTGATCTTCTTTCTTCTGCAAGGCCGATGCGCTTGGGACGCAGGCGATGTGCCACCCGCATGCGCCATGCTTTCTTTTTTTAAATGTCCTGCTTTCCCGCGGAAAATACAGCACGGACAACTTCTATTGACTTCAATGGAAGCCGTGGAGGCTGTCCGTGTGGGAAAACCGCAGAAAATGGAGCTGCGATTTTTATCCCGCGCGTGCGATGAGTACGCCAGGTTAAAATGACATCCGCAGGTATTTAATTACCTGCAGATGCCCAATGCATGCCTACGGGCATATTGAACTGCAGATCATCCGCCAGATTCCACAATTTAATTTGGCCCATGGACAGGAGGCCTGAAACTGTAGTTTGCTACATATTTCAGAACTGCCTGTTTGCTTCATGTCTTGACTCTGGTGCCCTCTTGTTCTCAGGTATTGTGTTTCAGACAGGACAATGACGGCATGAGTACTACCATTTAGTGTCCAGCCTATCTTGTTACAACACGGCAGTATACGTTGGAGGAGTTCCCTCCACTAGACGCTTTTCATGTATGCCACAGTGGCAGACATCGTCCATAGGTCTATTGCGGGGGTGGTATCATGACACAGATTGGGGATACGATGCAGGACGAGTTACAAAAATATGAAAGTGAGTAATATTATAATGACAAGTAAGCAATTTAACTTTTACTGTAGATTTACTTAATGCTAATTCTACCTCCTATAGCAGGCCTGCTAACTAATGAACTGAGTACCTTTCTGTTGTGCACATAACATAGAGGCCAGCCTCACTTACAATGTGTTGAGTGGGAATCATCGCTACCACTGGCCCCCTTAGCTCTTTATCACAGACCTGATACCACGCCAGGTTGGGGATATAAACGGTCTCTCTCATGCGCCAGCCTGAAGAAAAAAGATCCGGCCGCGACAGTGAGAAGATCAAGCCGCGAAGAAGGGAAGATCTGGAGCAGGTGAGTATATTCGGATTTTAGGTCTCCTGCGGATCCGGACAGCTTCCATAGGCTTCAATAGAAGCCTGCGGGAGACCCGCACGAAAATGGAGCATGTCCATTTTTTTCATGCTCCCTATTTTTTTTAATTCATGTTTATTTACCATCTGCGGGTATTTATCTACCCGCGGGTGGTCAATGCATCCCTATGGGGTGTGGCTCTGCATGCGGGTGATCCGCTGCGGATTTAAAATCATCTTTTGCCCGTGGACATGAGGCCTAAGGGTGGCCGGGACCTTAGGAGGCAGTGATCATGATATCCTTGGATGTTGGATAAAAAGAGGAGGAAGACCTGAGAAGACTCAGACCTCAAGGCTGGATTTCAGGAAGGCAGATTTTTTAATAAACTCAGAAAGAAGGTATGAAGAATCCAATGGCTGGATGTTCTTAAGGACAGAAATGCCCAAGAAGGTTGAGAAATATTGTGAAATGAGATTCTCAAAGCACAATCGTTACCAATCCCTAAAAGAAGGAAGAATGAGAAGCATTTAAAGAGACCCGGATGGATGAATACAGAACTTGTACACATGTTGCACACAAGATACTAGAGCCTCCATGCCTGCACGTATCACATCTTGTATCCAAGCTAGAGGCGGCACAACAGGGTACTAGAGCCTCCATGCCCTCCATATCACATCTTGTATCCAAGCTAGAGGCGGCACAACAGGGTACTAGAGCCTCCATGCCTGCCTGTATCACATCTTGTATCCAAGCTAGAGGCGGTACAACAGGGTACTAGAGCCTCCATGCCTGCCTGTATCACATCTTGTATCCAAGCTAGAGGCGGTACAACAGGGTACTAGAGCCTCCATGCCTGGCAGTATCCCATCTTGTATCTAAGCTAGAGGTGGTACAACAGGGTACTAGAGCCTACATGCCCCCCGTATCACATCTTGTATCCAAGCTAGAGGCGGTACAACAGGGCACTAGAGCCTCCATGCCTGCCTGTATCACATCTTGTATCCAAGCTAGAGGCGGTACAACAGGGTACTAGAGCCTCCATGCCCACCCGTATCACATCTTGTATCCAAGCTAGAGGTGGTACAACAGGGTACTAGAGCCTCCATGCCTGCTTGTATCACATCTTGTATCCAAGCTAGAGGCGGTACAACAGGGCACTAGAGCCTCCATGCCCGCCCATATGAGATCTTGTATCCAAGCTAGAGGCGGTACAACAGGGCACTAGAGCCTCCCTCCACAATAAATGCTCCTTCTGCTCTGTTATTGTAATCCCTTACTTGTACCAAAGTTACAATCACACGGAGAAGGTTTCACTCCCTCCGCAGCCCTTCTTCCAGGGAGGGATGTTTTTGGGGACAGTGAGTGTATTTTATGTGCGTATCCATTCTTGTAGGACGATGAGGAGTTTTGCGTCCGGCTCGCACATAACATACAAAACAACGGTAAATAAACGTGTTGCTGACAGGTGACCCTCTTACAGGTGACCCTCTCACAGGTGACCCTCTCACAGGTGACCCTCTCACAGGTGACCCTCTCACAGGTGACCCTCTTACAGGTGACCCTCTCACAGGTGACCCTCTCACAGGTGACCCTCTCACAGGTGACCCTCTTACAGGTGACCCTCTTACAGGTGACCCTCTCACAGGTGACCCTCTTACAGGTGACCCTCTCACAATTACTCGGGGACTTTTTTACATCTTTTTTATTTTTGGGACTCTTGGAAGTCGGAGGTTTGCGAGGACCAACCTCAGATCGGAGGCTCCTTGAGTCGGCCAGCGGTAATCGCACAGTCTTCTCTTTGTTCTCTAAGACTCCAAACAGCACAATCAAGGAAACGAATGCCTGATGCCTGGAGAATATCGACTCTAAATGTCATTAGTCATGTTAATGAAAAGCTTGTAATTAAGTGCCGTCTTGTCTGCTCCAATGAACCTTTATATATCTGGAAAGGCCGTGTTTTCCTCCGAACCTAAAAAATAAGTGTCTTGGTGCAGATCCCTCTCCTTCATTAGATTATATAGAGTGAGTGAATAGCACAGCAAGACAAGCCCATTTGTCAACTACTATTTCCTCTCTGCTACTCCTGACACAAATAGCATAGTGACTTACAGATGTAGCAGAGCTGGATTCGTCATTTGTGAGGACTTTGTGAATGACAAGGTTGTCCAGGTTCTAGCAAATTGGAGGAAATTTCTAAAAACTGGTGCAAGAGAAAAGTAGAACAAATCCTAGCCGACATAATTGAAACTGGTAAGTGATTATATTTTGTAAAATGTATTTCCAGATCTCTGCTTGCTGTCAGTGAATTGGAACATACAAGAAACCATACAAGCCTAATATTTTGTTTTCTCTATTTGTGCCCAGCTACACCTGGGGTATACCCACAGGGACCACAGAGGTAGCAGGCATACCCTGGTTTTTGGACCCTCTGACGTGTAAAGGCATGCCTTCCAACCTTCCCAGATTCAATTGGATAGTCCCGGATCTTAGGGACTGTCCCAAGAGGCAGAAGACATGCTTCGGCCCCCCTTCACAGTGTGCATTGAGTACTCTAAGAAGCGCATGGAATGGGGTCCTAGGAATTGGCTTATTGATGGCTGTACGGGTATAAAGGTAGGTTTACTAGTTCAGTCTTGTTGGTTTCTAGCCTCTGGTTTGTCGGCTCATTTCCTGTTGGTATTTGCCTAGCCTTGCCAGTTTGTCTGTTTATCTTCATGTCTGGGTGCTAGTACCCTCTTGTTCTCAGGGACAATGTTTCAGAAAAAGCTGTTTATACGAATAACCAAGAGCTACTTAGGGACAGTGGTGTCTGGTGTTAAGGTCAGTGTCAGGAAGAGATTAAGCAAAAATGTAGAGAGAGCTAGAGTGCGGATAGGACTTCTGTAATTATTATTTGCACTCCATACCATCTGTTGCAGCTTCCACTGTCAATTTCACCATCATCTTCTTCATCTGCTTACCATCACATTCTCTCCCTGTCATCTAATGGTGAGTCGCTAGTTTTGTATTTGTGTTTTACTGTGGTAAGTGCTTCATATATACATATATATTTCTTCTGACAGTCCAGTTATTACATTGTTCAGCTCTACAGTAAGTCTAAGGGCTATCTGAGTACTGAGAGACACCATTAACACTGAGAAATAGTGATTACGAAAAGGTGAAGTCAAACAGATGGATGTGGACCCACTTTTCTACATACTAGTTTGGCTTAGGGCTATTTGCTCAGACAGCACCTTGGGAACCCCAGCTTTCAACCTGGACCCCTCCAAGTGGTTTAAGGTCTTTGCTGCAGGGTCACCAAGCCGTTACTCAGATAGTTCCAGTGTTGTGGAAGCTCCAGTCGGGGTACAAGATGCAGGTTTTTAATGAAAAGTTTCAGATCATATTGGTGCCTAGGACAGAAATTTTTATTGTTCCTCATTTTCTGCAGAATTAGTATCTAGATTTTATTTTGGGTCCAGAATTCTTATCCAGGTTGGAATCTCTGCTTACTTTTACATTTCAATCAAGTGATAAAATTGTCACTGTCCGCAGCTGCCACTAGAGGGAGCTCACTGCATAGGGATTATTGAACTCAGTCATAGTTCTGTATAGTTCTGTATGCACTGAGCTCCCTCTAGTGGTTATAGAAAGATTTGATTTATCTCATTGTTTTCTCAGAGGAGGATTGCCGAATACAAAGAAGCCTCCATAAATTTGCCCATGGAGGCAGAATGTGACATTTTTCCAAGACTTGGAGCTCTGCAAAAGCACGGTAACCCGGTTATCCAAGGCGTGTGGATATGCATCTGATTGGGGGCCGATGCTAGAGGCACGATCCCATTGTACAGGACCCCTCACCTCAGTGTATACCCCTTGTTCTGTATAAAGTCATTTTCATGCATTGCTTCAAGGACCCAACATTAAAATAGACACCAGAATGCAAAATTACCTCAAAGAAGATCCAAAGAACTGAAACGCTCAAAGTTCAAAAGACAATCAAAGTGAGAAGATGAAACCGCAGCATTATGTACAGCCCGGATCCAATAACTCCAAACTTCAAACCCAGCAGCAATTGGAAGGAACATTTGCTAATTGCTAATTTAATTAAACAGTCTTGTTCTGCACAGAATTTTATGGTCGTACAATCTGCTCAGAAACACGAACGCAGGATTCTTTTTTTGGCAGAACCCTTAAAATATGGATTCCATGGTCTACAGCCAAAATGTGAATCATGGAGTCGTTTAATGTTCACAGTCCGTCTCTGCTCCACTGAGTCGTTTAGTGAGCAGGAATGTCAGCACCTCATGTCTTCCCGACAGCCTTCACAGTTATATCATTGCCGTCACAAACGAGGAAAACTGAGCGTGAGGAATCCACAAAACGAAATCCATCTCACCGCTAACAAAACAGAACCAAAGGAGACAATCAGTACCAATCATAGGAGCAGAGAGGACGGATGGAGATAGATAGATGGATAGATAGATAGATAGATAGATAGATAGATAGATAGGAGATAGGAGATAGGAGATAGATAGGAGATAGATAGATATGTGATAGATAGATAGATAGATAGATAGATAGATAGATAGATAGATAGATAGATAGATAGGAGATAGATAGATAGGAGATAGATAGATAGATAGATAGATAGATAGATAGGAGATAGATAGATAGATAGATAGATAGATAGATAGATAGATAGGAGATAGATAGATAGATAGATAGATAGATATGAGATAGATATGAGATAGATAGATAGATAGATATGAGATAGATAGATAGGAGATAGATAGATAGATAGATAGGAGATAGATAGATAGATAGATAGATAGATGGATAGGAGATAGATAGAGACATAGATAGATAGATAGATAGATAGGAGATAGATAGATAGGAGATAGATATGAGATAGATAGGAGATAGATATGAGATAGATGGATAGATAGATAGATAGATAGATAGGAGATAGATAGGAGATAGATAGATAGATAGATAGATAGATAGATAGATAGATAGATAGATAGATAGATAGGAGATAGATAGGAGATAGATATGAGATAGATAGATAGATAGATAGATAGATAGATAGGAGATAGATAGATAGATAGATAGATAGATAGATAGATGGATAGAAGATAGATAGAGACATAGATAGATAGATAGATAGATAGATAGATAGATAGATAGATAGATAGGAGATAGATAGATAGGAGATAGATATGAGATAGATAGGAGATAGATAGATAGGAAATAGATATGAGATAGATAGATAGGAGATAGATATGAGATAGATAGATAGGTAGATAGATAGACAGACAGATAGAAAGATAAATAGATAGATAGATAGAAGATAGATAGATAGATAGATAGATAGATAGATAGGAGATAGATAGATAGATAGATAGATAGATAGATAGATATGAAGAAGATAGATAGATAGATAGATAGATAGATAGATATGAAGAAGATAGATAGATAGATAGATAGATAGATATGAGAGAGATAGATAGGAGATAGATAAATATGAAAGAGAGAGATAGATAGATATGAGATAGATAGATAGATAGATATGAGATAGATAGATATGAGATAGACAGATATGAGATAGACATATAGATAGATAGATAGGAGATATATAGAATATAGATAGATAGATAGATATGAGACAGATAGATAGATAGATATGAGATAGATAGATACATATGAGATAGATAGATACATATGAGATAGATAGATAGATATGAGATAGATAGATATGAGATAGATAGATAGATAGATAGATAGATAGATAGATAGATAGATAGGTAGGAGATAGATAGAGAGATAGATAGGAGATAGATAGATAGGAGATAGATAGGAGATAGATAGATAGATATGAGATAGATAGATATGGAATAGATAGATAGATAGATAGATAGATAGATAGAATATAGATAGGAGATAGATAGAGAGATAGATAGATATGAGATATATAGAATATAGATAGATAGATAGATAGATATGAGATAGATAGATAGATAGATAGATAGATAGATAGATAGATAGATATGAGATAGATACATATGAGATAGATAGATAGATACATATGAGATAGATAGATAGATAGATAGATAGATAGATAGATCTGAGATAGATAGATATGGGATAGATAGATAGATAGATAGATAGATAGATAGATAGATAGATATTAGATAGATATGAGCTAGATAGATAGATATGAGATAGATAGATATGAGATAGATAGATCGATAGATAGATAGATATGAGATAGATAGGTAGGAGATAGATAGATAGATAGATAGATAGATAGATAGATAGGAGATAGATAGATAGATAGATAGATAGATAGATAGATAGATAGATAGATAGATAGATAGATAGGAGATAGATAGATATGAGATAGATAGATATGGAATAGATAGATAGATAGATAGATAGATAGATAGACAGACTATAGATAGGAGATAGATAGATAGATAGATAGATAGATAAATAGATAGATATGAGATAGGTGATAGATAGATAGATAGATAGATAGATAGATAGATAGATAGATAGGAGATAGATAGATATGAGATAGATAGATAGATAGATGATAGATAGATAGATAGATAGGAGATAGATAGATAGGAGATAGGAGATAGGAGATAGATAGATAGATAGATAGATAGATGATAGATAGGAGATAGATAGATATGAGATAGATAGATAGATAGATAGATAGATAGATAGATAGATAGATAGATAGATAGATAGATAGGAGATAGATAGATAGGAGATAGATAGATAGATAGATAGGAGATAGATAGATAGATAGATAGATAGATAGATAGATAGATAGATAGATAGATAGATAGGAGATAGATAGATAGATAACCTCTGGAACAATGGTAGCACCCTGATGAGTTCTGTACTCTATATAATCTCACTGTCATCTATAATTGAGTGGCTGTGAATTTGCAATGTGACCTCTAGTGGTGACTCAGAATGTAATGTAAATGTCTCATGCTTTTAATAGAAGGATGAAGTAGAAGATTCCTGCAAGGCGATGATATAATCCTTATATTATAACGCCATGCAGCAGATTAGCTGTAATAACACCAGGGGTTGTGAGCACAACAAACCCAGCTCTGCTACATCGCTGTATCACAAGCCAAACTCCTGCCTAAAGCAACCTAAAAGTAAACTGCATTCTTTGCCCACGGTGGCACTGAGCTGGCACTGATCTCATACTTAGCAGACTCCTTGCCCACCTCTTCTGCTATACCCTCTATGTGTTCGGGTGATCCCGGAGGCTCTCAGGACTGGTCATATGTGAGATAAAGTAGTCATCACTGGAGAAAGTCGGGGAGAAGCAAGGACTTTTTGTACTTTCTGTAAATCATCTCACTTAAGAACACAAGTCACCCTCATCCCATTCCAAAGCGGCTGATACCAGCAAACAATAGACTGCACTTACTTGCACGACAAGCACGCTATAGACCGAACGCCCGTAATTTCCAAAAATGTTAAAAACTCACTGACAAAGATGGATATATCAGATGGAAGTGTCACTTACCTGGGCATGGGACATCTCTGAAACCCTCCTTGCTGCCATGTTTAAGGTGCCCCCCACCAATTTGCTGGTTGTCTGTAAGTTAATGGGGGCAGTCTGTGGGGGTTCAACGCTATTGGCCGATGACGGTGCTGAGGCCGTAGCTGTTTTCTGGCCATTGAGGTGTGCAGTCACCATAGTGACGGGTGCTTTGGCCGGGACGACTGAGATGGCAATGCCCCCCTGACTGCTTGGTGCCTTGATGAGCGGGATGGGCTTGGCACTTTCCACAGGACAGCTCCGGACCGCCAGCTTCTGCCAGGCAAAAAGAGACACAGGGTAAAAAGAGAAGACAAGAAGGGGTGAGTTCAAGTAGCCAGAAAACCCAATGCCCTCCTCCACATCTCTACGCACCTCCTTCTGCACCACCTACTGGAGCCGGCACTGGCACAAAGGGGACATTTACTGCAAATATCAGAGAGCACCATCTGGCTCCGTTATTTACATTAGGCTTTACATGCTCCGAGCTGCAGACGGGTGATTGAGGAAGCAAGTCACTCCACATCCCGCAGCAGCATCCTCCTGATGAAACGACTCCAGCCGGGCACATTTAGGGCACCGCCGCTGACTCTCCTACATGAATATTGCTGCAGTGATTTCTAACCACAAGGGTCTCTGTTCCTGTGTGATTCCCGCTGAGCCGCCTGCCGAGAACACAAGCCTCACAAGCCGAAGATCCATCTCACCGCGTCTCATTGATTTGGGGCAAAATAAGGAACATTTCTATTTTATCCTCATTTTCGGCCTAGTTACTAGAAATGTTACAGGGGGGCCACATACAAGTCTGGGGAGGACTAGAAACCTCTTTCCATATTTTTAGTCCATGTTTTATTGTTTCACTTTTGTGTTTTAATGGATTATTTTATTTGATATTTTATTATTTTATTTCATTTTGGAATATTTTACTATTTTTTGTTAATGTATCTTTTTATCATCTATTATTATGTTCTATTGATTATTGCGCTTTATTTAGTTATCGGTCCAAACCATTAGGTGATTATTTGTATCTTTCACTTACTTTTAGTGTTTAGTGAATCCATGACTCACTTATGTTGTAACTATTCATTGAATCTATTACTTGATTTTCTTAATTATTTCACTATTTATTTTTATGATTGTTTTATTTAATTGTATTATTGTATCACTCGTATTATTGTAACAAGTTAGACCTTCAGTGTAAGATTTTATTGAATCCTTTTATGTAACGTGTTTCCCCAAAAATAAGACAGTGTCTTATATTAATTTCTGTTCAAAAAGGTTTAACTTTTTTACATGTATAGCTGCCTGGAGACTATTTAAATTGACTTTTTTTAATTAACTGTTAGCAGGGCTTAATTTTGGAGTAGGGCTTATATTTCAAGCATCCTCAAAAATTCTGGAAAATCATGCTATGTCTTATTTTCAGGCAAACAGGGTATTTGTTATTGCACTATATCCTTTAGTTATTATTTATTGTTAGACTTTTATATCATTTTAGCTGTGATATTTATTTGTTACCTGAGTCAGAATTTTTTTGGAGGATTAATTTACTTTTTTACGCTTCATCTATTTAAATTCCGATTTTAAAATGAATTCTGCATTAATATTTGAATTCTGTTATTCTATGCCAATTCAGTTTTTGTAGATCTAATGGATTCTGATACGTATAATCTAAAATTATTTTTAAAAAAACCCCATCAATCTATTAAGAAAATTGGGATTTTGTTTACTTTTTTAAAATTTAATTTGAAGATTTATTTGACAAAGTTCATATATTTATTCTTGCTCTTCTAGTTTACTTTTTATGCATTTTGAGTAGAATGACCGTACTGCTGTGGATGAGTGTTAACGGTCAGTCTCATTATAAGTTGCTCACTAATTGATACAAATGATCATAGACGTACACATGAGGTTCAGAAGAGTCGCAGATATCCTTCCGGCCTCCACAGGCAGCTCTTTTCTCCTATTTCTGCAGGAGTGAGAAGTATTTTTTATCATTACGCAGCACAGGGCACACTTTACACGGCAGCAGGAGAGCCGCACGCCTGATTACACGCTGGCTGACCAATCTTTCCAGGCTCTGACTTGTAATTCAGGAATTGTGAGAAATGACTAATGTGTCTCTTTAACCCTAATAATAATGATATATCCTTAGATGTTTCTATATATTTATGGTTTTGTTATCTACAATATATGTTTTGTCCATGTATCATATTCATTTTTCTCAGTCTCATCTCACTTCTTCACATTCTCCGTATTTTGCCATATTCATTCAGCATTTTAGCTCCAGGGAATTGCACTATATTCCCTTGTACTGATTTGTACTTTAGATCCATCTATGCAAATAGAAAGATAGAAAAATGCCTCCACAGCGCCACCTATTGGAAGGCAGCATTCCTGCAAGCCAATGTCTGACTATAACAAGCCTTGTAACAATGACTCGGAATATAAGCCAAGACCAGAGTCTTCACGAGAAGGAAAACATACTATGAACAGACAAACTGTTTGGGGGTCTTGGCTTATATTCCCAGTTGCTGTTACAAGGTCTGTTAAAAGGTCGGACATTGACTTGCAGGAATATTATAATAGGTGGCGCTGTAGCGTACATTTCCCAGAGGAGCATGAATGGCCTTCTTTTAAGTTTCCTCCCAACCTACTAGGTGGTCAACCTAAGGAGAAACGTTACCCCTCCCAACCTTAGATATGTCCAGTTGTGCAGTGATGCCCCCCTTATATCACTATATAGAGGGAATCAAAGTGAACAGGGGAGAGTGAACAGCCATTATAAAGGTTTGGCCCCTTTCAGCTGCCGCTTGATACTAATACAGTCCTAACCATCCAGGACAGGAGCTTCTAGTGCCGTCATCCTATTTTCATAACCCTAGTATATTCTCCTTGTTCGCTAACATTGCAGTACCTGCAGAGGTTCTCACCATCCACTAAAATGGGAACACCATTAGGAGTGCGCTCTTTGCACAAGGCCCTCATATCAGCCACACGACCTGTCTATATGGTATATACACCCTTGTTACTATATATCTTGGCAAATACGCAGTTAAAAAATGTTGAGAAAGCCGGTTGACAGCTACTGGGGAAAGACCAAGGGTGGCTATAGTGGTGCCACCTCGCTTCTCCAGAAATGGATACAAAATGTACCTGTAGCATAGATAATACATGATCTTTACACATTAAGGGGGTTTTCCAGGCTTCTGCTATTGAGGAACATCCCCAAGATAGGTCATCAATAGGACTCTATGGGGATGCACAAACGCACACCCCGTCCGCACAGAGTTGTGTTCGTGACTGATCGATTTTGCCGTGTTAATTGCTAACAATGGGGACTAATCAGAGTGCTGAGCTAGTTCAAAACTGATATGGGTGTCTGCCGCGCCAAAGTGAACGGGGCCAGCAACACAAAATTACAGTAAAAGGAATGGGCACGTGCGCAAAAGCACATGATGGCGCTCTGTTCAGAGCGTAGCTATGTCATCCTCTTGCGAGCGTATCTATGCATACACTCATGTGCAGATGCCCTTAAAGGGGTTGTTCTGGATTAGATAAACAAGACTGCTTTACAAAAATTGTGCCACCCCTGTTTACAGATCATCTGCGACATTACAGTTCAGTTCCATTCACTTAGCTGCAAATTCACATCTTTTTCTTTTTTTTGAAATTTGTGTAGTGTCAACTTATTCCGCAGCGCTTTCAGGTAATTTATCTATTTCCCCCACCACACCAAGCTGGGTACTCATTTTACCAACCTTGGAAGGATGGAAGTCTGAGTCAACTTTGAGCCGGCTACCTGAACCAAGCGGGGATTGAACTTGTAACCTTCAGGTCGTGAGTAAGTGCTTAGATCTGTGTTGGAAGGTCTAGTAGGAGGTTCTGCCACAGATCCGGCTCAAAGTACAAAAATAAAAAGCTCTGCATACAGCTCTTTTTCTTCCATCTGAAAGCCAGGCAGCTGAATCGAAAACAGAACCGACCCCATTATAGTCAATGGGGTCCATGTGGCATTGTTCGGTTCCATTTGGCTGTGGGAATGCTCCCTAAACAGAGATTTAGAATACCCCCTCTGGACAGGGGTAACACTATCAAGACATGTTTTTCTAACCTTATGAACTCCTTACAAAGTTTGTTGGCTAGTCAAATTGTCAATCCCTAAATGGATAAACCAATGGAACGTGCAATTTGTGACTTGTTTCTGAGAAAAACAATAGGCTAGAAACTTTTTAATCTAAAGGTGGCCGTATACCTTAGGGTGGCTTTACACGGGGCAACTATCAGCCGAAAAATGGCTCAAATGAGTGATTTGCCGTTATAGTTGGCCCATGTCACCAGGCGATACATTGCTCAGTAGTCGTTAGTAACTTTGCCTCAGCTGACTGTTCTCGCTTGGTGTAAACAAGTAGTCACTTATCTTTGAACTACTAACTGTCCACGGTGACCTAGGCAGGTGGCCGGAAGAGATCTCCGACGTTCTCCGCTTCTATTCACTGAATGACAATTGCTCCTGTGTGAAGCTTACAGGAGTGATAAGTCATCGGAACGACTGTTGGGTGCCTATGTGTCCAACAGTTGTCTTGTGTAAAGCCACCCTTAGATAGAAGATGGTTGAAGAATCATTGAGCGAATGATCATCTTGGAATAATCCTTTTACAGACTCATCAATACACATTTAGCCCAAAATGGCCTTTACCGTTCTCAGACCGGTCATACAGTACATCTTCAATGACAACAAAAATCTTTCATCAATCTGTTGGCTGAAAGTTGCAAACTTGTCCAACGTCTTTCCAGACGAAGAACATGTGTCATCAGTTGGTCAAAACTGTCATTTATTGTTAAACTCCACCCAAAGAACATTTGTTATAAGTGAAATTGTCCATTTTCATCAACTTTAGTCTGATGTGTATAGAGCCTAAAAGTTTCCTTCAACAGTAGATCCTGAAATATTGTCTGGACGTCCCATAGACAGAAGCGTGCTACCAGGTCAACATTGGTAGGGTCTACTGCCTACAATCCGATGTCCATGGCCAAGTCTAGTAAAACCCATTAGGAAAGTCTTTGATTTAAGCATTATTACTCTTCTGGATCCAGAAGCTCCGGCAGAAGAGATGGGCTTTATCGGGCTATAAATTGGCACTTGAGATGCATATGTAAGCAATCACATAACCCTCTGCTTGTGGAAGCATGTAATTAAGAGAACAAAACAACAATCAAACACAAAGCATGTAACAAGCGGTGACACGGCGCTCATGCAGATCCCACCAGCACTTCCCAGTTAACTGTTTGGAGTACACCGGGAAATTGCCCTAATAAAGAAGATCCTTCAGTTTTCGGATTTATATGATTAATGTAACGCGCTGTGGAATCAAACGAGGCGCAATCATGGCCCTGTACGGATATAAGGCAAGTGGGAGGAGAGAAATGAAAAGGAAGTCCGAGAAATAAAATCAGTTACTAACATCGAAGAATTCTGAAATGATCATCTGAATTAAAATATTGACTTTTTGTTAATGTTTTCCCAGATTCACTACTGATGGATGTATTGGCCATTGTATTGGAATCAGTGCCCATAACAGCTGCCACTTCCGGTTGGCACCGAAGAGGCACTCAAACTGGAATTTCGACTCAAAAATGCACAATTTTCTAGACACATTGGGGTAAATTAACTTAGATTGACGGTTCATAAACTAGTCTAAGTAACGTTTGTGCATCAAGTGTTATAACAGGTACAAGTCACCTAATACATTGTCACATCCAGCGCCATTGCCACACGTGACTCTGAAATCTACACCATACAGGAACTGGCATAGGGTTTACTTGTAACTTATGCCCGTTTTTGGCACAAATTATAATCTATCTGATGGTCCATGAGGACGTGCTTCCTTTTACCTAGTCCAACCCGGTTTTAGAGAAGTGTCAGAGGCATAAAAAGGCCAAAAGTGGCAAATTATTGCACAAGAGATAATGTGTTTCTTTCGTATGGCAGGAATGTAGAATTGCTGTTGTTAGCCGTTTAGTCGTTCCCAACCCTCTGCACCCCTAAAGGCGAGCTCCCGCCATGGTTTTCGGTTTTGCCCCGCTTCTTTCAGTTGTGTGATATCCATGCCATTGTTGTTATCCCGAATGCTAGCTGAGTAATAGTTTTCAATCATGATCAGGGATTCATGACATTTGCACCCCCTGTGCCCCAGCCATAGGGTCAATGGAAGTTTCTATGGCTGCACAAACTGAACGACAAGCAAACAAATTCCCATTCGTCGTTCAGCCGCCGGCGGTGTTTACAATGAACGGTTATTGTTGAGTTTCGCACAACCCATCAATAAGCTGAGCGATGATTGTTCTGTGGAAAAGGGTTCTAAGAGGGCCTTCTCAAAATTAGTGCAAGAGAAAGTTGATAAAGTTGCTTGTAGCAAGTCCGACTGTGGAGATACTATGAAATCACTAAGACACATTAGGCCCAAGATGTATGATGATATTGGTACTTGTATGGCTATGGTTATGGGAAGGTCAACCTGGGCCATTCTGTTGACTTGAGTTTGGGGCTAGCCTAGGCCTATAGTTGATGATCTCCTTTCATTGCCTTAGATCATAGTATAGCATGAATTTCTAAGCCTTGTATTTCCATTTGTGTCTAGGAAGGAAGCTCTGGATGCTACTGTAGCTACATCTCAGCAACAACCTGCAAATCAATATTGCCTTCTTTCTATCGAGTGCCTTCATTACGGAGCCGCACAACAACAGTCACTGCTATTATTTTCACAAGATGTCAATGATTATGGAAAACAATGGTGTGACGCAGGTGACAAAAGACCATACGCTGCCTGATAGGTCTTATTTCCATCTGCAGGAGATGCTTCACATCAGCGCCATACAGCTCCCATGCAGAATTATGGCCTCTAAGTTTCACAAATGACTTCCCGCAATATTTGGTGTTAACGCTATACGGTGCATACATGGTTCTGATTGGTCACATCTACTTGGTGACATTAGACTCAGTCAAGGGCTGGATGTAGTACTGAGGTGTTGACCCATGAAGAGGGGTTCTCAACTTAATGTACAGTAGTCCTGTCTGTTTCCCTTTGGGTGGTGTGAAATTTCAAAGGCATTTACTAGAGAGGAGCGAGCACCAAAATGCCATTTACCATCCCCACAGGCACCAAAACAATAGCATATAGGTAAGGGCTACACTGACCATTGCAAAAACAGGACTATGCAAACTAAGAATCAGGGCATGCTGTTCACAAAATTCAAGCATCTTCTAGTGTGGAAGGACTTCAGACAAAAGGAAGTGATAATTCATTTAGGTGATACAAAATGGGCATAAAGAGATAGATAGATAGATAGATAGATATGAGATAGATAGATAGATAGATAGATAGATAGATAGATAGATAGATATGAGATAGATAGATATGAGATAGATAGATAGATAGATAGATAGATATGAGATAGATAGATATGAGATAGATAGATAGATAGATAGATAGATAGATAGATAGATAGATAGATATGAGATAGATAGATATGAGATAGATATGAGATAGATAGATAGATAGATAGATATGAGATAGATAGATATGAGATAGATAGATATGAGATAGATAGATATGAGATAGATAGATAGATATGAGATAGATAGATAGATATGAGATAGATAGATATGAGATAGATAGATAGATAGATAGATAGATAGATATGAGAGAGAGAGATAGATAGATAGATATGAGATAGATAGATATGAGATAGATAGATATATAGATAGATAGATAGATAGATAGATATGAGAGAGAGAGATAGATAGATAGATATGAGATAGATATGAGATAGATAGATAGATATGAGATAGATATGAGATAGATAGATAGATAGATAGATATGAGATAGATAGATAGATAGATAGATATGAGATAGATAGATATGAGATAGATAGATATGAGATAGATAGATAGATAGATAGATAGATAGATAGATAGATAGATAGATAGATAGATAGATAGATAGGAGATAGATAGGAGATAGATAGGAGATAGATAGATATTAGATAGATAGATAGATAGATAGGAGATAGATAGATAGATAGATAGATAGATAGATAGATAGATATGAGATAAATAGATAGGAGATAGATAGGAGATAGATAGATAGATAGATAGATATGAGATAAATAGATATGGGTAGATAGAGAGATAGATAGATAGAAGATAGATAGATATGAGAGAGATAGATAGATAGGAGATAGATAGAAAGATAGAAAGATAGATAGATAGGAGATAGATAGATAGATAGATAGATAGATATGAGATAGATAGATAGATAGATAGATAGATAGATAGATAGATAGATAGATAGGAGATAGATAGATATGAGATAGATATTAGATAGATAGATAGGAGATAGATAGATAGATATGAGATAGATAGATAGATATGAGATAGATAGATATGAGATAGATAGATATGAGATAGATAGATAGATATGAGATAGATAGATAGATAGATAGATAGATAGATAGATAGATAGATAGATAGGAGATAGATAGATAGATAGATAGATAGATAGATAGATAGATAGATAGATAGATATGAGATAGATAGATATGAGATAGATAGATAGATAGATATGAGATAGATAGATATGAGATAGATAATATACATAGATTAAAAGGGAGAAATGCCTTAGATCAATGGTCTTCTGAAGAGCTTTCATTGCCTTCAATACTGTTTAAAGGCCCTCAAATTCTTAGAGGAAATCAGGTCAGAAGAGAACTGAAATATCATTGAGATATACCAGTAGATCACATCAATGATGGTTTGAACTTAAAGGTTTTCACCAGTTTAGAAAAACAGTTTTCATATACTCTAATTCTCAGATAAAGAAGGGTCCTCTGTTAAGGATCCTCATCTATTGCATGGAGTGTCTCTCGCTTTGGAGGACCCGGCCTGTCCTGGGCTACACAGAAATGTCATTGATATGTATGAGTACTGTGCAGTACTAAATGTCCCCTGAACACTTACTGCCAGATTTCCTCATAGATTACAGTTGATTGTTGAGGCCCTCAGCAGGGACACCCTTAGTGACCAGCTTATTGCCAAGGGTCCTTTCTAACAAGTAGAGATTGTCCAAGGGGGACAATCTCTTTAAGCGCAGTTCAGAGAGTTCTTCTTACACTAAAACATACTATTCTTTACAATGGTGGGATCCCTTCCTATTAGAGATCTATATGGGTCTGAGATCTAGGACTGTCACTGGTGGGATCTTCTGAGCAAGTCAAGACATCCCTTTTGAGATTCCCTTTCAATGTAAACTTGTTCGTAATCCAAGTGGGATGGAATCACTGAGGAAGGAAGGAGATATCAGTTGAACATCTATGACCGGAAGAAAGGAGGGGAGGACCTTAAGATTAACATACAAGGTCATAAGCAACCAACTCTGAGACCCGATCCACATTACCGAAGTAAATCCTTAACACAGATGCCATTACCCACAGTCCTGACACGGTCATGTTGAGTGTTTCTTATCTTAGTGAACCTCCAGTGTCTCCAGTCTGTATAGTAATAATTAGGAAGCTCAGAGTATTTACTCAGTCAGACCAGATCTTGTCACTACACAATGCCTTCCAAATAAAAAAGTGCTCTTGAAGGCAGTTTTATGTAACACTTAGAATGAATGGAAACATATCCTATGTTACTATAGCTCTCCCCGGAGAGAACACAGAATCAATTCATTCCGGCAGTGGAAAAAAAAGTGTAAGCCATCTCAGAAAATATTCAACTAGGACGAGCCCGCTCGCTTATATTTAGCTGGAGAATGTTGGCCTAGCTGTTTGAGATTTTTCCCTTTTGACTTTTTAAAATTTAATTTCAAAGGAGAGGCATAAACTTTATGGATGTTTCCGAGCAGAACGGTTATGGCACCAGATTCTTCTATCATCAATTGACTCGATTTCAAACGTAAGATCCTTTTAGACGGAGCCATTCGCTCTGGTGGAGGAGTTCCAATACAATGAGATTGGTAATTGTCTACCAGGACTTACACAAGCCAATTCAGACTCTCTTAGGGGACGTACGATCGTTCATACAATCATTAGTCCCCTAGAGCTGTCACTGATTGGCTGCAGATTTCCCTGTTTACACAGGAAGATGTATTTTGATGCTCACATAAAATATACAATTAGCTGGCAAATCGGCTTTTGCTCTTCATTGGCTTATCAGTTAGATGGCCCAACAACCAGGCAAACTAATGTCCAGGTAAATGTTCTTGCTCAATAATGGGGCCATGTAAACGCCCTTAAGTTGGTTAACCCATGACTCATTTAGGCTGATCAATCACACCCTCTCCTCCCGATTCTGAAATAATACTGATCCCAACTCCAAAGAGGTCCACTAGGGGACAACAGTATCTGAAGCTGACAGTAATATAGAGTAGATCATTACCTTCAGAGGTACTAGGTTTGTTCACTATCAGTTGACTGTTTTTGGAACTTAGTGTCCTTTTAGATGGAACAAGTTGCTCAAAAAGATGGATGATCGTCTACCGTGCCTTATACTATCCGATTCAGACTCTACTAGGGAACGTATGATTGGTCACATGATCATTAGTTCCCATGTGCAGCTGACCAGTGAGTATTTTTATGTTCGTATAAATGTACAACTAGTTGATCAATGAGCAATGAGAGGTTTTTCGCATTTTTTTTGAGTTTTTCACAAATAATTTAATAATCCTTAATGATTTGATGAGCTTTGTATACATTTACGGCAGATTGCATAATGTTCTTCACTCTGACGCTACCCTGATTTTCACAGATAATCTCTACCTATTGACCTAACCGTTGTCACGTCTCATTTTGAACGAGATGACATAAAATAATCCATGCAGATGAGTTGGTCATACACTAGGAATCTTTAGATGGATGTTATTTGAACACCTCCCATAGTTGGTCTATGAATGTTCTCATCGTGGACAATAATGCCATACGTTACAACAGCTTTTCGATCTCCGATGATCTGTAGCTTCCATTGATAGGATGCAGATCTGTGGTTTGGCATGATGACTTTTGGGTTACAGAATCCAACAACAACTAAGGAAATCCAAGATGGAAGATCAACCTTATGACAGACATCTGCCATCAGTCAGCATCTATCACAACCGTCTGTGTCATGAAAAGATGTCCAAGGTTAACAGAAAATGGCCTAAATCATCCAAACCTTCTACTGGCCAGTTTAAGACCATCACCACCAGGGTAAGGCAGTGTCCAATCCACTTTTGATGCTTTACTAGTCTATTGTATGGAACAGTAGGACAGTTACATGCTTTTTTTAAATTTGGTGAAAAGGTACCTAGAAGTGGTCCTGATACCAGGCTTTCAGTAGCAATAGCATGGAGAAGAGCATGTGGAAGCAGAGTTGTCACTTGTCTAGGGCAGTGTTTTACAACCTCAGACCTTAAAGGGGTTTTCCAGGGAAAATACTATTGATTACCTATCCTCAGGATAGATCGTCAATAGTTGATCGCAGGACCTTGGGCCTTCAGTGGTGGAACCCAGCTGCTCAACTGTTGATAGATAGGTAATCAATAGTATTTTCCCTAGAAAATCCATTCAAAGTTGTAGTACCAAGATCTTAATGGTAGCTCACTGATTCCATCTAATGTAAGAAATGGCTCATTTTCCACCATTTTGGTGGTATGTGCCCCATTCGGACCCAACCCAATTCTACCGGAGATGACCTTCAATACTTCTAAGGCTTGTGGCTGACCATGCACACTGCTTTCCTCCCTTGCCACTGTGTTCGGGCTCTCATTCTGTGTGATGCTCCTTTGTGCATGTGCCGTTTCCCCGGCTGCCATCTTGGCCAAGCATGTGCAGAGAAGCCAACCAGGCTGCTCACTAAGGCAAGCCTGGCAGCACGCGCCAATCAGCTGTCACTGCCACAACCGAACGACTGCTTTGCTTACCCCATTGATTCCACCAATGAAAAACTTTAAAAAAAATCTTGTCGTACCATTTTTACACAAAAAGCTTTTCAATTCCTCACAAACCGGCGCCGCGGTTCCGTTTGATTCTAGCGATGCGCCTCTGTGTGTCCTCCGGTGCATTCTGACTCCCCTATGATTTATCAGCATGGCTGCCAGAAAGGCTTCCATTGTAAACAGTAATTAATCACAACACAAATTGCCATTATTCTATACATATTTATTGTATTTAATGTAAGAAGCTAAATATTGCGCGGCGATTGTGGGAACGGATTTGTTATTCTTCTCTTTCAATAAAATGAGTTTAGAAAAAAAGGGTATTTCTGGAGTCTCTCACAGGGGTGTTTGTTACTGCGTCTTCTGCGCGCGGGATTCTACGTGCGTAATACACCGTAACAAAGTTTACACGACTTTCAATTGCAGCTCGCACATGCAGCGCGCTAAATGCTCACGCAAAAAAAAGATCACAACATGCACTATTTTGGCGCGCATTTTGTGCGAATACACGTCAAGATAGTGTATGGGGATTGTCAGCACGAAAACGCCTAAGGGTGGTGTCCCAACTGGGCCTATGGTTCAGAGAGGGACACAGGATCCCCCATCTCAGGATTGGTGGGGGTCTCAGTGGTAAATCCCATTGATCAGACTTTTACCACCTGTGGGTGATCCGCAATGAAACACGGGCATTGAAAGGCATGCACCTTCGCTTGTTTGTACATATTCGTGGATACGAATTGTATATTCTGCAAGTGAAAGAGAAATCGCAGCACGCTCTGTTTTCCCATGTGGATGGCCTCCATAGATGTCAATGGAGGCCGTTTGACCCGCAGCCCGTACGCATTTAACATTAGTCACCTAAGTCACGGTGCAGGAAATACAAGGATATATAAAAAAACCTGTGAGCCTCCGCGGTCATGTACAGCAC